>JAWHQI010000012.1:2562500-3762500 GCA_033032865.1 Dactylorhiza incarnata
AAAGCAATAAATGTTGTAGCCATTGCAGCAATGCCAAACACGGCAAGAGATGTTTTCAAGGATCTGGGAAATGAAAGCTATATTAATGCTTTCCTCTTTGATTCAAATAGATATACAATACAACTGAATATATTACAGCAGAATATATATCATATATATAGCTGTTATCTCTCGACAAAAAAGAAGGAAGAACAGAACAGAACATATACTTTATATTGCTGTACAGGAAAAGAACAAGAAGAGAAATAGAGGAGCAAAAAGAAGATCAGATCAAATATATTCTTATATCTTCTTTTTGCCTAACTTTTTTCTTGCAGATCACATTCATCCTGAGACACCAATCACAATCACTTGCTCAGGATCATTAGTGCATAAGAAGAAAGGAGTTTGTACAATCAAGAGAAGAGGCCTCCACAAACTGTCAATAATTATATCAGACAGGGGGAGCTCTTCAACATCATCATCAAGATCCAAACAGAACTACCAATCAGGATCTTCATCAAGAGTCTTCTCAGCACAAAGAGAAGAACAATAAATACTTTCCCTTTCTCCTTCCCCATCTTGTACAGGGTTAATACTCCCTTCAAAAGTGTAACCTGTTGGTGGCAAGACACCTGAACAAAAAATCTAGTTGGTTTATAAGCACCTGATCAAAAGCTTATAGGTGAATTGGGCACCTGATCAAACCTCCATTGGTGTGTGGACACCTGATCAAAAACACCTTGGTGTGAGGGCACCTGATCAACTCTCCTAGTGGATTCCTACAAGTGGGTAGAAGAGTAGATGTACCCGGGTTTGGGGAACTACTATATATCTTGTGTCATCTGGATTGCTTCTTGTTTGTTTGTTTTATTTCCTGTGTTGTGTTTACTTTTTATGCACTCCTACTGTTTGTGTTTATTACCCAGCAAATTCATATATATAGTTATATATATCATTTATTTTGAAAGTAAAACTTAAACAAGAGTTTGAACAGATAAATAAGAACTAAAACTCTCCTTTCAATTGGTATCAAAGCAGGTTGATTTTATCAATCACCCTCATCAGAGGATATCAATTGTCCCTTTCACTCTAACCCTTAGGTCATAAACATTTAAGGGATTGAAAATTTACTTCAATATATATTTCATATTTTGTTATCTGGGAGACACTGTTAAACGTCCGTAGAAAGGTTACATAACAAGCTTTGACCAATTGCAAGCCATAGTTAAGGAAATGAATGTACATTGAAGTCTATATTTGCCTTATATGACATATCTGGTTTTGACCAAAATATTAGACACACAAGTAAAATGAAAATGCGTGAAATTGTTTTTACTAAGTTCGTCATCTCAATACCATGTAATTACTTCAAGACATCTGAAAATAAGAATAAACGATAAAAAGGAAAGTGCAAATGAGAATAAAGTGAATATGAAAGTATGATGCTAAAGAAAAACGAAAGTCAACAAATATTCTAAGCAGTATAGGTCATGTTATTACAAATACGATAGGAGGATGAGATACGAATGTAAAGCAACGATTTATGAATTTGACCACAAGATATTGTTATGAAAAAGAAGGTCCTAAATGATGTAGGAAGGAAATGAAATTGCTAAATGAAAATGACATGGGAAGTAAATGAAACTGCGAACTGAAAATGAAAATATGATAAACAAGGTGAGATAAAAGTCAATGGGATGACACGGATATACAATATGTAATATTGAAGAAACAATAATGATGCGAGGAACGAGATTAATGATAAGTGATGATATGAGTAGGAAAAATGGTAGTGTGAGAGATCGCAATGTGCATATTATGATATTATAATTACTAGTGGTTACAAATGATAAGATAAACCGTCAATATTCCTTTAACGTGAAAAGTGAAATATATTCACGAAATATGAAAATGTTTTACGACAATGTTTTATTGAAGAATGAATTGCACGGTGATAACTATTTCATGGAACATGAATTTCTCTTATTTGTGATTGTGGCGATTTGTCGATCGCTAAAATTTAAAAGATCAAAATCAGGGAAAACGAACGAAGGTTTGAAGGAATGAAAAAGTAAGTAACATAAAATGTATTTGCGAAATGTTATTGTGTCCTATTTTCGAGGACGAAAATTCTTATAAGAGGGGAAGAATTTGTAACGGCCCAAAACGTGAAATGACCCAAAGTAATAATAAAATGACATAAAAAGTCCATCCCCTATGATGAAAAAAATTAAATCAGTGTCAACTTGGTATAGCATTGAAAATTGAGCATGAATATAACTATGCGTTGCGACGCTCGAAATGTTTTATCGGAATATGATGGGCTAATACTATTGGTGATTTCTTGGTGTGCCAATAACATGTTAACTGGGTTAATGGCTGAAATGGGGGTGTTATAAGTTATCTTGGTAACTGTCATTGGTGTGCTAATAGACATTTTGGTGTGCCAATATAGGCATGGAGTATATTAAGAGCTTTAAAGAAAAATAAAATGAGTGGGGTGCTAATAGAAGGAGTTTTAGGCGGTGGGTTAAGCGGTGGAGTTGCCGAATTTGTCATATTAAAACATCACCGAGCCCACTTTACCTTCTATCCCGCAAGCCGACGATCCAGTTCTTGCCGCTCTCTCCTAGGGCTCGCGGGAACCGCTTGCATCTCCTCCTCCCTCCGATTTTTCTCTCTCTCATCGGAGTAAAGGCTGGATCGATGCTCTCTCTCGGCAAGAAATTGAAGGAACTCCTCTTCTCTCCCATGTGCCGACTGCTCGTTCCTTGGGGTACACTTTGGAGTCTTGTGTCATTGATGAAAGGAGTTCTTGTCAGCTAAAGCTACTTTTCCCACTGTAAGCCTTCTTCTTTGTTCATTCCTCTATTTCTGGATCACTGAATAGAGTTTTACTTAGTGGCCGGCTGTTCGTATAGCAAAAGGTTTTACTGTGAGAATGATAAAACCAGTGAGAATTCATGGGGTTAGGCTTCTGATCAGCTACTGTTATGATATAACCTTACTATTCGTAGTATATTGGGGGAGCTCCTTATACCTAACTACTACCATATCTTGGGTCTTGCTTACCCTAAACTGCTACCATTGTTTTAGATGGGGGGAAATCTCCTTACAGTTACATGCTGTTCAATTTATATAGGGGGGGAATTTTGGTTATAGCTATTGTGGTCATCTTACTATATTAGAAGAATTCCTATACTGCTGCTTTTGTTTTATAATTGTTTTAAAAAGGGGGATTCCTTGTGAAGTTTCAATTCTTTTAAGATGAACACATTAGGATCGGCTATGTTCAATAGAGAAGCCATTAAGTTTTATTTAATGTTGGCCGGCTTTTGTTCATAAGATGGGATTAAGTTTTGTAAGTACTTTGAACTTGCCTCTTGTATGGTTATGTAACTATAGCGAGGTGCAACCCTGATATAAACGACCCTAAATGATATGATGCTTATACAGATACCGTGAAGGATGGCACCTCAAAATAGTCATGACAATGACATGAGTTACTGATGGTGAGAGCTACCTGTTTCATTTAAGCTTTATTGCTTTATGTTCTTTTTACATATGCACACTTAATATACTGAATGTTAAATGCATAATTGCTATCACTGATACTTATTGTCGCTATATTGTATGGCCTTGGTAAAGGCAAACAGGCGAATCATTTCTGAGGGGATTATAAAATGAATAATTCACTATTATGTAAACGTGTCGACACGAGGTCATATTACGGGCGAATGAACTGCTAGCACAAGAATGAATATTATGAATATATTAAAGTCAAAACTAGTTTTGGAATATGAAGAACCTTCGGGGTGGGCCCAAAGCATGAAACATGTACATGTATACTGAATATGGATTCAATCGCCCTTAATACTACCTAAGGAATGAAACATGCATAAAAATACTGATTTAAAGGGTTACACGGGTACATTGATAAATGCTTATGAACATGAAACTAACATGATGTTATGTATTTGTACTGCTTCCATGATATAGAAACAGTTATGATACTTTTACATGCTTCATAATTTCACTGCTGAGACAGAAAATGGTTAGTAGGAAAACTATGTTTTGAAATGCGTAAGTTTTACTAATTATATACAGCAATGAAAGAGGTATATCCCCACTTAGTCATATTTTTATGACTAAGCCCGTCGTCAAATTTTGTAGGTAACGGACGTGATTTTGGATACGCAAAACCAATGGAATTGATTATGGTAGGACAGAAAAGATTCAGTGAATAATGCAAGGTATGAAGTAAATTCTTATTATGTGTTTTATTTTGTATTCACTAGCCTTACTTCAACCTGGGACACATGTTATGAACATAGATTAGATACAGATGTATGTGGGGTCTAAATGGGGGCCTCACATGAAGTGCTAGAATTCCAGACCCTTACTCTGCCGAAAAGTGATCTCCCACCAAAGTTCCATGAATTTCTGAAGGAGGATTTCTTCACGCCGGATCCGACTGAAGATCGCTTCATCAACGCTTATACTACAGCGGTCCTTCGTCACCAACTTCAGAAGTTCTTCAAGAGGGAGATTTTAATATTATTGTCTTTTTTATTTCACATCTTTTCTTATAATCGCTTAGTGAACTCGTCTCGTGCTGGCGACTAGGTCTGGGTAGGACTTAGTGCAAAAATTCACCTCATGTTGGCGACTAGATCTAGGTTAGGTCTAGGGGGTGCTCGAGGCCATATCCGGGGAAGGATTGCCTAGAGCGGCATGAGGCCATATCCGGGTAAGGATATGCTAGGGCCACCAGTTTGTGGGGATGCGAGTCGGGATATAAAACAAAAAAGAGTTTTTATTATTCGCCTTTCGATTTCTAGCGTCATAAGAAATCAAGTTTTATAAACTCTCCTTTTTCATATTAATAAAATGATGTCTCAATTTTATTTCAATTAATGTGCTTGATTTCTTATTTTCTTCTCTTATAAATTCAAATATAACATAATATAATAAAAGTTTTTAAAACTCGTATTCACACCCCCCCCCCCTCTAAGGGCGCCTACCAATCCAACAAGTGGTATCAGAGCGGTTTTTATTCCAATCGGTCTAACAACCAGGAATAAATGGTGTCTTATGATCTCGCTTTTCCGGAGGGTCTGGGTGTTAGTCGACCACCTCTTTTTTTCTGGGTCAGATTTCAACTACTGGAAAAATCGGATGATGTGTTTTCTTATGACCATGAATGTGTAAGTATGGAACATGGTAGAAGTTCGGTACTCTGCTCCTACAATTGTAGTGGGAGAGACAATGTTACTAAAACCTAAGGATAAATGGGATGATTACGATAAAATAAGGTGCAAAAATAATGCTAAGGCAATGAACGCTTTATATTGCGCTTTAAATAGAACTGAATTTAATAGAATTTTTGCATGTGTAACAGCTTATGATATTTGTAATCAATTAGAAGTCACTCATGAAGGTACATCATAGGTAAAAGATGCAAAGCTATTCCAACTGGAGATGGAATATGAAAAATTCAGGATGGATGCCGAAGAGGACATCAACTCGATGTACACACGCTTCACCAAGATCGTCAACGCTTCAAAAGCACTTGGAAAGATTACTCAGATGGGGACTTGGTCAGAAAAATTCTTCGCTCTCTACCTCAAAGGTTCAATCCAAAGGTGACTACCATCTCGGAGTCGCACAACCTAAGAACTCTCCAGATCGAGAACCTTATTGGGAATCTCAAAACCCATGAGGTAGAACTCCAGATTCAACACGATGAATACAACAAAGAGCCAAAGAAAAAGGCGCTAGCACTAAAGTCAAAGAAGGAGATTATCGAAGATGATGATAAAGATGAAGAAGGTCTCCTGGTGAAGAACTTCAGGAAGTTCATTAGAAATTTGAAGAGAAGGAACACCTTCCGGAAATACTTCCAAAAGGATGCTCGATGAAAAGGGTCTTCCTCTTCATCAAAGAATGAAAAAGGAAGTGAAGATGAAGAAGAAAGACCACCGCCGGAGTGCTATCACTGCAGAAAGACTGGGCACATTCGGAGCCAGTGCCCAAAGTATCAAAAGGAGCAAAAAGAACGATACAAAATGAAGGAGAAAAAGAAGTATTGAAAGCCGCAACCTGGGATGATTCTTCCTCTGAAGAATCAAGCGGATCTGAGTCAAGCAACGAGGAGGAAACAAACTTATGTTTAATGGAAAAAAGCAACGATGACGACACCAGTGTTCTTAGTGACACTGAGGTAACTCCTCCCACCTTTGAAAAACTTTATGATGAATTTGTTCTAACTTGCAAAGCCTATGATAAAAGTATAGAAGATAATATTATTTTGAATCGTGAAAATGAATCTATCATCAAAGAAAATCATAATCTTACGAAAAATTAAATTCTTTTGAAAAGAGAAAGGTCTCTTGCCAAGAATGTGATCATTCCTTATGTAAGGCAAAAGACATTGAAGTTTCTCTTTCTAAGGCCCTCTCACAAATCAAAACTCTTACGAGAGAAAAGGGGGACTTAGAGAGAAAAATAAAAAACTCACTCCTACAAATTGAAAATAATAAAAAGGGCTTTGAAAATAAATGTGTTATGATTGTACAAGAAAATACATCTCTTAAAAAACAAAATCATGACCTCAATATGGCCATCAAAAAAATCGGGATAGGTCAAAAATCTCTGGATATGATTTTGGGAAACTAATGTTATGGTTCTGGAAAGTTTGGGCTCGGATATCAAAGTGAGCCCTACCGCCCGACGCTACCCACTAACGCTGGCGGTAGCTCAACAGTTAAAAAATCTCCTATTTTTTCAAAAGTTCAAACATCATCCAGCAAGAGCAATGTAGAAATTCAGAAAAGGGTCTCAACCCCCTTTATTTCATGTGTAAATTGTCTTAAGTTTGGACACACGTCTAGCTCTTGCAGGAATATAACAACGATCTTTAAAACAAATCTGGGTACCTAAGAAATCCACTTACTCTATGGGTGGTACCTCTTGGGTATCCGGATCTTTACTCTCATCTTCTTTCTAGATTTGTAGGAAGTCTAAGGAAACGGAGGACGTTTGGTACTTGGACTCAGGCTGCTCCAAGCACATGACGGGAAATAAAGCAAAGTTCCTTAACCTAGAAAAGAAGAAAGGAGGGATCATAATGTTTGGAGATAATGGTAAAGGAAGGATCATGGGAGTAGGTACAGTGGGTAACGAATCCATTCTTATCTCTAATGTTCTTTATGTAAAAGGATTAAAACATAACTTAATATCTATTAGTCAATTGTGTGATAAAGAATTAGATGTATTATTTGAATCATCCACTAATCTTTGCAAAATATTTAATCCTAACACAAAAGATGTTTTACTAACTGCACCTAGAATTCACAACGTTTATATAGTTTCATTTTATGATCTTTCCAAATCATCTATAAAATGTTTTATAACTAAAAATGACGAGTTAGAACTTTGGCATAGACGTTTAAGCCACGCTAGTACAAAACTCATTTTATAACTAGCCAAAAAGGAATTGATTAGAGGATTGCCTAAATTGAATGGAAATTTATTGTCACTATGTTCTCCATGCCAAAAATGAAAATTTACAAAATCATCTTTTAAAAGTAAAAACGAAATTTCTACTACAAAACCTTTGCAATTAATTCATATGGATCTCTTTGATCCCGTTAGCACCGCAAGTCTTGGTGGTAGAATATATTCTTTCATTCTAATAGATGATTTCTCTAGATATTGTTGGACTTTATTTCTCTTTTCAAAATCTGATGCGTTTTGCGAATTTTCAAAATTATGTACTCGTATTCAAAATGAACTAGATTTAAAAATAAAATGCATTCGCTCAGATCATGGACGAGAATTTGAAAATGAAAATTTTAAATATTTTTGTGAAATGTTAGGTATTAAGCATGAGTTCTCCGCTCCACGCACACCTCAACAAAACAGTGTTGTAGAAAGAAAGAATAGGACAATCCAAGAACTAGCGCGTACTATGCTATCTGAATATAAATTACCTAAGTCCTTTTGGGCCAAAGCTATAAGCACATCATGTTATGTAATGAATAGAGTCATGCTTCGTCCATCTTTAAATCTCACACCATATGAACTATATTATCAAAAGAAACCTAACATATCATATTTTAAAGTATTTGGTTGTAAATATTTTATTCTAAATACGGAAGATTCTTTAGGAAAATTTGATGAAAATGTGATTAGGAATATTTCTTGGATACTTCAACTAGTAAAGCCAATAGAATATTTAATAAAAGAACAAGTAAGGTTGAAGAGTCTATTAATGTAAAATTTGATGAATTTATTCCTTGTGTAGAAAGACTGTCTATAGGTACAAATGATGAACCTTTGCCATCTTTGGAGCACGACGAAGAGGAACCTTCCAAAGAAGAGGAGGAGAAGGCTAAGGAAGATGAATATGTGCCCCCAAGCATCTTAAACTTCTCAAAAAATCATCCTAAGGAGCTAGTCATTGGGGAACCATCTATTGGGGTTAAGAACTCGATCTTCTCTTCATGAAACGTTTTCAAATATCTGCTTTGTTTCCAAAATTGAACCTAAAAAAGTTTCAACCGCTTTAAATGACGAAATTTTTTTTGGCTATGAATGAAGAGTTAGATCAATTTGAAAGAAATAAAGTTTGGAACCTAGTAGAACATCCATCTAATCATCCCGTTGTTGGTGTAAAATGGATTTTTAAAAATAAATTAGATGGTAAATCTAGGATTACAAGAAATAAATCTCGCTTAGTCGCTTAAGGTTTTTCTCAAATCGAAGGAGTAGATTTTGAAGAAACTTTTGCACCTGCTGCCCGCTTAGAATCTATACGAATATTTTTAGCATTTGCGAGTTTTAAAAGGATAAAATTATTTCAAATGGATGTTAAAAGTGCCTTTTTAAACGGGTTTATAAAAGAAGAAGTATACGTAGAACAACCCCCCCCCCCCCCCCCCCCCCCCCCCCCCCCCCCCCCCCCCCCCCCCCCCCCCCTCGGTTTTATAAACGAAAATTTTCCAAATTATGTTTATAAATTAGAAAAAGCGCGTTATGGTTTAAAATAAGCACCCCGTGCATGGTATGATAGACTTACATCATTTTTGTTAAAGCACGGTTATGTCATGGGAAGTGCCGACAACACACTCTTCATTAAGCATAATAATAACGATTTAATTATCTTACAAATATATGTTGATGATATCATTTTGGAGCCACAAATGTAGAGTTGTGTAATGAAGTAGTCTTTGTAATGAAAAATGAATTTGAAATGAGTCTTGTAGGGGAACTATCTTATTTTCTTGGTTTTCAAATCTCCCAACGAAATGATAGTATCTTTATTTGCCAAACAAAATATGTTCATGATATGCTTAAACGATTTGGATTTGAAAACCTTAAACAAGCTTCTACTCCTATGAGTGCATCATTAAAACTAGGAAAAGATGAATCTGGAATTTCCATTGATCAAACTTTATATAGAGGAATGATTGGATCTCTTCTTTACTTAAGTGCATCTAGACCAGATATAATGTTTGTCGTATGTTTATGTGCTCGCTTTCAAGCCAATCCAAAAGAATCTCATTTAAAAGCGGTAAAACGTATTTTTTTATTATCTATTAGGGTTATCTAAATTACGATTATGGTACCCACACAATGATTCATTTACACTACATGGCTATTCCGATTCGGATTACACTGAATGTTTACTAGATCGAAAAAGCACTAGAAGTACTTGTCACTTTTTAAGACCCTCATTAGTTGCCTTGTCTAGTAGGAAACAATCGTCGGTTGCACTCTCCACCACGGAGGCTGAATACATCTCTCTTGGGAGTTATTGTCCACAAGCCTTATGGATGAGCCAAACTCTAGAGGACTTTGGTTACCATCTCAAAAACATTAATCTCAAATGTGACAACAAAAGTGCAATAGATCTTACAAATAATCCCGTACACCACTCTAGATCCAAACACATAGATGTTCGCCATCATTTCATTAGGGATCATATTAAGAAAGAGCATGTAAAAGTAAGTTTCATTGGTACGGACTCCCAACTTGCTGACATATTCACTAAACCTCTCCCTGATGCAAGATTTTGATTATTATGACTTGAATTAGGTGTCCTAGATCTTTCGGGTTAAAGCATATTCTTGAAACGCAATGGTTTTATATAATTCTTACATATCTAAACATCTTCAAATCCTCTGAAATTTCTGCATAAAACTAAATCTTGGACACTTAATCAATATCAAAAATTAGATTTTTCAAAATCCTAAAAAGTTATGTACTGTTTCCCACGCTAGCGCTAGCGCACCTGTCTGTTTTTCTGCATTTTTAAAATTTTATAAAATCCCTAAAAATATGCTATTTTATATGCACTACATATTTTTGCAGTTATGTTTTGAATTAATTTTTGAAAAAATAAAACAAAAAAATACAAAAGCTAAATTACAAAAAAATACTTCTTTTACCCTTTTTCTTTGCTTATTTGTTTGATTTCTATTTCCATATGCCAAAATCAAATACAAAAATATAAAACATAAAAATTATCAAAAACATCTTTTGAACTTAACTTTTCTATTTACATGTATCTTGCGAAAGGGAGATTTGGGCTATCATCCCATCTCATCTCCTAGTACCGGGCAAACCCCTCACAGGGTATACCTCAGGAAATCCAAGATCAATTATAAGAGTTCAAACTTTAAATCAAAATTATTTTGCAACAATATCAAAAATACTTTATGGATTTTATTGTGAAAACCAAGCATGATTTAATCTATCAATTAGACCTTCTTCAATGTTGAAATTTATTTTTTCAAACTACCTTGAACAATAATTTTATCATGCTTTGATATATCTAATCACATGTGCATAAATTATTTTGAAAAAGTGTTGTCTAGAACTAAGCTTAGCATGCCTCTAAGTATAAGTAAATGTTTTATGTTTGATAATGATCTTTATTCACTCACTTATTTTTGCAATGTCTACATATGCTCTTAATCTAAGAATGCTTGCTTGTGTATTGTAATTGTATAATAAATTAAATTTGCACAAGTATCTTACCTACACTACTTTTATTTGCACTCTTAAAATTAAGCAAAGTGGTTGTGCTTTCAAAATTTCATTGGTTTGCAAAACAAGTGTATTCGGAGAACTTTGTACAAAACAAAAAATGAATGAAATAAACTAACAAAGATAACTCACCCAAGCACTACTTTGAACCCTGATAAGTCTTAATGAGCATTGTGTGTGCAAAGCACTTTGGTTGTGGTACATTTTTTCTATGCCCATTGAGGTGTGTGGAAGTAAAAATATTTGTGTTTTATTGTGCACTTTACTCTACATATGTCTTGTATTTTTGATTAAATCATTTGTTTACTCTATTCAAAATATACTTATGTGCACATCATTATCTTCCATAACACTTCTTCTCGTGAGTATTGGATCCTAATACTAAAATTCTATACTCTCTTTATATATATAAATGCACTAGATAACCTAACATGCTCTCTACAATATTTTGTATGTTTTGAATTTGTGAATTAATATAACATTGTAGTAATCTCTTTTTGAAAATATTATTTCATGCTTGGTTACTTTATTGTCAAACTTAAAGATTTTAAATGCAAATTGATTTACAAAAACATCTTCATTTTTGGAATTTAACTCATATATCTTCTTATGAATCGTCATGTTTACAAAAAGATGTTTCTTGTATTTTTATAAGTCTCCCGCATCATCACCATGTATTTTTTACCTTGCGCTTTCATGCTTATATCAAAGTCTTAAATCTCAAAATTCCTTTTTCAACAAATGGTAGACTTGCTTGGTAGAATTTATATTGATTGTTCTGACACGAATATCACCTTTATGCCAAAAACTTCAATTCATTAATGGATTTCAAAATAGCTATGAGAGTTTTTCAAAAAAATTCAAATAAAAATATAAACCCATAGGCTATGAACTTATCATTATATTCAAATGCTTAATATTTCCAATGATTATTATCCCATAATTTCACATCTCACCATAGCGAGGGCGTAGGGTCGTAGACATTAGATAACCTGGCCTCTAAGTCATGTCTCGTCCTTAACCGGGGAGGGTTCCAGTGAGGCCTTGCGAGGCACTGGGGGGAAAGAGTGCTAGGTTGAGTATTTTCTAGTGTTTGCATATGGGACTAACACCCCAACCTACGGCATGTATGCAACTCCTCATGATCATCTGTCACTTAGTACGAGGCTAGGGTGTAGACATATTGTCTGGGTAGATTGGTTACTTGGAAATTATTACCTTTTTATGCTTAAAACTCTTATATAAAGGGGAGAAGACTAACATGATAATATTGATTATTTGGCAAATGTTATATTGTTCATCTTTATGCTAAAAACTCTGATCTATTTCTCTGAAAATATTTATGCTAAAAACTCTGATTTATTTCTATAAAAATGTTTTTTTGCTTAAAACTCCTTATCATTTCATTTCCTTTAAAAAACTCGATCATGCCTTATCTTATTATCAAAAATCCTTTTTTATGTCTCTTGCTTCCTTACCCACTTTTGCTAATAACAAAAGGGGGAGAACTAACATGATAAATATTCACCGCTATCAAAATTGAAAACTAACATGATTAATTAAAATGATAGCTTACATATTAGGGGAGCATTCATTTAGGGGGAGAAATTATAAATACCAAAATCGACATTTATCCTTAATCATCACTTTCACACACACACAAGTAGGTTTCATCATGCTTATATATTAATGCTCTGATTTATCATTAATGGATTTGTTATTATCAAAAGGGGGAGTTTGTTGGAACATGGTCTTCCGCATCTCCTAGGATTGAGAATAACAAATTCTATGTATTTGATATTGTGTGCTTAAGTGTGCAGGAAACAAGTTCATATGACTTAAGGATAACATAAGAAGGTTGCCCCCAAAATTGAGCCAATAATTCCAACATGCCCACTAGCGTCGGCGGTAGCACCTAGCGCAGGTGCTAGCGATGATTATCGCAATTCCGGGAGCATCTTTAGAAGGCGTTAGCGCCATACAGTAGCGGATAGCGCCGGTGGTAGCGCTGAGCACAAAAGGCAAGGCGGCAATATTTCCCCGGAATTAAGATACGCACGCAGAGAATAAATCCTAAGTGGGGATAGCGCCGGCGGTAGCGCTAGCGCTCACTCCTATAAAAGGAGGCCTCTTCTCTCGTTTTTAATACACAAGTTTGAGAGAGGTGAAGTGCTAAAATTTCAGACCCTTACTCTACCGAAAAGCGATCTCCCACCAAAGTTCCATGAATTTCTGAAGGAGGATTTCTTAACGCTGGATCCGACCGAAGATCGCTTCATCAACGCTTATACTACAGCGGTCCTTCGTCACCAACTTCAGAAGTTCTTCAAGAGGGAGATTTTGATATTATTGTCCTTTTTATTTCACATCTTTTCTTGTAACCATTTAGTGAACTCGCATCGTGTTGGCGACTAGGTCTGGGTAGGACTTAGGGCATAAATTCTTCTTGTGTTGGCGACTAGATCTAGGTTAGGTCTAGGGGGTGCTCGAGGCCATATCCGGGGAAGGATTGGCTAGAGCGGCGTGAGGCCGTATCCAGGGAAGGATAGGATAGGGCCACAAGTTCGTGGGGATGTGAGTTAGGATAGAAAACAAAAAGAGTTTTTATTATTCGCCTTTCGATTTCTAGCGTCATAAGAAATCAAATTTTGTAAACTCTCCATTTCATATTAATAAAATGATGTCTCAATTTTATTTCAATTAATGTGCTTGATTTCTTATTTTCTTCTCTTATAAATTCAAATATAACATAATATAATAAAAGTTTTTAAAACCCTTATTCACCCCCCCCCCCCCCCCCTCTAAGGGCGTCTACCGATCCAACAATCCTAAGACATATAATGATCATATTACCATCACTATATAATGCGTAATTAAAATTTAAGAAATAAAATCACTTTAGATAATTTGTTAAGTTAAATCTAATGAGTTTTTCCCAACAAATTGTAACGAGGAGCGGCATGTTGCCCTCGCCTTCTCTACAAAGTATTGTACAACAACAAATAAATAGTGGAGGTTTTGGCCGGCTCAGACCTGACCGCGTGGTTTTTCACCCAGTTTACGGGTTTTCCACGTTAAAAAAATTGTTTTGTCAGCTTTCTCGTTTTCTGTGACTCTTTGCGCGCTCGAACGCTCTCGGGCTTAGACGGTCCATTTTAGTCCGATCTACCAGAGTCTTGAGTGGTCCGCAACAAATATGTTTATATTTATATAATTTTTTAAAGCACATGCCAAAAATAAATGACCCATAAGAAGCAAGAGGAATAATAAAATAGCCAAAAATCGGCTCCAAAAGGTAATCCAAATCTGATTTAAATTAACACAAATTTGGATTGCCAAAATAACCCAGAATAAGAGGTAATTAATGCATGAAATATTTCAACAAATATGCGTAATAAGGCTGCAGGAAATACTCAAATTTTTTTGCCAAAATAGCCCAAATATTTTGCTGATTTAGGTAACAAATTTTGTGTAAATTTAGGCATAATATTTATTATTATTATTATTAAGTTAATAAAATATGCTGAAATTGTAATTGCCCAAAAAACAATATGTCATGTCATAACTACAACGAAAAGATCCCCAAAATAATTTTAATTTTGGTAAGAGATTCAAATTTCCAAAATCAAAATCAAATTTGAAATCTTTCAAAAAGAGCCTAAATTGGGCTTTCCAAAAAAATGCCCAAAAAAACTCTGCCGCCGAAATGGTGCAGGAATCCGGCGGCTTATGCCGAATCCAGCCACCCTAGCCATGATTTAGCCGCCAAGAGGGCAGCAGTGGCACCAACCACCAATCGCAGCGGATTCCGGCGATCATGAGATATTTGGTCACTACGATTCACTACTGATTATCGGTGGTGACGCTAGATCCAAAGATGAAGCCGAGCGAAAACAAAAAATTGCGGAAAATTTCCAAAGTCCGCCAAAAGAGAGAAAAGAAATCTAAGAACCGCCGAAAAATCCCGATGAATCGACATAGAGTAGATCTGATACCACTTGTTTAATTTGGGGTGAATTCGTGAAACAATGACGGAGACGGATTCGCTCTAGTTGAAACATCGAGACGGAGAAAATATGAGCGAAAGTATACCTGAATCCATGTAGATGGATTATTGCGGTAGCGGATCTTCCAAGTCTACAAGGTCCTGACGAAGAAGATGACTCCTCTTCCTCCTTAGGCTCTCTCCAGCGATTGAATGCTAGAACTGAATGAGAGTGAATGTGATGTCTTGTGGTCCGATGACCATAACCTATTTATAACTAAACCATAATGTGGTCATTTACATTTAAGCTCATCATATAAATATAAATGACGCCCGGTATCCACACATTATTTAAGGCGATTGTTATCAGCACTACAGTTTTGGCTATCCGCAAAGTTTTGCTCTCCCTCTCCTTCCTCTCCGGCCGACCGGATTGCTCCTCGACAATGGTCAGCGCTGCCGCCGGCTCCTCTCCTTCCTCAACTGCTCTCGCGCGCACCAGTTGTGGGAACACAAATAAATTTTTTTTTATCATATTTTCACTGGAGCTCTCCTTCTAATCGCTCATTTGTACGTCTCTAAAAAAACAGAGCCTCATCTCCCCATTCTTCCCAGTTTCCTGCCATAATGCGCAGTCATTGCTCCTCTTCAAAACAGCCAGCTCCGTCGGCAAGGGAGTCGGAGACAGCTTCTCAGGAAACGGCTTCTTCAAATGATCAACTCCAAATCGTTTATGGAAGAGGGTATTCTTGAACTGCCCGCTCACCATGAACTTGTCAAGCTCCGGATCTCTGCCACCATCCTGCCCTCGTTGACACCATAGTTGGCGATCCTCTCCGTTGCGATCTCCTCTAGCAGCAACACCATCTCCGTCGGGGCCCCAACTTTCACCTCAAGCCACGCTGCCTCATCCAACCGTCTCCTCTACTTCATTGTCAAACATCATTTTCCCAGCGTCGCTGATAGTCGTCCGAGATTTCAGAGTGCGGAAGAGGATTCCGGGATTTCAGAGTGCGAGTATCTTTTTGAGAAGGAAAAAAATATACCTAAATTTGAGTGCTAATAGCCAAATCTGCAGTGCTGATAACAATCGCCTTATTTAAACCGTCCATACACTATGAAACGTAATCGACAAAATTAATTAGATCACTTAAATTGGGTCGATGTTAATGACAGCCCATTAACGCGCATAATTAACATATATGTCCCACATAATTATTATTTCTAAGAGATAAATCATGCTAGATGAAATAAATCATGCTAAAGGATACAAAACGACTTCGCGGAAAACCTTTAAATTAATGGAAGATAAATCAAACTAGAGGAGATATATACTGGAGTGGGGAACCTACGTGATTTGCCCGAGCTAGCAGAAGAAGGGCATCGAGGGCGGGCTTGCAGATGTGCGACGACGACGGCGGGCGAGCAGATGAGCGACGATGGTAGGTGAGCAGACATGCGACGGCGGTGTCAGGCGAGTAGTCGTGTGAGCGACGACGGCGTCAAGGGCGAGTAGATGAGGTAAGCGGGGGTTGGGTCGAGTTTTTACTAGGCTGCGGTTAAAAATTGGGGGACGTAAAAAAATAGGGTGGTGTTATTTGTACATCATAAGTGGCTATTTATAACTCATGGATATTTGTATACCCCAAAATTATATTTGTACCCCAATCAGCAATTTATACCCCTATTGTATAATTTCTAAAACAAACATAAAATGATCATTTGAAAGAATAATAACTACAGTATTCTCAAAATATATTGTGACATAAAGCTAATTCGCAAAATAAATATTTCTTTTTTCAAAATTTGGTCATCATGACTAAGCTTCCGCTCTAAATATGTTGTACCCGCAAAAAAGTTGCTTCAATTTAAAATTTTAATAGAAAAATTAAACAATTATGACAAAAATTTGTTACGTTTTTTTTCTTAACGAGTTGCGGTGCAGTTCAAGAACTAGGTGATTATAATTCTACTATAAGAAAAATATAATAAAATAGGTAAAAAATAAAATCAAATCGAACAATAATTATAATTCTACTAGTTTTTTTCCATTAGGATTATTTGGGTTTTTTTATCAGCTGCTTTAAAAATATGTCTTGTACATGTATTTTTAGGAAAATTGTTCAACAGTAAAGTTATAGATCTCGCCGAGATCTATATCTTTCGTGTTGAACATTTTTCCTAAAAATGCATGTACAAGGTTTATTTCCAAAAAAATCGCTATAATACACACATGTTTCAATCAGGGCGGCATGTAATAACTTTCGTGTTGATCACTTTCCCTAAAAATGCACGCACAAGACGTATTTCCAAAAGACACATAATAACTCATACAAAAAAGTGCGGATAGCCAAAACTGTAGTGCGGATAACAATCGCCTGTATTATATAAAACTTTACCCCGTAATTATCGCTCATTAAAAATGAACGACATATCAAATTAATGTGCCGTTAATTCGTGCACGGAATGTAGAAAAAACTGACGGAACCTCCGGCAAGTCAGCACGAGGTTGAAGAGAAGCCCCGACGCGGAAACGACGACGCGGCTCAACGGTCTTCTAACGCCGATAGATTGCCGCTGAAGTTTCAAGCGTCCGGGCTTTAATTAATTAATTAATTATTATGACGTCGCTGTTAATTAAAGTCTAAAATCTTGACTCGTTCTTAAGACCACCGCCCACCAATTAATACATCCCTTCTGTACGGCCACAAGACTTGCGAGTATACTCGGGTCAAAAGTCGCTCACGGTCTCCAAATTTTATTTCATAGATATTTGTTGGTTATATTTATAATTAGTATCATATATATAAGTTTAGCTAGCCACTTCATTTACCGTATAAATTCATTCATTGTTTTATGGAGAAAATTCTATAATTGTTGCTGCTGAACCTAGACCATTTTTGGGAATCAGGTCTCACAATTTTCTTCATGTGCAATCATTTTTTATATTTCAAATATTCATATTTTATAATTTACGTAGTTTAATTATATTTCCTCCCTCGTTTATTTTTATAGTCTAATTAGGCAAAGTATCTAAAATTGTGTTGTCCGAAGCGAAAATGGTTGTGTAGACGTGCAGTGTGCACATCTTTGCGCACGGCAGTGAGACAATCATCGTATGGTACTCGAGTTAGTACATTGAGCCGTTTCTGCGACTAGTGATGTACAACTCATAGTCGTCGAGAGTGGGCTCATCCATGTCACGTAAGCAGATGTCAAAAGCTGAGTCCGTCAATGAGGACAATGCCAGCAAAGGGCGACTAGCCCTTGTTACTCGCCGGGTAGGCGGGTATCCTGGATAACTCATCATTATGGGCGAGTAGTCATGGTTGTCGCATAGTTGGTGAGGATGCTCTGAAGTCGCAAAACAGGTATTTGGCAGGGGCAGGGTATTCTCCCCTCCATACCCCCCCCCCCCCCCCCCCCCCCCCCAGGATTTATCTATAAATAAGACTCAAGGGGTACCATGTATGACACCTTGAAATCTTGAGACCCCCACTCATAAGTTTACTACTCTCCAAGTGGTACCTTCCTCGTACCTAACTCAGCATTTTGGTTTTGGAGGAGAAGCTCTTCTAGACTTTCTGGTACGTGGCGAGACCTCCCGGCTTAAGCACCTGGGGTGTGCTTATATGCATCTCTTTCTTTTGTTTTTGCCAGCACGTTCTGTGACGTTCGATCGACAGATCAATAACCTTATGCTACACTCAGGTCCGAACATTTGGAGTTAAGATTTTCTTGGCTCCAACACTTTGATACGGTAAGTGTGGACCGTAGTCAGAGGAGAAAAGTTCAATGAGAAGGCGACATGGTACAAGAAGGCGAGCAAGAGGTGATACTCGGGAACTCGCCAGCGGAGGGAGAGTATGTGACGAAAGCGGACTTCAATGACTTAGCTCGGAGGATCGAGGAGACTTTGCGAGCAGTGTTGGTTCCTCGCGTTGAGGTGATAGTGACCTCGCCTCGTCGCATCACCCCATCGGAGGTTGGCGTGCCGGTAAGGAAGTCGCGGCGGAAGAGCGGGAGCGACTCATGCAGTCGCGGTATCTCCTGGCATGCTCACATGGAGGCTGATTCTGAGAAGTAGAGAATCTGACGAGTTAGCAGGAAACTCGCATGGGCGAGTTGGGAGCATCTCACTAACTCGATGCTTGCAGGCAGGGTGGGAGGAGCCCATTATGCGATGAAGACTTGTCTGCCCCAATCCTGGAAGGGTTCAAGGAACCCACCCTGAGTTACTACGTACTCAGGGAAGGATGATCTGATCCACCACCTGCAATGGTTCGAGGACGTAGTATTGATCTAGAACATGACTAATGCGTTCAAGTGCAGGTTCTTTACCGTCATCTTCCAGGGGAAGACGATAGATTGGTTCCATCAGTTGCTAGGAGGATCCATCTACTGCTTCGAGGACTTATGTTGAAGGCTGACGTTGCGGTTTGAAACCTCGAAGAAGAGGAAGAAGGAGGCAACGACTCTCTTCCATTTGACGCAGGGAATCCACGAGACCCTGAGGCATTATATCGATCGCTTCCAGGAGGAAGTTCTCGTCATCCAGGAGGTGGATGGTTATACTATACAGCTAGTACTCACATTCGGCCTTAGAGATGGTCTCTTCAAGCTAGAGATCAGTCGAGATCCCTCGATGTCCTATGAGGGGCTGATCGATAGGATGAACAAGTTCATCCAGGGAGAGGCGACGAATTGCAGCTTCTTGGCCAAGCTAACCAGGCTGACCAGGGATGAGGAAGAGGAGACCACGGAGAAGAGAAAGAAGGTAGAGCTGAGGAGGCATGAAGGATGGATGCAGGGAATAGGGGGACATGTAGAGCCAAGACTGCATGAAAAACCTAAGAGTCAAGAGGAGCCCAGGAGGCGAGATGAGCTGAGACAGCAGAAAGTGAGGAGACCCTATGTGGCTCCGGAGAATCGAGGGCAGAAGAGGAGGTTCCAAACTCCTTTGAATAGGCCGCCTTGGAGGCCGGCGGAAGAGCCCAGCAAATGGGTCCTGGAAGAAGGTTCTCTCCCGAGAGGAGGAACAATTACAACCAGCTAGAGAGGCACCTAGGAGGAGGACATAGAGAGGCGATGGCGATTGCTAGACAGGGTAACCGACGACAAAGAAGACATAGTTAGAGGGGGGACCAACCAGGATTGCTCCCCTTGTTTTGTGAACGGCATCAGGAAGATGGGCATGACACCATGCCTTGCCCAGAGTTCATAGAAGCCAGGAGGAGATCCAGAGAAGGAGGAGCGGTAGGAGGAGAAGATCAGAGGCAGGTGGCTCCTGTCGAGGCAGAGCAGGTTCATGCTCCGGCCCAGAGGAGGAATGAATACATGATTGATCTGGGAGGTCGTGGGGTAGTGGGCGTAATCTACGAAGGAGCAGGGTTAGGAACTTCCCGTAAGGGAAGTCTTCACACAATCTATCACAGGAGATCACCTTGTCGGAGGAGGACATATTGGGGCATAAAAATCCCTTCAATGATGCCTTGGTGATCCTGACAGCGATTGAGGACTTCACTGTCGCCAGAATCCTGGTGGACAATGAGAGCTCAGTGAACGTCATCTTCAAGAAGGCATTCGATGGGTTGGAGGTAGAAGCAAGCAAGGTGATGGTTTCAGATGGATCTCTCTTTGGCTTCTCAGGAGAGAAGAAGAAGGTGGAGGGAGGAGTAGAGTTGCTAGTGACACTCGATTGAACGTCAAAGAAATGCATGCTCATCAACATCGATGCGTCGAGTTGATAAAATACTATATTCGGGATATCGCTCATAAATATCTATACGGTTGTTCCATCCTCGTTCTATCAGTGTCTTAAGTGCTGCCAAGGATATCTGTAGATAAGGATCAGGAGCGATCCTAGAATAGCTCGTGAATGCTATTTGAGTATTGTGAGCAACATTAGTTGGATGGAAGAAGCGGAGGAGGTAAGCAAGGTGATGGAAGGAATGGATTGGCTAGAGGCAGTGGAGGAGGTGGAGGTGCTGACTGAGGGAGAAAGGCCCAGGATGCTGAGGATCAGCGGAGCGCTGAGAATGGAGGACAAGATGAAGATGGCGGCGTGCCTGGAGGAGAACGTCGACATCTTTGTTTGGAGCACTGTAAAGATGATGGGGTTGATGCTAAAGTGGCGTGTCATCGTCTCAACCTTGACCCTGAGGTCTGCCCCATCCTCGTAAAGAAAAGAGCAATGGCCACTGTGTTGGCTGAGCCCATTAGAGAGGATGTGAGTAAGCTGTTAGAGGCAGGCTTTATATCAGAGATCCAATATCCAGGATGGGTCTCCAATATTGTAATGGTCAAGAAGACCGAAGGAGACTAGAGGATGTGTGTAGAATGGAGGATTGTTACCCCTTGTCATGAGTTTCCTTGATGCCTTTTCAAGGTACCACCAGATTCGTATGCATCCTCCCGATCAGCGCGACGTTTCCTTCATCATGAATGTTGACTGCTACAGTTATAAGATGATGCATTTTGGGTTGAAAAATGCAGGAGCTACATACCAGTGGATGATGGATCGCGTATTCAAGAAGAAAAATGGGAGGAACCTGGAGATATATGTTGACGATCTCTTAATAAAAAGCAAGAGCGTTTGGGAGCATATCGTTGATCTGGTCGAGACCTTCGCGACATTTCAGAAGTTCAAGATGAGGCTTAAACCATCAAAGTGTGTGTTCGTAGTAGGAAGAAAGAAGTTCTTGGGACATCTTCTCACCCCAGAGGGGGTCGAGCCTAACCCCGACAAAGTCAAAGCCATCCTGGAGATGACATCGCCCAAGAGTACGAAGGAAGTCCAACGTTTAACTGGAAGGTTGGATGACCTCAGTCGCTTCCTAGCAAAGGTAGGAGATAAGTTCTTCTCATTCTTTACAACTCTTCATTGCAATCAACAGCTCGAATGGATAAGAGAGTGCAAGGAGGCATTCGAAAAGCTGAAACAGTAACTGACCCGGGCGCTGCTACTTTAGAGCTCGAAGGAGGGGAAGATTTGTTCCTCTATCTAGGAGTAGGAACAAATGAAGTAAGTGGAAGTGCACAGTGACTCCTCTTAGTATTCTCTATTGGGGGTGAATAGAGATTTAAAACTTTTCAATAATAAGTGCACAGAAAAACCATCATAATTACTAGGCATCCAAAATTCCAACCAGAATAAAAGTAATCACAGAATAATGAAGCTAAATAAGAGACAAGCACAAAAAATTCCACAACATAAAAGACACAAGAGTTATAGTGGTTTCCCAAAATCTGGATACTCCACTCTTCTACCACCTTGGTAGGAATACACTATCACAGTGCCTGAGTCTTTTGATAAGGAGACTCTTAGAACTAGTAATTTAGTCTTTTGTTAATGAGACTCTCAGAACCAACCCAGATCTTTTGATATGGAGATCTTGAACTAAACCAGATTTTTTGATAAGGAGATCTTGAACCAGACTGAATCCTTTGAAGAGGGATTCTTAATACTCTTTACTCAATTTACAAAAAAAAAGGAAATATAGTAAGATGAAGAGCATTCTTCTGAATTGAATCCTCTTTCAGTAGTCACTAATGATTATTGGCAGTAAGTGTTCTGGATCCTTTTTCAGAGAAAGAATCCTTGCTTAGAAGAAGATGCAAGGATTGTATGCTTCTTTCAGAGATAAAGGAAGAAGAAGCTTTATGTAGCTTGTAGAAGAATGTTGTACAAAGATCTGTCGTGCGTGTTGTCAGAGAGAGAGCTGGAGAAGAATATCGTTGCCTTCTTTTTGAATTTTGTATGTATATTCTGCTATTGATTGGAGATGAATGACTTTCTTTTTCTGATCCTTCTCCAGTTGGAATGCCCAAGAAGAATTATTGCTCTCTTTCTATTTATGTTGACAACTCGTCAATATCCTTTTGTATAACTTCCAATTTCATCATTAGAATTATTCTTTCTCTTCTTCTACATGTGCGATCCGTTATAATTCAAATATCTTCTATATATACCTTCTGAATAAGCATCAGAATCTATTCCAAGAAGTTTTCCAAAACCATGATTGTATTCGACGTTGCGTCGAATAACTTCTGACTTCTTATCGACGCACCGTTGAGTTCTACTAAGAGAAGCTTCGAAATCTTCCTCAGCTTTGAATTGGACTCTGCTATTGACGTTGCGTCAATTCTTTATCGGCGTATCCATCGAGATAAAGACATAGAATTCAAACTCTAACTTCTGCGTTGAATACAATTTGATGTTGCGTCTACTTCCAATGATGCGTCGACTGCCAGCCTGCGTTATCTTTACTTCTATTTGAAGTTACTTCGACTTTCAATCGAAGCTGCGTTGGCTTCTTTTCGACGCAGAATTAACTCAACTGGATTTTGATCTCCTTTTGACTAGACTTTGACACTCTAATGTGAGTATGTCATTGTAGGACATCTAAAGACTATATTATCCTCACTATACAACATGAGTAATAAATCATAAAGGATGAAATTACTTTTACATAATTTGTAAGATAAATCAAGAGGATATTTTTCCCAATAATCTCCCACTATTTATCTTAACAAATTTTAATAAAAAATAAAAAATGTACATAAAAGCATATGTTAAAAGATGACAATATAAACTAAGATGGTATGAAAAACTTCTAAATAATAGATATTGTGTTCATCAGAATGAATTACCCAAAAAAGCATTCTACTTTTTCTTTCTAAGAAATGTAGATAAAGCTTCATAGATTATCCTGAACTTTGTCTCCACATACTTGAAGTTAGCTGGTTTTGCCTTCTCTGGATTCTTCTGAATTATGCAATGCCCTTTGAATAGTTTTTCTATGTCAGCTTTTGCAACAGGATAAACATCATTTACCGTGAATCCAAGGTGTATGATTTTAGCAGTCAGTTCATTTATTTCAATCAAGTCAATCTCATGTGAGTCTGGATCTGACACTATAAAAGTGGATTGTGTGATGCCAGGAATTAGAGTTGTTTTGAAAACAATCTTTCTTTTCTTTTGAAATGGAAAATCTTCTACATCTTGATCAAATCCAATACCACTTTTATGAAGTTGTCCTTTATCATTCAGAACTTTTGCTTGATGATTCTTGGTAGCATATTTTGAAGAATCAAATAATTTACTTGGAATTTTGATTGCTTCCTTATTCTGCTCTTCTTCCACTGCATCTTATCCCTTCTTGAGTCTTTTAATAATCTTCCTTCTATTCTCCTCAATTTCTGTTTGAGAGGCATCATATTCATACTGCTCTCTTTCTCCAATCCCTTCTAAGATTTTGTCAAAAATTGGGTCAGTATACGCATTCATCTAATTTTCGGGCACTTGAACTTTCTCATAGATTTTATAATATGACTTCCTTTTTGTACTATTTTCTTTATTCTTTAAAATACTTCTCCCAGATAGGTATTTTCCTCCCATATTGTCTTCCACTGAATGTATTCATTTGCCTAGGATCTGATGTTGGGATTGGTAGAACAGGGGCAGGAGGAAGCAAAGCATGAGTAGGAGCAGGAGGAGACAAAACAGGAGCAGAAGCATGAGTGAGCAAAATAAGTGATAAGGTTGTTGATTCTTCACAGGCAGGTTTGATTTCTGTGTTCTCAGTAATGGGTGACTCACTCCATACTGAAAAGTCTTTCAAACTTTCCCAATTGTCATCATCATTTGAGAATAGATTAGACTCCCCCTGTACTAAAGATTCATCTGGATTGCAGGCGGGAATCTAGTTGGAGAAGATAGTGCAGGCGCAAGGAGGAGTTGAGAAATTATTGTTGGTTCTCCTTCAGAGACATAAGAGGAATATTGGTATTGATGCTCAATGGCAATATAGACTGAATCAGGTCGGGGCCTGCTATCACCCTTCTCCCGCTGCTTTATATCATTGAAGAAAGATATAAAGACCTTAGAAGGCAACACCGACGACCGCGGTTCTTTCTCGATGGTTTTCGTCTGAGTAGAGAGATTCCTTAACCTGTGATGTTGTGCATATAACTTTCGATAGCAATCTTCTGAAAAAGCCAGGTATAAAGAGGAGAACTGAGACAACAATGTCTTTAAATCTAGGTCAATTGCTTCAAGGATGTCTCTATTAGATGTCATTTATTGTCTTTGTGTACCTACAAAGAAGAAAGAAGACAAAAGTAGAGAGATAGGAAAATAGGAGAGCGAGAGGGAGAGAATTCAAAAGCACAATGAAGTCTAACGACTGTGTTGCCTTTAGAAGACAATTCGTCGTAACTTAGGGTTGTACTCGAAGCAACGTCAAAAAGAAGTAGATTCAGCGCGCCAAAATAGGTCGAAGTAGTTTCTAGAAGAAAATTCTGTGCACGCTTGAAAAGTCGACGTTGCATCGAGTGAAAATTGATGTGGCTTAGAATATAAGCAATAACTATTGAGTCGGCACCTGCGTCGATAGGAATTCAAAGCTGCGCTGAGTGCTATTTGAATGAACTATCCCAGACAGCTCTCAAAGCTGTCATCGAGTAGAAATCAACGGTGCGTTGATTTGTATTCGACGCAGCTCTGAATAAACATTTATATTTTTCTCAAAAAAATTATTGTTTTTGTTGGGAACAGTGCCCAGCAATGTTCCTGATTTGAAGAAGTGCTCAGCTCAATGATAAGCGCAAACTGTATTTAATGCTCCATTTAGCTCATGCTTGCAGAGATCAACAAATGTCAAGTACTTTAACTATTCCTGAAAGTACTATATATATATATCATCAAGAAGGACAAGATTCGTCGAACGCAGAATGGAGTTCGTCGAACGCTGAGACGGGATAGAAGAATCAAGATCGTCGAACTCAGAAGGAAGATCGACGACCGCTGAGAATTAGCGTGTTCGTCAAACGCAGAACCATGATCGCCGAACTCAGAAGGAAGTTCGTCGAACGCGGAAGCAAGATTGTCGAACTCAGAAGGAAGATCGTCGAACGCAGAAGCAAGATTGTCGAACTCAGAAGGAAGATCGTCGACCACTGAGACTCGGCAAGATCGTCGAACGCAGAGAAGACGCGGTATCGTCGACTTCACCAAAATGGCCTTGTCGTCGAGAAAGAACAAACATCGTCGAGAAGAAGCCTTGTCGCTGAAAAGGCTAAGTATGACTGATGGCGTCGAAACATCGTCGTAAAGAAGGCATGTCGTCTGAAAAAAGACAAGCTGAAAACTAGCAGCTGCTGAAGCGTCGACATAACATCACTCATGTCGTCGAGAGAACAAGATGATTACGATGACATAGTCAAAGATAGCATATCGTCGTATATGCAGAATCGCCAGTATGTCTCGTATCGTCAAGATACCTGCTTCAGAAGCAGAAGCAAAAAAAGTTGAAGATCTTCCAAGGTCAAAGGGATCGACAAAGTTCTGTCGTCGAGATAGTTTCCATGTCACCGTAACAATGGAAATATCATCGAGACAGATTCAAATGTTGCGGACGCGCTGTCAGCATTTAATGCCGCCGCCTGATTGTCTAATCAGCGCATGCTCTCAAGGAAAGGAGCGTCTGACACTTAAGGCACTTTTTCAGAAGACCGTTGGGGACCTCGCAGTCTTATAAAAGAGATAAGAGGTTGCTCTAATACGAGAGAAATAAATCGATCGAAAAAAAGAAAAGAAAAAGAAAGAATCCCGCCGCTACACTTCAATAGAACAGTATTCTCGGCGGAGAAGAAGAAGAAGATCAAGTAGAGAGTAAGCATAAAGTGCTCTCTGAAGAATCAGTCATCATTATCGACTGAAAAGTTGTCGATCAACACCAGGCAAAAAGAAGTGAAGGCTGAAGAAGATCCAGTGCTGAATCTCCAGATCAAAAAACATCTTCTTCAACCTTAAGAAGCCAATCCTCAACAGGCTAAAGTAGCCAATCTTCATCAGGCTGAAGTCGCCAATCACCATCAGGCAGAAGTAACAGTTTCTTTTTACTGTAATATCTTGTAAAGGCTTGCGGGCCTATTTGTCTAGCTTGAGGGCTGGAGAGCTGTGAGGCTTGAGGGCCAGGGCAGTGAACTTGTGGGTCTGACACCGTCTAGATTGCGGGTTGGAGAGTTGTGAGGCTTGAGGGCCAGGGCAGTGCACTTGCGAGTGCGATTTGTCGAGCTTGCAGGCTCGGGGGCAGTAGGGGCTTGCGGGCCTAGGCTGTTGGGACTTGCGGGTCCGTGTTGTAGGGATTGAGGGCCTGAGTGTCGAGCTTGCGGGCTCGGGGGCAGTAGGGGCTTGCGGTCCTAGGCTGTTGGGACTTGCGGGTCCGTGTTGTAAGGCTTGAGGGCCTGAAGTTCTTGGCGGAGTTTGCCGATCCTAGCACACTGATGGGTAGGCCCAAAGGGACAGATGACTGCTCAAGACACCCGGTCTTGAGGAACCTCTATAGATCTTTAGTGTGCTTTCTGTGGTTTGCTCTTTACTTTATAGATCTACTAACCAGAAATCAAGAACACCAAAAAGTGGATAATATAATTTGAAAAACCTATTCACCCCCCCCCCCCCTCTAGGTGAGATAGTTGACACCCAACAAACAACAAGTGGTATCAAAGTGAGGTTGTTCAAAGAAAAGCTTAACATCTTGAATAGATCTGTCATTGAGTGTCCAAGTATCACGGCTATGGAGTCGAGGATAGTTGTTTGTTCCAGAGAGAACTTTGCCCTTTGGAAAATTAGAGCAAGAACTTACATGGAGGCAATGGATCCCAGAATGTTTCTAATTACTCAAGAAGGACCCTCCATAATAACAGATGAGAGTCTCCTAGCCAGCCTGGACAAAGAAACCAAAGATATTCTTGCTGATGCAGTTGACATCTCAATATTTCAGAAACTGGCTCACTGCATAATAGCAAAAGAGATGTGGGACTCCCTATCAATCCTTGTGGAAGGATCAGAAGAAGAAAGAAGCAAAGCAGCTAAGAAGAAAATCAGAACACTAAATGACAGTGGCTCAAGCTATTCAGACTCAGAAGAGAAAAATCAGTTTGGACTGACTGTCCTATCTGAGTCAGAGGAAGAAGTCAAGGATGAAGTTTCACCTGAACAAGTATGCATAAGAGCTCCTATATCTACTTCAGACTCAGAATCGGAGACGAGCTCATCTGGTAATGATGACTGGCCCAAGTCATACGATGACCTCTTAGAATATGTCAAGATGCTGTGCAAGGAGCAGGATGCAAAAATCTCCTCTCTTCAAGCAAGAAATCTTGATCTCTCAGAGAAAGCAGAAAGGCTAACTCTAGAGAATGCAGAGTTTTGTCAACTCAAAAAGGACTTCAAGGCAAGCTCCAACCTTGACTTGATAGAAAAATTCGGAAAAACTCTGAAGGAATTGATTGAAAGCAAAGAGTTGTGCTGCTCACTAACCAGAGAAGTAGTTCTTCTGAAGAAGGACAAATTTCATCCCAAAGTTCTGAAATATAAAATGACAACATCAGAAGGGTGGAGAGTAAACTTCCCTTTATGGTAAAGCCTATGTCAAGCTCCTCCAAACCAGAGACCTCTCCTCTACTTGTAAATGTTTGCTGCTCCACTCAGAAAAGGGAGCAGGTATGCTTTAAGGAAGACAGATCAGGCAGACCCTGTGGGAAGAAGGTTAACTTGAGGAAGGCAAGCTCACCCTCCAACAAGAATTCTAGGCAATCCAATCTTGGGTATTTCAAGTTTGGGAACTCCACAAGTGGAGCAAATTACATGCCAAAAACCACAAAGGTACCTCAAGAAGTCATGAGGAGGCAGAAACTTGCTAAGCCCAGAGAAGAGAAGAAATTCTCAGAAAAGACTAAATCCAGATGGAAAACAGTGAATGGTGACGGCAAACATCATATCTACCATCAGCACAGTTCATCTTCTCTGCCTCATTCATTTGTTCACACACAAAGAACTGTGGCTCATACAGTCAGACAGAAAAGAAGATATAATAGGTATGAATGTTGGTGCTGTGGAAAGACTGGGCACTTTGCAATTGATTTTTGGTACAATCCAACTGCTCCGAGGGTAACAAATGCTAAACTGGCAAATGATCTTTTTCATAATCACTATGCATACCCTAGGGCAGTTATATCCAGTATGCCCGTCAAAGCTAACAATTTCCTAGGACCCAAATTTACTTGGGTTCCTAAGGGCGCGTAATCATATTTTGCAGGTAGTCCAAGTGCCCACCAGAAGCAAATCTGGGCCCTGGACAAGGTGGCTGTTCTGACCCACTGTCAAAACAACAAAGTTTATTTACCAACAAAACTAGTGCAGGTATCTTACTAAAAGAGGGCCAAAAGATGGGTAGGGTTGGTGGTAAAGGATAACTCCCAAGCAGAGCGAAAGAATGTCTTAGGAAGACATGTAAGGAAGAATTGACTCGTCAATACAAGAAGTTGTTACGACGACACAATAGACGTGACGACGACAAAGATTCGAGCTGGGAGGATAAGAATCCAAGGAGCATTTCGACAACAATAACCACGTCAGCAAAATATAATCGAGCTATTTTTATCAGGATTGGATGGGTCCATCGGAGCCGTCTGATCGGATTTTTAAGGTACGCGCCTCTTCATCTACCGACACTATAAATAGAGTGAATGCTCGAAAATAAAAATTACGTTATCATTTGCCCTAAGCCACTCCGTCGAAAAACCCTCGCCTCCTTTGTCGTGATGCTTTCTCTCTCACTCCGAATCAATGGCTCCCAAGAAAGAAGAAGTGATCTCAGGTTGTGAATTTCAGCGAGGAGGCTTCAATGCCTGCTCCGACGAAATCAGATTAGTAATAGGATTGCTGGAGGCATCAGGACTAGAATATGTCCTATGCGAACCCTCGGTTCTTCTCCATCGAGAATTGGGCGAGTTCTTTGCTGAAGCAAAATTCGACCACACTGAAACTCAGATAAGATCCATGGTGGGAGGCAAGAAGGTCAAGATATCCGCAAAGAGCCTTGGAAAAGCACTGAATCTGCCAAGCATCCAAGGGGAAGAGGAAGAAGAAGAGCTGACCTCCGAGGAAATGTCCGCAAGCTACACATGGTGCGGACACACCGGGAAGACCTACGGGTCTATCAAGAGAGCTGAATTCAATCAGAAGGGGAAGGTGCTGGCCGACATTGTTGGCAAAGTGTTATTGTGCAAACCTGGTTCCCACGACCGCATATCCAAAGACATGTTTACTGTCATGGCCAGAATAATCCACTCTAAGAAAACCAATCGGAGTGAATTCCTCTTCCTGAGAGTGAAGAACACCCTGAAGTCCCCCTCGTATGGAAGAATAATTTCCCTTTTTCTTCTAAACATCCAGGGTGATTCATTGCATAAAAGAATGGGAGTACCACTTCATTACTCCAAGAAATTGGATGCTAAGATGCTGGATCGATGGGATAGGTCCATCCCCAAACCATCCTCTGATGACCAGCCCGCTCCCAAGAAACAGAAGAAACCAGCAATCCAAATTAACCCCTCCAAAGAAGAAGAGACATCAAGCAGCTCTGATGACACTGAACCACCCCCACACCATTCCACTCCATCAGGAGGAGAAACATCCACCAAAGAAAATGCTCCTGTGTCAATCCATAAACCTGCTCCCACAGAGGTTATAGAAAATGCTGGAAACCCCAACTTGGGGAGTGTTCCTGCTGAGGGGGTGTCCCAACTTGGGAGCTCGGCCCAAGACGCAGAGAAGTATGATGGAGAGATCTCAGCTGGAGACTCACATCAGGAGAATGCACAGGTTGATGGGGAGACTCAACTGGGGTACTCTGCCGTAGAAGATCAAGGAAATGAGCCAACATCAGACATCACTCTCTCAGACTGCCGAGAGCTAACTGTAGCAAGCAAAGTAGTGCTGGTAGCTCCAAGTGAGCCCCTGCCAGAAGGTTCTAAAGGGAAAGCCAAGGTCACATCGCACATCAGTGAAGAGTCTTCTGAAGATGTCAGTAAAGCAGATCTATGGGGAGAAGGAGATCAAGAAGGACAAACTGCTGAGCCATCTTCGACTCAGGCAGGATCTCTCTTCCACATGCTATCAGCCCTACTATCTGCTCTACGAAAACATCTTGAACAATTCATAGTAAAAACTGTGGATGATCTACGAAAAGAGATGAAGGGGGAAATTCAGAAAGTAAAGAGCGACATACACAACCTCAACACCCAATGCGCTCATTTCTATATTATGGCAGCTCCCGCAATTGATAAAATGAGTGAGGAAGTTAATAAAGTGGGACATCACACCCACAAAATCCTGAAAGAACGAGGCAAATTCTCAGATAATGTGTACTATGGTCTTAAGCAGATCGAGACAGATGCTGAAAATAACTGAAATCAAATTCTGAATAAAGTTAATGAGAACGCTCATACTTTAGACTCACATTTTCTGGAGGTAAACAACAATCTGGATGCAACTGAACAATCTCTGCATAACAAGCTGAATCAAGTCAGAGAAGGACCCGAGGAAAGGGTATTTGAACAAGCCCTAAAGGGGGAGAATGAAATAATCAATGCCAATTCACATCAGGCAATGAAATAATCAATGCCAGTTCACATCAGGCAATGTGGATAACAAACCAAATAAAACAGTCGTTGCAACAACCCCCATCAGTCTATGATGATGTCAATCCTTCTGCAAGCACTAACTCTGCTGAATATGGGATAGAATTTGGAGAATTAGCCACTTCCAGGAAAAGGAAGAGAATTCAAAGCAACCAAAGAGACTAAGGGAAATTCAGCTGGATCCACAATCCGAAAGGTGGAGTCCAGAATCAAGAGAAATAATAACAGAATCGTGGATCCAATTTGGATACCCTCAAGAGTATTATCAGAAAGTATATCAATCAGTTGAATGGAAGAAGCATCTGAAGCAGCTGGAAAGGAGGAAGAACCACAAGCACGCATTCCCACAAGGTCCTCCTCCTTATCCTAAAAGAATTCCCCTGCCCATCAACTACCTTCAGAGGCCAAGGTAGAAAATAAAGGAGCAAGCAGCAACAGACGATGATGGGGCAACAAATTATAATCTTAATTTGTTTTGATGGGACAAATGAATGCTAATGCTTATTATTGAACATTTAATCTATCTATAGGCTTGAAGAACATCTCATTACTTTATATGATTGCTGCTTTAAGTATGATGCTACTATTTGAAATGATATATTTTTTCATGCGTGGCATTTATCATTGAGGTAAGTTAGGGTTTCTTCAAATAGGGGGAGATTGTTGGGAACAGTGCCCAGCAACGCTCCTGATTTGAAGAAGTGCTCAGCTCAATGATAAGCGCAAACTGTATTTAATGCTCCATCTAGCTCATGCTTGCAAAGATCAACAAATGTCAAGTACTTTAACTATTCCTGAAAGTACTATATATATATATCGTCAAGAAGGGCAAGATTCGTCGAACGCAGAATGGAGTTCGTCGAACGCTGAGACGGGATAGAAGAATCAAGATCGTCGAACTCAGAAGGAAGATCGACGACCGCTGAGAATTGGCGTGTTCGTCGAACGCAGAACCATGATCGTCGAACTCAGAAGGAAGTTCATCGAACGCAGAAGCAAGATCATCGAACTCAGAAGGAAGATCGTCGAACGCAGAAGCAAGATTGTCGAACTCAAAAGGAAGATCGTCGACCGCTGAGACTCAGCAAGATCGTCGAACGCAGAGAAGATGCGGTATCGTCGACTTCACCAAAGTGGCCTTGTCGTCGAGAAAGAACAAACATCATCGAGAAGAATCCTTGTCGCTGAAAAGGCTAAGTATGACTGATGGCGTCGAAACATCGTCGTAAAGAAGGCATGTTGTCTGAAGAAAGACAAGATGAAAACTAGCAGCTGCTGAAGCATCGACAATATCTTTCTATTGAAAATAGGTTTTATTATATAATATATGTGACATGGAGAGCTCCATCAAACATTCCAAATGCATTGTTGAAGAAATTATGCTTGCTTTCATCAAGTGACTTAGTGAATATAACAGCCCTTTGATTATTAGTGGAAATATATTGAAGAGAGATCTTACCCTTCTCTACATTATCTTTGAGAAAGTGGTGTCTTATCTGTATATGCTTAGTTTTACTATGGAGAACTGGATTGAAAGCTATAAAAATAGCACTAGAACTGTCACAGAATTTTGTGGAGTACTCAAGAGTAAAGTTGTAATCCAACAACTGATTCTGCATCCACAATATTTGCGGCAGCAACTTCCTGTAGCTATATACTCAGCTTCAGCTATAGAAGTGGAGACAGAGATTTATTTTTTGCTAAACCAGGAAATCAGTCTAGCACCCAGGAATTGATAAGCTCCCGAGGTGCTCTTTCTATCAAGCCTGCATCCAGCATAATATGCATCTTAGTAGCCTACTAGGTCAAATCTAGACTCTGTGGGATACCATAAGCCAAGTTAAGGTGTACCCTTCAGATATCTGAGTATTCTTTTTACAGAACTCATGTGTGATTCGTTGGGGTCAACCTGAAATCTAGCATATATACAAGTAGCAAACATTGTATCTATCTTGCTAGTTGTAAGATAAAGGAGTGAGCCAATGTACGCTCTGTAAGTTTTCTGATCAATTGACTTACCCTTTTCATCTCTATCAAGTACAGTATTGGTAGTCATGGGGGTTTTCATGATAGAGGCATTTTCCATCCTAAATCTCTTGATAAGCTCTTTAGTGTACTTGGATTGGGATATGAAAATGTCATATGCACTTTGCTTTACTTGGAGGCTAAGAGAGTAGGATAATTCCCCCATGCTACTTATCTCAAACTTAGACTGCATTAGGTCAGCAAACCTTTTGCAAAGTCTTTGGTCTGTTGAGCCAAATATTATGTCATCTACATATATTTGTACTAGAAGTAGTTGATTTTTATGTGCTCTAGTGAAGAGTGATTTATCCATCTTACCTCTTACAAAGGAGTGTTCTAGAAAAAAACTGGACAAGGTCTCATACCAAGCTCTTGGAGCATGCTTGAGACCATACAATGCTTTGTCTAACCTATAAACAAAAGAGGGATGAGATGGATTGACAAAATCTAAGGTCTGCTCCACATATACTTCTTCTTGAAGAGTTCCATTCAAAAATTCACTCTTCACATTAATCTGATATACTTTTATTTTCATATGAGCAGCATAAGTAAGAAACATCCTAATTGCTTCCAATCTAGCCACTAGAGCAAAGGTTTGATTGTAGTCAATTCTCTCTTCTTGCATGTATCCTTGAGTAACAAGTTTGACTTTATTTCTTATTATAACACCATTTGAATCCATCTTGTTTTTATATACCCATTTTGTTCCAATAATTGGGTAGCTCCTTGGTCTTTCCACTAAAGTCTAGACTTTATTTATTTCAAATTATGCAATCTCCTCTTGCATGACATCTATCCAATGAGGATCGTTGTCTGCTTCTTCAAACTTCTTTGATTCATATTGGGAGAGAAAACACTGAAACGTGGACTCATTGGTGATCTGATGTATGGTCTTCACTCCCACTGTCATGTGTCCTATAACTTGAGATGGAGGGTGATCCTTTAGGGTTATTCTAGTTCTTGTTGAACTGTTGAGTGGATTCATATCCTCATTGACTTCTTCTTCTTCATGTGTTTATAGTAACACCATTTTCTTCCTTTTGAATAGTGCCTGGTTCTGGTAGACTAGGTTTCTTGGTGACATCATCATTTTCAACAGAGTCTTCATCTGATTCATTATCAGTTTGCTATTTTTCTTTTTCCTGACAGCCTGATGAGTGATTCGTAATACTCAGTCTCTCAACTTGATCTGCAAGTTGATCTTCTTCCTGCAATGTAACATTGGTGGAAGTTTCCTTCTCCTTGTAGAACATGTTAGTTTCATCAAACACTACATACATTGACTCCTCAATTTTTAAAATATTCTTATTATAACACCTATCAGCCTTGTTTGATGAAGAGTGTCCCAAGAATATTCCATCATTAGCCTTCTTGCCAAATTTGGCAAGTTGGCTTTCCATTGTTTAGAATGAAGCAAGTACACCCAAATATCCTAAAGTTTGTGACTATATGTGTCTTTCCTTTCAACAACTCATAAGGAGTTTTTAACTTAGTTTTGTGGATGAGACTCTTATTCAGAACATAGTTGGATGTATTAACTGTCGCAGCCCATAAAGACTGTCAAATTGGATTCGGCCAATATTGTCCTTCCTGATTCAATTAGGGTTCTATTTTTCCTTTCAACCACCCCATTTTGTTTTGGGGTTCTAGGAACAGAAAAGCTTTGTCTTATCCCTTCATCCTCACAGAATCTGCAAATTAACTGATTCTCAAACTCTGTGTCATGATCACTCCTGATCATAGCAATCTGAGTATTGAATTTAGATTGAATCTGTCTAACGAATCTTGAGAGGATCTTGAAAGTTTCTGACTTAGCTTTTAGAAAGAACATCCAGCTAAATCTAAGAAAGTCATCTACAATAACTAAGGTATAAGATTTGTCTGCTATGCTTTGAGTGGAGATAGGACCAAATAGATCCATGTGCAACAGATAAAGGGTTCTATGGGAATCATTCTTACCGATTGGTTTGAATGAAGAATTTGTCTGTTTTCCTAATTGGCAGGCTCTACAATGATGATCATTTGTAAACTTACCATTTGGTAAGCCTCTTACTAGGTTGTACTTTGATAGCTTAGCTATTATTTTAAAGTTTAAATGACTAAGTCTCAAATGCCATAATTCATTATTTTCTAAGTTAGAGTTGAACAAGCAAATTTCAGATTTAGAATAGTTGAAATCTACTACATACACTTTACCTTTTCTAAGACCAGTTAATACTATTTGATTAGTTAATGAACTAACTATATTGCATAATGATTTAATGAATACAACCTTATAATCACCATCACATAATTGGCTAATGCTAATTAGGTTATGTTGAAGACCTTCAACATAAGTTACCTTAGAAAAGGAGATTTCTTCAACTCTGAGCACACTATATCCTTTGGTTTGGCTAGAACGAGAGTTATCAAAAATTACCTTTGGGACTTCCTTAGCCTTGTAGGTTTTCAGCGCATCTTTTGCTCAAGTCATATGCATGGAGCATCCACTGTCCAAGTACCACTACTGGTTTATGGTAAAATATGCTCTTTTTTGCACATAAATTTAAACATTAGCATGGACCCTCACTTGTTGGGGTCCCTTTCTTCTACGATCATAAGGAGTTATGAAAGAATAAGTTGGTCTTTCAGGATACCCCTTATGCTGAAGAAGTGCTAGTTTATTATACCAGCAATGCTTGGTCTTGTGTCCAATTTTGGAACAATAATAGCATTTAAAATTGAAGTGAAAAATGAGAGAGAGAAATCTAGATGTCTTAAGAACATTTTATGGAAACATACGTCGAGAAGAAGTCGACGCATCTCTAAAGTTGCGTCGAAAGTAATTCGATGTGTCTGCATAGTTACATTATAACAAGTTGATGCAGGATGCTGATTGCGTCGAGTGTAATTTGATGCACCTTCATACCTGCTTCGAGTTGATGTCAAAGCACTTGCAGAACTCCGTTGAGTTGCATTCGACGCATATTTAAAGTAGCGTTGAGTTTTATTCGATGTATAATTCTGTTTATTAAAAATCTGGTTGTTATCGATTGATTTTTCTAGATGATGCTTGCCTAGAATTCCTTTTTGGTCATTAATATTTACTCTATTAAATGCAGTGATCTTATCAGGATAATTATTCAGTTTTTCACAAGATTTTATATTGTCATTTGCTTGAATCATTGGGTCTAATAAATGATATAAGATTTTTCCAAGCTAGTTTGTTGGATGTTATAATACTAGTTGATGTATCTGCTCATAAACCAAGATATTTAAATCTCATAGAGAGATTCTTTGTGATATCTTTTAGCTTTTGACTCCTCCGATTGAGTGAGTCTTCAAATGCATAATACCTTTGTAAGCTCTTCTTTTAATGTTAAATTTTTAGTAGTTAATTTATTGATCTCTGTTTCCTTTTTATATACCTCACTCCTTATTTCATAATTATCAGAATACATATTATCTTTCTTAAGATCTTCTAATTCTTTTCTAAGTGTGTTAATTTCTTTTTGAACTTTTAGATAATCATGACAAAATTCTGTAAAGTAATTTTTAAATTCTTCTGAAGTAAAGTCAAAGTCATCAAAGAGAGATACCTGATCTTCCTCAGAGGAGTCTTCCAAATCCATCAGGCGGGCTTCTTCAGCAGCAGTTTATTCATCACTTTCAGATGAAGAGCTTGACTCAGATTCTGAGTCACTCCAGATTTTAGCTATGAAACCTCTTCCCTTCTTCTTATCCTTCTTCCTGAAGGACTGCTTCTTGTGCTCCTTCTTGCTATTTTTGTCCTTAGCTCTTTTGGACATTAAGTGGCAATGTGCCCTGGCTTTCTGCATGCAAAGTAGATTACTTCTTGTTTGAGAGTTTTAGCAAAACTTGGCTTGCTTGAGCTCCTATCCTTTCTTCTTGAGTGTTCAGTCTTGACTCCCCTTTTGAACTTTTTGGCCAAGAGATTAAACATCTCTTCTTCAGAACTAGAAGGCTCTCCTTCAGTTGCCTTTAATGCTATGGTCATTTCTTTAGGAGTTGAGACTTTCTCCTTTGCTTCTGTCTCAACTCTACTTTTCAACAGCAGCTCATATGACTTAAGCTTGCCAAGTAGGGCATTTGTAGAGATCTCCCTGTGGCATCTGAACTCTCCGGTGGCCCAGATCCTTGAGTCTCAAGTGCTTGGGAAGCATATTAGCAACTTATAATTTATCTCAGTCAATGAGATCTCCTTGTCCAGCCCTCTGAGATCATTGATTATGATGTTGAACCTTTCATACATTTCATCAACATTCTCTTCATATTTCTTCTGAAAGTTTTCATATTGGGATATGAGAAGGGTCTTTCTGTCCATTCTTTCATCAGAACTTCCTTCAACTAATCTGTACAGTGAATCCCAGATTTCTTTTGCAGATTGACATTCATCCACTTTCTGGAATATGTCATCTGACATGGTTGATACCAAGATATTCATAGCCTTAGCATCACATGTTTTTACTTTCTTTCCAACATCAGTCCACTTAGCTCTTTGAACTAGTTCTTGTGTTACAATCCCACTAGCATCTTTTCTGTAGAGCATTGAAGGACCTGACAATACAACATCAAAGATGTCCTCATCAATAGAGTTCATATATAATTTTATTTTGGCCTTCCAGAGTGTAACTTATTCATATTACACACTGGTGGTCTAGTGGATGCATAGTCCTTAGAAGTCATTTTCTTAAAATACTTTTAAAAATACAAAAATATGAGTGAAAGGAACTTTTGATCAAGGTGTTAACCTTTTTCTGATTAACCTATCTCTGATACCAATTGAAAGTGCACAGTGACTCCCTTGAGCATTCTCTAGGGGGTGAATAGAGATTAAAACTTTTCAATAATAAGTGCACAGAAAAATAGTCATAATTACTAGGCATCCAGAATTCTAATAAGAATAAAAGTAATCATAGAATAATGAAGCTAAATAAGAGACAAGCACAGAAATTTCCACAACATAGAAAACACAAGAGATATAGTGGTTCCCCAAAATCTGGGTAATCTACTCTTCTACCACCTTGGCTGGAATACACTATTATATTGTCTGAGTCTTTTGATAAGGAGACTCTTAGAACTAGGAACTGAGTCTTTTGTTAAAGAGACTCTCAGAACCAAAACAGATCTTTTGATAAGAAGATCTTGAACTAAATCAGATCTTTTGATAAGGAGATCTTGAACCAGGCTAAATCCTTTGAAGAGGTATCCCTTTACTCAATTTACAGAAAATAGGAAATAGAGTAAGGAGAAGAAGAAGAAGAGTATTCTTCTAAATCGAATTCTCTTTCAGCAGTCACTGAGTCGTGTAGGTGAAAGTAACCTCTGATAGAAGTTGAAAGTGAGGTTTAGATCTTAGATTTACTCTAGAGGGGGGTGAATAGAGTATAAAAAAGTTTTTCACTTATTTTTATAGCGGAGTTAAAATAGTGATATATATATGTTTACTGAATGAGTTTGAAACAAAATAAAAAATCACACAGCACAACACAGTACAGAAAATAAACAAAAACACAGAAGACACAAGGATCTATAGTAGTTCCCCAATAAACCTGGGTACATCTACTCTTCCACCACCCTTGGTAGGAATCCACTAGGTTTTTGATCAGGTGCCCTATCACCAATGAGTTTTTGATCAGGTGCCCAAACACCAATGGGTTCTTGATCAGGTGCCCAAGCACCAACTACAGGTTTTTGATCAGGTGCCCTGCCACCAACGGGTTAACTTTTGAAGGGAGTTAGAACCCTGTACAAGATGGGATAAAGAGGGTTTATGAAGTTCTTCTCTGTCAACAAGCTGAGAGAAGACTAGTGGATTTGTTGTTGTAAAGCTCCCCCTGTCTGATAGAAATTCTTGACAGATAATGGATAGAGCTTCCTCTTGAATGTAAATGATCTTCCATGATAGCTGATGAATCTGAGAGACAAAAGTTTCTCAGATTTTTTGTTGCTCTTGAAGATTAGAAACTTGCAGGTGAAAACTGAGATGAGATTTGTGTTGTTGTTCTCAGAGAATAACAGAGTGCAGCTTGAGGAAGATGATCGTTCTTTTTGACTTTCTGTATATCTCAAGAATGAAACTTGTCTGGTCGACTGTTTCGTCTCTATGTTAGTCTCTTGTTTTGATCCTTCTTCTTTTTTTACTGCAATACTCATCTCTGATCCTTTCTTCTTCTTTTTTCTTACTTTTTCTTAGAGAATTTATCTCTGATTTAAATTTCAAATCCTCTGAATAAGGAATAGAATAATCAAGAGGATTATTTCTTGGAACTGCAAGCTGATTCAGCAAATTTTTAATTCCTTTTCCTTTTCAATAAATGTATCCTTTTCCAATAAGCCAAATGGCTACTTTCTCGAGAGAAGACAATGTAAAGGAATAAATAAAAGGAAGAATAAGATCCTTGACTTATCTGGAATAAATGATAGAATAGATCCATTGCTGATTTAGTTGATCTGAGTTCAGAGAATCATATATAACTGATCTGTCTAGAAAATTCGTCGAGCTGAGATAAGAGTTCGTCGATCTGAAGGTTGAGTTCGTCGAACTGAAGTTGGAGTTCATCGAACTGAACATCTGTTGTTGATTCGTCGAACACAGTCTAGAGTTCGTCGAGCTCAAGTTGGAGTTCGTCGAACTGAAAGATAATCTGCTGAATCTGGTTGGAAGAATTGAGTTCGTCGAGCTGAGAAGCTATTTTGTCGAACTGAACATCTTGATACTTATTCATCGAGCGCAGAGCTGAGTTCGTTGACCTCAAGTTGGAGTTCGTTGAACTGAAGAGATAAACTTGATTCGTCGACCTGAATCACATCATTCGTCGAACTGAGGATGGAGTTCGTCGAACGCAGATAGGAGTTCGTCGAATGCAGAAACTTATTCTTTTTCTTAAGTTCTAGCTACTCAGACAGCCTAAAACCTTGACCCTTAGACTATACATTGGGGTCAACTTAGTCCTAGTCAACAGATAGTGATCCTAGCCCAAATCAGTAATTGGGTTGTTCCAACAATCTCCCCCCATTTGGGTTAGGACACTATTTGACAAAATTAAATAGTAGACAAACAAACATAGAGCATATATATCTGACAGAAACAAATTTCATTTCAGCAGATAAGAAATATAGTACTCTAGGTTTAGAAAACTTTACATTGAAAAAAAAAATTTGCTTTCTGAGAGAAATCCTTGTCTTCTGCTTTTGCTTTGTTGATCTGAACTGAATCTACTTTGTTGATCTTCTTTATTGATCTTCTTTATCAAAAACTATATCTGCTATATCAAAAACACCATAACTGAATCTGCATATGTATTTGTCATATCTGAAATAAAAACTAAAACTGTTGGAGCTTCTTCATCAAGAACTGAAAACATCAATCACTGCATCAAAAAGAGCTTCTTCATAAAACATCTCCCCCTGAAACTGGAGCTTCTTCATAAAGCATCTCCCCCTGCCTAGTTTCAGGAATACATGAAGTTAGGCCCCTAGAAAAAGGGACATTTGAAGAGGAGGTCGGGAAGGATGCAATTTTAGAAGAAAGATTGTCACTGTTCCAGTAAAAGAAAAGAAGAGATCAAGTGCAAAGGGAACTGGAAGGAGAAGCAGATTCTGTAGGCATAAAGATAAAATGAAATAAAAGTTTGATTATCTAGAGAGATCAGAAGTCGAAAAGACTTAGTCTTCGTCAGACTGCGTTCGACGAAAAATTTATTTCCGTCGATCTCAGTTCGACGATCGAGCTTGTCTTCATTGATCCTTGGATCTAATAGGTATCGTCTCAGTGGTTGGGCTGAGATAGCTTCCAGTCTCAGCGAATTCTTCTATCCCGTCCAAGCAGATCCAGACAACTTCTCAGCGGCCCTAGGCCTTGTCTCAGCAGTTCAGCTGAGATTGAGAGCTTGTCTCAGCTGTTTACTTGAGACTGAGAGCTTGTCTCAGCTGTTCAGTTGAGACTGAGAGCTTATCTCAGCTGTTTAGACCGCAAACCTATTAAACTTACTTCACACATTGAGGGATAAATAAAAGATTTTTTTTTAATTGATTGAATCTCCATCTATCATTCCTAGCTGATTTATAAAGAAAATGTGCTTCTTTTCATCCAATTGTTTGGTGAAAATATCAGCCCTTTGTAAGTCAGTAGGAATAAATTGCAGGCAAATTTTATTTTTATCCACATTATTTTTGATAAAGTGGTGCCTAATTTCTATGTGTTTAGTCCTACTATGGAGTACTGTATTTTGTGATATAAATATTGCACTAGTATTGTCACAAAATATAATTGATTTATTTAGATTTATACCATAATCTAGAAGTTGATTTTGTATCCACAATATTTGTGAGCAGCAACTGCCAGCAGCAATGCATTCTGCTTCAGCTGTTGATGTAGACACAGATGTTTATTTCTTACAAAACCAAGACACTAGCCTATCACCAAGGAACTGGCAAGTTCCTGATGTGCTTTTCCTGTCTACTCTGCATCCAGCATAATTAGAATCTGAGAATCCAGTTAATTCAAATTCTGATGCAGTTGGATACCAGAATCCTAGATTTAGACAACCCTTTATATATCTCAAAATTCCTTTTAGTAAAATATGGTGAGATTCTTTGGGGTTAACTTGGAACCTAGCACAAATACATGTAGCAAACATTATGTCAGGCCTACTAGCTGTTAAGTAAAGTAATGAGCCAACAATTGCTCTATATACTTTCTGATCAACAGGTTTCCCTGATTCATCATTGTCAACAACAACATTGGAGGGCATGGGTGTTTTCATAGTGGATGCATCAGACATACCAAATCTTTTCACTAATTCCTTAGCATACTTGGATTGTGATATGAATATGCCATTTGGAGTTTGCTTCACTTGAAGGCCAAGGAAGTAAGATAACTCACCCATACTACTCATTTCAAATTTAGATTGCATTAGGTCAGAAAACCTTTTGCATCGATTTGAATCAGTATAGCCAAATATGATATCATCTACATAGATTTGAACAAGTAATGTTTGATTTTTATGTATCTTGAAAAATAAGGTTTTATCAACAATGCCTCTACAGAACTTGTTCTCTAGAAGAAAATTAGCTAAGGTCTCATACCATGCTCTGGGAGCTTGCTTGAGACCATAGAGAGCTTTATTAAGCTTAAATACATAAGAAGAGTGAGTTAGAGAGATGAAACCCGGTGGTTGTTCCACATAGACTTCTTCTTTGATATCACCATTCAGAAAAGCACTCTTCAAATCCATCTGATATACTTTGAATTTATTGAAGGCAGTAAAAGCAAGGAATATCCTTATAGCTTCAAGTCTACTAACAGGAGCAAAGGTTTGATCAAAATCAATTCCTTCTTCCTGAGAATATCCTTGGGCTACCAATCTTGCTTTATTTCTGATTATGAAGCCTTGATCATCTAGCTTGTTCCTGAAGACCCACTTAGTGCCAATGACTGGATGGCCCTTTGGTCTTGGAACTAAATCCCAAACCTTGTTCCTTTCAAATTGGTTGAGTTTCTCTTGCATTGCAAGAATCCAGTTTGGATCTTGTTCTGCATCTTTTATGGATTGAGGTTCAACTTGTGATAGGAAACAAGTATGCATCTGATTTTGGTGTAGTTAATGTCTTGTTTGAACACCTGCTGAGATATCTCCAATAACTTGGGATATTGGATGATCTCTAACTGTGATGTGGTCAACAATTGGAGTGGGTTCAGCAATGGTTTCCACTTGAGGGATATGATCAACTATCACTTGATTGGAATTGTCAGCAAGATCTGGATTATTCACTTCTTCACTGTCTTCAATAATTTCATTTGATGGAAGTAGAGAATCTTTACTCTGTAGATCTAATCCATTGAGCTCTTCACATAGAGTTGGTACCTGCAAAGTATCTTTGGTAGAGGTGATTCCTCTCCTCAATTAACATATTAGTTTCATCAAAAGATACATGCATGAACTCTTCTATCTTAAGAGTTGATTTATTATAAACTTTATATGCTTTACTAGAAAGAAAATATCCAAGGAATATACCTTCAGCAGACTTTGCTTCAAATTTCCTTAGATACTTCTTATCATTGTTATGCACATAGCATTTACAGCCAAAAAACATAAAATAGTTAACCTTAGGCTTTTTATTCTTAAGTAATTCATAGGGAGTTTTACCCTTAAATTTATGTATCAGACTTCTGTTCAACACATAATTTGCTGTGTTCACTGCCTCTGCCCAAAAAGAGATTGGAAAGTGAGCATCAGCAAGCAATGTAGTTGTTGATTCAATTAGTATTCTATTTTTCCTTTCAGCTACCCCATTTTGTTGAGGAGTTCTAGGAGCAGAGAAACATTGCCTGGTCCCTTCTTTTCCACAGAATTCTCTCATCAGAAGAGATTCAAACTCAGTGTCATGATCACTTCTGATCAATGCAACTAGAGTAGAGTACTCAATCTTGATGGACCTGAGAAAGTCTGTCAGAACACTGAAGGTGTCAGACTTGTTCCTAAGAAAGAACATCCAAGTGAATCTTGAGAAGTTATCTACAATAAATAAAGTGTAATGCTTCCCTCCTAGACTCTGCATTGCAGTGGTCCAAAGAGATCCAAATGCAGTAAGTACAGAATCCTAGGTGAATCACTCTTGGATAACGATTTAAAACAACTCTTGGTTTGCTTTCCTAATTGACAAGCCCTGTAGAGTCCTTCCTTCTTGTATGAACCAGAAGGCAGTCCTCTAACTAGACTGTCCTTGGAGAGCTTAGATATAGTTCTAAGGTTAATATGTACTAGCCTTTTATGCCATAATTCATTTGTTTTACTTATTGAATTAAATAAACAAATATCTGAATTGACAGAGTCAAAATTGACTAAATAAATATTTCCATGTCTAATACCAGATAACACATTAATATTTTTATTATTGGTAATAAGACATAAGGAATGGTTAAAAGTTACATGATAACCTTCATCACATAACTGGCTTATGCTAATGAGTTTGTGCTTGAGACCCTTGACATAAGCTACCTCTTTGAAGGTAACTGCTCCAACTTTGATTTGTCCATATCCTTTGGTTTGTCCACAGTTGGAGTCTCCAAAATCACTTTGGGTCCAAGCTTTGCCTTGTAATTGCTTAAGTTGGCCTTATTTCCTGTCATATGCTTTGAGCAACCACTATCCAAATACCAATGTTCTTTTATGTTTGGATAGCCTTGTACCTGCACAATAGAAAAAATAAACTAGTTGTTTTTGACCCAGACTACCTTGGGTCCTTTTTTCTTTCCACAAAATTATGAAATGAAAGACATCTCAGGCTGATCCTTATAGCCTTGTGGATGATATCTCCTTGGACGATTTATTTACTCGGTGAAAGGATTTTTAGTTTGTTGAGAATAAGAATTCTTCTGACATTCAGTATATTTTTCGTTCGATGAATTATGGTGAGTTCGTCGATCGCTGTTCGACAAATTAGAGTAATTTCGTCGAGCGCCGTTCGAATAGTAACTATACTGAAAGTATGTCTTCAGAGTTCGTCGAGCGCCGTTCGATGGATAACTATACTGAAATTATGTGTTCAACTTTCGTAGATCTACGTTCGACGAATTCATGTGATTTCGTCGATCGTCGTTCGACGAATTCTTTTGAATTCTTTTATTCTGAACATCCTTGCTTGAAATACTCTTATCTACTTGTACTGCCTCTTTGCTGTTGGCAGAGATGAACTTTACTGGTGTAGATAAAGTATTCTTCTTAAGAAGATGTGGCTCACTTGATGATGCACCCAAGCCCAGTTTACATTAAAATATCCTCATCAATAGAATTCATATATAATCTAATTCTTGCCTTCCATAATGCAAACTTATTGAGATTGCACATAGGAGGTCTTGTGATTGAGTATTCTTTATTCTGTGCCATGAGTTTTAAGCAAAAAGAAAACTCTAGAGGAAATTAAGATCTAATTGATCTTTGGATTCATGTGTTAGCCTGTAAACAATCAACCAACCTCTGATACCAATTGAAAGTAACCACTGATAGAAGTTGAAAGTGAGGTTTAGATCTTAGATTTACTCTAGAGGGGGGGGGGGGGGGGGGCGCTGAATAGAGTATTAAAAAGTTTTTCACTTATTTTTATAGCGGAGTTAAAATAGTGATATATATATGTGTACTGAGTGAGTATGAAACAAAATAAAAAATCACACAGCACAGCACAGTACAGAAAATAAACAAAAACACAGAAGACACAAGGATCTATAGTAGTTCCCCAATAAACCTGGGTACATCTACTCTTCTACCACCCTTGGTAGGAATCCACTAGGTTTTTGATCAGGTGCCCTATCACCAATGGGTTTTTGATCAGGTGCCCAAACACCAATGGGTTTTTGATCAGGTGCCCAAACACCAACTACAGGTTTTTGATCAGGTGCCCTGCCACCAACGGGTTAACTTTTGAAGGGAGTTAGAACCCTGTACAAGATGGGATAAAGAGGGTTTATGAAGTTCTTCTCTGTCAACAAGCTGAGAGAAGACTAGTGGATTTGTTGTTGTAAAGCTCCCCCTGTCTGATAGAAATTCTTGACAGATAATGGATGGAGCTTCCTCTTGAATGTAAATGATCTTCCTTGATAGCTAATGAATCTGAGAGACAAAAGTTTCTCAGATTTTTTGTTGCTCTTGAAGATTAGAAACTTGCAGGTGAAATCTGAGATGAGATTTGTATTGTTGTTCTCAGAGAATAACAGAGTGCAGCTTGAGGAAGATGATCTTTCTTTTTGACTTTCTGTATATCTCAAGAATGAAACTTGTCTGGTCGACTGTTTCGTCTCTACGTTAGTCTCTTGTTTTGATCCTTCTTTTTTTACTGCAATACTCATCTCTGATCCTTTCTTCTTCTTTTTTCTTACTTTTTCTTAGAGAATATATCTCTGATTTGAATTTCAAATCCTCTGAATAAGGAATAGAATAATCAGGAGGATTATTTCTTGGAACTGCAAGCTGATTCAGCAAATTTTTAATTCCTTTTCCTTTTCAATAAATGTATCCTTTTCCAATAAGCCAAACAGCTACTTTCTCGAGAGAAGACAATGGAAAGGAATAAATAAAAGGAAGGATAAGATCCTTGACTTATCTGGAATAAATGATAGAATAGATCCATTGCTGATTTAGTTGATCTGAGTTCAGAGAATAATATATAACTGATCTGTCTAGAAAATTCGTCGAGCTGAGATAAGAGTTCGTCGATCTGAAGGTTGAGTTCGTCGAACTGAAGTTGGAGTTCGTCGAACTAAACATCTGTTGCTGATTCGTCGAACACAGTGTAGAGTTCGTCGAGCTCAAGTTGGAGTTCGTCGAACTGATAATCTGCTGAATCTGGATGGAAGAATTGAGTTCGTCGAGCTGAGAAGCTATTCCGTCGAACTGAACATCTTGATACTTATTCGTTGAGCGCAGAGCTGAGTTCGTCGACCTCAAGTTAGAGTTCATCGAACTGAAGAGATAAACTTGATTCGTCGACCTGAAGCACGTCGTTCGTCGAACTCAGGATGGAGTTCGTCGAACGCAGATAGGAGTTCGTCGAACGCAGAAACTTATTCTTTTCCTTATGTTCTAGCTACTCAGACAGCCTAAAACCTTGACCCTTAGACTATGCATTGGGGTCAACTTAGTCCTAGTCAACAGATAGTGATTCTAGCCTAAATCAGTAATAGGGTTGTTCCAACACTAGGCACTAAGTGTTCTGGATCCCTTTTCAGAGAATGAATCCTTGCTTAGAAGAAGAGGCAAGGATCATAATAACACTGATCCAGATTTGATCTCTGTATTCTTTGTATGCGTCTTTCAGAGATAAAGGAAGAAGAAGCCTTCTGTAGCTTGTAGAAGAATAATTTACGGAGATCTGTCGTATGTGCTGTCAGAGAGAGAGAGAGAGAGAAAGATGGAGATGAATATCGTTGCCTTCCTTTTGAATTCTATAGGCATATTCTTCTGTTGATTGGAGATGGATGACTTTCTTTTTCTGATCCTTCTCCAATTGAAATTTTCAAGAAGAATTATTGCTCTCTTTCTATTTATGTTGACAGCCCATTAATATCCTTTTGTATAACTTCCAATTTCAGCACGTTTGAATCTCTGGAATAATTGTTTCTCTTCTTGTACATGTGCGACCCATTATAATTCAAATATCTTCCATATATACCTTATGAATAAGCATCAGAATCTATTCCAGGAAGTTTTCCAAAACTGTGACTGTATTCGACATTGCGTCGAATAACTTCTGACTTCTTATCGATGCAACTTTGAATTCTACTAGGAGCAGATTTGAAATCTTCTTCAGCTTTGAATTGAACTATGATATCGACGTTGCGTCGATCCCTTATCGACGTATCCGTCGAGATAAAGACGTAGACTTCAAACTCAGACAACTACGTCGAATATAATTCGATGTTGTGTAGACTTCCAATGCTGCGTCGACTGTCAGTCTTAATTATCTTTACCTATATTCAAAATTACTTCGAATTTCAATCGAAGCTGCATTGACCTCCTTTCGATGCAGAATTAACTCAACTAGATTTTGATCTCCTTTTGACTAGACTTTGACACTCTAATGTGCGTATGTCATCCTAGAACATCTAAAGACCATTTTACCCTCATTATACAACATGGGTAATAAATCATAGAGGATGAAATCACTTTTACCGAATTTGTAAGATAATCAAGAGGATGTTTTTTCAATAGTATGCTTAGTGCTCGTAAGGGAAGATGCAACTTCTTATTTACTATGTGAGCAGGGTACTTCGTAAAGATGAAGTACAGTACCTCATCCTCGAGAAGTTAGCCTTCACTTTGGTCATCTCGGAGCGGAATCTCCGACTACTTTCAAGCACATTCCATTCATATGGTGGCGTATCATCCTCTTTGAAGCATCATGGATGGGGTGGATCACTCAGGGCGGTTGACATAGTGGTCTATAGGGCTCATTGATTTTGACATTATTTTATTGCCAAGAGTGGCAATCAAAGCGAAGTTAGTGGCAGATTTCTTGGCCGACTTCTCAGTAAAAGCAGAGGAAGGAGGGGTACCCTTTGATTTGGTGTCCTGGAAAATGTTTGTGGATGGAGCTTCGAGAAAGAACTCTGTAAGAGTGGGTAATGTACATGTGAGCCCGCATGTGATAAAGATCGAGCAAGCCGTCAAAATCTTGTTTCCTATCATGAACAATCAGGCGGAGTATGAAGTAATAGTCGCAGGGCTTAACCTGGCAAATGAGTTAGGATTCCAAAATCTTCTTGCATCCAAAGACTCGATGGTGGTAGCGTCCCAGATACGCGAGGTGTTTGAGGTGCGAGATATCATCCTTCAGTGGTATCTGTGGAAGGTAAAAGGGATGATGGGAACATTCATATCATTTTTTGTTCAACATATGCTCGAAGAGATTCATTCAGGGGAATGTGGAAGTCACTCGTGGACTTGCATTCTTGAGAAAAGAATCTTGAGGCGGGGTTATTTCTGGTATACTATCAGGAAGTATGCTGAGACATTCTCCAAAAAGTGTCAAAAGTGTCAGCTCTTCGCTCCTCTTCAATTGCAGCCGGCCCAAAAACTTCGTTCCATTATGACCCCATAGTCATTTTCTATTTGGGGAATGGGTTTGATTGACCTCTTTACTCGGGAGAGTAGGCAGGGGAAGTTTATTTGATAATTATTGACTACTTCTCGAAGTGGATCGAAGCTAAAGCGCTGGCCAAGACTGTTGGGAAGACTGTCCACAATGTTCCAGATTTGGAGAAATCCCTAAGTAAATGATAAGTACAATTTGTATTTGATGTTCATTTGATATGACATGAGCAGGTATGGACATTATATATCACATATATAATGGTTAGAGATCAGGCAAAAAGCTTAAGTTAAATATCATCGTGTATATACACTCACTCGATGATATCGTTGTGATCACTCACAAAAGACAGCAGAAGAAGTCAGTCAAGAATCATCGTGACAATAAGAAGAACACGACGATATCATTGTGTCAGCAAAGTACATGCGATGATATCGCCGTGAGAACAAAAAGAAACAACCAAGTCAAGAATCATCATGACAATAAGAAGAACACGACGATATCATTGTGAAAACTCAAGAAGGGCTAGCTAAGTAATATATCATCTTGACAACAAATATCACACGATGATATCGATGTGAAGACTCAAGAAGGGCTAGCTAAGTCAAATATCGTCTTGACAACAAGTATCACACGACAATATCGTTGTGAAGACTCAAGAAAGCTTGTTATGTCCTTTATCGCTGTGTCAACTATCTTCACACGATGATATCGTCTTGACAAGATCAAAAGGAGGAAATTCAAAATGACGAAGACGACAAAGTCAGGTGTCAAATCAACCACTTTTGTAAAGTACTATTACATCAATATTTTAAGGTTTCGACCGTTTGATGGGTCATAGATATAAAAGCAGAAGAGAGGGTCAGCAAACCCTAACGACTTGGAAAATATCGAGCCCTAGTATTCTTCGAAAGGCTTGACGGCAAAAAGGCAATAGTACAGTAAAAAGAAAAGCCTTTTCGAAGAAATTAGAAGAAGAAGGAAAAGCTTTCACAAGAAAGCTCTCATTCTTGAGAGAAAGAAGACATCTTCAGTCAAGAATGTTGGATCGGTAGGCGCCCGTAGAGGGGGGGGGGTGAATGAGGGTTTTAAAAACTTTTTCTTATATTTTGATTATCTTGAAATAATACGTGATTAAGAAGGTGAGAGATCAAACAAACCAAGTGAAATAAAGTAAAGACATGCTTTATTAATATGAAGTATAATTTTACAAAAATTGATTTCTATAACGCTAGAAATCGATGGCGAATAATAATAAACTCTTTTTGTTTTCTATCCTGAATCGCATCCCCACGAACAGGTGGCCCTAGCTTATCCTTCTCCGGATTCGGCCTCAAGCCGCTCTAGCCAATCCAACCCCGGATATGGCCTTGAGCACCCCCAGACCTAACCTAGATCTAGTCGCCAACACGAGGCAAATTTCATCCCTAAGTCCTACCCAGACTTAGTCGCCAACACAAGGCGAATTCTCTAACGGTTTACAAAGAATATGAAATGATAATAATAAAAACTCCCACTTGAAGAACTTCTGAAGTTGGAGACGATGATCTGTTGTAGGATAAGCGTTGTTGAAGCGGACGTCATTTGGATTCGGCGTGAAGAAGTCCTCCTTCAGAAATTCGCAGAGCTTTGTTGGGAGATCAACATTCGGCCAAATCAAGGTCTGGAATTCTAACACTCAACCTCTCTCTCTAATCGCTCTCTAAAACGAGAGAATATGGGTCCAATTTATAGCCTCAGCGCTATCGTTACCGCCGACGTTATCCCATATTAGGACATATTCGGCGTGGGAGAATCTTCAATCCGAGGAAACATTTTCGTCATGCCTTATGTGCTCCGCGCTACCGCCTGGCGCTAGCGCCTTCTAAATGTACTCCCGGGATTGCGCTAATCATCGCTAGCTCCGGGCGCTAGGTGCTACCGCCGGCGCTAGTGGGCATGTTGGATTTGTTGGCTCAATTTTGGGGGCAACCTTCTTATGTTATCCCTGATTCATATGGACTTTCTTTCCTGCACACTTAAACACACATGATCAAATACACATAAGATTTTTTATTCTCAAACCTAGGAGATGCGGAAGACCATGTTCCATCAAAGAAATCTCAACACAGATACAGATCTGAAAGTTCACTAGCAAAATATATCAAACATTGTAGAGAGCATGCTAGGTTATCTAGTGCATTTAGATATAAAAAGTATTATAGAATTAGCATTAGAATCCAATACTCATGAGAAGAAGTGTTATGGAAGATAATGATGTGCACAAAAGTGTATTTTGAAAAGAGTAAACAAATGTTATAATCAAAATTACAAGACATGTGTAGAGTAAAGTGCACAATAAAACACAAATAAGTTTACTTCCATACACTATTTATGCACAGAAAAATGCACAACTACCAAGGTGCTTTGTACACACAATGCTCATTAAGACTTATCAGGGTGCAAAGTAGTGCTTGGGGGATCACACAATTTTATTTTTCAGTTTTGTTTTTGATCCGGTGTACTTAAGAATAAGTGGTCTAAAAAAGAAAATGTTTGCACAAGACACTTTACTAATCTTTCCAAGGTGCTCAACCTCACAACGCTTATTAAGACTTATCAGGAGGTTCAAGTAGTGCTTGGTGGAGTTAACTTTGTCAATTTATTTCATGTTTTTTTGTTTTGTACAAAGTTCTTCGATTACACTTGTTTTGCAAACCAAATAGATTTGGAAAGTACAACCACTTTTCTCTATATTTAATAGTGCAAATAAATGTAGTGTAGGTAAGATACTTGTGCAGTTTTTAATTTACTGTACAATTACAATACACTAGCAAGCATCTTTAGTTTAAAAAAACACATGTAGACTTAGCCAAAAAGGTGAGTGAAGAAATATCATTATTAACCATAAAACATTTACTCATACTTAGAGGCATGATAAGCTTGGTTCTACACTACTTGTATAATATAATTGATGCACATATTAATAAATATATCAAAGCATGATAAGAACAATGTTCAAAGTAGTTTGACAAGATAAATTGGAATATTGTAGAAGTTCTACATATGGTTTAAAACATGCTTGATTTTCACAATAAATTTCATACAGTTTTTTTAGTTTTTGTGTTTTATATTTTTGTATTTGATTTTTGCATTTAAAAATAGAATTTAAACAAATGAACAAAGAAAAAGAGTAAAAGAAATATTTTTGTAATTTTGGCTTTTGTAATTTTTTTGTTTTAATTTTTCAAAAATCAATTCAAAACAGAACTGCAAAACTATGAAGTACATATACTAGAGCATAATTTTAGGTATTTTATAAAAATTTAAAATTACATAAAACCAGAGAGGTGCTCTAGCGCCGGTGCTAGCGCGGGAAACAGTACACGATTTTGTAGGATTTTGAAAATTTTAATTTTTGATATTGGTTAAGTGTCCAAAGATTAGTTTTATGCAGAAATTTCAGAGGATGTGAAGATGTTTAGGTATGGAAAATGGCATAAAACTATTGCGTTTTAAGAATGTGTTTTAGCCCGAAAGATCTAGGACACCTAATTCAAGTCGTAATAATCAAAATCTTGCATCTGAGAGAGGTTTAGTGAATATGTCAGCAAGTTGGGAGTCCGTACCAATGAAACTTACTTTTACATGCTCTTTCTTAATATGATCCCTAATGAAATGATGTGAACATCTATGTGTTTGGATCTAGAGTGGTGTACGAGATTATTTTTAAGGTCTATGGCACTTTTGTTGTCAAATTTAAGATCAATGTTTTTGAGATGAAAACCAAAATCCTCTAGAGTTTGGCTCATCCATAATGCTTGTGCACAACAACTACCAAGTTTGATGTATTCGGCCTCTGTGGTGGAGAGTACAACCGAAGATTGTTTCCTACTAGACCATGCAACTAATGAGGGTCCTAAAAAGTGACAAGTATCGCTAGTGCTTTTTCGATCTAGTGAACAACCGACGTAATCCGAATCAGAATAGCCGTGAAGTGTAAATGAATCATTGTGTGGGTCACCATAATCCTAATTTAGATGACCCAAATAGATAACGAAAAATACATTTTACCGCTTTTAATTGAGATTCTTTTGGATTGGCTTGAAAGCGAGCACATAGATATACGACAAACATTATATCTGGTCTAGATGCACTTAAGTAAAGAAGAGATCTTATCATTCCTCTATATAAAGTTTGATCAATGGAAATTCCAGATTCATCTTTTTCTAGTTTTAAAGAAGCACTCATAGGAGTAGAAGCTTGTTTAAGATTTTCAAATCCAAATCGTTTAAGCATATCGTGAACATATTTTGTTTGTCAAATAAATATACCATCATTTCATTGGGAAATTTGAAAACCAAGAAAATATGATAGTTCTCCTACAAAACTCATTTCAAATTCATTTTTTATTACTAAGACTACTTCATTACACAACTCTTCATTAGTGGCTCCAAAAATTATATCATCAACATATATTTGTAAGATAATTAAATCATTATTATTATGCTTAATGAAGAGTGTGTTGTCGGCACTTCCCATAACATAATCGTGCTTTAATTAAAATGATGTAAGTCTATCATACCATGCACGGGGCGCTTGCTTCAAACCATAAGCGCTTTTTCTAATTTATAAACATGATTTGGAAATTTTTCATTTATAAAATTGGGGGTTATTCTACGTAAACTTCTTCTTTTATAAACCCGTTTAAGAAAGCACTTTTAACATCCATTTGAAATAACTTTATCCTTTTAAAACTCGCAAATGCCAAAAATATTTGTATAGATTCTAAGCGAGCAACGGGTGCAAAAGTTTCTTCAAATTTTACCCCCTCAATTTGAGAAAAACCTTGAGCGACTAAGCGAGCTTTATTTCTTGTAATCCTATATTCACCATCTAATTTATTCTTAAAAATCCATTTTACACCAACAACGGGATGATTAGATGGATGTTCTACTAGGTTCCACACTTTATTTCTTTGAAATTGATCTAACTCTTCATTCATAGCCAAAAACCAAAATTCATTATTTAAAGCGGTTGAAACATTTTTAGGTTCAATTTCGGAAACAAAGAAAATATTTGAAAACGTTTCATGAAGAGAAGATCGAGTTCCTACATCAATAGATGGTTCCCCAATGACTATCTCCTTTGGATGATTTTTTGAGAAGTTCAAGACGCTTGGGGGCACATATTCATCTTCCTTGGCTTTCTCCTCCTCTTCTTTGGAAGGGTCCTCTTCGTCGTGCTCCAAAGATGGCAAGGGTTCATCATTTGTACCTGTAGGAAGTCTTTCTACACAAGGAATAAATTCATCAAATTTTACATTAATAGACTCTTCAACCTTACTTGTTCTTTTGTTAAATATTCTATAGGCTTTACTAGTTGAAGAGTATCCAAGAAATATTCCTTCATCACATTTTTCATCAAATTTTCCTAAAAAATCTTTTGTATTTCGAATGAAGCATTTACAACCAAATACTTTAAAATAAGATACATTAGGTTTCTTTTGATTATATAGTTCATATGGTGTGAGATTTAAATATGGACGAAGCATGACTCTATTCATTACATAACATGATGTGCTTAGGCTTCGGCCCAAAAGAACTTAGGTAATTTATATTCAGATAGCATAGTATGTGCTAGTTCTTGGATTGTCCTATTCTTTCTTTCTATAACACCATTTTGTTGAGGTGTGCGTGGAGCGGAGAATTCATGCTTAATACCTAACATTTCAAATAAAAATATTTAAAATTTTCATTTTCAAATTCTCCTCCATGATCTGAGCGAATGCATTTTATTTTTAAATCCAGTTCATTTTAAATACGAGTACATAATTTTGAGAATTCGCAAAATGCATCAGATTTGGAAGAGAGAAATAAAGTCCAACAATATCTAGAGAAATCATCTATTATAACGAAAGTATATATTCTACCACCAAGACTTGCGGTGCTAACAGGACCAAAGAGATCCATATGAATTAATTGCAATGGTTTTGAAGTTGAGATTTCATTTTTTGCTTTTAAAAGATGATTTTGTAAATTTTTCTTTTTGGCATGGAGAACATAATGAAGACAAATTTCCATTCAATTTAGGCAGTCCTCTAATCAATTCCTTTTTGGCTAGTTTTAAAATAAGTTTTGTACTAGCGTGGCCTAAACGTCTATGCCATTGTTCTAACTCATCACTTTTAGTTATAAAACATTTTATAGATGATTTGGAAAGATCATGAAACGAAATTATATAATCGTTGTGAATTCTAGGAGTAGTTAGTAACACATCTTTTGTGTTAGGATTAAATATTTTGCAAAGATTAGTGGATGATTCAAATAATACATCTAATCCTTTATCACACAATTGGCTTATAGATATTAAGTTATGTTTTTAATCCTTTTACATAAAGAACATTTGAGATAAGAAAGGATTTGTTACCCACTGTACCTACTCCCATGATCCTTCCTTTACCGTTATCACCAAACGTTACGATCCCTCCTTTCTTCTTTTCTAGGCTAAGGAATTTTGCTTTGTTGCCCGTCATGTGCTTGGAGCAGCCTGAGTCCAAGTACCACACGTCCTCCGTTTCCTTAGCCTTCCTGCAAATCTAGAAAGAAGATGAGAGTAAAGATCCGGATACCCAAGAGGTACCACCCATAGAGTAAGTGGATTTCTTAGGTACCCAGATTTGTTTTAACGATCGTTGTTTTATATTCCTGCAAGAGCTAGACATGTGTCCAAACTTAAGACAATTTGCACAAGAAATAAAGGGGGTTGAGACCCTTTTCTGAATTTCTATATTGCTCTTGCTGGATGATGTTTGAACTTTAGAAAAAATAGGAGATTTTTAATGGTTGAGCTACCGCCGGAGTTAGTGGCTAGCGCCCGGCAGTAGGGCTCAATTTGATATCTGAGCCCAAACTTTCCAGAACCATAGAATTGGTTTCCCAAAATCATATCCATGGATTTTTGACTTATTTCGAATTTTTTTATGGCCATATTGAGATCATGATTTTGTTTTTTAAGAGATGTATTTTCTTGTACAATCATAACACATTTATTTTCATATCCCTTTTTGTTATTTTCAATTTGTAAGAGAGAGATTTTTAGTTTTCTCTCTAAGTCCCCCTTTTCTTTTGCAATCATTTTGATTTGTGAGAGGGCCTTAGAAAGAGAAACTTCAAGTTCTTTTGCCTTACATAAGGAGTGTTCACACTCTTGACATGAAACCTTTCTCTTTTCAAGGGAAATTAATTTTTTAGTAAGCTTATGATTTTCTTTGATGATAGATTAATTTTCACGATTTAAAATAATATTATCTTGTACACTTTTATCATAGGATTTGCAAGTTTAAACAAATTCATCATAGAGTTCTTCGAAAGTGGGAGGAGTTACCTCAGTGTCTCTAAGAACACTGGTGTCGTCATCGTTGTTTTTTGCCATTAAGCATAAGTTTGCTTCCTCCTCGCTATTTGACTCAGATCCGCTTGATTCTTCGGAGCAAGAGTCATCCCAATTTGCGGCTTTCAATACTTTCTTTTTCTCCTTCGCTTTGTATCGTTCTTTTTGCTCCTTTTGATACTTCGGGCACTGGCTCCGAATGTGCCCGGTATTTCTGTAGTGATAGCACTCCGGCGGTGATCTTTCTTCTTCATCTTCACTTCCTTTTTCTTTCTTTGATGTGGAGGAAAACCCTTTTCGTCGAGTATCCTTTTGGAAGAACTTTCGGAAGGTGTTCCTTCTTTCTGGATTTCTAATGAACTTCCTGAAGTTCTTCACCAGGAGGCCTTCTTCATCTTCATCATCATCTTCGATGCTCTCCTTCTTTGATTTTAGTGCCAACGCCTTTTTCTTTGGCTCTTTGTTGTATTCATCGTGTTGAATCTGGAGTTCTACCTCATGGGTTTTGAGATTCCCAATAAGGTTCTCGATCTGGAGTTTTCTTAGGTTGTGCGACTCTGAGATGGTCGTCACCTTTGGATTGAACCTTAGAGGTAGAGAGCGAAGAATTTTCCTGACCAAGTCCCCGCCTGAGTAGATCTTTCCAAGTGCTTTTGAAGCGTTGACGATCTTGGTGAAGCGTGTGTACATCGAGTTGATGTCCTCTTCGGCATCCATCCTGAATTTTTCATATTCGGATTCCAGTTGGAAAAGCTTTGCATCTTTTACCTGTGATGTACCTTCATGAGTAACTTCTAATTGATTCCAAATATCTTAAGCAGTTACACAAGCAGAAATTCTATTAAATTCAGTTCTATTTAAAGCGCAATATAGAGCGTTCATCGCCTTAGCATTATTTTTGCATCTTAGTTTATCGTTATTATCCCATTTATCCTTAGGTTTTAGTAACGTAGCCTCTCTTACTACAGTTGTAGGAGGAGAGTACCGAACTTCGACCATGTTCCATACTTCTACATCCATGGTCATAAGAAAACACATCATTCGATTTTTCCAGTAGTTGAAATCTGACCCAGAAAAGAGAGGTGTGTTGGATCTTACGGCGCCCTTAGAGGGGGGGGGGGGGGGGGTGAATAAGGGAATAAAAATCTTTTTATAATTTTATGGAAATTACTAAATTGTTTAAAGTAATATTAAAACACAAAATAACAATTTAGCTAAAGGAAGAAAATATCATAATTTGCAAGTTTAAGATTTAGAAACAAGTGTTAAATTGTTATATGATGAAATAGATTAAGATAAACAATTTAGACAAAGTGATTTGAATTGAAAGCTTTGTAACCAATATTTTAGAGATAACGCCAAAAGTGATAAATCAAGTAAACACAAATAGAGACATGATTGTATTTATATAAAAATTGTGTTTACATAAATTTGATTTCTATATCGCTAGAAATCGGAGGCGCACAAATGAAAATATCTTTTCCTTTTCTATACCGACTCGTATCCCCACGAACCGGTTGGCTTTAGCCTATCCTTCCCCGGATAAGGCCTCAAGCCGCTCTAGCCAATCCTTCCCCGGATATGGCCTCGAGCCCCCTAGATCTAATCACCTAGAACTAGTCGTCAACACAAGGCGAATTTCCCCCTAAGTCCTACCCAGACCTAGTCGCCAACACAAGGAGAATTAACTAAACGGTTACAAAGAAAGTATGGAATGAATGAAAGATAAAGATAACAATAGTAAAACTCCCTATATGAAATTTCTGAAGATGAGGATGAAGGATCGTTGTAGCATAAGCGAGGTAGAAGCGATCGTCCTTCGGATATAGCGTGACGTAGTCCTCCTCCAGAATTCTCCTTAAGCTTTTTGTGGGAGATCCATCTACGGCAGCATAACAGCACTGGAATTTGTGGCACAAGCAACCTCTCTGGGATGGATTAATTAAATGATCGAAGTTGGCTCATTTTATAGAACTTGGAGCTAGCGTCTGCGGTAGTGGCTAGCGCCTGCGGTAGCGTTCGTGTGGAGCGGTTGCAAAACCGTCGGCGGCGTGGCGCTATGCACGAACTGGAGATAGCGCCTGGCGGTAGCGATAGCGCTGGCGGTAGCGAAAACTGTCGGTGGCGTGGCATAACGAACATTCGTCTGTCAGAGCTTCAAGTTCGTCGAACGAACATTTTGTCGAACAGAGCCAAATTTTTCAAACGAAATTTAGTCGAACGCAGCTTCAATTTCGTCGGACGGCTAGCGCCTGGCGGTAGCGTTAGCGCCGGCGGTAGCGCTGCTCCTTTCAAAAGTTTGATTCCATACTGCCTTCTACCTGTGGAGTATTGCACCTATAGTTCCTGCACACTATAAACACACTACAAACAATATCAAATACAATATGGGATTTTTTATTCTCAAACAAAGGGATGTGACACACATGACCAACAATCTCCCTCTTTTGATAATAACAAATCCACTTAGCAAGAAATCAACAATAGTGTTTATAGTAAATGATAAGCAAGATGATAGTGCAACTATAGTATATGATAAGCATGATAATGTGCATACTCCCCCTATCTTAATGCTCCCCCTACATAAATGCAATTTATGTGTTACTCTCCCTAAATGATAGATTTCATGAATTAGTCTCCCCTTATTTATCTATATTAATGCATATATAGATTTCTTCAATAAATCTCCCCCTTTTGGTATTATCAAAAAGAAGGTGGGGTGAGGGTAGTAAGGAGGCATTTATATATCATGATCGAGCTTTTCGAAATATAAATAATGATAAAGAGCTTAAGCATAGCATAAATAAGAGATTTCAAATATAAAGATAAGAGTTGTAAGCAAGCGGAAGATTATAATAAACATCTTTTTGTAAGCATGAAAAGCATATGTAAAAATATGAGTTTTAGTTCAAAATTGAAAGATGTTTTAACCTTTTGAAATCTCAAAGTTTTACATAAAAATACCAAGCATGAAATGATCATATCAAAGAGATATTATACTACAATGTTACTTAATTTAGAGTTCAAGAGATACCAAAACATTATAGAGATCATGCTAGGTTATCTAGTGCATTTTTATATAAAGAGTAGTATAGATAAAGCATTAGAATCCAATACTCATGAGAAGAAGTGTTATGAAAGATAATGATGTGCACATAAGTGTATTTTGGGCAATGTTAACGATTGATTTAAATCAACAAAATATAAGACATATGTAAAGTAAAGTGCACAATAAAACACAAGTAAATTACTTTCGCACACTTTTAATGCACATAATTTTTAATGAAGTGGTGTAATAATCAAAGTTTGCACAAGACACTTTACTATTCTTTCCAAGGTGCTCAACCTCACAATGCTTATGAAGACTTATCAGAAGGTTCAAGTAGTGCTTGGTGGAGTTATATTTGTCTACATATATAATTTTTTGTTCATATTTGTGAGACAACATTCTCCGAATACACTTGTTTTGCAAACCAAAATTTTTAACTTAACCACTTTTCTAAATTTCAATAAATGCAATTCAAATGTAGCGTAGGCAATAAACTTATGCAAGTTTTAATTCATTGTACAAATACAATACACAAGCAAGCATTTTTAGATTTAGACACACATGTTGATTACCAAAATAAGTGAGTGAAATGTATCATTATCAATCATAAAACATTTACTCATACTTAGAGGCATGCTAAGCTTGGTTCTACACATTTTCAATACAATTGATGCACTTTAAATAGATATATCAAAGCATGATAAGCAAAACAATGTTCATAGTAATTTGAAGGAATAAGTTTTAACATTGTAAAAAATTCTAAATAATAGAATTCATTCATGCTTGATATTAGCAATAAAGATTATACAGTTTTTTTTGTTGTTTTATCATTTTTAAATCAATTAAAAAATAGAAAATCACAAAAACATATTTTTGTCATTTTTAAATTTTGAATTTTTTGTAGTTGATTTTTCATAACAGAAAACCATAAAACATATTTTTGTATTTTTGAATTTTCAACTTTTATAGTTGATTTTTCATAATTCAAATAAAACAAAAATAAAATAGACAGAAACACAAAAATGAATTTGCACAAATAAACTAACATATTTTTGTTGATTTTTAGAAATTTTAAAAAGCAGAAAATTCCAACTCCCACGCTAGCGTCGGCGCTATCGCTAGCGCTGGAAACAGTACACTATTTTTTGAGAATTTTAAAAATCTGATTTTTGATATTTATTAAGTGTCCTTAGATTAGTCTTATGCAGAAATTTTGTAATTTTTGGAGATGTTTTGATTGCTCAAATTTGCATAAAACTTTAGCTTTTTCAAATACATGTGTTTTACAAAAAACTTTTAAGCACAGAATAAATAAATTATGCAAAACACAAGAGGACATAATTTGAACAACCCAAAATATGCGTGATTTAAGTGATAAGTAAATAAAATGATCATGCAAAGAGTAATATAAGTATGTCCTAAAATTAAAGACTACCCTGACTAAATATCTACACCCTAGCCCCGTACTAAGTGATGGATGGGCATGAGGAGCTGCACGCATGTCGTAGGTTGGGGTATTAGTCTCATATGCACACACTAGAGAACACTCAACCTAGCACTCTTTCCCCACAGTGCCTCGCAAGGCCCCACTAGAACCCTCCCCGGTTAAGAACAAGACATGAATTAGAGGTTAGGTCTCTAATGTATACAACCCTACGTCCCCGCTATTGTGAGATATGAAGTCATAGGTGAAATAATCCTTTGGACAACCTATGCTTTTAAATCTATGGGTTGATTTATAAACTATGGTTTTTGTTTAATGTGATGAGATATAAAGCCGCATAGTTTTTTTTACTTTTATGAGATGACGATATGTGATAACTAGCACAATTACTAATATTCAATAAGTGGCAATGCTAGTATAATGAGTTTTGGGTTTAATGTCATGTCATAAGATTTATATTGAAATTGCATGTATTCCAAAATTGAATTTCAAATTATAGATCTAGAATAGAGTGATGATTAAGTTTGATGTATATCTTCATTGCAAAGTTGATTCTAGAGTCTACAAATATGAGAGATACACGCAATCAATAGCAAAGCATATCAATACACCAAATAATGTTAAGAAGACATTATTCATAATTTTTATCATAAGATTCATAATTCCTATTATCGATTTGAGACAAGTCTTGATAGAACATGAATTATGATTTATGATTAAAGAGAATTTTTGCATAGAATATATGTTAGATCATCATGATGTATGAGAATTCTAATCCTTCTAGACTTATGATATAGTGATATAGTGATTTTCTCTTGAAAGAACATGATTGATTTGTAAGTCTAGAAAAATGATGATCATCAAATCATATAAAAGACAAAGATCATATATATAAAGTTTTTGAAATTTATAAGATTGCTTTCAATAATTAAATTTATTGATCTTTGGTTTGGCATGATAATATATGATTCAAGAAACAATATTCATAAATATTCTAATGATTAATCCATAAACTATGTGGTTGTTGGAATTTTAGTATTCTGTATAATTTCAAATCACATAGTTATCATAATATTTTAATAACATTGTAAATGCTATACCTAGCATATAAATTTGAGCATAAACTAAGAAGTGATGCTAGAATAATGAGTTTGAGTGCAATGTTATTATATATGATTTAATGGAGATAATGTTGCATGTAATATAAGAAGTTTTTTAAAATTAATTTTCTTTAGACCTAGAATGAAGTGATTAATCTTTTGAATTGATCTTAATGATGCAAGATAATTTTAAGGTCTAAATTACATACAAACATTGGTGACACATATCACACACATAGTATCTAAATTAATATATGAAACAATTATACTAAAGGATAGCATGTGATGAAAACTCCATAAACACATAAATTTCCAAATCAAGCGAACTAAGATAGCTTTTAAAACGGAGTTGAAATTGGGCAAGATGACAGCACCAAAAAGAACTTAAATGAGCAAACCTAGTTTGCCGTTGGATGGAGATTTTTGTGCTCTTTCCGAAAATATATTAAACGCGAAAATCAGGCGAGCGGATCAAAAGATATGGATGTTTGAAGTTTTGATCGTTAACTCGCATTTTTGAAAGATCAAACATGCGTTTAGATGAATTTTTGTTTTCGATTTTATTTGATAATATTTTTCATTATAAGGACTATCAAATGCAACAAATAGAAAAATAATCAAAACGTTGCGCATTTTAATTTTTAGCTTAAGCCCTTTAATAAACCATTTAAATCCATATTTTTTTTAAAATAATTTCATTAGTCTTGAAAATAATTTTATATTCAAATGATAATGTTAATTCAAGACATTGATGGGCAAAGGATTTAATAGGATATATTTAAACAATTTAAGATGAGAGATAGACCACTTTGAAAAATATATGACTTAATGTTCAATTTTAATTCAAATTTGATTTGATAAACATTAGGCTTAATATATGAAAGTCATATTTCATGATATATAAAGTGATCATAGCATGTTTGTTTAAAAAAATATAAAATAAACAAAAGAAAAGAGACAATAAGCATATCATGAAGTAGAGTAGTGATATTTTATTTTTATTTGTTTCTACTGCATGCAAATGATAGGATACTAATGAATAAGAGATTTAGGTATCCAAAGTTGACCATGTGTAATGGTTCCTTTGGGCACCCAAACATGACATGACGACCTTTTAGGAGACAAGGGTAAATGGGCCTTTTCTATTAAAGTTGATGTATCATTTTTCTTTAAGGGTCTCCATTCATACCTTGGTGGTTTATATTTTAAATTCATATTATGATTATATGACATCTTTATATGATTATATTTATTTGAAAAATAATTCATTTGTGATTTATGTTTATTCAAATTATTTTTCAAAATAGATTGATGTTGATAATCATAATGATTTTCATTATATGGATTCTTTGAAATTTTATAAGAGTGATTGTCTTTCATTAGAAGTGATTGTTGAAAGAGTGTGTTACAATATGTTTTAAAAGATTGATTATAATTTTGATGATTTCCATTTCCACTCTTTCTTATAGACATACTCTTAGGATAATATTTTGAATTTTGTCTTTAATGAAAAGGAGTTTTTAAATATGAGTCATGATTGAAAATATATTGAGACCTATAATAGTGACTCTTAAGAATTTTGTGAGGATCATAATTGTTTTTGAAACTAAACTCCTTTTGATTTAATGTGTGAAAATGGTCCTTTTTAGAAATGATTTTGTAAGTTAATTTATCCTTGTTATTCAAAATCTTATGATGAAATTCATTACATGACATTTGAAATTTTTCAACAAAAGATTTTAATTGTATTAACTTATAAGTTAAAGCATCATTTTCAACTATCAATTTTTCATTATGCCTTTTAGAAATTAAGAGCCCTTTTTCAATTTCCTTGAATTTTTCTTTAAATAAATTGCAATCAAAACAAGGAGTAGGAATTGTAACTAAAGAGCATGAAATAGAATTTAACACATCAATATTTATTTCTACTTTATCGTTTGCTTTTAATGATTTATTTTCTAAACGTAATTTGGAATTAGCAATTTTTAACTTTAAAATTTTACGTTTAGCAAATTTAAGCATACGAGATTTAGAAATGGAATTTGTTACAAAAAGAGAAGTTTTTGATTTTCTTACATTGCTATGGTTTTCGTCTCCTCTTTTGCTTGATGTGTTGCCAACAAATGAGTCCAACATTGTGACGTTGTATTTTTCTTCCTCCAAGCATGAGTCCTCATCGATTTCTTCTCTTGGATTCATAAGGAATTCCTCGTCGATTTCACTCTTAGATTTATCATCCTCCAAGAGTGAGTCCTTGTCGATTTCTTCTCTTGGATCCAAAAGGAATTCCTCTTGTTCATCATCTGTGGAAGGAAGATTATAAGTATTCTCAAGAAATTTTCAAACTTCATAAGCAGTAGGAAGTGTATAAATAAGTTTGAAAATATTTTGATCTAATGCACAATATAGACTATTCATAGATTTGGCATTTAAAAACATTTCATTTTTATTTAAAATACTTCGGGGCATTTTAATTGTAATATTCCATACTTTAATATCCAAAGACTTAAGAAATTTTTCCATAAGAAATTTCCACCCATTATAATTTTTGCCTTCAAAAAAAGGTGGTGCTAAAGATTTTTCATTTATAGGAAAGTTTCCCCCACTAGTAGAAGCGAGATCATGTGACGTCATTATTCCTGGTTTTTAAACCGTTTGGAATAACCTGCCTCTGATACCACTTGTTGTATCTTACGGCACCCTTAGAGGGGGGGGGGGGGGGTGAATAAGGGAATACAAATCTTTTTATAATTTTATGGAAATTACTAAATTGTTTAAAGTAATATTAAAACACAAAATAACAATTTAGCTAAAGGAAGAAAATATCATAATTTACAAGTTTAAGATTTAGAAACAAATGCTAAATTGTTATATGATGAAATAGATTAAGATAAACAATTTAGACAAAGTGATTTGAATTGAAAGCTTTGTAACCAATATTTTAGAGATAACGCCAAAAGTGAGAAATCAAGTAAACACAAATAGAGACATGATTGTATTTATATAAAAATTGTGTTTACATACATTTGATTTCTATATCGCTAGAAATCAGAGGCGCACAAATGAAAATATCTTTTCCTTTTCTATACCGACTCGTATCCCCACGAACCGGTTGGCTTTAGCCAATCCTTCCCCGGATAAGGCCTCAAGCCGCTCTAGTCAATCCTTCCCCGGATATGGCCTCGAGCCCCCTAGATCTAATCACCTAGAATTAGTCGTCAACACAAGGCGAATTTCCCCCTAAGTCCTACCAGACCTAGTCGCCAACACAAGGCGAATTAACTAAACGGTTACAAAGAAAGTATGGAATGAATGAAAGATAAAGATAACAATAGTAAAACTCCCTATATGAAATTTCTGAAGATGAGGATGAAGGATCGCTGTAGCATAAGCGAGGTAGAAGCGATCGTCCTTCGGATGTAGCGTGACGTAGTCCTCCTCCAGAATTCTCCTTAAGCTTTTTGTGGGAGATCCATCTTCGGCAGCATAACAACACTGGAATTTGTGGCACAAGCAACCTCTCTGGGATGGATTAATAAAATGATCGAAGTTGGCTCATTTTATAGAACTTGGAGCTAGCGCCTGCGGTAGTGGCTAGCGCTTGCGGTAGCGTTCGTGTGGAGCGGTTGCGAAATCGTCGGCGACGTGGCGCTGTGCACGAATTGGAGATAGCACCTGGCGATAGCGATAGCGCTGGCGGTAGCGAAAACTATCGGTGGCGTGGCAGAATGAACTTTCGTCGGTCAGAGCTTCAAGTTCGTCGAACGAACATTTCGTCGAACGGAGCCAAATTCTTCGAACAAAATTTCGTCGAACGCAGCTTCAATTTCGTCGGACGGCTAGCGCCTGGCGGTAGCGTTAGCGCCGGCGGTAGCGCTGCTCCTTTCAAAAGTTTGATTCCATGCTGCCTTCTACCTGTGGAGTATTGCACCTATAGTTCCTGCACATTATAAACACACTACAAGCAATATCAAATACAATATGGGATTTGTTATTCTCAAACAAAGGGATGTGACACACATGTCCAACAAGGTGGTCGACTAACACCATGACCCTCCGGAAAAGCGAGATCATGAGATGTCATTATTCCCGGTTGTTAAGACGATTGGAATAAAACCGATCTGATACCACTTGTTGGATCGGTAGGCGCCCTTAGAGGGGGTGAATAAGGGTTTTTAAAAAAATCTTATGTTTTGTTTATCTTGAAATAATACATGAATAAGAAGGTGAGAGATCAAACAAACCAAGCGAAATAAAGTAGAGACATGCTTTATTAATATGAAGTATAGTTTTACAAAAATTGCTTTCCATAACGCTAGAAATCTGTGGCGAATAATAGTAAACTCTTTTTTTTTCTATCCCGACTCGCATCACCACGAACCGGTGGCCCTAGCCTATCCTTCTCTGGATTCGGCCTCAAGCCACTCTAGCCAATCCAACCCCGGATATAGCCTTGAGCACCCCCTAGACCTAACCTAGATCTAGTCACCAACACGAGGCAAATTTCAGCCCTAAGACCTACCCAGACCTAGTTGCCAACACGAGGCGAATTCTCTAACAGTTTACAAAGAATATAAAATGATAATAATAAAAACTCCCTCTTGAAGAACTTCTGAAGTTGGAGACGATGACCCACTGTAGGATAAGCGTTGTTGAAGTGGACGTCGTTTGGATTCGGCGTGAAGAAGTCCTCCTTCAGAAATTCGCAGAGCTTTGGTGGGAGATCAACATTCGGCCAAATCAGGCTGGAATTCTAGCACTCAACATCTCTCTCTAATCGCTCTCTAAAATGAGAGAAGAGGGGTCCAATTTATAGCCTCAGCGCTAGCTCCATCATGACCGCTACCGCCGGCGCTATCTCATATTAGGACATATTCGGCGCGGGAGAATCTTCAATCCGAGGAAACATTTTTGTCTTGCCTTCTGTGCTCCGCACTACAGCCTGCGCTATCCGCTAGTGCCTTCTAAACATACTCTCGGGATTGCGCTAATCATCGTTAGCGCCGGGCGCTAGGTGCTACCGCCGGCGCTAGTGGGCATGTTGGATTTGTTGGATCAATTTTGGGGGCAACCTTCTTATGTTATCCCTAAGTCATATGGACTTTATTTCCTGCACACTTAAACACACATGATCAAATACACATAAGATTTTTTATTCTCAAACCTAGGAGATGCGGAAGACCATGTTCCATCAAAGAAATCTCAACACAGATACAGATCTGAAAGTTCATTATATTGAAGATCTTGTGTTGCTGCTAAAAAAGCTTTTTATTCAAAAAAAACCTAAAAAGACTCAAGCCATTCAAAGCTTATCTTTAAGAGTCAAAGTCTGTAAAATCATCTTCTAAACATCTTCTGTAAGATCTCTTTGAGATCAGAGCTATAGGAGTGCTTGCACTCTGAGTTATAGGGTTGTGTTGACAGCTTGAGTGTAGGGCCTGTGAAGACCTGAGCTGTAGGATTTCTTAGGAAATCTGAGGTAGGATCCATGTTGGGGATCTGAGTTGTAGGAGTTCTTGCACTCTGAGGTAGGATCTGATGAAGATCTGAGTTGTAGGGCCTGAAGTGCCTGAATTGTAGGGTTCTGGGAACCTGTGGTAGGATCCTAAGTGGATCTGAGTTGTAGGGCCTGTAGTTCGTGAGCTGTAGGGCCGTTGTGCCTGAAGTGTAGGATTTGTGAAAGAGATCTGAGATTTGGAGGAGTTGGCCGCATCTAGTATACTGCTAGATAGGTGAAGGGGAACAATGGAGTACCCACACTGGGGAACCACTAAAAATACTGGTACACTTTCTGTGGTGTGATTTCTGGTTATGTTCTCTCAAGCTAATTTAGTCTCAAGTTCTAAAAGACTAAAACAATTTTAAAACAGCTATTCACCTCTCCTCTAGGTAATTAGACTATACCCTAGACTTTCAAAGACAATGTCACAGATCGTGAAAAACTTCATTTGGCGAGAGGTTGCCTACAGATTCGAGATCTCTCTAGTGATCGTCACCGACAATGGCCCGTAATTTGCCAGTCTAGAACTGACCGACTTCTACAAACAGTTGGGGAAAGATCTTCAATTCACCTCAATTTATCATCCTAGAAGTAACGACCAGGTCGAAGCTGCAAATAATCTTGTCATCAATCTTTCGAAGAAGAAGGTCGAGAATCTTAAGGGGACTTGGGCAGAGCAGCTTCCCTCAGTCCTATGGGCTCTGAGAACTACTCCCAACTCGGTCATTGGGGAGACGCCTTTAAAAATTTCCCACGGGTCAGAGGCTCTAATCCCAGTGAAGTTTGAGGTTAGAAGCCAGAGAGTAGTTGTGGTAGAAGGGGGAGATGAGGAATGGCGCCATGAAAACAAAGAAGCTCAAAAATTATCCCTCGCTTACATTGAAGAGCTTCAAGACCTTGCATCGGTCAGACAGGAAGATGTCAAGAGAAGGATGACGAAGCACTTCAACAACCATGTTCACATCAAGCAATTTTAGGGAGGCGATCTGGTCTTGAAGAAAGTTGATGTGGTTGGAAGATCTGCCACCGTCGGGAAGATGGACCTGAATTCGGAAGGGTCATTTATTGTGCATGAAGCGCTCAAAACCAGAGGATACCATCTACAAAATCACGAACGGGAACTCCTTGGGAACACCTGGAGCTGAGAAGACCTGAAAAGTTTCTACCCGTGAGAGAGAGATTATGTTTGTCTTATATATATACATAATTGCTCACCCATACCCTGAAATATTGGGATTTATAATAATTGTTCAAGTACATATCAGAGAAAAAATTTTCCCCTAGGGACAGGTTGGGAGATGAACCATGACTCTCGTAAAGCCCATGACGGGTGATGGGATAGTGTCTCGGGATAATAGCGCATCCTCCCAAGTCCATGCCCCAGCACTAACAACCGTGATCAGCTCCCCCTTTGCATGTGGGCCGACGATATCTCAAGTGAACTTCCCATCCGTCTAAATATAATATCAAGAGAGAATCAGGAGTTGTCCCCCCAACCTGGCAGGAGGACTGATTTGCTTAATAGGGGGCCATACATCAATAAATGTGCCATCAACCCCAAAATGATAGAATCTCAATATATTATCACCGCACTTTCAGGTTTAAGTTTGATACTTACTCAGTTGAAAAAATCGGTACGGTTAATTTCTTTGGACTGTTGAGTGGCAGGACGAGATCCTCCAGAAATGGAATAGACAGTCTTACGACAACACCGACCGCTTAAGCATCGTGGTAGGGGTTAGGATGCAAACCACGCATGTAGTGCGTCCTTGTAAGACTATACCTCTCATGGTAGGCCGAGATCAGCTCCCCACTTGTAGGATAGCCATGATAGACCTCTCGAGAGCCTTTTCCTCCATAGGTACTTTGCATGAGATCATAATCATAAAGAGACGAATATGCGTATAACAAACAAATATCAGTAAGCAAGTCAATGTCTTACTCGCTTAGTATAAAGGCGAGTAATCCATATAAATCTCACTCGATCCTAAGAGCGTAGTGAGCACTCGTCGCGTTTAAGCCTAAAGAGCCTAGCGATCTCGTTGCGTTCGAGCCTAAAAAGCCTAGTGGGTATCGATTCGTGCCAGCAGAGAAAAAACAAACAAGCGGAAAGACGGAGAAAGCAACCGAGCATGAATATTGTTTCCTGTTTTCTTTAAATTAATTTCTGTGAATTGAAACATTACATCAAACACAAAAGGGATGAATCCCCCTATACATTGCAAAATTTATGATGTAAAAAAAAGTGTTGTAAATACCTAAAACCGGCACCATGTGACTAACTCTCCGATGGCGAGTAATCCGAGGAGTTAAAGGACTCGTCGTCCTCCTCAGCAAAAATCTCAGGAACAAGATCCTCGGTCATCAGGTTCTCGCCCTCCGGGGTAAGGTATCCTCCGACCTTTAGCTTGGGCAACACTAGGTTGCCATTCACAATGGTGATTTCCCACCGCATCTTGGACGGATCGACGTGAGACATACGAACCTCCTTCCCTCGGTGGGAAGGGCCGACCTCGGAAGGTGGCCACTCAATGGAATGAGACTCAAGCTCGGCGATACAAAGATGGGACGCCTCCAGTGCAACCGGGATGACTTCCAAGTCCTTCTCCAATTTGGAGATAGTCTCGGCGTCCACGAGCCCGCCTTCCTGCGAGTAAGAAAGTCGCAAACGTTAGAACAACGCCACTAAGAGAAAACACACTGATAATAAAGGATGACCAATAAGATACCAAAGCCACCTCATAGTCTTTGCTGGCAGAAGCCTTATCTTTAACCTCAGCTACCATATTCTCGGACGCAATATGCGACTTCTCCAGTTGGCGGAGCATATTCTCGAAGACCTCATTCTGCTCTTCAACCGCGATGAGGTTCCGGGCCGTACGATGCGCGAGTTCCAGCGCTCTCAATTGAGCCCATAAACCTTGGTCGGCAAGGTAGCGAGGAAAGGCCTCTTCCAAAATATTTGCATCGTCGCGCCCATATAGGCCGAACGAGACACAATATACATCGTTGTTCGGCTCGCCAACCTCGGTCCAGGAAGGAAGACACGAGCTGAGGCGGACCTCAAACTTCTCCCGATGCCATGTGAGAAGCGGCTGACCATGAAGGTCAATGTTCCTCACCCCTTGTCCAAAGTTTGGATGCGCGCAAGGATTGCTGGTCAAATCCTCGCTTGCTTCCTCTTGGACACCCATGTGAGCAATCGCCTTCCCTCGCCGCATCTTCCTCTTCTTTTATAGGGGCTCAGACTGTTTTAGTCGCAGGAATGCCGAGATTGGCAAGATCATCCTCCCTGGCCGAAGACACCTCGGCCGGGCTATTGTAGAAGTCCTTGGCACTTCGCGGATGAGTGTGCCCATCAGAGGTTGCCGGAGGAGTGGCCTTGCCAGCTATAGGGAGGATGTATGATGGAATGGTGTGAGTTCCTAAAAAGCAATGACCATTAATTAATGATGAAAGACTAAGGCCTATGAGCTTTGAATTTGCATACCTTCCCCTGACGAGAGGTAGGGGAGTAGATCTACTCGCTATCGCCAGGAGACGACGTCAAATTTTTTATTCTTTAATGCCTTCCGCAACTCTTCTCGCGACCCCTACAGGATGGGAGCCAGGAAGACTTTGGTCGATTTCTGCTGGGATCGGTGAGGAAGGGTGTCAAAGTCGCCCATCACGAAGATAAATCACTCATTCCAGCGGTGAACCATGTTCGATGTGTCGACAAGCGAGCACATGTGTCTGCCAAAGTAGAGCATGACGTCCTTAGTCACGCCGACATAGAAGACCTTCTAGAATACGTTCATATCGAACGAAATCTTCTCCGCGTGCAAGAAGCACAAATACCCAATGATAATTGCTATACCATTGGCATTGATCTGCACAGGAACCAATTCATAGTAGCAGAAGATCTGGTAGATCTCCGGCACAAGGGAAATCGCAAACCTACTTCAAAGTATTGAAGAGGGAATGCGAGCTGGTCAGCGAAGAACGTGTTTACTTGCTCATTCTTCCCGACCAACCTCGCCTTGTAGCCTGCTGAGAGAAAGCGGTTGATGAAACTCTCCAACTCATCTTGGCGAGTAATTGACTTTTTAAACTTCACCGCAACAAAGGTATGCACGTAGTTCAGACGGCGAGATGTCGCTTCATCTATTGGCACTACTGAGTTTGCGAGGAAGAAACAATACTGTGAACTCGCACGCCGTAACTCGCTGAAGGAAACTCGATCACAGTAAGCGTACCATTTCAAGACCCTACCCACTATTTATAGACATCGGAAAGGGTGGGTCTTGACGCAAGTCACGTAATGTGTAAAGTAGAATCTCGCAAACTACTTCAACCAAAGGGTCCTCGCGTGTTAAACTTCCTAAGCGGCTAATTGCATAACTCGCATATGACAAATATTACAAACGTGCTACCTACAACATGGTGAAGCATACTTGCAATATGAATTAAAATCTAAGATACTCACAATAAATAAAAAATGCTCGAAATAAATTCAAGTTTCAAATATCCACAAAGTGCATAGCATAAGTTGCAAATGAAAAAAAAGTTGCCAGCTTAAAGCATTGACAGATTCCCACGTCTATCTGAGGTTTCCACGTGGCGTCCGGTCCATCCAAGCTCGCACGCTAGATAGAGTTCTTCGTTCGCCCTCGTCACGTGCTCCTCGCTCCGGCGAATATGATCCTCCATCTGAGTAAGCATGCCCAGGAAGCCCATACTCGCGGGTATTCCGTAAAATTCGCCCTGAAAGAGATCCTGCATGTGCTCCAAGTCGGTAATACACCTGTCCAACCCATTGATCGTGTAATACTTCACCTCAAAGCCCTCCAAGTGATGTTCGAATTCCTCGACCAGAGATACCCGCACTTCAGTGTGGCAACTCTGCGATTCAGCTCGCACGCTATCAGGGGATCGAGCTTGGCTTCGAACTCGAGGTAGGCAACATTTGTTCTTATATGATACTCACGCAACGACAAACCGACTACGTATATAAGAGAGGCTCTAGGAGAAGTCGCACTAGCTATGGAGGAAATCTGGTTAGAGGGAGAGAATATTCTAATAAGAAGAATGGCTGAGTGAAAGAGTTGAGTACCAGAGCGCGAGGTCTGAGGTCTCTGCACTTATCGAGGCGAATCGTGATGAGATGGCGGAGAGCGGCGATGTAGCGGAGATCTGTGAGGAGAGGGGCTCCGAAGAGGCGATCCCCGCCGACCCCACGATAGACCCCCGCAGAAAGAACGATCTGGCGGATGCGACTGTTGGCGCGAGTTGTCCTGCCATTGGGAAGACGACTCCATGGATGCCTTTCCGCAACCGGGCGACCTCGGAAGACCCCCACTCGCGGGGGGGGGGGGGGGGGGGGGGGGGGGGGGGGGGGGGGGGGGGGGGGGGGAGCGAACATCAAAGGCCTCCCACTGCCCCTACCATAGGAAGCTGTCGGAGGACGGGAGCTTGGCGCAAACATCATGGCAGGGTGAATGCCTGCGGGGATAGGAGGCGGTGGGGGAAGCGTTTCTATGGCGGGAGTAGGCACGCTACTCGCAGGGCTCGTAGGAAGGGTGGTCCTCTTGGAGGATGAGGAACCCGCCCCATAACGAACCTTCCCGCTGCTCAGGGAAACATGCACGACATGACTACCCTCACATCCTGACGACGGTAGGGCAGTGTTCGGAAGAGTAGGTCGCAGAGGAGCGACATTCTAGTGGACCTCGGCAGGGGCGAAGAAACTCGGTGCGTCCAAAGCCGCCCAAGTCAGTGAAACTGCATGAAAAGGGAAGAAGTGTTACTGCGAGTAACATAAACGAGCTTAATCGTCTGATTCGAGGAATAGGCTTTGACCTGTGAGGAGGGATCAGGTGAACCTGAGTCCGAGTCTCGTCTGGAGTTCTCGCAAATTCCTTCTCTAGTGCGAGGGTTGTCTGATCCTTGGTTGCGAGATGCTCGGGTTCATCTACTAACCCTGCCTGACTTAGGGCCTCCCAAGATACCTCGGGGATGCCCTGCTTAGTCTCGCCTAAAGAGATATTGGTGGCGAGCAGTGGTTCTTCTGGCATCTCTGTAGTGTTCTTCACTCTCTTCGCCATGCGGGTATCCTCGTCGGAGTGGCATGTTTTGGAGGTACTCTTCTTCAATAGAGTAGTCTTTGCATCGATTTCTTCAAGTGAAATCGGCATCTCACGTGAAGTCAGAAAGGACACCCCAAGAGCAAAGACCCCCCTATTTATAGGCATCCGAAGGACTCATCCGGTAATATCGAGTAAGGCTGACTTTCGGGCAAAGCATCTCGCCGAATAAGGGTTGGATGATTCTTTCTGAACTTTATAAGAACTCGCAAAGAGCGGGGATTGTGTACAACCCGTATTTGTCGAGGGTAGGCCCATCCAGGCTACGTACGCAGAAGTCAAAATCTGAGTCCGTCAACGAGGACAATGCCAGCAAAGATCGACTAGCCCTGTTACTCGTCGGGTAGGCGGGTATCCTGTCTAACACACCACTATGGGGAGTAGTCATGGTTGTCGCATAGTTGGCGAGGATGCTCTTAAGTCGCAAAATAGGTATTTGGCAGGGGCAAGGTATTCACGCCTACATACCACCCCCCCCCCCCCCCCCCTCCACCCACTCATAAGTTTTCTACTCTCCAAGTGGTGTCTGCCTCGTACCTAGTTCAGTCTTTTGGCTTTGGTGGGGAAGCTTTTCTAGACTTTCGGGTACGTGGCGGGACCTCCATGCTGAAGTACCTAGGGTGTGCTTATAGATATCTCTTTCTTTTGTTCTTGTCAGCACGTTCGGTGACGTTCGATCGTCGAATCAGTAACCTTAGGCTATACTCAGGTCTGAACATTTGGAGTTAGAATTTTTTTGACTCCAACAAGTGGTGTTCAACGCAGGGAGACATCTTAGCATTGAGCGAAGATTGGAGGAGAGGTATCTTCGTCTCGGATATAGACAAACTACTCGTGGGTTGCAAACTAATCGGAGTATGCATGTGACGTCGTGTGTCGACGTAGATAGGGCAGCTTCACGCGGTATTGAAAAATCTTCAAATGATTACATAGTGTTTATAGAATCAGTTTGGAGTGAGTCACTCTAACACGAACTTGGTTGTCATTGCCGGTATATATATGTATCTTCCTATTGTCGTTATATTCCTATTTGTTGTAGGATCCATTTGGGGATCACGTCGGAAATATCATTAATGTTTATTTTTCGAATACCATTTAGCGATGACTCGTTGGGTTGGACTTCAATTATCAAGTAATTTCTTGATTTCGAGGAAATACTATTATGTGTCCAAGTTTCAACCATCTCTAAATTCTCATGACAATAAGAAAACATAAAAACTAATAATTGTTGAAATATTTATTATATATATATATATGCATATATATATATTATATTGAAAATTATTAATACTATAAAATCAGATCTTGAAAATAAGATTATGAAAAAGCTTTGAAACAGAGAGATTGGGAAATAAGAAAATACAAAATAATATTTAGTTTAGAAATTGAGCATGGGCAAGGCGTGTGCTCACTGCCCTAAATAAGTTGAGCCACCCTCCACAAAGCTTTCAATCGATGCTCACCCCTCCAAAGTATAACACCCGACTAGATCTCGAAAACTCTGATGTGCGTGGACACCGAAGAAGCACAAAACACTCAAACTTCCACTTGATAAAGAAAATGTAAAAGAGAGAGCAAGAACCACAAGAGAAAGATCATGCGAGAATGAAAAGATGCTTAAAACGTTTTTTTTTAGAAAATCTCCATATATGAGTCTCGTAAACCGCAAGTAATTAACACATAATTAATTTGCAATGTTTATATTAAGTAAATTCGTCGGGTATAGAAAACATATATTCCCAACGTAAAATTGAATGGGGCAAAACCTGTACAAAATGTAAAATCCACACTTTTAATTGGGTCACTAAGACCCTAACAGACTTAATTAAGTCAACCTGATCACCCACTAGGCAACATGGAGATTTGGTGATGAGCTCAAAATGTCATTTTGAGCAAATGAGCTCAGAATAGACCACAGTCAGTTGCATTAGACTTGTATGATCCATAAGAGTGCAACTCAACTCGTTTTGTTCAAATCCGAGGTCGTTTAGAGAAATTGACTGTTCTAAGTCATGTTGATTGACGCAATCGCTCTAAAATTTTTTTTTGAGCAAATGAGCTCAGAATGGATTCAGCCAATTGCATTAGACTCGTATGATTCATACAAACGCAATATAATTCGTTTCGTTCAAAACCGACATCGTTTGGTCAAGTTATGTAGTGTCTCGAAAAGCGCGAAGAATTACGACCCCATCACATCAATATTGACTACTCGTCACTCGACGACTAGGACCCACAAGTATTTTGACCCACATGAGAGACCCGCTCAAGAGTTGACTTTGGTCAAACAACCTTAAAAGAGAGAAATCGACGGTCGAGAAATTGAAGCAAGTCGATATCTATTCGACGCACAGTGCTATGAAGAAATCAACGCACGGTTAAATTGTGCACGGTTAAATCGTGGGGGAGAAATCGACGTTCGGCGGCAAGAGAAGAATTCGACATACGTCGAAAAGTATGCGGATAAATCGACGTAAGTCGATTTATATGCGCGAGAGTAAACGTCGAAATGTATTCGACGCACAGATTCGATGTACGTCGAAATGTATTCGACGTACGTCGAAATATATTTGACGCACGTCGAAATATATTTGACGCACGTTGAGTTGAGAGTTTAAGTTTTTCAAAATTAGTAAAACAATTTTTTTACAAAAAATACAATTCAATTTAATTATTCCCGAAATCCGATCTGATCTGATCCGATCTAAAGCATGTGAGCGCGTGTGTGGTTCATGAAATCTCCTTATATTTCTTTCAACATAATGATGAGTGAATTTGTTTATATACTCATTTCTGTAAGTGAATATTGATAAGTTGGGAATAATTAATGTTTCATTCTTTGTCATAAAAGGTTTCTCTCTATATATTTGAAGTTCCCTTCAAATTGTTTTTATGTATTTCTCATCAATTGATGTGGAGCCCAAATACCAAAAACTATCAAAGCTCCAATAAATATTAATGAAATAAATATTTTAATTAATATTTATTTTCATTAATAAATATTAATTAAGAGGCTTGCAAATATTTTGAACCATAAAGAATTGACAGAAAAAAATTGAGAACTTCACATAAATTCTGTTCTCCAACAATTTAAAAACACAATGCAAATTATTTGTGTAAGATAATCTTTCAGCGTTTTGAAACCAAAAGGTGGTGAAGAATTGTGATTATACTTATAAAGAGTTGTTAGGATCGCTCAGGGCCTCCGGTAGATCGGGCAAGTTGACCGTCCTAACCCGCTAGCGCTCGAATGTGCAAACAGATAAATGTGTCTCTTGAGAAGACCGGGTCCAAGAGCTGATGACGTGGAAAACCTGCAATCGGGGTGAAAAACCACGCGGCCGGATTTGTGTCGGCCTAACCTTCACTATGCTTTGAGTTCTTCTACAGATTCGTTCTTGAGAGAACGAGGGCGACAGGTCGCGCCTTGTTACAATGATGGAGGTGAGAGAAAGCATGTTGCCTTGCTCCAATGCGGGTTTGCCCCCCGGGTCCAAGCTTCATCCATGCCACTGCGGGCCTTCGGCTCCTTGATTAGTCTGCCAAAAATGAGCTCCATGCCTCCAAGCGGTCTACCGATAGCAAGTTCTGAGCATCCAAGCGGTATGCTGATAGCGAATTTCAAGCCTCCAAGCGGTCTGCTGATAGCGAGTTCCAAGTCTCCAAGCTGTCTGCTGATAGCAGGTTCCAAACCTCCAAGCAGGCTGTGTTAAATTTTTTGAAGTGGAAGTGGATTGTCCGGGCAGTCTGTTCTTGAAGACCGCAGAGACCGCGCGACCTGTGTTGCGGTTTACTTCTGGAATCCGCGAGCTCGGTGTGGCGACCTGGCTGGCGTGGCGCGTGTCTCTGGTGTTGGCGGCCTGTGTTTGGTCGCCTGCCCAAGTATCTTGTTCTGGTTTAGACCGGGCGGTCTTGTACTAGAGGTCGCTTATGCAGTCTAGTTCTGCGGTCTGCATGGGTTCGTTCTGGCGGACAGGTTGGTATGTCAGGATGTTCATGTGGCTCCGATCTTATAAGAGTCTGGGCGGGTTGTATGAGCTCGTTTCTGGAGATCTGCTCCTGATCGGTCAGATGCTCATTTGTTTGTTCTTATAAGAGTCCGGGCGGTCTGCCAGTTTGTTCTTGGCAAGCTGTCTTGGACAGTTTTGCTTAAGTGTAATAAGGTCTTGAAGAGACCGCGCAGTTTGGTTCTGAAGACTGCGTGCTTCAATAAGGAATGTGATTGTATCCCTTCGGGCGGTGACAATATTCGTTCGTCTGCCTATAAATAGGGACGCTGGGATAGCCATTGATACGCAAGAACTGTAAGAACAAAAGTTTGCTTGATTGTGCCGGTCTCACTCTGAGGTCGCACGGTTTGAGTTGTCTGACCGGGTTGTTCTGTTCGCAGGTTAGCGGCTAGCAATCGCCGTCAGCATTCTCCCTTCTTTCCAGCTTTGAATAAACCAATTCGGCAGCGGTCTGTCTATGCGGACCGTGTTTAGGAGTTCTTGGACTGTGCAGCAGACTCAGTTGATCAGGCGGCCTTAAGTGGTCGGGCGGTCTTAAGTTGCGGTCTTGCAGCAGGAAGCAATTCTTCGTCAAGTGTTCGAGGGTTCTTCTGTGATCTTGAGATCGTGCGGTCTGGGCGATCAAGAAGTGCGGACAATTGTTTTTAGCAGTTGAATAAAGCAGCAGGTTGCGCGGTCTGTGATTGCGGGTTGACAGCAGCGGGTTGTGCTCTGTTCACGCGGTCTCAGGAATAGCTGTGCGGCTTGCCTGTTCGAGCGGTCTGGTGATCACTGCTTTGGCAGTTCGCTGGCGGCTTGTTTTTTGTCTTGTGCTTCTCTCCCTTGTGATTCTTATAAATCATGTCTCGTCATGTATGTCTCGGCCTGTAAAGAGATAGTCAATACAAGAGCACTATTCTATCTTCCCATTATCATTGATTGTCATACTTGTGGATTATGTTGAAGTGTTCAGCATTTATTACTTCAATCATGAACCTCTAAAATTTTTAACATGGTATCAGAGAGAGGTTTCTGAGCTGTAATCAGCATTGTCTTCTGCTTGGATTTCTGCAAGTCGGTTGTCAATCAGTGAGATAGCAATGGAAGGAGGATATGCTAGAGGTCTTGGTATTGAACTCATTACGCAGACTAACATTATAAAGTGGAAGTCGTGCATGAAGAGCTATCTTCTTGGCGAGGACTTATGGGAGGTAGTTGGAGGAGAAGCAAGACAAGTTGTTGTTCCTGCTGAGGGGAATGCTGAGCTCGTGAATGCTTGGAAGAGAACAAATACAAAGGCTGAGTTTACTCTCAAGCGAGCTATCATTCCAGAGTTGTTTGACCACATCATTGTATGTAGGTCAGCTGCTGAAAATTTGGACAGCCTTGGATGGCTTGTTCAATAAGAAGAATGTAGCCCGACTCCAGTTCTTGGAGAATGAGTTGGATAAGGCAACTCAAGGTGACTTGTCCATTTCAACGTTCTTCATGAAGATGAAGAACTTATGCGCAGAGATATCTGCATTGGGCCCAGATGAGCCTATCTCAGAAGCAAGGGTGAAGAGGCACATAATCTGCGGCTTGCGGAGGGAGTATGTGGCCTTTATTACTTATGTGCAAGGCTGGGCCAATCAACCATCGTTGTTGGAGCTGGAAAACTTACTTGCTTCGCAAGAGAGTTTAGCTAAGCAAATGGCGGGGATGTCAGTCTCTGAGGGAGAAGGTGAGGTTCTCTTTTCTGGCAAGAAGAAGAGATGGGACAAGAAGAAGAAGTCATCTGGTAACGATGGTCCATCTACTTCATATCAGCAAGAGAGGAGTTATGCTCCTAAGTCTGAAGGGAAGATGAAGGAAGGGCCGAGGTATTACAGGTGCAACAAGCTGGTTCATTTCAAAAGAGATTGCAAGGTCAATCTTCAGCCAGGGCATGCTGCAAGAAAGGAGGAGGCTGGTTCCAATGATGAAGGTAGTTGGGGTGGTGGAGGTGCTTTCATGACGGGCACTTGTGTTCGGGCATTGGCTTCCATCAACTATCAAGATGATTGGATAATTGACTCTGGGTGTGGTCATCACCTCACCGGGAATGAGTCGAAGTTCTCCTCATTGCAGACTGATGCGCAAATCTCGCACACCGCTATAGGCGGTGGCTAGACTGCGACACGAAATGGCAGTGAACCGGTCGTTGTCAAGTAATAAAATGAGGAAGTAAATCTCCAAGTATCGAATCTCTCAAGGAACACAGTAAGGTGGAGTTAACGTTCGAGGAAGGACTTGAGATCGAAGTCCTTTGGTCGGATGGAATGCGGAGGGGGGTTGATTTGTGGAAAATAAAAGAAAAACAACTATAACTACTCCTATGCAATGCCACTATGCAATGCGTCGCTTGGCGGGATGGAATCTACGTAGGCCTTGAGCGCGCTACTTCGTAAGGGCGGATGGACGAGTAGGCAAGCGGAATCGAACTATGCAGGCCTTGAGCGCGCTGCTTCGTAGGGCGAGTGGATTACACGGGCCGCTATGCCATGCTTCGCTAGGCGGATGGACGAGTAGGCAAATGGAGTGAGGGTCGTAAGCACCTCTTCGACAAGCATGCCACTAGCAGTTGCTAGTGCGGCGACGAACGTGATGGCGGGATGGAGGATGGAATGGGGCGCACCTCAAGCAACTCAAACAACAAGCATTTCACATAGACATGAAATATATAAAAATACAAACTAGTTTAAGTGCTCTAATTCATCATAATACAAAGATCTACACATATACACTTCAATAAGAGAAGAACAAGACAAGAAATCGACCGAATCCGAAGGCTCGTTGTAGATTCACGGTTGGAATCGCCGGGTTGTCAATCCGCGTCCAAGCTCGGTCCGCAACAACGTCCGGGGTAGAGAGAGCTGTCACTACTCTCCAATGAGCCCGTCTTCTTCGTCTCACGATCCGGTAGAGGTTGCAAACTTCCTCTTGCTTGATGGCGATGGCGGCTAGATCTTCCTTTGAAGCGCTAGGATGAAGGAGGAGGCCGAGAGGAAGCTCCGGCTCAAGATTGGCGTGAAGAACAAGCCCGGAGCACCTCCTGGTGGTGGAAGATGATGCAGGGGGCGGAACTGGAGCTCTGGGAGCGGGAAAAAAAGGTCGATCCAGAATAGGGCAAGACCTGCGGCTTAAATAGAAAAACTGTCAGAAAATGGTCACGCACGGTCGAACGCACGACCGTGCGCAGACCGTGCATTATTAAATGATAAAACTTGACTTGGGGAAGACGCTGCGCCGCCCGTGCGTTTTGCTCACGCACGATCAACACCGCCCGTGCGTAAACGCACGGGAAAAATTCGACGCTCTGAAATCAAGAATACACAGGTCGACCGTGCGTTTTACTCATGCACGGGCGAATCCGCCTGTGCGTCAAAACGCACGAGTAAACTCCGACGCTCCATTTTCTGCCCAGACATAAACGCACGACCGCAATCGACCGTGCGTCAAGGAAATGCGCGACCGTGCGATATGCACAGACATTACATTTGGGGAAAACGGGACGAACCAGCCACCTGCATACAAGATACAATGGCTGGGAATACACGTCCAGCATCAGAAAAACATAGAAGAAGGGAAGGGGAGCACCAAGTGCTTGCCCCAACAGCAAGGAGCGCAATTGCACACCAGAATGGGCTTAAAAGTGCACATAGCATGGAATAGTACAAATGAATGAAAACGTGCCTAAAATGTGGTGCAAAGACTAGAATACCAGCCCAAATGAGTCCGAATATATATATATATATATATATATATATATATATATATATAATTGGGACTCATCACAGACATACTCAAGTAATGATGCAATCATTACAGCTGATGACTAATGATACTGTGCATGCAGTAGAGAAGGAGAGTGTTGTCTCTTTAGACAGTGGTAGAGGTCCACTCACCTTTAGGAGTGTTTATCATGTGTCGGGAATGAAGAAGAACCTCTTCTCAGTGACCAATGTTGTTGATGTTGGTTATCACGTTCTGTTTGGTCCAACAGAAGTGAAATTTCTCCGAAATGTTTCAGCCGTGAAAGCTGAGGTCATTCATGTAGGGAGACGGGTGAAGGACTTGTTTGTTTTATCAACAAGTTCCTATGTTGATAAGATGAGGGCTAACGACAGTGCTGCTATCTGGCATGAAATACTCGGGCATGTTGGGATGGATAAGCTAAAGGCTATGGCGGGAAGAGACCTTGTGAAAGGTCTGCCAAGTCTATCGTCTTTCGGTGATGGTCACATTTGTGCAGGTTGTCAATTTGGTAAGGCTCAACGTATTCTGTTTGACAAATCACAAAGCAGATGCAAAGCACCATTGAAATGTATTCATGGTGATTTGTTTGGACCTACCGCAACTGCCAGTCTTGGAGGTAGCGGGTATATGCTGGTCTTGATTGATGACTTCACCAAATATACTTGGGTATATTTTCTGAAGGATAAGTCAGAGGGGTTCGGGAGGTTTGTGGAGTTCAAGGAGCTGGTGAAAGGTCGGCTTGACCTGCGGATCAAGAAGTTCAGAACCGACAACGGAGGGGAGTTCACCTCAAATGCGTTCTTTAACTTCTGCAGGAAGCACAGAATTTGAAGAGAGATCTCTTGTGCTCACACTCCACAACAGAATGGAGTTGCAGAGCGGAAGATCCGTCATCTAACGGAGACCTGCAAATGTTGGCTTCATGCCAAGAGTATCCAAAAGTCCTTCTGGGCAGAGGGAATGTCTTGTGCAGCCTATGTCATCAATCGGATGCCTCTCAGTCCTATCAACATGAAGAATCTTCATGAGTTGATGTTCAAGGAGAAACCAAGCGCGGAACACTTTCGAGTGTTCGGATCTACCTGCTACGTGCATGTTCCTGATGCTCTCAGAACGAAACTAGATGTGAAAGCAAGGAAGATTGTGTTCGTCGGTTATGATGATCGGAAGAAGGGCTGGAGATGCATGGACTGAGACATAGAGATATGTGGTCTCAAGGGATGTGTTATTTGACGATCTGACGTCATACCAAGGTAGCTCTTCTGTTGAGCTACAGGGAAGCAGGTCCGATGGTGGTCTTGAAGAAGCTACCAAGGAGGTTCTGGTGGAGTTGCATGTTTCTCCAGGTGCTCTAGGTATTTCTAGCTCTGCCTCGGGTGCTTCAGGTTCTGGAAGAAGAGGGAGCAATGCTCCAAGTATGCCTGGAAGGAGAGCTGGTTCAGAACATGTAGCTGAAGAGGTGGATCAGAGCAAAACTCTGAGGAGGTCCAAGCGGACTATTATTCCACCAGATCAATATACATGGGGAAATTTGGTGAGCTTCGTCTCATGTTTCTTCGCAGCTCCCCTGGATGAGAGAGAGCCATCTTGTTTTGAAAACGCCGTTAGAGTCAAGGAGTGGGAAGGAGCCATGGATGACGAGATGGATGCCCTCAGGAAGAATGAAACTTGGGACTTGGTGCCTAAGGTTGAGGGTGTTACTCCTGTGACTTGCAAGTGGGTTTTCAAGCTGAAGAAGAAGGTTGATGGTAGCATTGAGCGGTACAAGGCTCGCCTTGTTGCTCGAGGATTCTCTTAGAAGTATGGGGAAGATTATGAAGAAACTTTCAGCCCTGTTGCCAAAATGACTTCGATTCGGGTGGTGATCGCATTGGCAGCTTGCCAAGGATGGAGGATTTTGGCAACTCGACGTGAAGAATGCTTTGTTGTATGGCGAGATTGACAAGGATATCTTCATAGATCAGCCACCTGGTTATGTTTCCGAAGAGCACCCAAGATATGTGTGCAAGCTCAAGAAGGCTCTTTATGGCTTGAAGCAGGCGCCTCAGGCGTGGTATGGGAAGACCGCAGAATACCTCCAGTTCTGCGGATATTTTGCTTCTGATTCTGATTCGAGCTTATTAGTAAAGAAGACGGGGGAGTTTCACGTCTTGGTGTTGTTATACATTGACGATATGATCGTCACGGGGAATTCTGAAGTGGAGGTATCTAGGCTTCGTGCTGAGCTAGCTATCAGATTTGAGATGAAGGACTTGGGTGAGCTCCATCATTTCCTTGGACTCGAAGTGGAGAGGAAAGAGAGCGGAATGCTTGTTTCCCAAAAGGGGTATGCAGAACAAATTGTGAAGCGATTCGGCATGGTAGGGGGGAAGAGAGGCTCTACTCTACTGGAGGTTGGTATTCATCTTCGACGTGATGAGGGGAAGGTTCTTTTTGATCCTTTGGTGTTCCGGTCTTTGGCCGAAAGTCTGATAGATTTGATGATCACGAGGCAAGATATTGCTTATGCGGTTAGCCGGGTGAGTCGGTATATGGCAGAACCACGAAAACCTCATCTGATGGCGGCAAGGAGCATTTTGAGGTATGTCAAGACCACCTCTGATTTGGGTATCTTCTATGGGAAGGACTCGGGCTTTTGTTTGCATGGATACATAGATGTTGATTATGGAGGAGATTCAGATGATCGGAGATCTACTTATGGATAAATCTTTATGACAGGCTCTACAGCTATATCATGGTGCAGCAAGAAGCAGGATTTTGTGTCTATCTCTACCACGGAAGCGTAATACAAAGCTTCGGTTTTGGCAGCTCAGGAAGCCATCTGGCTTAGGAGGCTAGTGGAGGACATTCATAGGGAGGTGTGAGGTCCTACTCTGCTACGTGGTGACAATGAGAGTGCCCTCAAACTGGTGAACAATCCAGTTTGTCAAGCGCGAACCAAACACATAGAGATTCAACATCATTTCATTCGGGAGAAGGTGTTGGAGGGATCTCTTATGGTTGAGCATGTGCAGCGCAAGGATAATGTCGCATACATATTTACCAAGCCGTTGTCAAAAGAACAGTTCACACGGTTGAGGAGGTTACTTGGGCTGACTTCCACTTCCCACTTCAAGGGCGAGTGTTAAATTTTTTGAAGTGGAAGTGGATTGTCCGGGGGTCTATTCTTGGAGACCGCAGAGACCACGCGACCTGTGTTGCGATTTAATTCTGGAATCCGCGAGCTCGTTGTGGCGACCTGGCTGGCGTGGTCGCGTGTCTCTAGTGTTGGCAGCCTGTCTTTGGTTGCCTGCCCAAGTATCCTGTTCTGGTTTAGACCGGGCGGTCTTGTACTAGAGGTCGCTTCTGCGGTCTAGTTCTGCGGTCTGCATGAGTTCGTTCTAGTGGACATGTTGGTATGTCAGTATGTTCATGTGGCTCCGATCTTATAAGACTCTGGGCGGGTTGTATGAGCTCATTTCTGGCGGTCTGCTCCTGATCGGTCAGATGCTCATATGTCTGTTCTTATAAGAATCTGGGCGGTCTGCCGGTTTGTTCTTGGCAAGCTGTCTTGGACAGGTTTGCTTAAGTGTAATAAGGTCTTGAAGAGACCACGCGGTTTTGTTCTGAAGACCGCGTGCTTCAGTAAGGAAGGTGACTATATCCCTTCGGGCGGTGACGACATTCGTTTGTCTGCCTATAAATAGGGACGCCGGGATACCCAGTGATACGCAAGAACTGTAAGAACAAAAGTTGGTTTGATTGTGTCGGTCTCACTTTGAGGTCGCGTGGTTTGAGTTGTCTGACCGGGTTGTTCTGTTCGCAGGTTAGCGGCTAGCAATCGCCGTCAGCATTCTCCCTTCTTTCCAGCTTTGAATAAACCAGTTCGACAGCGGTCTGTCTGCGCGGACTGTGTTTAGGAGTTCTTGGACTGTGCAGCGGGCTCAGTTGATCAGGCGGCCTTAAGTGGTCGGGCGGTCTTAAGTTACGGTCTTGCAGCAGGAAGCAGTTCATCGTCAAGTGTTTGTAGGTTCTTCTGTGATCTTGAGACCGTGCGGTCTGGTCTTTGGGCGATCAAGAAGTGCGGACAATTGTTTTCAGCAGTTGAATAAAGCAGCAGATTTTGCGGTCTGTGATTGCGGGCTGACAGCAGCGGGTTGTGCTCTGCTCGCACGGTCTCAGGGATAGCCATGCGGCCTGCCTGTTCGAGCGGTCTAGTGATCACAGCTTTGGCAGTTCGCTGGCGGCTTGTTTTTTGTCTTGTGCTTCTCTCCCTTGTGATTCTTATAAATCATGTCTCGCCATATATGTCTCGAGCTATAAAGAGATAGTCAATACAAGAGCACTTTTCTGTCTTCCCATTGTCATTGATTGTCATACTTGTGGATTGTGTTGAAGTGTTCCGCATTTTTTACTTCACTCCCGAACCTCTAAAATTTTTAACAGTCTGCTGATAGTAGGTTCCAAGCGTCCAAGCGGTCTACTGATAGCAGGTTCCAAGCCTCCAAGTAGTCTGTTGATACCAGGTTCAAAACCTCCAAGCGGTCTGCTGAAAGCAGGTTCCAAGCCTCCAAGCGGTCTGCTGATAGCAGGTTCCAAGCCTCAATGCGGTCTGCGGATAACAGGCTCCAAGTCTCCCAGTGGTCTGCAGATAGCAGGCTCCAAGCTTCCCAGTGGTCTGCGGATAGCAGGCTTCAAATCTCTAGAGAGAGAGAGAGAGAGGAATGGAGAGATGGAGAGAAAGAGAGAATTCCTCCTCCGAAAAGTGGGTGAATGGGAGAATAATGGGGTCTATTTATTAGCTTTTGAAGGGGCGGTCCGGTAATTATACCCGTTAATTATTGGACCGGCCAATTGGATCACTCGGATTCTATCACGCGGATCACTAAATTTTCAGAAATGACGACCCTACCCACAAACCCTAAATGGGTGTAGCCGGAAGGAGGAGACGGCGACCGACCTGGCCTAGGGCGGCGGTGCTCTAGGCGGTCGTGGCCTAGGGCGGCCTCACCCTTTGCGGTCGTGGCCAAGGGTGGTCGCGCCCAAGGCGGTCGCGGCCTTGGACGGCCTCGACCTAGAGCGTCGACGCCCTTGGTGGCCGCTGCCATGGATGGCCGTGCCCAAGGCGGTCGCAGACTTGGGCGGCCGCGCCCAAGATCGGGGCGGTCGGGCCCAAGGCGGCCACTCCCAGGGCCGGCGTCGGCGCGGCCTTGGGCGGCGGCACCCCGGGCGGCCGGTGCGGCCTTAGGCGGTGGCGCCCAAGACCAGTGCGGCCTTGGGCAATGGCACCCCGGCCGGCCGGCCCTTGCGTAGACGGCCGGCCGTTGCGTAGCCGGGCGCGAGCGTGAGGGGTCTCGTGGGGATCGCGGCCTGCGCGTGCGATCCGGTGCGCCGATCGTGCGTATGGGGCAGACTTTCCTTACGGGGAGGATTCGCCAAATATGGTGTCTCCTTGATTGTCGACCTTCCATACGCGGTGATTCCCTAATTAGTGGGCTTGACCCCATCATTTGCTCCCCAAAGCTTTCAGAGTCCAGTACCAAAGTAAGAAAGTTTCGAGAGCTCTCTTCTCTTTTCCTTGAAATGGCGGATGGTGTTGAAGGAGATCAAGGCGGCGTGTTGGAGGCCGGCAAGGTATGCGAACAGATTGAGAGCACGTGTAGGGGGTGCAAGAAACATGCATGTGGAGCGCATGCCAATGAGCGCGCTGCGAGCGGAGGGAACGTGTGCATGTTACGCATGCTTGGGGAGTGCGTGCTCCCGAGGATGCGCGTGCGCGTGCTGTCCGCGCATGCTGCACGCGTGCTGCTAGAGCGCTGCCCATGTGGGCCGCACGTGTGACGCGCCTGCGCCATGCGGGTATGCGCTCTCCGTGAGCGCGCCATGTGGGTACGCCATGCTTTGTGCGCGTGCTGCGTGCGGGCGCGTTGCGCGCGCTTGGCGTGCATGTGGTTGTTGGTGGCCCATTTTTCTTGCTGCGTTTACGCTTGCGCGGTGTGATGTTGCTCCGCCGGTTGGCAAGGCCTAGTTAGGTTCGTGCTTAGCCCCTGGGACGAATGGTGAACCATTTAAACCCATCGGCGGAGGTTATGCACGCCATCTTGGAGGGTGTTTTGTTTTAGGGACGAGACCCAGGAGTGACAGGGGACGTCGCTCAATGCTCGGACGAGACCCGGGTGTACCGGGGGATGTCCCTGAATGTTTGGGCGAGACTCGGGTAAATCGAGGGTGCCGCTGAATGTTTGGGCGAGACCCGGGTAAACCGGGGGATGCCGCTGAATGTTTGGGCGAGACCCGGGTAAACCAGGGGGTGCCGCTGAGTGTCTGGGCGAGATCCGGGTAAACTGGGGGGATGCCGCTGAATATTTGGGCGAGACTCGAGAAAAGATGTCGCTGAATGTTTGGGAGAGACCCGCGTTAATTGGGGGGTGCCGCTGAGTGTCTGGGCGAGACTCGGGTAAACTGGGGGATGCCGCTGAATGTTTGGGCGAGACCCGAGTAAACCGGGGGATGCCGTTGAATGATTCGGATAGATCTGGGTAAACCGGGGGATATCGCTGATTTTGTGTGGGTGAAGAGCGAATCTTCGAACCAGGGGACCGTGAGGGGGCAGGCCCTAACGATTCTGCGACTTGTTGTGCAGAGATGGGCTGACCTTCGATCCCTGACAGTGAGAGGTCATGAATGACGAGACCCGAATAGCTTCGTGCTCGATCGCCTGGACTTGGGGGCAACCTTTGCCCGCCAGGGAGAGACTGAGGGTGCAATCCTGGGGGATATCACTAAATATCTGGGCGCGACCCGGGTAAACCGGGGGGTGTCAAAGAGTGTCTGGGCGAGACCCGGGAAAATCGGGGGGGGGGGGGGGGGGGGGGGGGGGTGAATGTCTGGGCGAGACCCGGGTAAACCGGGGGATGCCGCTGAATGTTTGGGCGAGACCCGGGTAAACTAGGGGATGTCGCTGAATGATTGAGCGAGGCCCGGGTAAACTGGGGGATGTCGCTGATTTTGTCTGGGTGAAGAGCTAATCTTTGAACTTAGGCAACCGTGAGGGGGGCAGACCCTGACGGTGCTGCGACTTGTTGTGCAGAGAAGGGCTGACCTTCGATCCCTAACAGCAAGAGGTCGTGAAGGACGGCCCGGATAGCTCCGTGCTCGATCGCCTGGACTTGGGGGAAACCTTTGCCCGCTAGGGAGAGATTGGGGGTGACAGGACGCTCCTCGTTACAATGATGAAGGTGAGAGAGAGAGAGTCTGCTGCCTTGCTCCAATGCGGGTTTGCGCCCTGGGTCCAAGCTTCGTCCATGACACTACGGGCCTTCGGCTCCTTGATTGGTCTGCCAATAATGAGCTCCAAGCCTCAAAGCAGTCTATCAATAGCAAGTTCCGAGCCTCCAAGTGGTATGCTGATAGCGAGTTCCAAGCCTCAAAGCGGTCTGCTGATAGCGAGTTCCAAGCCTCCAAGCGGTCTGCTGATAGCAGGTTCCAAGCCTCCAAGCGGTCTGCTGATAGCAGGTTCCAACCCTCCAAGCGGTCTGCTGACGCAGGTTCCAAGCCTCCAAGCAGTTTGCTGATAGCAGGTTCTAAGCCTCCAAGCGGTCTGCTCATAGCAAGTTCCAAGCCTCCAAGCGGTCTGCTCATAGCAAGTTCCATCCCTCCAAGCGGTCTGCTGATAGCAGGTTCCAAGCCTCCAAGCGGTCTGCGGATAGCAGGCTCCAAGTCTCCTAGTAGTCTGCGGATAGGAGGCTCAGAGCTTCCAGTGGTCTGCGGATAGCAGGCTCCAAATCTCTAATATCTAGAGAGAGAGAGAGAAGAAGGGAGAGATTGTGAGAGAAAGAGAGAATTCCTCCTCCTCCGAAAAGTGGGTGAATGGGAGAATAAATGGGGTCTATTTATAAGCTTTTGAAGGGACGGTCCGGTAATTATACATGTTAATTATTGGAGCGGCCAATATGATCGCTTGGATTCTATCACGCGGATCACCAAATTTCCGAAAATGACGGCCCTACCCCCAAATCCTAAATGGGTGTAGCCGGAAGTAGGAGACGGCGGACGGGACGGCCTAAGGTGGCGGCGCCCTAGGCGGCCGCGGCCTAGGGCGGTCGCACCCTTGGCAGCTGTGGCCAAGGGTGGCCGCGCCCAAGGCGGTCGCGGCCTTGGAAGGCCGCGGCCTAGGGCGGCGGCTCCCTTGGCGGCCGCGACCATGGGTGGTCGTGCCCAAGGCGGCTGCATCCTTGGGCGGCCGCGCCCAAGGTCGCGGCGGCTTTGGGAGGACGCGCCCAAGGCCGGCGCGGCCTTAGGCGGCCGCGCCCAAGGTCGGCGCTGTCTTGGGCGGTCGGCCGCTAGCGTGATGGGCCGCGTGGGGATCGCGGCCTGCGTGTGCGATCCGGTGCGTCGATCGTGCTTGCGGGGCGGAGTTTCCTTGCGGGGAGGATTCGCCAAATATGGTGTCTCCTTGATTGTCGACCTTCCATACGCGGTGATTCCCTAATTAGTGGGCTTGACCCTATCAAGAGTTAATATCTCGTCCCGCTCCACTATATATAGAACTATCATTATTTTAACACTTAAAACTTATATTTTGAAGCTTCTACGAATTAAAATATTGTTAGCCGCAATCCGTCTTCGGCTAACTGCATCGCATAATTTAAAAAAAAAACACTTTTTTGTGGTTAACCGCAACCGGACACCTTCTTCCTCTTTCCTCCTGCAGAAGCCGCCAGCCTCCTTCCTCCTGCTCAAGCCGCCCGCCTCCTTCCTCCTTCCTCCCGCTGAAAACAAAAACTTCTCCTCCCATGGCTCGCCCGCTCGTCGTGTCGTTTGTGTAAACCTAAAAAGCGTGAATGCATTCGGCGTACAGAAAGCGTGAATGCCTTCAGCGCACAGAAAGCTTGATTGCTTTCTCCACCCACAAAAAAGTAGTGAAGCCATTAATTTTTCTGTGTAAACCTAGAAAGTGTGAATGCTTTCTCCTTGCTGAGAAACTAGAAGTCAATCTCGTCCAGCCGCTGGGTTGCAACGGCGATCTCCTTCTGTAGCTGGGCTCCGATTGCAACAATCTCAAAAGGTATGTAATCCTCTTCCACGGCGGCAACTTGCTCCTCATGCATGTTAATGACAGTGAAGAGGACGTAGGCGACCTTGTCGACCATTCCTAATTGTGGTTCTAACATTAGATCTAGCAGCGGGCGGACTATTCCAGCATGGATGGCTCAGATCTTCTCCTTGGTGGTGCAAAAGGAGTAAAGGGCGGTGGAGGCGTTCTTCTTGGCCCAAGGTCCGCCGGTTTGGAGGAGATTGACGAGATGCGGGAGGACACCCGCAAGGATGGATGAAGGAGGCGGGCAAGCCAAAAATAAGGTTGCGGATAACATTTCAGATTACGGTTAACATTGGAGTGCGGCAAGTCAAATACGATTGCGAATAAAATATAGGAGATGTGTGAATATCAAGAACATAGAGATGTATGATAAATTAAATAGTCACAATTAGAAATATTGTATGAATAGAAACCATGTCTTTATCGTGTGTTGTGAACAAGAATTAGGGTACGTCAGTATGAAAATAAAATAAAAAGTAAAAAACATAAAATTTAACTCCAATAACATAGAACTTGTCGGTGGAGCTATTTGCAATCGAAGAAAATCTTAGATGTTAGGTTAGTATTAATAAGAGTTGATGGGGTTTCACAAAAGCAACTCAGTCGAACCAGAGGTTTTTGTCACGCCCTCGACCGGCTCTCCAAGATGAGTCCAACAAGCTTGTCCTCGCATAATTCCGAAATCGTTTGGTTCCTCAAACGGACGTCGGAGCGCGGTGAGCACGCCCGCAAAGGCTTCACGCACGCCGGGCATGCACTCACAAGATGGGTGCAGGCGCGGGTCGTGCCCAAGCAAGAGTGCCCTAGCCCACGCGTGCGCACATAGTGCGCTCGCACATGCACAATGCGCACGCGAGCACGCCGAGCGCGCGCGCACGTCCTCCCAGTGCGAGAGCGCGTCCTCACAGCGCATGCGCGCTTCCTCACAGCAAGCGCGTGTCCTACCAGCGTACACGTGCAACCTCCAAACGCCTGCACGCCCTCACCTAGCCCGCGCGTGCTCTCCCAGCGAGTGCCCCGCGTGCGTCAGAGGTTCGTCGTAGCCTCCCTCCGGCTGCCGTCATCGCCATCCGCCACCGCCAACTTCTAGGAGCCTGCCCGGGCTGCCCGGGGGCATGGGCGTATTTTTCAGAAAATTGGTGATCGAGGACCAGAATCGTGCATTCTCATTTGCCAGTTCAAAGTCCAAGAGGGCGCAATTACCGGTGCGCCCCCCAGAAAAACTATAAAAGGCCCATAAGCCTTCATTTGAAGCAATCAAAGAGTGAAGAGAGAGCTCTAAAATTTTCCGGCGAAGATTTGGCACTCTGCTCGCTCTCTCGCTCAGAGTTCGCTCTGTTCACTTCAAAGTCCGCATCAAAGATTGCTTCTGAGACTACTCCAGAGTCCGCTCCTGCGAGCACGACAAAAGTCTTTTGTTTTTTCTTCTTCAAGAACTTGTAAACGGAGCGGTGGTCTGTCACCATCCTTGAAAATCTAACACTTGTAATCGTATGCAAATTAATGGATTTGGTCGGCACCATATCGACTTTATGGTTTTTTCACTTCCCAAATTTTTCCATGCAAAACATCTTGTCGTTCTTCTGTTGGCTCACTTTTGAACGTTTGTGCGCTTGACTCACTCTCGAGCTAAGTCGGTTCGATTCTTCCGGACTGGGAGAGCGCTAAACGACCCGCAACAGTTTAACACCATCTGCGAGAACGTGTTCCCAACTCTCCAAGAAATCTCAGAGAGCAACACATGCTCCGCACATGTGCTCCAAACCAGCAGTAGTAGCAAGAAGAAAATATCGCGTCGTCGTCAAAGCTGCTCCCGCTGGCAACTCACTGCTTCTCAGAGAGGCAGAGGCTGCACCGGTTCCAGCAAGTAATCAGCCTCTGGCGTGTCAGGAAGCGTTGAGGGCAAACCCATGGAAGGAGAGGTGGAGACCATTGTCGGGTCCCCCATCCTCTCGGCTCAAGCCCTCTCTATCGCACATAACGAGAAAGTCCGCATTGACAAGAAGGGGCGCATGTGCACCACTGTTGGGAAAAACCCACCTCTTCATTTGATACACAGTTTTAAAAGTGATTAATTATGGCATTACTGATGTTGTATAGAAGGTGTTGAAGTCAGGAAATTCCCGACTCCAAATATTCGGATCAATGCAGCCTAAGGTTACTAGTCCCGCGGTCCCACTTGACGGCTTGGTGGACAAAGACAAAGAGACTAAGGGAGCAACAACAGGACCCTAGGTGTTGTGGCAGGGAGGTCCCACCACGTACTGAGAAGCTCAGAAGAGATTTCCCCTCCACAACCAAAAATATCCAAGCATGGTACGAGGAAGACACCAACTTGGCGAGTATATAAAGTGATGACCAAGGGGGATAATCAGGATCTCACGGTCCAGGTCTTCGAAAATGGGTTCTTAAAGCTCAGTCGAAGGTGCAATTCATGGTACCCCTCAGGTCCTATTTATAGGGAAAACCAAAGGGGGGTCTTATTTATTGCCCAGCTCTTCTCGACGACTATGCAACATTAAAGGGATCTTGTCTGGCTTCGACGAGCATCTCCTATGGTCGCGCATCTGACGAGTATGAGGGGATGCTCGCACATGCTCTCTCATACTCGCACATACTCGATCATGCCTTATACTGCTCCTGTTGGCTGAGTTGTCTTGATCTTTTACTCCTGGCTTCTCCTTTGATCTTTGACTTTGACTTCTGCCTACGTGGTTTGACTGGGTCCTACCCTCTATGAATATGGGTTGTACACAATCCCCGCTCTTTGCAAACTATGAAGGAGCTCGGAAAAAAACATCCAACCCTTATTCAGAGAGCTTCTCCTGGCGAGTATCTGCCATACTCGGCACCACTTTGCCGACTCCTGAACTCTATAAATAGTGGGGGTGGTTCTTTTATTGGATACCTTTTCTGAACTCACACGCGATGTCGCTCACTATCGAGGAAGAACTCAAAGCGAACATGACCGAGTTGATGGGATTTTTGAAGCCACTTACTCTGAAGCATTCTCGCGAGGGAGACGACGTTGCTGAGTTTCTCGCGTCGAAGAATAATAGTAAGAAGAAGATTTCAAAGAAGAGGAAGAACCAGCAACCCGCTTCAGCGGATGTCTCAACCTCCGCCTCCGATCAACAATGACTTCCCACAGATACCCAGGAGCTGCTCAACCAACTAGGTCTTAGCGTCGATGTTGAGCAACCCGCTCCTGAGCCATCTCACCTTCCTGCATATCAAGTCACCCCCGAGGTGGACCTTGTTGGGTCCCAGACCCAGTTGCCACCTGAACTCGCCTCCTCGCGAGGTGAGAGCATTATTGTTGCTTTCTAGACTGTCGCCAAATTCGCTTTACTCGCGCTGATGACATTTCTTTTCTTTGTAGTCCCGCCGACTAGTAGAGCTCCCGACGAGCATCCGTCGATGCCTCATTTGCGATCAACTCCTTTGATCGCCCTTGAATCCCAGTCGGGATTGCGAGTTGGCCAACCTACTCGGATCAACTTCAGCCACCCGAGGACGTCGTCGAGGAAACAAGTTCCCTCTACGAGCAACAAGTGACCTCACCCAGAGAGGATTTCGCAACCTGGGGAGAGTAAGGCACCTCTGCCTCTGCCTTAAGCGGGCGGTCAAGAAGTCCTTCCAGTGAGTAACCCGCCTCCACCACTTCTGAGTACCTCGCGACCAACTCAAGGGAGTACATCACAGTTTCCCGCGAGTACATCAGAGTTGCCCGCGAGTAACCTCTCGCCGTCACCAACTTTGTCATCATTATCTGTTGCTCTGGACGACATCCGCCCATAGTCAGCATCTACTCCCTCGATCCCTCTTGTGGGATCATCGCGGGGCAGGGGTTCGGGAGGTCACAGTCTTCTTTGCACCAAGAGGGGGAGGGCGACCCTTTTTGCTAGTCGCGGCGTGTTGGCTAATACCCCCCCCCCCCTCCTCCTATAAATAGGGGGTACGTATTTATTACACTATCAGCGACTTACCTCTTCTTCTCGCGAGTATCCACAACATCCTTCCTTCTCGCCACCAACACTCGCTCTTTCTTCTCCTGCTCTTTCTTCTCGCATTCTTCTGCGATGACAGACGACGTTGTTGTTCGGTGAATCGGTTAGGCGAGGAACTTCATTGCGACAAAATTTAAGAAGTCGGTCATCGAGCAAAAATATTTGGATGATTTCAAGGAGAGGTTCCTACCCGAAGGATACTCGGCAAGGCTTCCCCGTCAAGGAAAGCGACTAAATACCTTTTTGGAGAGCTAGATAGTCTTCCCAATTCACCACTTTGAGGTTGGATTGAGACTTCCTTTGTGGCCGGAGTATTGTCAGATACTCCGCTATTACGGGATAGTACCCGCCCAGATCAATCCGAACGGGGTGGCGATGATCATCAGATTCCCATGCTACTAACGAAGTAGTCATCTATTTGTGCAGCCATACCTGCACTTTAGTCGGCACGACAAATAAGAATTATCGCTAGGGAGAATGGATAATCGTCATTGGCGGCAACTTTGAACGAATTCCTTGACGATCCGCAGCCTCCCAACAACGTCCTCATCCCGCCTTTACTGGAAGGACCAAGGGAGCAGCTTGTTGAATCCAAAATGGCACCTCCACGATCTACTCGAGGAAATAGGGAGAAAAGGAGGCCGCGAGTAGCTGGTTACTTGAGTTGCGAGTGAAGAGGGGAGAAGAAGAGAGGGCCGCTAGCTTGCGGCGAGGCCAGACTTCGCCCGTCGCGGCAAATGCCACTCCTGCGACGGGCTTTCCCTTTATTTAATAATCTGTATTACAGCTCATGGTGTTTAGTACATGGAAACAGAATGATACAAGAGAGTTGCGAGTAAGAAAAGAGTAAACCGTGCGGGTTGTTCGCCAAGGTCGCACGACCTGTTCGCCGAGGTCGCCCGGCCTGGTCGCCGAGGTCGCCCGGCTTGTTCGCCGAGGTCGCCCGGCCTGGTCGCTGAGGTCGCCCGGACAGGTCGCTGAGGTCGCCCGGACAGGTCGCTGGGGTCGCCCGGCCTGTTCGCCGAGGTCGCCCGACCTGGTCGCTGAGGTCGCCCGGACAGGTCGCTGAGGTCGCCCGGACAGGTCGCTGGGGTCGCCCGGACAGGTCGCTGATAGGAGCGATCAGGCTGTTTCTAGCCGCCAGTTTTGCCCCCAAATTGCCTGTCCATTCTTCATGGTCGAGGGTCCTATTTATAGGCTCTGGGTCGATGTCCTCACCTCCGGTGAGCCGGTGAATGGAGTTCTACCCATGCGGTCTGAAGGAGGAGGTCGCCTACCCGCGCGGTCTGAAGGAGGAGGCCGCCTACCCGCGCGGTCTGAAGGAGGAGGTCGCCTACCCGCGCGGCCTGATGGAGGAGGCCGCCTTCCCGCGCAGTGTGAAGGAGGAGGTCGCCTACCCGCGCGGTCTGAAGGAGGAGGCCGCCTACCCGCGCGGTCTGATGGAGGAGGCCGCCTACCCGCGCGGTCTGATGGAGGAGGCCGCCTACCCGCGCGGTCTGAAGGAGGAGGCCGCCTACCCGCGCGGTCTGAAGGAGGAGGCCGCCTACCCTCGCGGTCTGATGGAGGAGGCCGCCTACCCGCGCAGTCTGATGGAGGAGGCCGCCTACCCGCGCGGTCTGATTGAGGAAGCCGCCCCACCTGGGCGACTTGAAGGGCGAAGTCGCCCCACCTGGGCGACTTGAAGGAAGAAGCCCCCCCCCCCCACCTGGGCGACTTGAACGGAGAAGGCGCCCCCACCTAGGCGACTTGAAGGGAGAGGCCGCCCCACCTGGGCGACTTGAAGGGAGAAACCGCCCCTCCTAGGCGACTTGAACGGAGAAGCCGCCCCACCTGGGCGACTTAAAGGGAGAAGCCGCCCCACTTGGGTGGTTTGAATGGAGAGCCCCCCCCCCCCCCCCCCCCCCCCCCCCCACTTGGGCGGTTTGAAGGAGGAGGCTGCCCCTTCTTACCACTTTGGGTGTAAAAAGAGCCTTTGTGTGAGGTATAATCCTACCCGGGCGCATAATCTGCAAAAATGTAGCAAAAGAGGCCTCCCAGGGGAGGATCGCCGATTTCTGGGTCAACACAGCTCCTCAATGCCTACAAAGGTCTCATGTTCGATGTCGTCTTCTGGCGTCAACATGTTAGTGAACTAGGACAGGTCTTCCCCTGTGAAGGTATATTGTTGAGAGAGTATCTTTCATACTCGTGCTTCACAGCGTTCTTCATATCAGGCGACTAATATCATCTTCTCGCCTTCTGCAGCTACTCACATTATTTTGTGCGAGCCTCTCCCAGTTACGAAGGAGGCAACTCCTTCACGAGAGGGTGCAAGCATTCTGTCGCACGATGATGAGGGGTTGCCAGGATCCCTGATCGATTGTGGCTGCACCCGGATGACATGCTGGAGACCGACGAGAAGGACGATTCCTCGCGGAAGAGAAAAGACAAAGTAAAGGGGAAGGCTAGGGTCCAGGAGCCCACAAGAAAGATGAAGCAGATCGCGAGCAGGGATTTTGGCGTGAAGGCGGACCCCTCAAAGGATGTCGAGCCTCATCTTCATCCTAACTTCGGGCAAGGGGCGCAGCGAGGATGTCTTTGGGATCGCACACTTAGGTTAAATAGAATCGTATCCTTTTATACCCAGCGAGAAAGAGAGTCTCTATCCGCACACCCACGATTTAACTGAATTAATAATCTGCGTTCGACAAAGAGGCTACATTAGCCGTTCGACAAATTGGATTCAGAAGCCGTTCGACGAATTGTCTGCAGAAGTCGTTCGACAAACATGCTACATTAGCCGTTCGACGAATTGGCTGCAGAAGCCGTTCGACGAAATGGCTGCAGAAGCCGTTCGACGAAATGGCTGCAGAAGCCATTCGACGAACAGGCTACATTAGCCGTTCGACGAATTGGCTGCAGAAGCCGTTCGACGAACAGTCTACATTAGCCCTTCGACGAATTGGCTGCAGAAGCCGTTCGACGAACAGGCTACATTAGCCGTTCGACGAATTGGCTGCAGAAGCTGTTCGACGAACAGACTGCATTAGTCGTTCGACGAATTGGCTGCAGAAGCCGTTCGACGCATTATTAATTCGTCGAACGAACTTTAATACTCTTCCTCCAATTTCTCTTAACACTCTTATGTGTGACCCCGTGGGCTCATATCGCGTTAGCTGTGAGACTAGATATTTGACTACTTCCAGATCACCATGGAAACACCAACAGTCTCCCACTTGATCTTGAACGTATCAAATAAAAGTCTCACAAACAATGAGCGGCATCTAGCAATGCATCATTGCTACCCAAGCAATAAGAGTTCTTAACTCAACAAGCCTGTCTTGACCAATGTATCAGTGTCGTCATGTCCCTTTTTCCATTACATCCGGATAGAACTAGAGGCATGGACCGTGTCACCCTCATAATTGTTCAATCCTAATTCCTTGATCTAGAATAGACTGTTTGAAATTGGTGAGGATAATATCACATATTGTCTCATCCAAGCATGGCCATGCATTTCTCAGTCGGATTCCATCAAGGGGACCATGGATGTAACTCCTGTCATATAGGAGGACAAATCCCATATCTGCCCACACACAAACACCCAAATGAATCTTAACATACCCAATAACCACCCTTATCATCAACCTTTCTCAAGGAAGACTTTAGATGGAATCAAAGTACGCTCTTCCTCACTTGATGAATGTTGTGACTTCAGGTCGAAGAACCACAAACATCATTGTCATATGAGACCTACTTGTGACACGTTCATATAACAATCCACACAGTAGTCTCATGATGGGTCTGTCCAGTACAACTTGTTCACTAACAAGTACCCATGTGATGACTTGATATCACAATATCATGACCTGTAAGAACTGGTCACAGTCAACACACATGCTAGTGTTTATGTATCATCATCGCCCAGGAATTCTAAGATGATACAACGACCAGGGACAATTTAAGAATGAAGCTTCTTATGAACATAGGCCCTCACATTCAAGTCACGTACTTGAATTCCTATGGAAGCAAACATTCTAAGGGCATTTATTATGCTAATTAATCTATCAGTAGAAACATTTGACATAATAAAAGAACTTGTCATAAATGTAGAATGATACATAAAGTACTATATTCACCACATGAATGGTCAACAACCGACAAATACAATCCACAAGACTCCCACTAGAGACGATCATTCAGGTATCTAATACCCATTGATCTAGTATGACCATCATGCTTTCTCTGTGCAAGAGGCTTCGTCAGTGGATCCACAATATTTTCTTCAGTCGGTACTCTGCATATGCTCACATCTCCTCGATCGACAATCTCTCGAATAAGATAAAACCGCCGAAGTATGTGCTTGGAGCGCTGATGAGATCTAGGTTCCTTAACTTGTGCAATAGCACCGTTGTTGTCACAGTAGAGAACTACGGGATCAACAATGCTAGGAACTACACCAAGCTTGCTGATGAATTTCCTAATCCACACAGCCTCCTTTGCAGCAGCGATATACTCGGCCTCAGTCGTAGAATCAGCAACTGTCTCTTGCTTGGAACTCTTCCAACTTACAGCTCCTCCTTTAAGGCAAAATACAAAGCCTGATTGGGACTTTGAATCATCCCTAACAGTTTGGAAGCTTGCATCCGTGTAACCATTTACACTGAGCTCTTCCTCTCCACCATACACCAAAAATAAATTCTTAGTCCTTCTCAAGTACTTCAGGATATTCTTGACGGCTATCCAGTGACCATCACCAGGATCAGACTGATACCTGCTCGTCATGCTCAAAGCATAAGAGACATCGGGTCGAGTACATAACATTGCATACATGATTGATCCAATTGCCAAAGCATATGGAATCAACTTCATGCGGTCCTTATCTTCCAAAGATTTTGGAAACTGGTCCTTAGAGAGACTCACACCATGAGACATGGGTAAGAATCCTTTCTTGGACTCAAGCATGTTGAACCGTTTCAACACTTTCTCAATGTATGTACTATGGGTCAAACCCAACAACTTCTTCGATCTATCTCTATAGATCTTAATACCAAGTATATAAGTTGCTTCAACCAAGTCCTTCATAGAAAAGCAGTCCCCTAGCCTGTTCTTAACAGCTTGCAGGGTTGGAATGTCATTTCCGATCAATAATATGTCATCTACATACAATATCGGGAAAACGACAATGCTCCCACTAGTCCTCTTGTAAACACAAGGTTCATCCTCATTTTTGATGAAACCAAACTCTTTGATTTTCTCATCAAAACGAAGATTCCAACTTCGAGAAGCTTGTTTCAATCCATAAATGGATCAATTCAACTTGCATATTTTAGTGGCTTTATTTGGAGATTCAAAACCCTCGGGTTGTGTCATATACACTTCCTCAAGGAGGTTTCCATCAAGGAAAGCCATTTTGACATCCATTTGCCAGATCTCGTATTCATAATACGCAGCAATAGTAAGTAGAATTCTGATGGAATTGACCATGGCTACAGGGGAAAAGGTCTCATCATAGTCGATACCATGAATTTTTCTAAAACCTTTAGCCACCAGCTGGCCTTTGAATATCTGTACATTCCCATCCATGTCGGTCTTCTTCTTGAAGACCCACTTGCACCCTATGGGTCGTACCCCTTCAGGTGGTTCCACCAAGGTCCAAACTTGGTTTGAATACATGGAGTCCATTTCAGATTTCATGGCTTCAAGCCACTTCTCGGAATCAGGTCCACATATAGCTTCTTGATAGGTTGCAGGCTCATCATCATGATCCATAAGCAACACATTACCTATTTGAGACATGAGAAATCCATATCTCTCAGGCTCAAATCTTGGTCTATCAGATCTACGCAGGACTTGTGTTTCTTGAGCAGGCTCTCTAGCTACAACATCTTGTAGTCCTTGCTCAGGTTCTAAAATCGGTTCATCTATTGTTTGTGGTTCTTAAACTTCTTCAAGTTCCACCTTTGCAGTCTTCCTGGATAAGAACTCTTTCTCCAAAATGACCCCAGTCCTTGCGACAAACACTTTGCCTTCAGATGGTAGGTAGAAATAGTATCCTTTGGTTTCCCTGGGATACCCCACTAGATAACACTTATCTGACATTTGACGTCGTACGTATGCCTCACAGCCCCAAATCTTAATAAAAGACATACTAGGGCGCTTTCCAGTCAATATCTCATATGATGTCTTTAGAACCGTTTTGGTTGGAGCATGATTTAATGTGAATGTAGCAGTCTCTAAAGAAAATCCCCAATAGGAAACGGGCAAATCTGCATGACTCATCATCGACCGCACCATGTCTAATAAGGTACGATTCCTACTCTCAGACACACCATTATGTTGTGGTGTTCCGGGCGGAGTGAGCTGTGATACAATACCACATTCTCTCAGATGATCACGAAACTCATGACTCAAATATTCGCCACCTCGATCAGATCGGAGTGCTTTTATTCTCTTTCCCAGTTGCTTCTCTACTTCATTTTTAAAATCTTTGAACCTTTCAAAGGTTTTGGATTTGTTCTTCATAAGAAACACATATCCGTATCTACTGAAATCATCAGTGAATGTAACGAAGTAGTAGTACCCACCTCTAGCCATAGAACTCATGGGTCCGCATACATCACTATGTATGATACCCAAAAGATCACTAGCCCTCTCACTACAACTAGTAAAAGGGGCCTTTGTCATCTTGCCTAATAAACATGACTCGCAACTCTCAAATGATTCATAATCAAATTAATCCAATAGTCCATCTTTATGGAGCTTGGATATGCGTTTCTCATTTATATGGCCTAGACGACAGTGCCAGAGATATGTAGGATTGGTGTCATTAGTTTTTAGTCGTTTGGTATTTTCTATGTTATAGATTGGATGATTTATTTTCAAAACATACAAACCATTAAACATTTGAGCAACGCTATAACAAACATCATTCTTAAAGATAGAACAACAATTGTTCTTAATAATAAAAGAAAAACCATTCATGTCCAAACATGAAATAGAGATGATGTTTCTAGTTATAGCAGGAACAAAATAATAATTATCAAGTTCAATAACGATCCCAGTGGGCAAAGAAAGACGATACAATCCTACGGCAACGGCAGCAACTCTTACTCCATTTCCTACGCGCAGGTCCACCTCTCCTTTACCCAGCTGTCTTCTCCTTGTTAGTTCCTGCATATTTGTACAAATGTGAGAACCACACCCGGTATCCAATACCCAAGATGAAGGAGCAGACATGTTAATTTCTATAACAAAAATACCTGAAGTGGAAGTCACACTTCCCTTCTTCTTCAGATCCTCGATGTAGAGGGGGCAATTCCTCCTCCAATGCCCTGCCTTCCCGCAGTGGTGGCAATTTCCTTCTTTAGCTAATCCCTTCTTTTTCAGTGTTGAAGACTTTGGATCTAGGCTAGTCTTAGATCCCACCTTAGACTTCCTGAATCCTTTGGCCTTGCCCTTGCTTTTATGCACCATCAGTATGGGGCTAGCAGGCTTGGTCTTCTTCATGTTATTTTCGGCAGTTCTTAACATGCCTAGGAGCTCGGGCAATGTCTTATCTATCTCATTCATGTTATAGTTCAAGACAAAATGCTCGTAACTGTCCGGCAACGATTGCAGGATCAGATCAGAAGCCAACTCTTGGCTTAAAGGAAACCCCAGTCTCTGAAGGTTCTCAATGTACCCAATGATTTTGAGTACATGAGTTCCCACTGGGTCTCTTGCTCCCATTTTACACTGAAATAAAGTCTTAGTGATGTCGAACCTCTCTTGCCGAGCCTGCCCTTGGAACATTTTCTTCAGGTGCTCGATAATCTCAAAGCCACACATGGTCTCATGTTGCTTCTGAAATTTAGAGGTCATGGTAGCGAGCATGAGGCATTCTACATCAAGGGATTCATCTTGATATTTCTTGTAAGCATCTTTGTCGGCACGGGTCGAGTTACCGGTCGGCACAGGTGGGGGGTCCTCTTCCAAGATATGGAGCTTACGCTCTTGCTTGAGAACAATTCTCAAATTTCTATACCAGTCGAGGAAGTTCGTCCCATTGAGCATGTCCTTCTCAAGGATAGCTCTCAGGGACAACGTGGAGTGCGATGTATTTGCCATGAATTTCTACAATGAATTTGCAAAAACATTTTAGTACTATATTTCAAAATACAACTTTTATTTAATAAGGACTTTTATTAAACACTCACACTATTTTATTCAAATTGACAACCCTTAATATCATTTCGGAGAGTTTATGTGAGCTACTCTCTTAGTGGACAAGATCCATATTTCACCAACACAACGAGTCCGCTTTGGCGTTCCTCTCATAATGCGGTTATTTAGGTAGGCAATACTTGTCAATTGCATCACTATGCAACTCTTGTATGGTTGGTGAATAACTATTTATTCGCATCCATCATATGGTGCATGTCAACTCAATGCTTCTAGGCACTCAACTTTTGAGGTCACCTAGTTAAGTTAGACCCGATGTCGACAGTGAGATATCACAATTATCCGTTTGCACCCTAACCAAGATAGATTAATGCACCTTGCTTTGGCAAGCCCACATTTCATCAATCGAGGCAGGAAGAGTATCATCCATCAGAAAGCATCTGCATACTTAATATTGGATAAAGGATTTTTATGTAAAGTTGATTAACGATTAATCAAAGTGCACATTCTCATAATTACAACAATCACAAACCAAATACATCCCAGATGTGCACAAAAATGAAAATTATCAACGCTTTGATAGAAAGGGCTAAATCTGAGCATTTAGAACATTTCTAAATCTTCAGATTTACATGCATTTGACACAGGCACAAACAACTCCAATTATGCAGTAGACAAGCTCGTCTCTCAATGTTAGATTCAAAATCTAAGACATTTGGCTTCACAAACCAATTAGAGGGACGGTTACTGCACAGGAGAAATAATTTCTGAAACAATGAAATCGCAATTTCTGAAACAATTTCTGAAATAATTTCTGAAAACAGATTTCTGAAATTAATTGCAGAACAAATTTCTGAAAACAAGTTCTGAAATCCACTTCAGAACAAATTTCCGAAAAATAGATTTCTGAAATCAATTTCAGAATAAATTTCTGAAAACAATTTCTTACAAAAAACTTTCTGAAAACTGTTTCAGAACAATTTTTGAAAACACAAATCAGAAAACTAAAAACATTTCAGAAACCTCGCTTTGATACCACTGTTGGGTTTTCTTAATACCATTTCGTAAATGATAATAATAGCATTTAAAATATGCGCAGCAGATATAACTAGAACAACCCTAAACAGTTATAAGGAACTTGTGATTTCATGGTTTCAAGAAATTAAAACAACTTCCACAATAAATGGCAGGAATTATACCTGTATGGGGTTGAGTCTAAACTCAACCAAGGTGCTCCAATGGCAGTTCCAGAACAAAATTTCTTGAGTTCCAAGCGCCGAAATAACTTCTGCGCCTCTACGGGAAATCCACACGAGTGAGGAGAACCCCGAACTTCTTGTCCAAAAGGAAGTGGGTCGGAGAAGAAATGCTCTCTACATCTCCCTCGGACTGCTAGGTCCAACGTCAGGGAGAGGCGGCGGCGGCGGCGGGATCGAACAGTCGGAACACTTCCGTCAAAATCCTTGCGGAACTCTTCTGTCGCCCTCTCTCTCTCGAAACAGATCGCCAAAGAAAAAGGGATCGCACACTTAGGTCAAATTGAATCGTATCCTTTTATACCCAGCGAGAAAGAGAGAGTCTATCCGCACACCCATGATTTAACTGAATTAATAATCTGCGTTCGACAAACAGGCTACATTAGCCGTTCGACAAATTGGCTTCAGAAGCCGTTCGACGAATTGTCTGCATAAGTCGTTCGACAAACAAGCTACATTAGCCGTTCGACGAATTGGCTGTAGAAGCCGTTCGACGAAATGGCTGCAGAAGCCGTTCGACGAACAGGCTACATTAGCCGTTCGACGAATTGGCTGCAGAAGCCGTTCGACGAACAGGCTACATTAGCCGTTCGACGAATTGGCTGCAGAAGCTGTTCGACGAACAGGCTACATTAGCCGTTCAACGAATTGGCTGTAGAAGCCGTTCGACGAACAGGCTGCATTAGCCGTTCGACGAATTGGCTGCAGAAGCCGTTCGACGCATTATTAATTCGTCGAACGAACTTTAATACTCCTCCTCCAATTTCTCTTAACACTCTTATGTGTGACCCAGTAGGCTCATATCGCGTTGGCAGTGAGACTAGATATTTGACTACTTCCAGATCACCATGGAAACACCAACAACTCTATGCACCAACCTGCCCGCCTAGTCGGAGGACTGGGAAGATAGAGGTGAGGCATATGACGTCACCTTCACCCTTTATGGTCGCGTGAATGTTGAGTCGTTTCAGGACATCACAATCGAGTATCTCGCACTTGCTCTTGCGCTCTACAGAGCTCAGTCATCAGATGACGAGAAGCTTGCTCGCAACTGAAGCGAAGATCAAGGAGCTGAGCCATGCCGTCCTCACTCTTGGGCCGAAAGTCGCCAAGTGCAGGGCTTATGAGGTAACTGCAACTTGATTGAAGTATTTCCAGCTTGTCGCTTCTCGTTGTTCGACGACTATCAGACTGATGATTATCTATCTTACTCGCAGGATGCCGAGATTGAAATGGCGAAGGTGATGTTCAAGCTGTAACATGAGCTAGAGGACTCCCGAGCCGCTTTGGAGGTCGCCCAAGTAAGGATCACCGAGTTGGACTATCACCCAACCGAGCAAAAACCATCAATGGCAGGCCCTTCCATAGAAGGAAAGAAGATTCGGATGCACGTCGACGAGATTCTGAACATTCGCCGCAACATCGCGCGAGCAACTGAGAACGTCATCTTGAGAAATAGAAGGTCGAAGGCTAATTGGTGCCAGAGGCGACTAGCTTGACGGTGATAGATCTCATCCCGCGGCTACTCACCGAATAGTCCACTTCCAGACGACGATGAAGAAGATTCCGAGGATGAAGAGGACGAGGATTAGGATGTCGATGAAGAGGAGGTCGTCTACATCGATGGCGATGAAGATGAAGACGAAGCTGCCGATGATGAAGAATACCTTGGCGAGAATGATGGAGGCAATGATGATGTCTAGTCGGCGGGACCTTTTTGATCAACCTGCGGGAGTTGTATAGGTTTTTGACAGTGTAATGCTCGAATATATGAAGTAGAAGACATTTTTTGCCCGCCTGCTCCTTTTATACTCGCCTGCTTTACGAAATTCGGTAGGCTCTTAGGCTCGAACACGATGAGTGCCCGCTAGGATCATAAGCTCGAAGTGAGTTCGAGTGATCGTTGTTATGACATATGCGACTTGGAAAGATGCTCGCCATAGTTGTTATACTTATCATACTCGCATAGATATGCTCGCACTTATGTATACTCGTCTATCTGAATATTCACCTTCTTCAAAGATTGTAGATACTCGGACTAGAGGTGACACTCAGGGGGTCCCGTAGGACACACACTCTCGAGACTTCTACTTCAGCTGGTGAGAAGCTTGAGAGAATATGAATACCAGAAAGTAGGGAATGACAATCAGGGGGTCCTAGGAGACACACAATCCTGAGGCCTCCATCATACTTCGTTGTGTGATGATGAGAAAATCGACAAGTAGGGAATGACAGTCGGGGGATCCTGTAACGCCCCTGAATTTCCAATAATTTAATTAAATGATATTTCAGCGTAATAATGACGTAAGGCGTTACGTTAACGTGAAGTTAGCGGTGTTTTGCCAAAGTGTAGGAAATTTCAGAGATTAGAAAATTTAAAATGATTAATTTTTATAGCAATTGTCAAATTCGTGGTCATAAATCGAGTAAATTAAATTGTAGCTCATAATCGGCTCGTTGAACTCTAATTTTGACTTTGTCGTTGGTTTCAGAAGATCGGTATTTGCCTTCGGTGCAATTTTCGTGAAAATCCGAGTTAGTCTTGTCCAAATCGTAAGTTTAAGACTAAAACCATTATAAATTAATATTAAATAAAAGTCTTTTAAATCCTAGAGCCTTGATAGAAGTTAGGTTATTTCCTTCTTCTTCTTCACGTTTTTGCCGAAACAGAGCCGCGAGATCGGAGAAAAGTCGTGACTTCCTATGTGCTTCCGTCGGCCATGGTGTACGATTTAGTGCACAAAATCTTTGTCTAAGCCTAGATTCAGAGAGCTCTCGCTGAGATCTTAATTTGTGCGGTGAGTATGTTCGATTTCGTGAGGTTTTGGCATTGGAGTGTTTGGCCCTAAGCCTTGTTTTCATTTCTAATCCTTCAGAAATTCTTCGTAGGAGCTTTCTTTTGGCCGATAATTGCTTCAGTCTTTTTTGTAAAGAAAAAGGATGGTTCGATGAGATTGTGTATAAGTTATAGAGAGCTGAATAAGGTAACCATCAAGAACAGATATCCGTTGTCTAGAATTGACGATTTGTTCGACCAGTTGCGGGGTAGTTCAGTGTTCTCGACGATTGACCTTCGTTCGAGCTACCATTAGTTGAGGATCCGTGAGTCAGACATTCCTTGAACTGTTTTTCGTTCCCGATATGGGCATTTTGAATTCCTGGTGATGTCTTTTGGATTGATGAATGCACCCTCTGCTTTTATGGACATGATGAATAGGGTATTCAAGGATTTTCTAGACAATTTTGTGGTTGTCTTCATAGATGACGTTATGGTATATTCTAGAAGTGTTAAGGAGCATGCTTTGCATTTACGCTTGGTACCGCCGGCCTTGAGGGAACACAAGTTGTATGCAAAGTTGAGTAAGTGTGAGTTTTGGCTTTCTCAAGTGTCTTTCCTGGGTCACATTGTGTGTAAGGATGGAATTTCTATAGACCCAGCAAAGATAGCTATTGTTCTGGATTTGAAAAGGCCTACAACGCCTAAGGAGATAAGGAGTTTCTTAGGATTGGCGGGATACTATCGAACATTCGTGCACGGATTTTCAGTGTTGTCAGCGCCTTTGACTAAGCTTACGAAGAAAAGCGTGGCTATTATTTGGAGCGATGATTGCGAGGAAGCTTTTCAGGAGTTGAAAAAGAGGTTGTGTTCCGCTCCTATTTTTGCGTTGCCAGCCAAGGGAATGGAGTATGTTGTATATGTGGATGCTTCGCATGTGGGACTTGGATGCGTCTTGATGCATGAAGGAAAAGTGATCATGTATGGATCAAGATAACTGAAAGTTCATGAAAGGAATTACCCAACGCATGACTTGGAGTTCGTAGCAGTTATTTATGCTTTAAAGTTGTGGAGGCGCCTCTTATACGGAGTGTCATGCAAGATTTATACGGATCATAAGAGTTTGAAGTATGTCTTCACTCAGAAGGAGCAAAATTTGTGCCAGCGTAGGTGGATGGAGTATGTTGCAAACTATGAGGTTGATATCCTTTATCATCCGGGTAAGGCTAATGTGGTGGTCGATGCCTTGAGTAGAAAGAAGGTGCATGTCTTCAACCTTTATGTGCAGTCCTTGGTGGAGGAGTTTTTGTTGATGGATATAGCCGTTGGAGGTAGTGCATTGTCGTCCAGCTTGGAAGTGCAAGAGCCTTCTTGGATTTCTCTAACGAGACTTCATCAGAAAGAGGATCCTGATTTGCAGCATCTCCGGAATAGAACTGAAAGAGGGGAATTGCCATATTTTTTAATTGATGATAAGGATACCTTAAAGTATCGAGGTAGGTATTGTATTCCTGCGATTGAGAATATTCGAGCAAAGATTTGTAGTGAAGCTCATGGATCAAGTGTTTCCTATCAGCCTGGTTCCCCTAAAATGTATAGGGATCTGAAAAAAATTGTCTGGTGGTCAAGTTTGAAAAATGATATCGCTAAGTACGTTTCTAAATGCTATACTTGTCAGCGTGTTAAGGCAGATCATAAGAGACCTGGAGGTAAGTTGACCCCTTTGGATATCCCAAGTTGGAAATGGGAAAGTATTTATATTGATTTCATTACAGGATTACCGAGGTCCCCGAGAGGACATGATTTAGTGTGGGTGATTGTTGACCGATTGACTAAGTGTGCTCATTTTGTGCCTTTTAAGATTGGTTATTCTATAGAGAAAAATGGAAAGTTTTATTTAGAAGAGGTCATTAGATTGCATGGTGTTCCAGTAAGTATTGTGTTAGATCGGGATTCAGGTATATGTCTCGTTTCTGGCGGAGCTTGCAGGGAGCTTTGTGTTGGAGCATGTGTTTCGCACTCTTCCGGTTTGATAATAACAAAGTCCCGTTTGTATTTGATTCTATTTTTAATTAATGGTATGCAGGTAACAGGTATGAGATGTTCACAATTCTGCTGGAGCTCAATTTGAGTGTATGAAAATTTCACTGTCGGAATTTCCCGACAGCTGATGTCGCCCAGGCGACAGCAGAGAAGTTACAACAGCTTCCTCCACGGCAACACGACGAACGGCAGTTTTGAGCTGTCGGAAATCCGACAACGATGTCGCCCAGGCGACAGCTCGGAGGTTACAGCAACTGCCCTCATGACAGCACTACGAGCGGCAATTTTGCGCTGTCGCAAATCCGACATCGATGTCGCCCAGGCGACAGCTCGGAGGTTACAACAACTGCCCGCACAACAGCACTACGAGCGGCAGTTTAGCGCTGTCGGAAATTCCGACAGCTGATGTCGCCCAGGCGATAGTGAATTTCTATATATTGGCTCCTTTTGTTCGTGCATTCCAAGTTTTGAGAATTCCAAGTCCCTTCCTGAGTGCATACGAACCAGAGAGCTCCAGAATCTCATCAACTCCCATTTGTTCTTAGAAGGTTTGAGATTGAAGACGAGATCGGGCGCGCTTCTATATCAACGATCATCTCGAGGCTTCAACCTTCCTTTCAGAGATCTGAATTTCTAGGGAGTTATTCTTTTCATTTTGTATTTTCATATATATACATTTCATTTTGTATTGGTAGGGAAATCGTCTCCTTGTGCGTGACGTCTAAGTCCTTGTTTGGCTTAGGGGAAAATCGCTTCCTTGTGTGGAGCGTCCAAGTCCTTGCGTGGCTTGGTGGGAAATCGTGGCCTTGTGTGCTACGTCTAGATCTTGGGAAGATCTAGAGGATAGGCTTGGGCTTGGTCTAGGGAGAGACAAGTGATAGCCTTCCGATCCTTGGGAGAAGGATTGGTAAACACAAATTGTAAAAGGGTTATTATCATATTTGTGCCTTGATCTTAAGCATTGTTAAGATCATATTATTTGTATGTGAATTTCATGATTATGACTTTTTCTTTAATTGCAAATATGGTTGTTTAATCTTTAACTTAGAAATTTGTGTTTGAATTTATTCAAAAAATTACATTGGTTTGAAATTTTTATAAGTAATTTTTAAAAAAGAAAATTTTGTTTTAAAATTCTTAAGTAAAAATCGTAATTTCTAAAAGGCCCTTATTCACCCCCCCCCCCCCCCCCTCTAAGGGCGCCACAAGATCCAACACGTGGTATTAGAGGGAGGTTACTCCAAAATGGTTTTATCACCGGGAGTAATGGCGCACAACGATCACGCGTTCGTTGAGGGGCAAGGAATTAGTAGGCCACCACTTTTTACGGGCACGGACTATAACTATTGGAAAACCCGAATGCGGTGTTTTCTAATATTTCTCGACATGGAAGTTTGGAATATGGTCGAGACGTGTTATTCTTCCCCAACATTTGTTGTAGTAGATGTAACTATGGCCAAACCCAAAGACAAGTGGGATGACAATGATAAATTAAAATGTAACAACAATGCAAAAGCCATGAATGTTTTATTTTGCGCACTAGATCGCACTGAATTTAATAGAGTTTGTGCTTGTGATACTGCATATGAAATTTGGAATCTTTTAGAAATCACTCATGAAGGTACTTCGCAGGTGAAGGATTCAAAGCTATTTCAACTAGAGTCAGAATTCGAAAGATTCAAAATGGAGGTGGATGAAGAAATTGATACAATGTACACACGATTCACTAAAATCATGAACGATTCAAAGGTGTTGGGTAAGGTTTTCTCCAATGGAGATTTGGTAAGGAAAATCTTAAGATCACTTCCCCCGAAGTTCAATCCTAAAGTGACTGCAATTTCTGAGTCACGTGATCTTAAGACCTTACAATTGGAGAGTCTCATTGGGAATCTAAAAACCCATGAAGTGGAGTTGAAGATTCAAAGCCAAGAGTACAATTTGGAGCCCAAAAAGAAGAGCTTGGCGTTGAAATCTAAAAAGGAAATTGAAAGTGAGACTGAAGAAAGTGAGGAAGATGAAGAAGGACTGTTTGTGAGGAACTTTAAGAAGTTTATGAGAAATCCGGAGAGGAGAAATTCATTTAAATTTTTTTTCAAAAAGAACGATTTTGCCTACCAAAAAGGCAAAGGAAAATGGAGAATGAAGAGGAGCGTCCGCTACCAGAGTGCTACCATTGCAAGAAGATTGGTCATATCAGAAGCAAGTGCCCAAAGTATCTGAAAGAGCAAAAAGCAAAGAGGCACGATAAAAATTACAAGAAGAAAGTGTTAAAGGCAGAGACTTGGGATGATTCTTCGTCTGGTGAAGAAAGTGATTCCTCAACACAGGAGGAAGAGGAGGCAAATGTCTGCTTGACAGGGAAAGGAAATGCATCATCTGACGACGATTGTAGTGTCCAAAGCGACACTGAGGTAACTCCTCCATCTTATGATGATTTATATTCTGAATTTATGAAAACTTGCAAATTTTTGGATAAAAGTCTAAAGGAAATCGATTTCTTAAAATGTGAAAACAAAGTTCTTTTGAAAGTAAATAAAAAGTTATCAAATGATTTGAAATCTATTGGGAACAAGAAGGAAATTTGTGAAGAGTGTGATCACTCTTCGACAAGGATAAAAGAACTTGAAAACACTATTTCTAAGTCCGATCAAAAAATTGATCAACTTCTAAAAGAGAAAAAGGACTTAGAAAAAGTTGTTAAAACCTCTCATTCTCAATTAGAGAATTATAAGAAAAGTGTTGCAAATAGATGTGGCATGATAGTAAAAGAAAATTCAATTTTAAAGTCCAAAGTAAATGAGTTGAACATGGCAATTGGAAAATTTGGTGTTGGAAAAAAATCTCTGGATATGCTTTTAGCCAACCAATGCCATGGGACAGCAAAAATTGTGCTAGGATACGTTTCTGGAAGCTCTGGAAGCTGTCGGAAATTTCCGACAGCTGCTGTCGGAACCAGAGACAGCTCTAGGTTCAGAAAACCTGTTTTTCAAAATGAAAATTTTTCTAAGTCCACACATAAAGATGTTTCCACCAACAAGAGTCCAGAGAAACCATTGAAAAATGGTTCCTCACCATTCATTGTATGTGCCAAATGTCATCGATTTGGTCACATCTCGGGCTCATGTTGGAAGAAAGGAAAAGTTAATGTTAAACAAATCTGGGTACCTAAGGCGTCCACCTATACCATGGGATCGACCACTTGGGTAACCAGATCTTTACTCTCATCATCTTTTTAGGTGTGCGTGCAGGCTAGGAACAAGGAAGACGTGTGGTATTTGGACTCTGGATGTTCAAAACACATGACGGACAATAAATCAAAGTTCCTTAGCCTGGAGATGAAGAAAGGTGGAACAGTGACATTTGGAGATAATGGCAAGGGTAAAGTCAAAGGCATTGGAGTAGTAGGTAACGAAGAATTTAAAATTTCAAATGATTTATATGTTAAAGGTTTGAAACATAATTTAATTTCTATTAGTCAACTATGTGATAAAAATCTAAATGTTTTATTTGACTCTAGCTCAAACCTTTGCAAAATTATTGATTCTAAAACAAACGAAATCGTACTTACTACACCAAGAATAAACAATGTCTATACAATCACTTTTCATGATTTATCTCATTCTACACTTAAATGTCTTATTTCAAAGAATGATGAACTTGAATTATGGCATAGGAGACTAGGACATTCTAGTGCCAAACATATAGTAAAGCTTTCTAAAAATAAAATTATAAAAGGTTTGCCAAATTTGAATGGAAAGCTTTCTTCATTATGTTCACCATGCCAAAAAGGAAAGTTTACAAAATCATCTTTTAAAAGAAAAAATGTTATTTCTACTACTAGACCTTTACATTTATTACATATGGACTTGTTTGGTCCAATTTCTACACAAAGTCTAGGAGGTAGAAAATATACGTTTGTTATTATTGATGATTATTCTAGATTTTGTTGGACATTGTTTTTAAATTCAAAATCTGATGCTTTTGATGAATTTGTAAAACTAATTTCACGTATTCAAAATGAACTTGATTTAAAAGTAAAATGCATTAGATCAGATCATGGAGGAGAATTTGATAATGAAAAATTTATTTCATATTGTAATGAATTTGGGATAAAACACGAATTTTCCGCTCTACGCACACCACAGCAAAATGGTGTAGTAGAGAGGAAAAATAGAACACTTCAAGAATTAGGACGTACTATGCTTTGTGAATTTAAATTGCCAAAATATTTTTGGGCCGAAACCGTTAGTACTGCATGTTATATTACTAATCGTGTTATGATTCGTCCTACATTACAATTAACTCCTAATGAAATTTATTTTCAAAGAAAACCAAATGTATCTTACTTTAAAGTTTTTGGTTGTAAATGCTTTATTTTGAATACAAAAGATAACTTAGGCAAATTTGATGGAAAAAAGTGATGAAGGAATTTTCATTGATTATTCTTCAACTAGCAAGGCCTATAGAGTTTATAATAAACGTACTAAAGTGGTTGAAGAATCTATTCATGTAAAATTAGATGAAGGCATTCTTGTGTAGAGAATTCTAAAGCTGCAGGTAATGAGAACAATGAAGAAGATGTGGAACAAAATCAGAAGAAAAATGATGATAATGAAGATGAAGAAAAAGTAGAGAAAGAAGACGAAAAAGATGGTGAAGAAGAAGAAGAACAAGGATATGTACCTCCAACCGAGCTAAGGTTCTCAAAAGATCATCCGCAAGAACTTGTTATTGGAGAACCATTAAGTGGGGTACGTACACGTTCTAGTCTACATGAAAGTTTTTCAAATTTATGTTTTGTCTCAAATATAGAACCAAAAGATGTTGTCACCGCTTTAAATGATGAATCTTGGTTTCTAGCTATGAATGAAGAACTTAACCAATTTGAAAGAAATAAAGTTTGGATTCTTGTAGATAGACCTAGTGATCATCCTGTGGTAGGAGTCAAATGGATTTTCAAAAACAAATTAGATAGTGACTCTAGGGTCACTAGAAACAAAGCTAGGCTTGTAGTGAAAGGATATAATCAAATTGAAGGGGTAGATTTTGATGAAACATTTGCACCCGTAGCACGATTGGAAGCAGTTAGAATTTTTGTTGCATTTGCTAGCCATAAAAGATTTAAATTATTGCAAATGGATATTAAAACTGCATTTTTAAACGGGTTGATTAAAGAAGAAGTTTATGTTGAACAATCCCCAGGATTTATAAATGAAAAATTTCCTAATCGCGCATATAGATTGTTAAAAGCTTTGTATGGTTTAAAACAAGCACCACGAGCATGGTATGATAGATTGACTATATATTTATTACAAAATAGTTTTAAAATGGGTGGTGTTGATTGTACACTCTTCATTAAGCAAGTAGATGATGATTTAATTGTTTTACAAATTTATGTTTGATGATATTATTTTTGGAGCCACTAATGAAGAGTTGTGTAATTATGTTATAAAAATGATGGAAAGTGAATTTGAGATGAGTATGGTAGGAGAATTAAAATATTTCTTAGGATTTCAAATTGTTCAAAAACATGATGGAGTTTTTATTAACCAATCAAAATATATTCATGATGTTTTAAAACGATTTGGATTTGAAAATCTCAAACAAGCAAATACTCCTATGAGTGTATCTTTAAAATTAGGAAAAGATGAAAATGGAATATCAATAGATCAAACTTTATATAGAGGCATGATAGGTTCACTTTTATATTTAACTGCTTCTAGACCGGATATTATGTTTTCTGTTTGTTTATGTGCTAGATTTCAAGCCGATCCCAAAGAATTACATTTAAAAGCGGTAAAAAGAATTTTTAGATATTTAATTGGCACATCTAAACTTGGTTTGTGGTATCCTCATAGCGATGATTTTACTCTTTTTGGCTATTCTGATTCTGATTATGCCGGTTGTTCACTAGATAGGAAAAGCACTAGTGGCACTTGTCACTTTTTATGCCCTTCACTCATTTCGTGGTCGAGTAGGAAACAGAATTATGTTGCCCTCTCAACCACCGAGGCCGAATACATCGCACTTGGTAGTTGTTGTGCACAAGCTCTTTGGATGAAACAAACTTTAGAAGACTTTGATATTAAACAACAAACTATTAAATTATGGTGTGATAATAAAAGTGCAATTGATTTAACATACAACCCGGTCCATCACCCAAGATCTAAGCACATTGACGTTAGACATCATTTTATAAGAGACCACATTAAAAATAATTAGATTAAAATTTTATTTATAGGCACGGATAATCAACTAGTGGATATATTCACTAAACCGTTACCGGATTCCCGTTTTTCTATGCTTAGGCTAGAATTGGGAATCATAAATATTTCACAATGATTTTATCACTACTTATAACCTATAAAATTTAAAAAAACAAAACATATACATTTTAAAAAAAATAGAAAAAAAAACTAAATTTTAAATCAAACCATAGAATTTAAAAGACTTAAGGAAAATTCTCACATCATTAATATTACATAAAAATTGTTCCACAAAAACAGTAGAAATCAACATAGGATCAAGTTCAGATAACAAAAAATGAAATCTGGGCAAATTCACTGTTGCCCAGGCGACAGTGGATGTCGAAAAATTCCGACATCAGTCAGAAGCAGCACCCTGATGAAAACTACTCAGAATCCTCATAACCAGCCCCGCTGCTCTCTGGACAGTCTTCTGGAGGTCCTCGTCTTACGGCCTTACCACGTCGAGTCCGCCTCACCGATTGGCGTGGCGGTTCTTCATCTGGAATTTGCCATTCGGCCGCTTCTTCCAGAGTAGGCTTTAACTTCAGACCTTTCACCAGAAATTTCATAAACTTATGCATTCTACTACGATCCTTCTTCACTTCTTTTTTGTGCTCCTCAAAGGAATCACGAAGATCATCTATAGACTCTCGTAGTGATCCTCCCCTAGGAATTGTAGGCTCTCTAATCTCTATTCCAGGATGAGGCTTTTTATGAGTCTTCTTCACTTTCATAGTGCCTGTATAGTATATCTCAAGAAAACAATCATCAAAGTACGAATCTTGAACTATCCATTCATACTTCTTATATAGTATACGTTGAATTATAGCCCCCATTGGCAAAGTATGAATCTTCACCCATTTTGGATGTTTTAATCTAAAAGCATACCGAATCTGGGAAAGGATGAAGTCCGCAACATCAAAAGGTTCCTCCTCCATAATAAAGTATGTAATCAGCGTCAACTGTGTTGTGATACTCCTTGTATCTCCACTTTTTAACATAACTGAGTTTCTCAATATATCTTGGACTAAATATGCATCAGGAGTGAGTGAAGAAACTTCAGTGATTAAGGTCTTCTTTTGACTTCCATGTAAACTCATGTTTACAAGAGTCCAATCTCTATCCTTTCTATAGCTCTCTACTATATCCGGCATATGTTCACTCATAAGAAGACCGAATTCCTCTCTAAGATCAACATGTGTTATTTCCACTTGTTCACCTTGGATTCTAGATCTCACTCCCCCATCCAATTCAGTGTAACTCGGGTCTTCCAAATGATTATAAAATTCTCGAATCAAAAAGGATGAGAACGTATCTGCTGTGATTACTGAAATTATACCTGCATTAGCAAGACGATCATAGATATGATCGTGTTTAGGAGAGTCAAATTCTACATATTTTGACACTCCAATTATTGCTTTCTCAATCCCAGGGTAAACTTGATAAGAACTATGCGCATCCTCAGACATACTCCTTCGTGCCTTAGAACTGGAAGCCATTCTGCAAACATAAAAAAACAAAAATGAATTAAACAAGTTCTGTTCACTGGGACGATGTCGCCCAGGCGACATTGACTGTCGGAAAATTCCAACAGTACTCCAGTGAACTTTTCTTTAAATTTTTCAACTAAACTTCCAGATCTACTCACAATCAAGCTATATTTCTGTTAAAAAAAAAAAATTTTTCTAGAACAAAACTACATCTTCTCACATATCCTTACTATTCATCTTCTTCAACCTTCTACAAAAGAAAAATCTTCAGTTTTTTTTTAAATTAAACCATATACAAAATACAACACTTAAACCCCAAAAATCACAAAATCCAAACATATTTCACCAAGATCCACCAAGATCCACTTGATTTACACTAGATCTACACCTTTTATACACAAAACTTCAAAGATCTACACCATTCATCAAAGGTAAAATGAAAAACACATTTTTCATCTTCTCTCCTTTCCAAAATCACAAATCTCTAAAACTTTTGAGTCAAAAACTTCAAAATCAAAAAACCCCATACCTTAAATCTAGGGTTGTCGTCGAACTCCGACAGCTTCCTCTCGCCCTTCAGTCCAGAAAATGATGCACAATAGGGTTTGACTCGGTTTTAAGCCCTATTTATATTTTTAGTTGTCGCCCAGGCGACAGTGACTGTCGGAAATTTCCGACAGCTCCCGATTTGCTAAATCTTCAGTTTTTGGTCCCTTTGATGCTTTCCAATAGTTATATGTCATTATTAATACTACAACTCATGAATTGATGCCAAACCATGTGCTTTTTCTTTTTTTTTTAAAAAGGCTATTATATGATTTCATTTCCACTCTATCATCGTATTGACACTCCTACTAAGTTGTTTAGACTATTGGAAATTGTTTTCGCATGCCTCTAAGTATGAGAAATTGTTTATATATAATAATGAACTATCACGTTCACTTCTTTAGATCCATACATATGTCTTTCAATTTAATATATACATAAATCATATTTGCTTTAACATAATACAATAGCACTTCATAAATACTACTTTCAACCTTGATTTGTTAGCACAACAAAATATACACCATCTTTTGCGATTCAAGTGAATTCAGAGATCCTTGGTCAATTAAAAAATTATAAATATCTCGAAATTAAGATATCACAAAATATGTGATAAAAAGGGTTTAAATTGAAGACAAGGATACTCCACCAAGCACTACTTACCCTCCTGATAAGTCTTAATAAGCATTGTGAGGATGAGCACCTTGGAAAGAATTGTAAAGTGTCTTGTGCAAAAGAAAAAAAATTGTATTCTATTCTTATTGTGCTATATCTTCAAGGTCAAAGTCGTCTTTATATGCTTATATTATGTTTTCTATTCCAATGATCATGTCAATTAAATAATTTCATATGTTTGATCAAAGAATCACCTGTACACCTCATTATGTTATATAAACATTCATCTCATGAGAATTGGACCGAAATGATTCCAAATTTCTATACACACTTGTGTCTTTCTATGATACTTTAAAATGACATTAATCATGTTTAAGTTATTTTGTTTTATTCTACTACTTCATATGGCTATACCATTTCTTCATATGGCTCCAGAACCTCATCAACTCCCATTTGTGCTTAGAAGGTTTGAGATTGAAGATGAGATCGGGCGCGCTTCTACATCAACGATCATCTCGAGGCTTCAACCTTCCTTTCAGAGATCTGAATTTCTAGGGAGTTGTTCTTTTCATTTGTATTTTCATATATATACATTTCATTTTGTATTGGTAGGGAAATCGTCTCCTTGTGCGTGACGTCTAAGTTCTTGCGTGGCTTAGGGGAAAATCGCTTCCTTGTGTGGAGCGTCCAAGTCCTTGCGTGGCTTGGTGGGAAATCATGGCCTTGTGTGCTACGTCTAGATCTTGGGAAGATCTAGAGGATAGGCTTGGGCTTGGTCTAGGGAGAGACAAGTGATAGCCTTCCGATCCTTGGGAGAAGGATTGGTAAACACAAATTGTAAAAGGGTTATTATCATATTTGTGCCTTGATCTTAAGCATTGTTAAGATCATATTATTTGTATGTGAATTTCATGATTATAAAATTATGACTTTTTCTTTAATTGCAAATATGGTTGTTTAATCTTTAACTTAGAAATTTGTGTTTGAATTTATTCAAAAAATTACATTGGTTTGAAATTTTTATAAGTAATTTTTAGAAAAGAAATTTTTGTTTTAAAATTCTTAAGTAAAAATCATAATTTCTAATAGGCCCTTATTCACCCCCCTCTAAGGGCGCCACAAGATCCAACACTTTGGGCACTGACCTTAGATATTCTACTGCTTATCACCCTCAGGCGAATGGTCAAATGGAAAGGGTAAACCAGATTTTGGAAGATATGATTAGATGTTATATACTGGACCATGGTGGAGCCTGGGATAAGCGTCTTAGACTCATGAAGTTTGCCTATAATAACAGTTATCAGGAGAGCTTGCAGATGACCCCCTTTGAAGCTTCGTATGGGAGGCATTGTCAAACTCCCATGTTTTGGGCTGAAGTTGGTGAGAAACCATTGTAGGTACAGAAGCTTTGGAAGAAATGGCTATGACCGTGTCGCATATTCGCGAGAAGCTTCGCGTAGCTCAAGAGAAATATGAGAAGTATGCTAATCGGAGAAAAGTCAATCTGGAGTTCGTCGTTGGGGACATGGTTTTCTTGAAAGTTTCTCCGATGTGAAGTGTTAAAATATTTGGAAGGAACAACAAGTTGGATCCCCGGTATGTGGGACCTTTCCAGGTTATTGAGCACACCGGAGTGTCATCATATAAGCTGAGTTTGCCTGATACTTTCCCTAGTGTTCACGATGTGCTCCACGTGAGCCAGTTGCGGGAGTGTGTGGTTAGTAACTGTCATGTCCTTGACTCGGTGTCCCAGTTGCAGCCCAATCTTTCTTATGTTAAAGAGACTGTTCGTATTTTGGAGACGCAGGATAAGGTGTTGCGGAAGAAGACAATTCATATGGTTAAAGTTCTTTGGCGAAATCAGGACGTCAGCGGTGCGACATGGGAATTAGAGTCTGCCGTGAAGGAATATCATCTGCATCTTTTCTCCTAGTTTCTTCGGTAAGTTTTTCTACCCGATAAGATCTCAGTTTTATACATTTATCTCTTAAGTTCGGCTGCGTTTTAAGTTTCAGGACGAAACTTCTTTTAGGGGGGTGGATGTAACGCCCCTGAATTTCTGGTAATTTAATTAAATGATATTTCATCATAATAATGACGTAAGAGCGTTACGTTAACGTGAAGTTAGCGGTGTTTTGCCAAAGTGTAGGAAATTTCAGAGATTAGAAAATTTAAAATTATGATTAATTTTTATAGCAATTGCCAAATTCATGATCAGAAATCGAGTAAATTAAATTGTAGCTCATAATCGGCTCATCGAACACTGATTTCGACTTCGTCGTTGGTTTCGGAAGGCCGGTATTTGCCTTCGGTGCGATTTCGTGAAAATCCGAGTTAGTCTTGTCCAAATCGTAAGTTTAAGGCTAAAACCATTATAAATTAATATTAAATAAAAGTTTTTTAAATCCTAGTATAAAAGAGCCTTGATAGAAGTTAGGTTATTTCCTTCTTCTTCCCGTTTCAGCCAAACTAGAGCTGCGAGATCGTAGAAAAGTCGTCTTGGAACAACCCTATTACTGATTTAGGCTAGGATTACTATGTGTTTACTAAGATTAAGTTGACCCCCAATGTATAGTCTAAGGGTCATATTTTTAGGCTAATAAAATAGCTAGAACTTAGGATTTCTCTAAGTTTCTGCGTTCGACGAACTCAATACTGGGTTCGACGAATTGCTCTCTGCATTCAACGAATTGCTCTTTGCATTCGACGAACGGCTTCCTCTCTGCGTTCGACGAACGGCTTGCTCCAGTCTCAGTGGTCGACGATCTTCAATACTCAATGGCTCAGAGGTCGACGAATTCTTCAGTTCGACGAACTCTAACTTGAGATCGACGAACTCCAACCTGTGTTCGACGAATTCTTTATCAGATGTTCAGTTCGACAAACTCATCCTTCAGGTCGACAAAATCTTATCTCAGCTCGATGAATTTTCTCTCAGTCTATTCAGATCAGTTATTCTATTTCTCTGAACTTAGTTCAATTATCAGATTCAGTTCTATTCTTCATTTGGAGTTATTCTTCCAGATAAGACAAGTTTTATCCTTCCTTTATTTTATTCCCTTTCCATTTTCTTCTCTCGAGAAAAATAGTTGTTTGGGTTATTGGAAAAGAATATCATTTATTATTGAAAAGGAAAGGAATTAAGATTTGCTGAATCAGTTGAAGTTCCAAGGAAAGATTTAATGCAGATTATTCTATTCCTATTTAGAGATTTTTGAAATTCAAATCAGTCGTCTTCTCTCAAAAAAAACATTGGATACCAAAAAGAGAAAGAAGACAGACACACAGATAGAAAATATCAGAGCATCTGTCGAGAGAGAAATTATTCAGAAAGAAAAAAGAAAGATCATCTTCCTCAAGCAGCTCATCTCATTCTCTGAGAACTTCTTCAAGATCATTCTCTCAGTTTTTCTGCTGCAAGTTTCAAATCTTCAATAGAGCAACAATAATCTGAGCAACTTCTGTCTCTCAGATTCATCAGCTTATCAAGGAAGATATTTTCATTCAAGAGAAAGCTCCATCCTCAAGCTGTCAAGAATTTCAATCAGACAGGGGAGCTTTACACCATCAATCCACTAGAGTCTTCTCTCAGATTGTTGACAGAGAAGAACTTCTTAACCTCTTAATTCCATCTTGTACAGGGTTCTAACTCCCTTCAAAAGTTAACATCTTGGTGACAGGGCACCTGAACAAAAACATGTGGTTTGGTTAGAGCACCTGATCAAAAGCTCCTTGGTGTGTGGACACCTGATCAAAACTCCCTTGGTGATAGGGCACCTGATCAAAAACCTAGTGGTTCCTACCAAGTGTGGTAGAATAGTAGACGTACCCAAATTTATTGGAGAACAACTATAAAATTCCTTGTGTCTCTGTGCTTGTGATTTTCTGTGTTGTTGTGTTGTGTGCTGATTTCTTTATTTGTTTTTTTAATCACTCACTCAATACACATATATATCACTAATTTAATTCCGCTATAAAAATCAAGTATAAAGTTTTAATACTCTATTCACCCCCCCCCCCCCCTCTAGAGTAATATTAAGATCTAACCTCACCTTCAATTGGTATCAAAGCAAGGTTGATTATATTAATCACCTTCAACTGATATTCAATTGCACTTTCAATTGGTATCAGAGGGTAGTTGATTTTATACAGGCTAACACCTGAATCATAAAGATCAATTAGATCTTAATCTATTTTATAGTTTAATTTATTTTCTCTCAAAAACTCATGGCACAGAACAAAGAATATTCTAGCACAGGACCTCCTATGTGCAATCGCAGTAAGTTTGCACTATGGAGGGCAAGGATTAGATTGTACTTGAATTCTATTGATGAGGAAATCTTCAATGTTATTTTGACAGGACCTCCAGCTCCTACAGCAACAAGTGCTGAAACCTCAACTAACAACAATGCTTTTCCACCACCTGAGTGGACAGAGGCCCAGAAGAAGCAAAGAAGTGCAGATGTCAAAGCTATGAATATATTGGCACAAACAATGCTTGGTGACATTTTCCAGAAAGTGGTGGAATGCACTTCAGCCAGGGAAATATGGATCTCACTCAACAACATGGTTGAAGGATCAGCAGATGAAAGAAAGGATAGAAGATCTCACCTAATCTCCCAATATGAAAATTTCAAGAAAGGAGAATCTGAGACAGATGCTGATATGTACAACAGGCTCAGCCTCATAATCAATGAGCTGAAGACCTTGGACAAAGTGATCTCTATCACTGAGGTCAATGATAAGATCCTTATGTGCTTCCCCGGCACATGGGACTCTAGGATCTGGCCAATCAAGGAAGCCAGAAGCCTTAATGAGATCTCAACTGAGAGCTTGTTAGGCAAACTCAAATCCTATGAGCAGCTTATCAAAACTAGAGAAGCTGAACAATCAACTTCATCTTCAGCATCCAAGAAGGAGAAGAATATAGCTTTCCAAGCTACTGAAGAAGAAGAAAAGACTCCAAGAGATGAGGAGTTCATGAGCCTTTTAGCCAAAAGGTTCTACAAGATGGCTAGAAAGGACTTCAGAAAGAAGGACTCCAGATAAAGGGAAAAGCCAAGGTATGACAAATCCAATTCTAAGGAAATAATTTGTTTTGGCTGCAGGAAACCTGGACACATTCTGCCAAAATGTCCAGAGAATCAGAAGAAAGAAAAGAGAAAGGACAAAGAAGACAAGAGTCACTCCAACAAGTCTTCCTCCCACAAGCACAAGCATAAGGGAAGAGGATTTGTAGCAGAAACCTGGAGTGAAACAGATTCTAAACCTTCATCTAGTTCTTCTGAAGATGAAGAAGAATCAAAAGAAAAAGACCAGTGCTTGATGTCCATTTATGACTCAAGCAGTGAGTCAGATCTTGCATCTTCATCCAACTCTTCTGATGATGAAGATAATGAAGAAGAAAGAAGCTTCTGCATGATGGCTATCCATGCCTCAGCAAACAACTCAGATGAAGAAGAATCAGAAGCTGACAATGATACTGATCAGGTAATCTCTAATTTTGATTTTAATTCAGTTGAATTCAAAGATGAATTCAAAGTTCTTTGCTTAGACTTAATAAAATCTGAGAAGGAAATAATCTCTCTCAGAAATAAGCTTGCTGAAATGAACAAATTAAGTGAAGAAAATGCTAATCTTAAGAAAGATTTGGCTGCCTCTAGAGAACAAATTATTCTCATTGAGAATAAACTATCTGAGGCCAAGAAATTTGAAGAATCCCTAAATGGGAGAAGCATCAAACTGATGGACATTACAAGCACAGTAAATGCCAGATTAAATGGCAAACTTGGCTTGGGTGCATCATCAAGTGAGCTACCTCTTATTAAGAAGAACATACTTTATACACCTATTAAATTCATTTCTGCTAAGAGCAAAGATGTTGTAGATGTAAATAAAAACATTTCAAGCAAGGCTGTCAAGAATAAGGGAATTCAGCAAAATTCGTCGAACGGAGCTCGACGAAATCAGACGAATTCGTCGAACGGAGATCGACGAACTTTCAAGACAGATTTCCTGTATAGTCATTATTCGAATGGCGCTCGACGAAAGCACGTCCATTAGTCGAACGGCGATCGACGAACTCAGCCCAGTTCGTCGAACAGAAAATATACAGAAAATTTAAAGAATTCTTTTTCTTCACATACTTACAATCCTTTCACTAAATGGATAATTCCTCCAAGGAGATATCATCCACAAGGTTATAAGGATCAGCCTAAAATGTCTTTTATTTCAGAGTTTTGTGGTAATACAAAAGGACCCAAGGTAGTCTGGGTCAAAAACAACTAGTTTATTTTTTTTGTTGTGCAGGTACACAGCTATCCAAGCAAGAATGAACAATGGTATTTAGGTAGTGGATGTTCAAAGCACATGACAGGAAAAAAGGCCAACCTGAACAACTACAAGGCAAAGCTTGGACCCAAGGTGATCCTTGGAGACTCCAACTGTGGACAAACCAAGGGCTATGGACAGATCAAAGTTGGAGCAGTTACCTTCAATGAGGTAGCTTATGACAAGGGTCTGAAGCACAACCTCGTCAGCATAAGCCAGTTATGTGATGAAGGTTATCAGGTAACTTTCAATCATTCCTTATGTCTTATTACCAATAATAAAAACATTAATGTGTTATCTGGTATTAGACATGGAAATATTTATTTAGTCAATTTTAACTCTGCCAATTCTGATATTTGCTTATTTAATTATATAAGTAAAATAAATGAATTATGGCATAAAAGGCTTGGACATATTAACCTTAGAACTATATCTAAGCTTTCTAAGGACAGTCTTGTTAGAGGACTGCCTTCTGGTTTATACAAGAAGGAAGGACTTTGCAGGGCTTGTCAATTAGGTAAGCAAACTAGAAGTAGTTTTAAATCTTTATCCAAGAGTGATTCACCTAGGATTAGACTTGTTCCACATAGCTTACTGGCCTTCGCTGCATTCAAGAAATTCAAGGAATATCAAATGGATGTGAAGAGTGCATTTCTAAATGGAGACATCAAAGAAGAAGTCTATGTGGAACAACCACCAGGTTTCATCTCTCACTCCTCCTATGTATTTAAGCTTAATAAAGCTCTCTATGGTATCAAACAAGCTTCCAGAGCATGGTATGAGACCTTAGCTAATTTTCTTTTGGAGAACAATTTCTGTAGAGGCATAGTTGATAAAACCCTATTTTTCAGGATACATAAAAATCAAACTTTACTAGTTCAAATATATGTAAATAATATTATTTTTGGCTCTACTGACTCAAATTTATGCAAAAGGTTCTCTAACCTAATGCAATCTAAATTTGAAATGAGTAGTATGGGTGAATTATCATACTTCCTTGGTCTTCAAGTGAAGCAAACTCCCAATGGCATATTCATATCACAATCCAAGTATGCTAAAGAATTGGTGAAAATATTTGGTATGTCTGATGCTTCCACCATGAAAACACCCATGCCCTCAAATGTTGTTGTTGATACTGACGAATCAGGGAAACCTGTTGATCAGAAAGTATATAGAGCAATTGTTGGCTCATTACTTTATTTAACATCAAGTAGGCCTGATATAATGTTTGCTATATGTATTTGTGCTAGGTTTGAAGTTAACCCCAAAGAATCTCATCTAATTTTATTAAAAAGAATTTTGAGATATATAAAGGGTTGTCCTAATCTAGGACTCTGGTATCCAATAACATCAAAATTTGAATTAACTGGATTCTCAAATTCTGATTATGATGGATGCAGAGTAGACAGGAAAAGCACATCAGGAACTTGCCAGTTTCATGGTGATAGGCTTGTGTCTTGGTTTTGTAAGAAACAAACATCCGTGTCTACATCAACAGCTGAAGTTGAATACATAGCTGCAGGCAGTTGCTGCTCACAGATATTGTGGATACAAAATCAGCTCCTAGACTATGGTGTCAATCTAAATAATTCAATTATATTTTGTGACAATACTAGTGCAATATCTATAGCACAAATCCAGTTCTCCGTAGTAGGACTAAACACATAGAAATTAGGCACCACTTTATCAGAGATAATGTGGATAAAAATAAAATCTGCCTACAATTCATCTCTACTGATTTGCAAAGAGCTGATATTTTCACCAAACCCTTGGATGAAAAGAAACATATTTTCTTTATAAATCAGCTATGAATGATAGATGGAGATTCAATCTGATAAAAAATTAAATTTTCTATTTATCCCCTAATTTCGTCGAACGGAGAACGATGAAATGCTATCGTTCATCGAACGGAGATCGACGATACTTAATAGGTCAGGATCGACAAAGACAAGCGCGATCGTCGAATGGAGATCGATGAAAATTAATTTTTCGTCGAACGCAGTCAGACGAAGCCCTAAGTCATTTCGACTTCTGATTCTATTAGGTTTAGCCGAGCCCTGTTCTACGAAAGTGTGCGCCCTTCTCCGATCTCTCTATATAATCAAAGCTTTCAACCTATTTCATCTTTGCGCCTACAGAACTTGCCTTTTCCCTCCAGTTCCCCTATGCACTTGATCGTTTTTCTTTGCAGGTACTAATGGCAATTTCTCAGTCAGTGATCTCTTCGATGAAGTTTGACGCAGGCTTTGACATTGATATGGAATCATTTGCTCGCACTGATCAAGTCTTCCAAGACATTCTTCAACTCTTTGAAGACCAACAACTGAAAAAGTTCATGACAACCAGAATAAAGCTTCCAATGGCCGAGATAAAAGAATGGGCTCAGACTATTCAGACAGTGTTGAAACCGATTTCTCGGTCTCGTGTGGAGCTCGGGGCCCTCACCGAGATGAGGGGCAGCTAGCCCTTACCGGTCCCTCGGGAGAGGTAAGGTTGATGACTCGAGCAAAGAACAAAGACCCTAGTCTCAGCGAGGAGGTCCCTCCACTAACCCGGAAGATCGTTGAGCGCTTCCCCTCCCAAGCCAAAGCTAAGACTCGGGCACCTTGGAGAGCTGGAGAGCCCAAACCAAAGCGACCTAGGGAGAGAAGAGCTCAAAGATAATGAACCGGTCTTCTTCCAAGGTGCCCTTTGAGGTCTATTTATAGATTTTAGTTTTGTGGTCTGTCAATAACCAAATCCCGCTGTCCATTCTTACTATCCGCACACCGGATTGGCCTGCCAACAGCCAAACTCCGCTGTTTGGAGAGGCTCAGTGCAGACCACCGGGGGCCTCTTGGTAAAAATCCCTTCCTGGACCCCAAGAGTGGAGCTCGCGACCCCCTGGGTCGGCGAACCCCAGGATGGCTAACTGTACCCCAAGAGTGGCTAACTGTACCACAAGGTTCCGGGCTCGCCTGGCGAGCTCCCTCCTCTGCTGGTCGGGCTCGCATGCACTGCCCTCGCGAGCCTCTGGGTCGGCGAACCCCAGGATGGCTATCCGCACCCCAAAATGGCTAACTGTACCCCAAGAGTGGCTAACTGTACCCCAAGAGTGGCTAACTGTACCACAAGGTTCCGGGCTCGCCTGGCGAGCTCCCTCCTCTGCTGGTCGGGCTCGCATGCACTGCCCTCGCGAGCCTCTGGGTCGGTTACCTTCCCTTTGCTGGGCTCGCTCGCCTGCGCAGTCTCTTGCTCTTCCTTGGCCTGCCTCGCCGGAGATCAGGGTTCGCCCCTCTTGGCTCGCCTCCTTGAGCGCGAGCTTTGGTTACTTACTGGCGAACATCGGGGTTGTACACAATCCCCGCTCTTCGCGAGGTTGTCCTAAGCTCGCGAAGACACATCCAACCCCTGGTGTTCGCCGACTCTGCTGACGTGGCGGGAATCTTTTGGTGGGTCCCCTGCCCGAAGCTATAAATACTGCCCACCGAGGGTGGTGATCAAGCCTTCCCCTTTGTTCCTTTCTTGCCGAAATCGTTCTTCCTTCAGGATGTCCACCAAGCAGAGCGCGTTGGAGCGACTGAAGGCTTCTAGGGAGATGGCGAAAGCCCGGGCCGCCGAGCGCAACGCCTGGATGTTCAACCCTGCCACCTCTCCCCAGACCAAGGGAGCCATGACGATTAGGAGGTCGCCGGGGGAGGACATGACATTGCCTCCTGATTCCCCACCCCCGCCGAATACCGTGCTCGCACAACAGGTATCCTCAGTATAAATTCTTTACTTCGGCCCCTTGCTCACTCTCTTCCTTCTCGCAGAATCCTCCTCTGGAGGACCGCCTGGCAAGCCTTACGCTGACGACTTTCGGCGCTCCGTCCCCCGCGAAGCTGGGGTTGCTAGACGTTGGGGTCGGGACTTCGTCCCAACAGGCACCTCTCTCGCAACCTCGTAAGTCACTCGCATCTTACTTTATCTCCGCCTAAGTCCGTGATACCCACACGTCGGTGGCCTATGCAGATACCCCATCGTCGAGTCCCAAGGAGAAAGTCTCCACCCCGGCGAGTTCGCCGGTCCCGCCTAAGGTTACCGTGGCGACCCCAGGCTTCGGTCTGATGGGCAAGCGAAGTCCGGGCGGCTCGCTTCTCGACGGCGCCCAAGTCGCGGAGAGAGCGGTATACCCTCCTGGACTGGGGAAACCCCACGTCTCGGGATTCCGCGAAAACTTCCATGGTCGGCCGGAGTCATCGCGCAAGCCCCGCCGTGAATCCCCCTCCTCGCCAGGTCAGCATATTTTCGCGAGCTCCCATCTCTTTCCCGCCCTCAGGTCCTTCTGACCCTTCATTGAAATCCCAGGAGCCACCCCTGAGTCAGAGCACGGGAGGATGGAGATGTCGCCACCGCCTTCGCCTAGCCAGATCGAAGACTTCTTGGGTGACCCTGGCGACCCCGTGCGGATGAAGAGTCGGGTGTCCGAGGTGCTTCAGAAGCACGGCATGATGTTACGCGAGTTGGAGGAGCGGTATGACGCGGACCGGGCTGCTTTTGACGAGAGATTCGCCGTGTTGGAAGACGCGAATGCGCGCTTAATCACCGAGGCGGAGCCGGTGCCTCGCGCAGATGTTACCTCGCCCGGCGTGCACATCTCGCGGGGCGAGGATCAAGCGCACCTAATCCTGCGCGAGTTTAAAGCGCTTCGCGAATATCATTATCCGAGAGTGCCGCCGCGTGCGGGCAAGCGGGGTCGGGGTCGCTGGAAATGGCTTCCCTACCCCTGAGGCTCCAGTGGGTTTTTAATTCTGCTACTCTTTTGCTTGTATTTCTTTTTATGACGTCTGTTGAACAATAACCGGTATGGCAATATTCGCGAGTCTGTCGTGACTCGCCTTTTATCATTTTCCATTTTTAACTTTTCCCTTTATTTCTGTGGCGTGCATGTGATTTATTCGGCTCGTCCGCTGTGTTTGATATGATCGCCCTCGCAAAGCGCTTGCGAGCTTCTGTGCCACGCTATGCCTGGACCCCTTTTTCTCGCGGGCCGGCCTTGGGTGTGACTCAATTATCGCGCGATGGCGAGCCCTGGCTCGCAAGACCGCAGTCCCTTTGAGCAGAAAACTACTTTATTTTAGTTATCCGCACTCCCGACGCTTCGATTCCCGTGCCCACACGAATTTCTTATAAATAGCTCAGATTCATTCTCCTACCTGTCGCATTTATTTCTCCCGTCTTCTCGCGTCTACGCTCATCTCCGTCCTCGCAAGATCGTGTTCGCGCTCGCTGCTTGTAGGTTGCCTCTTCCTGACTTGATGCGGACGAATCAGCAACTGGGAGCGGATGGCGAGAGCGAGGGGCGGTCAAAGTGCGCCTCAGCGTTTCAGGCCCACGAGTTCTATTGTGCGAACATCACAGCCGAGGAGTATAAACTCGACGTGGACCGCTATCTCCCAGAGGGCTATTCAGCCCGCTGTCCAGGCGAGAATTCTACTTTAAACGAGACCGAGGCTGACGAGCTCGCGATCCCCGTCGCGCACTTCGAGAATGGGTTGCGACTCCCTCTGTGGCCTGAAATTCGTCAGGTACTTCGCCTGGCCTTCTCGCCGCTTCACGTTCGCTATCGCGACTTTCTCATCGTTCTTTGTAGGTGTTGCGATATTACGGAGTGTTACCGAGCCAGTTGACCCCAAATGCGATCGCGGATATTGTCGCGTTCGCCAGTTACCTGCGGGAGGAGAGGATCGAATTCAGCCTCCTCGTCTTCCGCAAGGTATTCTCCTTCCGCGCCTTCCGAGACGGGACTACTTATTTCGCGAGTCAGCACGTCACGGTCTGCGAGGCGGTGAATAAGAGTCACTATTGGACTCAGAAGTTCCTTCTAGTGAAGGGGCCCTTCGGCAATCTCCACTTCACCCCCCTCCAGCGGGATGACGCCACTTACCGCCCTCCGAGCTCGCTGAGCGGCGCCGACGCTAAACTCCTCCAGTACCTCTCCGGAAAAAACTTCGAAGTCGTCTATCTGCGGCGCAACGTTGATTCGTTACTCGCCGTTCCTCAAGGGGAAGGTAGGGCTCGATCTCGCCCCACTCTCCTTTCCTTTCTTCGCTGCATAACACTTACTTTACAGGTGAGCGCGAGGTCCCTGTCAACCCCCCGCACGCGCAAGGTGCCACTCTCACGGCGGACACTCTCGCGACCGCAGCGGTAGAGGCTTGCCGCGACCTTCCCGCCGTCGGATCCGGCAAGAAGCGGCCTCCTTCTGCGTGTCAACCGGGTTCACGGCCCTCCAAGAAGTTGAAGGGAAAGACCATCGCTACCAAGGATAGGAGCGCAGTCGTTTATCTAAGCGAGACCGAAGGCTCGCCTCCTTCCCCTGCGAAAAAAACCTGACCCCCCGGCGGACCAGGGTGTTGGGAGTTCTTCCGTGACCCCCCAACCCAAAGGCCACAGAAACTTCGGTCTTGGCGAGAAAGTTTCCGACGTCCTCGGCGAACCCCTGCTCGCTTGGCACCCCGCTGCCAACCGGATTTCCTGCTCCACCCTTCATCCCTCCTAGGTGGAGCTCGGTAAGGCCGGGGAGGAGGCGTTCTCTCTCTCGTTCGGCTTATATGGCCGCGAGGACGCCGTTGCCTACAAAGACATGGGACCACGGCAGCTGGTTTATGAAGAAATGCGAGCCCAGTTCCGTTCGACGGAACTCGCGCACATGGCGGGGCGCCGCTATCTGCAGGCGGATAGGGATATCCGCGCGTACCAGGAGGAGCTCAAGAGAGCTCGCGAAGAGATCAAAGGTCTTAAAGAGAAGGAGGAGGTGACGGAAAGTCTTCTCGCCGGGATGCAGGGCAAGATGGTAAGTGATCCTTGGGTCTCTTTTCCTTGCCGTTCGCGACCTCTAGCTTTCTCCTAACTCGTTTGACGCTCAGGATGCCGACATTGCCACCAAGCTTCTCGCTCGCAACGGCGAGCTGGAGTTGGAGAATACGATGTTGAAGGCTCGAGTGGATGAGCTGGTTCGCAGCGTGCTACCCCCCTCTCCTGGGCGAGTCGGCCCCCAACAGAAGGCTGCCGAAAGTGAGGAGCAGAGGCGGCGAGACGCACAGGAGGTCGCCAACCTTGTCTTCACGACCCTTAAGGATGCGAGCCTGCTGGCCGAAGACGCGATGGAGTTCACAGCGGAAGACGTCTGCCCGGACCTCTTCGCCTTGGCCCCCTGGTTGGGGGCTCGCAAAGACGGCGAGGACCTTCCAGAATGACTTCCCTTTTTCCTTCCCTTCTTGTGAATGTATATTATTCTTTTTGGGCTGGCGAGATCGCCGCCGAACATTGAAGGATCTCGTGATAGTTTTTCCTTTGTTAACATTTATGATCATGCTTGTGTTCATTTCTTTCCTCGCATTGGGTTTTCTTTCAACCTCTCTTGGCTAATTGTTACGCGGTAGTGTTCTCGGAGGGCTCGCGAACAGGCATGTCTGGGCTCGCCTCGCCAAGGTTCCCTTTTCGCGGATTACGCAAACTCGGGTTGTCGCTGCCCGCGGTTGCTACCCGGCGAACCTAACCTTGGCGAGCATGGACACAGGCATCCCGCGAGCTGAACTTCTTTGGTTATAGCATTTCAACCCGCTACCTTAGGCTTCACCTGCCTCGATTCAAGCCCTTCTGGCTCTAACACCTCAACCAATCAGCATAGCCCTTGACCCTTGTTAGTAGCCCCTCCCGAGATCAACCAAAAACCCCCCGTCTAGGTGAGAGCCCGGGAGTGGAATCGATCTGGGGCCATTCAGCACCCATATTTCCAACCTTGCCAGCCTCTCCAGAGATCAACCAGAACCCCCCGTCTAGGTGAGAGCCCGGGAGCGGAATCGATCTGGGGCAATCCAGCACTGATATTTCCAACCTTGCCAGCCTCTCCAGAGATCAACCAGAACCCCCCGTCTAGGTGAGAGCCCGGGAGCGGAATCGATCTGGGGCAATCCAGCACCAATATTTCCAACCTTGCCAGCCTCTCCAGAGATCAACCAGAACCCCCCGTCTAGGTGAGAGCCCGGGAGCGGAATCGATCTGGGGCAATCCAGCACCAATATTTCCAACCTTGCCAGCCTCTCCAGAGATCAACCAGAACCCCCCGTCTAGGTGAGAGCCCGGGAGCGGAATCGATCTGGGGCAATCCAGCACCAATATTTCCAACCTTGCCAGCCTCTCCAGAGATCAACCAGAACCCCCCGTCTAGGTGAGAGCCCGGGAGCGGAATCGATCTGGGCCAATCCAGCACCAATATTTCCAACCTTGCCAGCCTCTCCAGAGATCAACCAGAACCCCCCGTCTAGGTGAGAGCCCGGGAGCGGAATCGATCTGGGGCAATCCAGCACCAATATTTCCAACCTTAGTACCACAGCAGTTGAAAGCACAACAGATGAAAGTAAGATGTTGATTGGATAACAAAAACAAGTTTTCAAGGGTAGAATCGTTTCAAATCATCCCCACTCCGAGCCCGGTCAAGGGGCATCCCTTCCACATCCTGGAGGTGATACCCCCCCCCCCCCCCCCCCCCCCCCGACTTGAGCACCTTGCTTATAATATACGGGCCTTCCCAGTTGGGGTTAAGCTTACCCACTGTGGCCCCTCTGCCGGCCGCATCGACCTTCTTCAGGACTAGGTCCCCTTTCTGAAAGTGTCTGATCCGGATATGTTTGTCAAAATATCGAGCCATCCGCCTCTTGACCTCTTCCTGCCTGATGGTGGCCAAGTCCCGGAGTTCTTCCACCAGGTCCAAGGATAGCCTCTGCTCGGCATTGTTACCTTCTAGCCACTCTTCATCCCCCTCGCATGCAGCGGTCACCCGGGGGGTCTTTATCTCGAACTCTATGGGGAGAACGGCCTCGGACCCGTGGGAGAGCTTGAACGGAGTCTCCCCGGTGGCGGTATTCGGAGTAGTCCTCATGGCCCAGAGGACGGAGGGTAGTTGTTCCACCCAACTTCCTCGTAGGTTTTCCACTTTCTTTTTTAGCAGGTTGACGATTATCTTGTTCGCCGCCTCCACTTGCCCATTGCTCCTCGGGTGGTGGACTGAAGCAAACCTGAGGTCAATGCTGAGCTGAGTGCAAAAGTCGACAAACTCTTCACTCTCAAACTGTGGCCCATTGTCCGTTACTATGGCTAGAGGGAGCCCATGTCTGCAGATTATTTCCCCCCACACGAAATTCCTTACAACCTGAGAGGTTACCTTAGCTAGCGCCTTCACCTCTACCCACTTGGAGAAGTAGTCGATCATGACTAGCAGGAACTTCCTCTGACCGCTGGCTTGGGGAAAGGGTCCGACCAGGTCTAACCCCCATATGGCGAAGGGCCAGGGGGCCGTGATGGTCCGGAGCCTCTGAGCGGGGAGGAGTTGGAGCGGAGCATAGAGTTGGCACTTCTGACACTTTCTTGTGAACTCTGCTGCATCCTTGCTGAGAGTGGGCCAGAAGTAGCCTTGTCTCAACACCCTCCCTTCCAGGGTCCGACTCCCGGAGTGACTGCCGCACTCCCCGGAGTGGATTTCTTCCAGCACCCTCGGGACCTCTGTCTCGGAGACACAACGAGCCAGGAGTCCTGAGAGAGTCTTTCTATATAGCCCCCCTGCATGCAAAGAGTAATAGGCGGACTTATACCTGAAGCGCCTCTTGTCCACATCCTCTCCAGGGAGCTGTCCGGAGGATAGGAAGGTGATGAAGGGATCCATCCACGAGGCCTGTTGATCCACTTCCATCGACTCTCCCTCCTCGATGGAGGGCCGGAAGAGCTCCGAAGTCGTTCCCCCCGCTCGAGGACCGAACTTGGCTAGGAGGTCCGCCTGGGTGCTCTCCTCCCTCGGCACATGTTTGATTGAGAAGGTGCGGAACTGCCCGATGACTCCCTTAACCTTCTCCAGGTATAGTAGGAGGGTTGGATCCTTTGCTTCAAACTCTCCTTTGATCTGGCATGCCACCACCATGGAGTCTGTGGAGACCTCCACGTCCTGCACACCCAGTTCCCGGGCCAGCCGAAGGCCCGCTATTACTGCTTCGTACTCCGCCTGGTTGTTGGTGATCGGGAAACGGATGTTTAAGGCTTGCTCAATCCGAGTCCCCTGAGGACTCACCAGGACTATTCCCCCCCCCCCCCCCCCCCGAAGGAGTGTTTTCCCGACGCTCCGTCCACCAACATCTTCCATGCTTCCGGGGGAGGTGGCTCGTGCTCCCCCACTTCGGCCGCGTAGTCGACCATGAAGTCTGCCACTGCTTGAGCCCTGATGGACGTCCTGGGTACGAAGGTGATATTGAACTCGCTTAACTCCACGGACCACTTTGCCAACCTTCCTGAGTGTTCCACCCCTTCCATGATTTTGCGGAGCGGATGGTCGGTTACTACTTTAATTGAATGGGCTTGAAAGTAAGGCCGGAGCCTCCGGGCCGATACCACCAAGGCGAAGGCTAACTTCTCTAGGATTGGGTATCGGAGTTCCGCCTTCTTCAGCACTCGGCTAACATAGTAGATTGGGAACTGTTTCTTCCCCTCCTCCCGGATTAGCACGGAACTTACTGCCTCGGATCCTACCCCTAGGTATAGAGATAGGTCCTCTCCTGGTCTCGGTCCCTGGAGCAGAGGGGTTTGAGTGAGCTGTTCTTTCAGGGCTTGGAAGGCCCTCTCGCATTCCAGGGTCCATTCGAACTTCTTGTTTCCCCGCAGTACTTTGAAAAAAGGTGCACATTTTTCTCCCGCCTTGGAGAGGAATCTACTGAGCCCAGCTAATTTCCCTGTGAGGCTTTGGACCTCCTTCGGGTTCCTCGGCGACTCTAATTCCATCACCGCTTTAACTTTGTCCGGGTTGGGCTCCACTCCCGTGGGGGTGAGCAAATGGCCCAGGAACTTCCCTCGGCTTGCCCCGAAGACACACTTCAAGGAATTGAGCTTCATCTTGTACCGCCGCAGGGTCCCAAATGTCTCTTCGAGGTCTCGGAGGTGGGTCCCGAGGTCTCGGCTTTTAACCATGAGGTCGTCGACATAGACCTCTAAATTTCTTCCTTTCTGTTCGCGGAAGACCCTATCCATCATCCTTTGGTATGTTGCCCCTGCGTTCTTGAGCCCGAAGGGCATCATCTTATAGCAATAACATCCATCCCCCGTGATGAAGGAAACGTCCTTAATGTCCGGGGGATGCATGCGGATTTGATGGTAACCTGAAAAAGCATCTAAGAAGGACATTACAGAAAAACTGACGGCCGAGTCAACCAGCGCGTCGATTCTGGGCAAGGGGTAGCAATCTTTCGGGCATGCTTTATTAAGAAGTGAAAAATCGATACACATACGCCACTTACCTCCACCCTTCTTCACCATAACGACATTGGAGACCCAGCCTGGATACTGGATCTCCGATACAAATCCGGCCTGCAGGAGTTTGCCCACCTCCTCGCGGATGGGCCCTTCTAGCTTGTCTGCGACGGCCCTCCTCTTCTGGCGGATGGGGCGGGCACCGGGGTCGAGGTTGAGGCGATGGCACGCCACATCCGCATCGATCCCGGGCATTTCTGCGGCGCTCCAAGCGAAGACGTCCACGTTCTGTTGCACGCAAGCTAGAATCTCCGCTTGATCTCCTGGGCTGAGTCCTCCGCTGACCCGGACTTTTTCCACCACCCCCAGCCGGGTGATGACCTCGAGCTCCACGACCTCGTCCACGGCCTCCAACCGGGACTGCTCCCCCCAAGCCTTTTCTTCCTCGGCACAAGCGGGAGCCGGGATCTCTTCCTCGACTCCCTCCCCTAACACCATCAGCTCTTCCGCCCTTTCCTCCTGGGCCTTCTCCTCTTCTTCCTTTCTCTCCGCCCGGGGTATCTCAGCCACCTCTTCCTGGGCATGAACTTCACCTCCCTTCTTCTCTTCAGCCACCTTCAGACCTCCGGCTTCGGCTACCTCCTCCATCACCTTATCCCACTCCTCGGCTTCTCCCATCCAGGAGATGGTGTTGACAGCCGTCACGTAGCACTGTCTTGCTACCTTGGGATCCCCCCTGACCCGCACCTGGACCCCTCCGTCGTTGAACTTGAGGCACTGATGAAAAGTGGAAGGGACGCAACGGAACGCGCTGATGAGTGGCCGTCCGAAGATGGCGCTGTAACTGCTCGGGGCGTCCACTATGACAAAGCGACAGTTTCGAGACTGCCCACCCAGGGTCACATGGAGCCCTACCCCTCCTTCTACTTCCTTCCTCTCTCCCGAAAATCCGAACAGAGGGCCATCCGAGGCCAACACCCTTCTGGGCTCCACCTCCATCTTGTCGAATGCCTTCTTGAAGATGACATTGACCGAACTCCCATTGTCCACTAGGATTCGGGAGACGGTGAAGTTCTCGATCGCCGTCTGGATGACCAGCGCGTCGCAGAACGGGTCTTCGTAGCTCGGCATGTCCTTTTGGGTGAAAATAATTTTTTCGGCCGGGGGTGGAGCGGTGGATGTTGACGCTACGCTCCGGTGGTAGATGGTATGGAGACTAGCCTTGCGGGTCGCCTCCACCCCTACCCCCCATGGATCACTCCGATCCCTCCTCTATTCCCCAGATCTGCTCTATCCTCACATCTTTCCTCCTCCTCCTCCCGAGGTTCTACCTCCACGATCCTTACTGGTTGCTGCGGTGGTGGCGCGGGTGCTCGGCCCCTCTTCACCTCCAGGAACTCCGGACAGGTGTCCGTGGAGTGGCCTTCCACATCGTGGAAGATGCAATAGGGCACCGCCGCTTCCCTTGCCCCGGTCCCTGCTATCCTGTTCCTTCTTCTCCTAGCGGCCGCCGTCTCCGCTTCTCCTCCTCTTCCCCTTCCTCTTCCCCGGCCAATTGCCATGGCCTGTTGGGGTGGGGGAGGCAACTGCATCGGGCCCTGCCTCCACCCCAACTGGGGGGGTCTCCATTGTCCTTCGAAACGGTTACCCCTTCCTGGGCCATAACCCCTTCCTTGCCCCTGCACTCCTCCACCCTGCGGCCTCCATCCCCCCTCCGGGGCCCGGGGCTCTTCTCTTCTTCTGACCTCTTGCTGCCTCGTCTCCGGCTCACTGAGCTTTGCCAGCCTCTTGGTGAGCTCTGGGTTGGCTTCTTCGCTTGCTACTTCCTCCGCCACCCTCTCCATCAGCTCCTCATAGGAGACGGGGACCTTCCTTTTCAATGCCATCTTGAAGAAACTTTCCTTCAACCCGACCGTGAAGGCGAGTTGAAGTGCAAACCCGGGCACCTCCTGAGTGAGCTGCACTTCCTCTTGGAACCGATCCGCGTACTGAGCCAACGTCTCCCTGGGCTCCTGCTTCACCGCGAAGAGGGAATCAGCGTCCTTCTTTCTCCTCTTTGAAGTTGAAAATCTCAACAAAAAACTTCGGCGCAGGTCCTCGAACGCGTAGATGGAGCCTACCGGAAGTGAATGAAACCAGTCTCTGGCCTTTTCCTTGAGAGTGACGGCGAAGAGCCGACACTTGAAGGCATCGGACATCGGCCTGATGGAGACCGAGTCCTCGAAAGACTGCAGATGCTGAACTGGGTCATCTCTGCCATTGTAGTAAACTCTATCCCATTCCCCGAATCCTGCTGGAACGGGTGCAGACAACACTAATTCGCAGAAGGGGCTTCCCCCTCCTACCATCTTCTCTCGCTCGGCTCGCGGACCTAGCTCGCTCGCCAAGCTTGGGATCGCACTCGCGAGGGCGACGCTCGCCTGAACCACCCCGACTGTCGTCGCATCTTCCTGGCGCGCGCTCTCCTGCGCCGCGCTCGCTGGGGCAGAGCTCGTCGGCACCGAATTCGCCGGCGTGGAGCTCGCTAACACCGGGCTCGCCGGACTGGCGAACAACACCCGCCCTTCCCTGTCGTGTCCTGGTTCAATGGCAACTTCTTTTCCAGCCCTTCCTCCTGGTGCCCTCTCGCCGACTGCTGTTGGGGGAGTGGTCGCCTGAGGTGCCGGGGTCGCAAACTCACTTCGCAGAGCCGTGACCGTGAACCCCAAGGTGTCGAGCACCTCCTTCCTGAAATCCGCGAACATCCTAGCCATTGCTTCCTGAGGGGTCTCGCCGAACTCCTCGCCCTGCTCTTCATCCCCCGCCATAACTCTTCCTTGGGACTTTCTTGAACCAGCCGCGCTCCACGCTCACCGCACCAAAATGTTGAAACCGATTTCTCGGTCTCGTGTGGAGCTCGGGGCCCTCACCGAGATGAGGGGCAGCTAGCCCTTACCGGTCCCTCGGGAGAGGTAAGGTTGATGACTCGAGCAAAGAACAAAGACCCTAGTCTCAGCGAGGAGGTCCCTCCACTAACCCGGAAGATCTTTGAGCTCTTCTCTCCCTAGGTCGCTTTGGTTTGGGCTCTCCAGCTCTCCAAGGTGCCCGAGTCTTAGCTTTGGCTTGGGAGGGGAAGCGCTCAACGATCTTCTGGGTTAGTGGAGGGACCTCCTCGCTGAGACTAGGGTCTTTGTTCTTTGCTCGAGTCATCAACCTTACCTCTCCCGAGGGACCGGTAAGGGCTAGCTGCCCCTCATCTCGGTGAGGGCCCCGAGCTCCACACGAGACCGAGAAATCGGTTTCAACAGACAGAGAATGCAACAACTCTCTCAGGAAAAATCTCAGGGAATCAGGTTCTTCTTACCCCTGATATCTTATCAGAAGTTTTTGGTTTGTTGAATGGTGATGATGATTTGGAAATCACATCTGATGAATTTAATGTTGAATTGGAGAAAATGGGTTATTCCAGTGGAAACCCTAATCATCTTCTGAAAAAGAATTTGTCCATTGAATACAAATTCTTAGCAGATATTGTTGGAAAAGTTTTGCTAGGCAAAACTTCTGCTCATGACTACATAACCAGGCACCAATTTCTATTGATGGTGGCCTTGGTGGAAAAGAAGAAAGTCAACTGGGGATTGATTCTGTTTGAATCAATAAGGAAGAAGCAAAGTTAAGTGTGTATTATGGAAGAGTTTTGGGATTAGTTATCCAGGCAAAATGCCCAGAACTGTTGGTATCTCCAACAGTGTTTATCAATGCTAGTAAGAGGTTGACTTCAGCTCTCTTTGGAAAGTGGGATAGGGTTATCCCTAAGAGGACTCCAAGGGCAGAACCATCAAATACAGCTTCTGAGGGCACCAGGACTAACATAGTCACTCCCTCAACCCTACTAGAAGTTCCCCTCTCTGAATCCTCAACTCCAATCCCTCCTCCACCTCTTCAGACAACCATCTCTGAAGAAGTTCATCTTTCCACCTCTCACACTGACACACCTACCTCCATGCCTTCTCCTCCACCTCCTCAAGTAAATGACTCATCAGAAATTCCATCTTCATTTACTCCAGATGTAAATATTCTTCCCCCATTCATTCCACTTCATTCATATGAACCTTTGTCACCCATCCAACATTCTCCATCATTAATCATCTCATCTACACCTCAATCACCTACCCCTCCCCATTCTCCTACTCCAGCTGATACTCAGTCCCCCGTCCATATTGAACCTCAATTTCCTATCCATCAAAATCTCTCTCCACCTCAATCACCTATTCATCCTCAATCACCTATCCACCCTCATTGCCCTATTCATCCACCCATAGCTCATGCTACTAACATATCTTTCCCATACTCCATCCCATCATCTTCTCTCCCTAACCAAGACTTTGTTTATATTGATTTCTCATCTACTGCTGATCAAATCTATCAACATATTGCTCCATGGCTAAATGATCTACTAGATGCAAAACTTGCTCCAGTTCTTCAAGCTCTAGCTGATCTATCTGCAAAACTAGCTTCCTTCCCTTCACCCTCCTATTCTGTCCCTTCTTCTAGGGGCCTAGCTTCAGGTTTTCCTGAAACTAGGCATGGGGAGATGTCTAATGAAGAAGCTCCAGTTCTTACAGTTTCCAATGCAGATGCAGATGCAGTTCAGGCAGATTCTGAGATAACAGATTCAGTTATTCCAGCTATAGATGAAATCAATAATATTTCTATTAATCCATCTATAGATATTATTTATTTGCTTTCTAAGTTCAATACCGTTTTTAGAAATTTGCCAGAGTATCAAGTTTATTCAAAAGCAATTATTCCTTATACTGCTCCTATTGATAAAGCTATATTGAAAGAATTTCTCAAGAGTTTTGAAGTACCAGTTCCATTCCCAGTTATTGAAGAAAGTCCAGCTCCAGTTCAAGTGCAGAATATTAATGTTGAAAATGTTAATGCTGAGAAAGATATTTCTGAAGCCCTGAAATTTATTGATGACCTTTATGATAATCCCCAATCATCTGATGATAGTGATGATGATGATTCTGATGATAAATCATCAAAGAAAAGAAAAGCTAAGTATATGTCAAAGGCTGCTCCTAAGCCTCCAAATCCTAACAATGATATTCCCTACTACATATTGCATAATATCACTCTCACCAGGGACTCTCCTGCCTGGATGAAGATTTCAAGAAATGAAGCAAATAGAAGAAAGAATATGAGGAAGACTGGTTATTATTTTGACAAGCCTGCCAAGCATAACCATCCTCCTCTTCCTCCTCCTCCTCCAGCAGCGGGTGCAGCTGGCTCAGCAAAGTTCTCTTCTTCTTCTCCAAGATATTCTTCCCAGCAATCCAAGAGACCAGCTAGTTCCAGTGGTTCTCAGAGTTCTAGGTCTTCAAGACCTCCTTCAGGTTACTCAATATCAATATCTTCAGAGTATAAGTATCATGTCTCTGATGGCTCATCTCATAGAGACAAAAACCCTCAAGATCTTTCTCCTGTTCAAGACAGTATTTCTGAGTATAGGCCTTCTTCTCCCAATCCAGAAGAAGAAAGGATAGCTCAGATGGCAAGATTCAGAGAATCCATTGCAGTAGCCCAGATCAATAAAGCGAAAGCTGAAGGCAAAGATTACTCCAAATTTTTAACTATGTCAGAATTCAGAAAGAAAGAATTTGAAAAGTACAAATCCAAAATGTGTTCAATGCTGAAGAGTACTTAGAGAAGCACCCAGAAGTTGTGGTTCCTCAAGCTAAATCTCAAGCCATTCTGGGAGCTCAGGATCTTTACATAAGTAAGAGGAAATCTGAAGACCCTAACAGGGAAATTATTTTCAAGCCTCCCTCAGCAAAGAAACAAAGGTTTAGACTATTTGGTTTTGTTGATATTTCTGTTTTATTGTAATATTGTTAAACTCAGAGCACTATACTCATTTTATCTGCTGAAATGGTTTTTCATTCTGTCAGATATATATATGCTCAGCTGTTTTTCTGTTGTTTATTATTTGAAATTTGTCAAATAGTATCCTAACCCAAATAGAGGGAGATTGTTGGAACAACCCTATTACTGATTTGGGCTAGGATTACTATGTGTTGACTAGGATTAAGTTGACCCCCAATGTATAGTCTAAGGGTCATAGTTTTAGGCTGATAATATAGCTAGAACTTAGGATTTCTCTAAGTTTCTGCGTTCGACGAACTCAATACTGGGTTCGACGAATTGCTCTCTACGTTCGACGAATGGCTTCCTCTCTGCGATCGACGAACGGCTTGCTCCAGTCTCAGTGGTCGACGATCTTCAATACTCAGCGGCTCAGCGGTCGACGAATTCTTTAGTTCGACGAACTCTAACTTGAGATCGACGAACTCTAGCCTGCGTTCGACGAATTCTTTATCAGATGTTCAGTTCGACGAACTCATCCTTCAGGTCGACGAAATCTTATCTCAGCTCGACGAATTTTCTCTCAATCTATTCAGATCAGTTATTCTATTTCTCTGAACTCAGTTCAACTACCAGATTCAGTTTTATTCTTCATTTGGAGTTATTCTTCCAGATAAGACAAGTTTTATCCTTCCTTTATTTTATTCCCTTTCCATTTCCTTCTCTCGAGAAAAATAGCAGTTTGGGTTATTGGACAAGGATATCATTTATTATTGAAAAGGAAAGGAATTAAGATTTGCTGAATCAGTTGAAGTTCCAAGGAAAGATTTAATGCAGATTATTCTATTCCTATTCAGAGATTTTTTAAATTCAAATCAGTCGTGTTCTCTCAAAAAAACATTGGATTCCAAAAAGAGAAAGAAGACAGACACACAGATAGAAAATATCAGAGCATCTGTCGAGAGAGAAATTATTCAGAAAGAAAAAGAAAGATCATCTTCCTCAAGCAGCTCATCTCATTCTCTGAGAACTTCTTCAAGATCATTCTCTCAGTTTTTCTGCTGCAAGTTTCAAATCTTCAATAGAGCAACAATAATCTGAGCAACTTCTGTCTCTCAGATTCATCAGCTTACCAAGGAAGATATTTTCATTCAAGAGAAAGCTCCATCCTCAAGCTGTCAAGAATTTCAATCAGACAGGGGGAGCTTTACACCATCAATCCACCAGAGTCTTCTCTCAGATTGTTGACAGAGAAGAACTTCTTAGCCTCTTAATTCCATCTTGTACAGGGTTCTAACTCCCTTCAAAAGTTAACCTCTTGGTGACAGGGCACCTGAACAAAAACCTGTGGTTTGGTTAGAGCACATGATCAAAAGCTCTTTGGTGTGTGGACACCTGATCAAAACTCCCTTGGTGATAGGGAACCTGATCAAAAACCTAGTGGTTCCTACCAAGTGTGGTAGAAGAGTAGACGTACCCAGATTTATTGGGGAACTACTATAAAATTCCTTGTGTCTCTGTGCTTATGATTTTCTGTGTTGTTGTGCTGTGTGATGATTTCTTTATTTGTTTTTTTAATCACTCACTCAATACACATATATATATCACTAATTTAATTCCGCTATAAAAATCAAGTACAAAGTTTAAATATTCTATTCACCCCTCCTCTAGAGTAATATGAAGATCTAACCTCACCTTCAATTGGTATCAAAGCAAGGTTGATTATATTAATCACCTTCAACTGATATTCAATTGCACTTTCAAGTCGCGACTTCCTTTGTGCTTTCGTCGGCCGTGGTGTATGATCTAGTGCACGAAATCCTTGTCTAAGCCAGGATTCGGAGAGCTCTCGCCGAGATTTTCGTTTGTGCGGTGAGTATGTTCGATTTCGTGAGGTTTTGGCTTTGGAGTGTTTGGCCCTAAACCTTGTTTTCCTTTCTAATCCTTCAGAAATTCTTCGTAGAAGCTTTCTTTTGGCTGATGTCGGACGTGGAGGGTTCGAGAGTCCGGGCTTTGAAGAGGTTTGAGGCAAGTGGGGGACTACTCCCCCTTGCCATGCTTTCTTCTAATACTTATCTTCCTTCCTTATTATTTTAGACAAACAACTTTTAGTATTGATTTCCTTTCTTTTCCTCTAAAAATTTCCGGTATTATAGCAGAATTCGTCGATTGTAGGTAAGTAAATTAGTCGAATATATACGATGAATTCGTCGAGTGATATCATAATTCGTCGAGTGATCCCGTGTAAATTGGTAAGTGTTAGAGGAATTCGTCGAGTAATTTCGACGAATTCGTCGAATAAATAGTAGATTCGTCGAGTGTATTCGTGTAAAGTCGCCGAGTAGCTTAGCTGAAATCCGTCGAGTAGTCAATGGGAATTCGTCGAGTGTATATGATGAATTCGTCGAGTGAATAGTGCAGTTCGCCGAGTCATTTCGACGAATTCGTCGAGTGAGCAGTGTTTTCATCGAGTATTTAGAGATAGATTCGTCGAGTATGAGTTAGAAAATTTGTTGAGATGGTTTATTGTAAGGGTTGTACTCGGAAGTGTTCTTGGTTTTCCTATGGTGCCAGATGGATCAAGATGGTGTATTCCCAGTTGGATGTTTTTGGGTTGTTGGATGGTTTGGACCGACACCACCACCACAGTGCCTATTTTTCTTCCTTGGACGTGTAGACTGTTGGTTGTGTGGGTGTATCCACCTCCACAGTGCTTTTGTTCCTTGGATGTTTTGGTCTGATGATTTGTCTTAGAAAGATAGTCACCGTCTTAGTACCATTTTATGACTGGGATAAATATTTCACTTCTTGAGCTAATCTGTCACTTATCTTTATTTTGGATATGTTAAAGTTTAATTTTGATTGCACTTCGTGCAAGTGTTTTCATATTTGGATACTAATCTTTCTTTATTTATTTGTTGTTGTTTCGCAGCCATCTTCTTTTCTGTTGGGTTGGTAACCCTTTTTGAACTTACTAAGTTCTCATCTTTCACTTTTGTTGAATTGTCTTTGTGATGTGGTATTCTCCTCTTTTGAATGCCTCGGGTTTGGACCAGTAGCGGTTGATCAGAGCAAGTCAGAATCTTGCAGCCCCTTTTAGCTGCTTTTCTTTTCCCTCTTCTGAGAGGTAGTTGTTGAATTCTTCTGACTTTGGTCATTATTTTGGGTTCGTGTCAGTTTGTTGACGTCCACAGTATGACCTTCTGCTGTGTTAGACTGTAATTGTCATTTATGTTACTACTGTTAATTTGATGTTATTGCAAATGCTCTCTGTGAAGAATTTTTGCTAGGTTGCATAGTAGATACTTTTATATAAGTAAAGCTGCATATTTGCTCATACATTACATTTTTTCAAACTAATATCACTCTATTTTGAAATACGTAAAAGATCCATTTATATCTATATTAAATCTAGAAAGTGCATATCATTAGGTTATTAGTTGGGTTCTCATGTTCATGTAGGGCGACTTAAAGTAAAATATGTATTTTTCGCTGTGTATATCTATACTTTCTTATCTATGGACTAGTTGATCCACTAAACCGAGGGACACGGTGCTTGAAAACTTCAACCTTATCAATTGTTTTAAACATACAAGTTTATGCCATTTATAAGGAAAAGTGTGAAGATAGAACTGCCTGAGAGTCTGCAGTTGTCTCCTGCCTGGCGCGACATCATGGCGCATATTTTCTCTCACTTTGATGATATATTTATATATTGAGAAAATGTGGGTTGTGGCTGGTCCTATGGGACACACACTCCCGATGTCTACATCCTACTTCACGGTGAGATGTTGAGAGGACCGACAAGTGGGGAATGACAGTCGGGTGGGGGGGGGGGGTCCTAAAGGATACACACTCCTGAGGCCTCCATCCTACTTCGCGGTGAGATGCTGAGAGGACCGGCAAGTGGGGAATGACAGTCGGGTGGCCTTAGGGGACACACTGTAACACCCCCATCCGTTCGGGAGCATATAACAGAGGGTCCGGCCGGGGCCCCACGCCATATACTACAAAACAAACCGGAACGTTACTTAATTGAAATATCGAACGACACTATACAACGATGCCTAACTCAGAGCATTCTATGCGAAAACTGAAAAGAGACAAGATAAACCCCAAAACTCGTACCCGGGTATGTCCACTTTTACTAAAATAGGAATAAATATTTTACAACACAAAATTTAGGCACGACGGCCTTACAATTTACCAACATCGGCACGCTGCCGGCCATACATGAAAAGCAAAAGGAACATCAAAAAGGCCTTCAAGGGCCGCAGCAGCACAAGAGCTTCAGCCTGCTATGTTCCCGCTCGGTCCAGCACCTGTACAACAAGCCCACCAAAAACGGTGGCAAAACAGGGCAACGGTCAGCTAAAGCTGACCAAATTATAACGACCTCATCCCTTCGAGGGGGTGGCAGTTCTAATCATCCCTGCAAAACAACCTCAACAGCATATATATATATATATATATATATATAAGAGTGCGACTAGCAAAGCCCACAACAGTTCATACATATGCAACAATCACAAACGTGGGAATGGCCTCCACGTCTCGTGCTCTCAGGCACTCTTTGGTGTACTCCGCCTTCCACCACCATCCACTCTTGATGGCTTCTGCCCTTCGAGGCTAAAGTCGGTGGCCTGAATACCAGGGCTCCCCCGTACTTTAATTGTGAACATCCCGTAGTCCGAAGACTCTTTCCCATTGCTTCCCGACATGTTGTACGAGACTCACTAATCAGGTGCTGCAATGGTGCGGTTTCAGGTTCGCCAAATGCCCGTTGTTCACAACTCTCGTTGTACAACACGAAGAGCGGGTATGGCGTCTCCTCAGCCCAGGTATTCTCAATTAGCCGGCTCTATGGGCCGCTAAGTCATCCACCAGGACACCCTCACAGGTCGGGCACACGGGCCTCAGGTCCTCTCAACAGGTGGGCACGACAACATCACCAGAACCAAGTCTGGGAGCTGTCGCCTGGCGATATCCAATACGCCAGCGACAGTGAACAGAACTCCATTTGGCTTCTAGCTGTGGGTGCTTCCCGGGGCACACCCCCAGGCATTGCTGCACATGCAGTAGCACTCCCACTGCCTCAGAACACACAAAATCACCAGAACCAAGTCTGGGAGCTGTCGCCTGGCGATAGTCAATATCGCCAGCGACAGTGAACAGAACTCCTTTTCTACTTCTAACTTCGGGTGCTTCCCGGGGCACACCCCCAGGCGTTGCTGCGCATACAGTAGCACTCTCTAGTCCTACGAAGCAGGATATCAACGCGGAGTTTTCCCCCGGCACACACAATATCAAAAAGCATCACCAATCCGGACGAACCGTCTCGGATGGGCTTCATACAGCGCGCCTACGTCCATTTCACGCATGGACTCTACATGTATGCAAGATTTGACGGAGATAACACAAATCGACCCGTCGGAGGCCACGACCTCACCCTTTTGGGTAGGGGCCTCAATGATGCACGGAACGGACTAGAACATGTCCAAATAAGGGTAAAGAGGATTGTTACCCTTTGACGCCGCTTTGAAGCCATGGCTTGGAATTTGGCACAGTTGGAAAGGAGCGTCTTGCCCTCCTCTACGCGTAGCCACCAACGTCGAGGGAATCGGAGTAGTGTAGCTCCACCAAATGCAAGATCTAAGCTAGGGTTTACTATTGGATCTCCTTCTCCAAGCTCTCCCTCTCTCTCTTAATTAAAACCCTTAGTGAATAAAGGGTTTCAAGTGATTTTCGTCCTTTCAATGCCAGCTACCGAGCCTCCCTGTCCAAAACAAGGCCCCAAAGTCAATGTGCCATCAATGGCCTCGATTTCGGCTGCAAAGTACAATTTGGAGTGTTCGCCCGGCGATAGCCGCTGTCGCCTGGCGACAGCGGTAAAGAACCGACTTTGACCAGTCAACGCCACCGCTGCGAACAGTGCATGACACGTGTCACGGTGTCGCCAGCGTTAGAATTGCCTCCACGCGATAGCCTCTCGACAGAGGCCTTCACGCCAGACCGCTGTCGCCGGGCGATAGCGGATATCGCCAGCGACAGCGCTGGATTCCAGAAATCCAACTTTCTGAAATGGGGTCTTACAACCCTCCCCTCCTTATAAAAATTTCGTCTCGAAATTTGTAAAAACAGGCATATATATATATCCAAAAAGGTCTTTACATAAGGGGAAAAAGAGAGATAAACGTCACCGAAACAGCTCGGGGAACTCCTCAATCATGGTCTGCTCACGCTCCCATGAGAGTTCCTCGCGCCCGCAGTTGTCCCAACGAACCTTTACCATCCGGATCGCCCTGTTTAGCAACTGACGCACCTCAGCATCCTCGATGCTAACGGGCCTGACCGCCGTCTTAAGCCCACTATCCACGGGCACCTGATCCGCCGCGACCACCTGCGTAGGCTCTTGCACTGCCTTCCGCAACACGGAGATGTGGAATACATTGTGTAGCCCGCTCAGTTCCGCAGATAGTGCAAGCCTATAAGCCGCCTTGCCGACGCGCTCGATGATCTCAAACGGTCCAAGGTATCTCGGACTCAGCTTTTTCAAGCGTCGAATCCTGGATACACCCTTGAACGGCCTGATCTTCAAGTAAACCCAATCGCCAATGGCGAACTAGACGTCGCGGTGCTTCACATTATAGTACTTCGCCTGCCTATCCTGCGCAACCAAAAGCCTCTCCCGGATCATACGTACTGTCAAAGTCTCCTCTTCGACGTCTTTCCTCTTGAAGAGCTTCGTCTCGCCCGTTTCCGCCCAAGCTAAGGGAGTGCGGCACTTCCTGCCATAGAGGGTCTCAAAAGGCGCGATCTGAATACTCGTCTGGTAGCTGTTGTTGTACGCGAACTCAACAAGGAAGAGGTGATCTTCCCACCCCTTGCCGAAATCCAGGACGCACATCCGGAGCATGTCCTCCATCTTCCTATTGGTACGCTCAGTTTGGCCATCCGTCTGAGGATGAAAGGCCGTGATAAACTGCAGCTTCGTACCCAATAAACGGTTGACTAGCCTCCAGTCGCTCGAAGTAAAGTGTCCATCTCGATCACTGACGATGCTACGGGGCACACCGTGCAATCGTACTATTGTATCAACATACAGCTTCGCCAACGTCTCCACCGAGTCATCCCTCCGGTTGGGGATAAAGTGCGCCACCTTCGTCAGCCAGTCTACGACTACCGAGATGGCATCGTTCCCGCGCTGCGACCACGGCAGCCCATGCACGAAATCCATGGAAACGTCATCGAATTTCCACTCTGGAGCCGGTAATGACTTCAAAAAGCCACCGGGCTTCTGACATTCCGCCTTCACTAGCGCACAAGTGTGGCACTTGGCCACGTAGTGAGCGATGTCCCTCTTCATACCCGGCCACCAGAAATGGACCTTCATGTCCTTGAACATCTTCGTGCTCCCAGGATGAACTGAATACCTGGTACGATGCGCCTCGTACATCAACTCATCGCGCAGCTCACCCACCTTGGGGACGCACAACCGGTCTCCTCTCCACAGCAACCCGTCACGCACCTGAAACTGGGCATCCGGCCCACCACCAGCCTCCTCCGCGTAGCGCTTTAAACTCAGATCGAGTTCCAAAGCCTGGCGGACTCTATCTGCGAGGTCGTACTGCACCTCAGTCCAACTCAAGCAGGCACCGGCACTGCTTCGCTTCTCCACGCAAGAAATACCCAAGGCCTCCAGGTCACGTATCAGGTGCTCATCATGCATCTGAATCCAGTTGGCCTGCGCTGGAGCCCTGCGACTGAGCGCATCTGCGACAACATTCCCCTTCCCGGGAGTATAGTGGATCTCGAAGGTGTAGTCCCCAAGGAACTTCATCCACCTCTGTTGCCGCATATTCAGCCCCTTCTGCGTCAGAAGGTACTTCAGGCTCTTATGGTCCGTGAAGATGTCGATCTTCAAGCCATACACATAATGTCGCCAAAGCTTCAGGGCAAATATCACGGCCGCCAACTCCAAGTCGTGGACCGGATAGTTCCGCTCGTGCACCTTCAGCTGGCAAGAGCCATACGCTATTACCTTGCCATGCTGCTGCAGAACACAGCCAAGACCGCTCCCAGAAGCGTCGGTGCAGATCTCGTAGCCTTCCTTGCCGCAAGGCAAACATAAGATCGGATCTGTGGTAAGTCGCCGCTTCAACGCCTCGAAAGCCTGCGCACACGCGGGCGTCCAAATAAACTCCTGCATCTTCCGTGTCAGCGTCGTAAGGGGCAGCGTGATCCGTGAGAAGTTCTTCACGAAGCATCTGTAATAGCCGGCCAGCCCGAGAAAGCTACGGACCTCCGCTACAGAAGAAAGAACAGGCCACTCCCTGATGGCCGCAACCTTCACCGGATCAACCGCCACACCCTCTCCACTAACCACATGGCCTAAGAACGCCACGGAAGGTAGCCAGAACTCGCACTTCGAGAACTTGGCATACAGCTGGTTCCTCCTCAGAACCTCCAAGACTACTCGCAGGTGATCACTGTGCTCCTCCTCAGAATGAGAGTAGACCAGTATGTCGTCAAGGAAGATAATCACAAACCAGTCGAGGTACTCTCGGAAAGTCCGGTGCATCAAGTCCATAAACACCGAAGGCGCATTAGACAGCCCAAACGGCATCACGATGAACTCATACTGCCCGTACCTTGTACTGAAGGCAGTCTTCGGGATGTCGCACTCCCTGATCCGCACCTGATAATAGCCGGACTTCAAGTCCAGCTTCGAGTATACTGTCGAACCAACGAGCTGGTCGAACAAGTCAACTATCCTCGGAAGAGGATACTTGTTCTTCTCGGTCAGCTTGTTCAGCTCCCGATAATCGATGCAAAGCCGGAGGCTACCGTCCTTTTTGACAAAGAGGACCGGTGCACTCCAAGGTGAGGAACTCGGACGCACGTAGCCCTGCTCAAGCAGCTCCTGCAACTGCAGCTTCAACTCCGCCAACTCCTTCGGAGCCATACGATACGGCGAGCGGGCCACAGGCTTAGCGCCTGACACCAACTCAATCGTGAAATCTATCTCCCGCTGCGGTGGAGCACCGGGGAGATCGCTCCGGAACACATCGGGGAACTCTGAAACTACCGGAACATTCACTAGGCTGGGCCTCGACGTAGAAGCCTCCACTAGAGCAAAGAATAACTCTGCTCCCTGACGCACTGCCTTGGACACCTGAAGAGCAGACATCAGCATCTTGCTCGATCCACGCATGCCCGCAAAGACTGTCTCACGATCGGCACACTGCCCAAACCTCACCTCCTTGGTGGTGCAATCGATGCACGCATGCTGTTCCGACAGCCAGTCCATGCCGAAGATTACATCGAACTCAACAAGGGGGAGTAACGATGCTTTCAGGTCATACTCCTGACTTCCAACTAAGACCTTCACGCAGCAACTCCTCTCCACACGCATCGTATATCCATTCGGCAGTAGGACTTCCAGTCCATCTGTAGAAGCAATCGACGGCGCACCAATACGTTGGACGAAGTTCGACGATAAGAAGGAGTGCGAAGCTCCAGTATCGAAAAGCGCTCTCGCTGGAACGCCTAAAACATTTACAAAGCCTACGCCGCCAAACAAGGTTAGCATGAACACCAAAACAGGTATATAAAACAGTAAGGACTGTATCTTAAATTATACCTGTCACGACGTCCTTGGCTTTGATAGCCTCCTGCTGACCAAGACTGAAGACTCTGGGCTGCGGGGGAGCCATACGGGAGGCAGTGGACTCAGCCGCCTTCCCCTTCTCAGAAAAAGATGGCCTAGTCTTCTTCTCTAACCTTGGAAGCCCACTGCGGCAATCCCGAGAGAAATGGCCAGGCTTGCCACAAGTAAAACAAATAAGAGGACCACGTCCAGACGACACACCCGAAGCAGAGGGAGCCGGCCCAGATAATCGAGCCTTCTTCCAGCGATTCAACCTCCGCAACTTTGCTGCACTCGGCGCCTTGCCCTCTGGCACTGCCTCGACCACAGCCACCTTGCCCTTCTCCCTGAGCATGTCCTGCTCAAGCGCTCGGGCTGAACTAACGAGAGTCGTGAAACCCTGCGTCAACGGCCCTGTCAGAAGGTACCGCAACTCACTACGCAAGCCTCCGTAGAACCTGTTCACCCTTCTCCCCTCGTCGTCGAAAGAAGTTCCAGCGTAACGCCCGAGGCGGGTGAACTCATACAGGTAGTCATCAACCAGTCTATCACCCTGCATCAGAGCCAGGAACTGGTTCTACATCGCGATCTACTGCGACGGAGGCACATACCTTGACAGGAAGATTCTCGAGAACTCTTCCATCGGCACATCAACCAGTCGCCTTCCCGCAAACTGGCGCCTCTCTACCTCATCCCACCACCGCCTGGCTTCCTTTTCCAACAAGAAAGTAGCGAAGGTCACTTTCTGCGCTTCATCCGACTGTGTCGCTGTCAGAATTCGCTCCACATGCGACAGCCAGTCCTCGGCCTCAGCTGGGGATTCAACCCCGGTAAACGGAGGAGGTCGAAATCCCAGGAAGTGCTTCAGTTGTTGCTCAGCAGCACGCCTCACGGGGACCTGCTCCACTCTTAGTGGCTCTGGGGCCACTTCCTGCACCGGCGGTTGACCTTGCCTTCTAGGCTGGCCATTCAACGCAGCTATGACGGCTTATGTAACTAGCCGAACCATCTCAGCAGACGGAGTTGTAGGAGCCTCAGCAGACCCGCTACTCTCAACCATGTCACGGGGACGCGACGGTCCCGCTGCACTTCGAGTGCCCTACACGAGTGCAACACACAGTTAGGCGACAGCACAGTCGCAACTAACAACAAAAGGAACACTCAGGTTCCAAAATCATACAATAATTGTTGGTTTGTTGTTACATTTTATTCCTAAGTGGACATTTTGGGTTTATTTTACGTATCGACGGTAGCGCATACACGTGCTCACCACCCCTTAAAAGAATTCGTCCACGAATTCCTTAGAAGGATACGGAACCTTAGAAGCTGATACCAATTTGTAACACCCCCATCCGTTCAGAAGCATATAACAGAGGGTCCGGCCGGGGCCCCACGCCATATACTACAAAACAAACGGGGACGTCACTTAATTGAAATATCGAACGACACTATACAACGATGCCTAACTCAGAGCATTCTATGCGGAAGCTGAAAAGAGACAAGATAAACCCCAAAACCCGTACCCGGGTATGTCCACTTTTACTAAAATAGGAATAAATGTTTTACAACACAAAATTTAGGCACGACGGCCTTACAATTTACCAACATCGGCGCGCAGGCCGGCCATACATGAAAAGCAAAAGGAACATCAAAAAGGCCTTCAAGGGCCGCAGCAGCACAAGGGCTTCAGCCCGCTATGAGTCCGCTATGTTCCCGCTCGGTCCAGCACCTGTACAACAAGCCCACCAAAAATGGTGGCAAAACAGGGCAACGGTCAGCTAAAGCTGACCAAATTATAACGACCCCACCCCTTCGAGGGGGTGGCAGTTCTAATCATCCCTGCAAAACAACCTCAGCAGCATATATATATAAGAGTGCGACTAGCAAAGCCCACAACAGTTCATACATATGCAACAATCACAAACGTGGGAATGGCCTCCACGTCTCGTGCTCTCAGGCACTCTTTGGTGTACTCCGCCTTCCACCACCATCCACTCTTGATGGCTTCTGCCCTTCGAGGCTAAAGTCGGTGGCCCGAATACCAGGGCTCCCCCGTACTTTAATTGTGAGCATCCCGTAGTCCGAAGACTCTTTCCCATTGCTTCCCGACATGCTGTACGAGACTCACTAATCAGGTGCTGCAATGGTGCGGTTTCAGGTTCGCCAAATGCCCGTTGTTCACAGTTCTCGTTGTACAACACGAAGAGCGGGTATGGCGTCCCCTCAGCCCAGGTATTCCCAATTAGCCAGCTCTACGGGCCGCTAAGTCATCCACCAGGTCACCCTCATAGGTCGGGCACACAGGCCTCAGGTCCTCTCAATAGGTGGGCACGACAACATCACCAGAACCAAGTCTGGGAGGTGTTGCCTGGCGATATCCAATATCGCCAGCGACAGTGAACAGAACTCCATTTGGCTTCTAGCTGTGGGTGCTTCCCGGGGCACACACCCAGGCATTGCTGCACATGCAGTAGCACTCCCACTGCCTCAGAACGCACAAAATCACCAGAACCAAGTCTGGGAGCTGTCGCCTGGCGATAGTCAATATCGCCAGCGACAGTGAACAGAACTCCTTTTCTACTTCTAACTTCGGGTGCTTCCCGGGGCACACCCCCAGGCGTTGCTGCGCATACAGTAGCACTCTCTAGTCCTATGAAGCAAGATATCAACACGGAGTTTTCCCCCGGCATGCACAATATCAAAAAGCATCACCAATCCGGAAGAACCGTCTCGGATGGGCTTCACACAGCGCGCCTACGTCCATTTCACGCATGGACTCTACATGTATGCAATATTTGACGGGGATAACACAAATCGACCCGTCGAAGGCCACGACCTCACCCTTTTGGGTAGGGGCCTCAACGATGCATGGAATGGACTAGAACATGTCTAAATGAGGGTAAAGATGATCGTTACCCTTAGACGCCGCTTCGAAGCCATGGCTTGGTTTTTGGCACGGTTGGAAAGGAGTGTCTTGCCTCCTCTACGCGTAGCCACCAACGTCGAGGGAATTGGAGTAGTGTAGCTCCACCAAATCCAAGCTCTAGGCTAGGGTTTACTATTGGATCTCCTTCTCTAAGCTCTCCCTCTCTCTCTTAATTAAAACCCTTAGTGAATAAAAGGTTTCAAGTGATTTTCGGCCTTTCTATGCCAGCCACCGAGCCTCCCTGTCCAAAACAAGGCCCCAAAGTCAATGTGCCATCAATGGCCTCGATTTTGGCTGCAAAGTACAATTTGGAGTTGTCGCCCGGCGATAGCCGCTGTCGCCTGGCGACAGCGGTAAATAACCGATTTCGACCAGTCAACGCCACCGCTGCGAATAGTGCATGACACATGTCACGGTGTCACCAGCATTAGACTTGCCGCCGCGCGATAGCCTCTCGACAGAGGCCTTCATGCCAGACCGCTGTCGTCGGGCGATAGCCGATATCGCCAGCGACAGCGCTGGATTCCAGAAATCCAACTTTCTAAAATGGGGTCTTACACACACACTCCCGAGGCCTCCATCCTACTTTGCGATGAGATGTTGAGAGGACTGATAAGTAGGGAATGACAGTCGGTGGGTCCTAGGGGACACACACTCACGAGGCCTCCATCCAACTTCACGGTGAGAAGCTGAGAGGATCGGCAAATAGGGAATGATAGTCGGGGAGTCCTAGGGGACACACACTCCCGAGGCCTCCATCGTACTTCGCGGTGAGATACTGAGAGGACTGGCAAGTAGGCAATGATAGTCAGGGGGGTCCTAGGGGACACACACTCCCGAGGTCTCCATCATACTACGCTATGAGATGCTGAGAGGACCAGCTAGTAGGGAATGACAGTCGGGGGTGGGGGGTCCTAGGAGACACACACTCCATCCTACTTCGATGTTGAAAGGACCGACAAGTAGGGAATGATAGTCGAGGTTCCTAGGGGACACACGCTCTCGATGCCTCCATCCTACTTCGATGTGAGATGATGAGAGGACCAACAAGTAGGGAATGACAGTTGGTGGGGTTCTATGGGACACACACTCCTGAGGCCTCCATCCTACTTCGTTGTGAGATGCTGAGAGGACCGACAAGTAGGGATTGACAGTTATGGGGATCCTAGTGGACACACACTCCCTAGGACTCCATCCTACTCCATTCTTGAGATGCTGAGAGAACCAACAAGTAGGGAATGACAGTCGAGGGGTCTAAGAGAGCACGAAATCCCGAGGCCTCCATCCTACTTTGTTGTGAGATGCTGAGAGAACCGACAAGTATGGAATGACAAATGGGGGGTCGAAGGGTACACATAATCTTGAGTCCTCCATCCTACTCTGTTTATGAGATGCTGAGAGAACCGGCATGTAGGGAATGATAGTCGGGGGGTCCAAGGGGACACACAATCTCGATGCCTCCATCCTACTTCGTTGTGAGATGCTGAGAGAACCAACAAGTAGGGAATGACAGTCGGGGGGTCCAATGGGACACAAAATCTCGAGGCCTACATCCTACTTCGGGCTTAAAATCCCTGAGAGGTCTTTATCCTGTCACTCAATAATCATGATGGGTTAGCCGTACCGACTTGTACGATTAGAAGAAACGACACTAAACTTGACCTTGTGGCGAGCCTTTTGATCTTCGAAGATGAAGGCTCCTTTATACTAGGGTCCCTTTTTCAATTAAATAGACCATCTCTTCATCGAGTAGGGAGGCGGGCGTCCAGACTCCTTTCTGATAATCTCTCCAGTCGGGTGAGAGATGCGATCGGGGGGCGGGGGGGAGGGGGTCACTCGGTCAACATGTCAGGGGGAGCTGATCTCGATCTTCAATGCAGAGGCTTGGTCTTAGGAAAACTTGATAACCCAACTCACCATCCCATCACCCGCTCTGGTTTTACCAGAGTTCAGTCGGAGGCTCGTTTCCCAACCCATTCGTGGAGATCGATTTCACCTACTTTGCTTTTTGGAGATGTTTGCTGGAAGAGAAAAAATAAAAGACGCATGCATTCCCTTGTTTTAGGGGGTGAGGAATTCATTTTTACAAATAACATACTGAAGATGGATATGTACATTCCTGCTAGGGGTAGAACCTTTTTAGGTCATCACCGCTCTAGGTATTCCCAAATAGCTCTCCTTCGTGATTTTGCAGACAATACCCTCTAGTTGTAAGTGACTCGTGGATGATGAATGACCTTCCCAGTTCGGGTTTAACTTGCTGATAGCGGCCGGTCTTCCTGCAACATTCACTTTCTTCAAGATGAGGTCGCCTGCTTGGAACTGCTTGATGCGAACATGTTTGTCAAAATGTTTTGTCATTCGCCTTTTGATCTCTTCCTGCCTAATTGAGACTAGGTCTCGAAGTTCTTCGATGTAGTCGAGAGAAAATCTCTGAGTTTCTTCATTCTTTAGCCTCCATCTCTATCTTCTCGCCGATCTTCAATGATCCTTCAATCTTCAGCAACCCGACTTCTCCGGCACCCGGGAATACTTCTATCTCTTCCACTTCTTTTGTGGCCTCTAACCTCGCCATGCCTTTCAGCACCTTCTCCATATCCTCTGCATCCTCCATCCAACGGATGGTACTGACTGCATTGAGGTAGCACTCGCGGGCAGCTCTTGGATCGCTCATTATCCTCACCTGGACATCTCCCTGGCAGTACTTCAAATATTGATGGTAGGAAGATGGGAAGACCTTAAAGAAGTTGATGAGCGTCCTCCCAAATATTGCATTGTAGAAACTCGGTGCATCGACGAGGATGAACCGACACTTGATCGAGGTGCCACCAAGTGTTACCAACAAGTACGCTCCTCCCTCCACCTCTTTCTTCTCTCCCGAGAAGCCAAAGAGAGGACCATCCGAAGCCACTACTCTTCCTGCCTCGACTCTCGGCCCATCGAACGTCTTTTTGAAGATGATGTTTATTGAGCTCATGTTGTCCACAAGATTCGGTCGACGGTGAAGTCCTCCACTACGGCCTGGATCACGAGGGCATCATGGAAGGGGTTCTCATTCCCTAACATATCCTCCGAGAAGGTGATCTCCAATGGGGGCGGTGCTTGTAAGGTCGAGGCGACACTTTTACGATATATTTGATGGAGACTACCCTTGCGGGAATCCCCCATCCCTGCTCCCCCGTGGATCACCCTGACTGCTCCTCCTCCTCCTTGGGCAACCTCTCCCCAACCTACTTGGTCATTTCAATATTCGTTCCTCCTTCAGGCGGGGGCTGGGGATGCCACCAGCCCGACAGGGGCTTCCTGCCTCTGCAGCTCCCCTTCTCCTTCTTTGGCAGCTAGCCTTCTCCTAGCTTCCCAAAAGTCTGGGCAAGCGATTGTCCCATGCCCCTCTACTTGATGTAGATCACAGTAGAGGGGTATCTCCTCTGCGTGAGGCCTCCTTCGATGATTCTTTCAGACTTGCATGTTACCCTGTCAATCAACGTCCATCACTTCCTCGTGTCCTCCTTCCTAATGCCTTGAAAGTGCACAATTAACCTCACTAGAATTCTCTAGAGGGGGGTGAATAGAGATTTAAAAATTATTTTGTGCAAAGTTAATATATATATGTGTATGATCACATATTAGAGCTTCCCACACACCAACAAGAATTAAGCAAGAAAATAAAGTAAATGCAAGAAAATAAATCATAGCACAACACAAGAAAATATAGTGGTTCCCCAAACTTTGGGTAGTCCACTCTTCTACCCCCTTGGTAGGAATTCACTATCTTGCACTGAGTCTTTTGATAAGGAGACTCTTAGAACCACCCTGAGTCTTTTGACAAGGAGACTCTTAGAACCAACTGAGTCTTTTGACAAGGAGACTCTTAGAACCAGTACACTGAATTTTTTGGAGAGAGATTCTAAAAACTCTTTTACAATGTTTAAGTGAGAAAGAAAGAAAGGAGAAGAAATAAAAACAAGAAAGAATCTTCTTCCTAGCAAGAAGATTGGAAGCACAAGAAGTGAATTGAATCTTTCTTCTATAGAGAGAAGAAGATTTGCAGCCTTTCTCTCTTTGTGAGAGCTATCAGATTTTGCAGCAGTATGACTTCAGAAGCAGAAGAAGAAGAAGTGCTTGAATGTTGCTGCAGAGCTTTTTCTCAATTTCTCTCTTTTCTCTTGGGAGCTTTTCCTCTATTTCAAATGTGTGTGGTGGATCACTCTTCTTATTTTCTGCCGACCTCCTCTTTATTTATAGCTCTGTTAATTCAAAATAATACTATAGGAGGATAATCAATTAGCAGTTAGAGAGAATAGAAAGAAAAGATGTTTCCATAATGTTCATTTCTGTAGAAGGAAAGATTAAATTCTGATTTCAAATATTGTCCAAATAAGTTTAATCAAATTAGCCAAGAATCAGATATAAGGAAAGAATGATTCAGAACGGCTATAAAATATTGATACTTATTCCATACAAATCAGATCTACTGAAAGAAGGAAAGAAATCTGGCGCATATTTAAATCTGTCATATAAATCGACGTGCGTCGATTCCTATTCGACGTAAGCGTCGAATTCATCCTAGCTGGACGTCGAGAGGAGAATAAGGAAGGTGCGTCGACTTCTCCATATGCGTCGACTAGAAATCAGAGTAGCGTCGACAACACATACGTCGAAATCTTCCTAGAGTTACTTCGACTCAATCTGAAGGAAACGTCGACTATATTTCGACGTTGCGTCGAATACTATTCGACGCATATTTACTTAACCTTGTTTTTCTTTCTTAGAATTCATATTCAACTTAATTCAAGGGGTTAAGAGAAATCATTTTCCCAACAATCTCCCCCTATTTGTGTTAACCCTACTTAGAGAGAAATTGTATTAGCATAAAATCAATCCAGCACAGCATTTGTATAGAAAAGAAATATATCAAATAATCAAAAAGTGAAATTTAGAAGAAGAGATCAAATGTTCCAGAATCATATAAACATATGTCATGTTCATTCCAACTAGTACTCAAAAATATATCAGCATTGTTTTCAAATATTACTCAGGAGGAGTAGGAGGGGTCTTTCTCTTTCTCTTGAATACTACTGTTTTAGGAGAGTAGAGTTTCTCTTTCTCATTTGTAGGAAGTTCTCCTAGCTCCCCCTGGGTCTCAGCCATTTGCTCCCCCTGAGTCTCAGCTTCATTTATAATAGTATCATTAGCTCCTTCTTCAGCTAACACAGCTTCCAACTCCCCCTGAAGTTCAGTTTCTTTATCTTTCTCACCATCTTCCTTTGCAGCCTCATTTTCTGTTCTGCTTCCCTCCCCTTGTAGTAGTGCCATTTGATTTGCAGCATCCCTTGCTATGTTGAGTACCTCTATTGTTTGTTCATCATTATGTAGCTCAGGTACTATCTCATTCCCAAGGATTTTGTCAGATTTTGGAGGAGGAGACTTGTGAGAGAGAGATTTAGGATTGGAGAGCTGCTCTTCATCTAGATTCTCCCCCTTCTTGACCTTATTGGCCAGGGAGGTTAAGAAAGACCTTGTCACTCTAGAGGAAGAGAGAGAGGTCTTTAGGCCTTGCATAGAAGCACTGACCCCATCTATTTGGGTGTGCATGTGAAGGATGGAGGAATGAATTTGAGAGCAATGCTCATCCAGCATCACTTGGAATTTTTCAGCTGCTGATTTGATGCACTGAGTGAGGAGAGCCTCAGTGGATGCAGATGATTCATGGTGTGAAAGGTGAGGAGCTGATGATGGAGGAAGAGGTGATGGAGGAGGAGAGAAGTGAGTTGATACATGAGGTATGGGTGATAATGGAGGTAAAGAAGATGGAAGAATAGGAGGAGGGATAGAAGGAGATACTGCTGTCTGAGCAGGTGTTTGAGAAGAAGTAGGTAAAGTAGGAGTTGTGAGGGTGGTAAAGGCTATTTGAGTGGATGATGGTGGTAGAGAAGAATTGTCTCTTTGAGGAGAAGGAGGAGGAGAAGGGTGAGCAAGAGAGTTAGGAGGAGTGGGAGTCCTTTCAGGAATGGAGCCAGGCTTGGGGATTTGCTTGGTCCATTTGGAGAGGAGGGCAATAGACATCCTCTTTCCAGGAGGGATAGGAATTCCTTTTAACCTACAGAGGTCAGGGAAGGAGTGGAAGAGTACTTGACTCATAATCCTCATGTAGGCATTCTCTTTGTGAGAATATCTAGAGCCTATTATCTTGAGTAGCCATGAGGCCCAGTCTACTTTCTTCTTCAGCACAAGGACCCCCATGATGTTCAGTTGGTGTTTGGGTACTGCATCATGTGCTGAGATTTTGCATAGTAGAACTTTCCCTACTATATCTGCCAGCAATCTGTACTCATCAGAAAAATCTATCTTTTTCAGATGGATTGGCCTATCTTTTGAGAATTTCATGGTGGTGAGTAAATGCTTGATTTCATCAGGTGTGAGTTCAATGGATTCATCATCTAATAGGGGAGTAATTAAGACATGTTTAGTCATTCCTTTTAGAAGCTCATTTTCTTTCCTTATTTCATTTAAACAAAGATGATATTAGGATATACCTGATGGAAGATCAAAGGTGGTCCTTATGTGTTCTGCAGATATTAATACAGGTGTCTCATAGATTGTGCCTGAAATTTCCCCTTGTTCAGTTATCTGAACATGAGCTATGAGCTCTGTTAGTTCTGTCTCCAGAAGCTTGCATCTTGTTGAAATGAGCTTATCCATACCTGCTTCAGTGAACAGAGCTATTATGCTCTTAAAGTTGTCGGCGGCGGCTTGGAAGGATTCCAGGTCAATGTCGAAGCCAGAGTTAGTTTTGGGAGCCATTTTAGGTTGGAGAGAGAGAGAGGAAGAGGCGGCTGGACTGGGGAGCACGAAGGATGAAAGATGCAGAGGTCGTGAAGGTTTCTAACTGAAGAATCTATTTAAGTCAGGTGAAGCGTCGAAACAGGACTCAACTCGAGGCTTATTCAGTACTTCAGTGGATGTGACCGAAAATAATTTAGTCTTGCCGCTCATTTTTATGAAGTCGACGTTACGTCGAGTGGAATTCGAAGTGAGCGTCGATTTAGTCTGTTCTGGGATGCAAGGGTTTCTTATCGACGTATGCGTCGATAGTAGTCGACGCATGCGTCGATTGTACTTATTAATCCGAGTTATCGACGGTGCGTCGATTGGAAGTTGACGTGACTTTTAATTTTCCTGAAAAGTTCTAGGTGTTTATTTCTTCTTATCTCTTCCTAATCCCAAAGGTTTCTAAGTTAGCCTAGGACTGGGTCTTAAGACCAATTTGATTGATTATACCAACATTTTTTGGCAAGGTGGCCATTTTTGTTGCATATGTAACACTTGAGTATCTTACTTTTGTGAGAGTTTGAGTTTAAAGGGGAATAGAAGTGTTGACTAGGATACCAGTGTTGATTAGGATAGAAGGTTTCATTAGGATGGGAAGTTTGGTTACCATGTTTTGGGTAAAAATTTTGGTTAGAATGTTGATTAGGATAGAAATTATGATCAGGATGAATGGGTCCTGAATGGGGATTAGTATGGAAGATTTTTGGAGTATAGGTATTCATGTTGCTCTGAGATTTTATGCGTCGATATCTATTCGATGTATGTTGATAGTTGCGTCGATTTATATTCGGCGCATTCCGCAGATTGCGTTGATCTTGTATCGACGCATGAAGGAAGTTGCGTCGATTTAATGTCGACGTATCTTTATTCAAGCGTCGAGTGGAGGTCGAGGCATCTGAGAGGTTACGTTGAGTAGAAGTCGACGCACAATCATTCATGCGTCGATATGAAGTCGACGCAACTGTGTCTTCATAAATTTTTATTTTACCTTTTTCTGTTCTTACTCCTTTGTATGTTGTTTCTTTTGGTTTAGTTGTCTCTTCAGATGAAGTTTGTGAGTCATCAGGTGAATAATATGATGTTTCATCTAATTCCTTTATTTCCTTGAAGAGGTGTTCTTTCCTATGTTGTGATTCTTTTTCTTGGTTTGCTGATTTGATTGGTTTAGTGAATTTTACAGGGCTCATCCAAGCAGGCTTGTTGGATGGAATTAGGCTGATTGATGGATCAGCCCCTAGCCCAAGATTTTTGTGTCTTATTGTTTGTTTTTCAGTGATTTCTTTAAGAGTTTGGCTTCTCATTTTTATTGAATCTTCAAAGGCCTTTGCCTGAGAAACCTTATCCTTAAGGAGCTGATTTTCTATTTTAGCCATTTCTATTTCCTTCTCTCTTATGTTAGCCCTTAATACATGATCTATTGAGCTTATATCCTTTTTATTTCTTTGGTTTTTAACCATATTGTTTACCCAGAAATCGGCGATCCTTCTCGAGGATGTTTTTTCTGCGTCTCTCCTACAGGTCATGCGGCTAGGGATCTCCTATCCGCCCAGCAGGGGTGGACTCCTTCCTCAGGCCGCCCAGCAGGGGCGGCCTCCTACTTTAGACCGCGCGGGTAGGCGGTCTCCTCCTTCAGACCGCCCAAAGGCGGGGGCGGCCTTCTCCTTCAGACCGCCCAAAGGCGGGCGGCCTTCTCCTTTAGACCGCCCAAAGGCGGGCGGCCTTCTCCTTCAGACCGCCCAAAGGCGGGCGGCCTTCTCCTTCAGACCGCCCAAAGGCGGGAGGCCTTCATCTTCAGACCGCCCAAGGCGGGCGGCCTCATTATTCAGACCGCCCAAACCGGGCGGCCTCCTTCATCAGACCGCCCGAGGTGGGCGGCCTCCTTCTTCAGACCGCCCAAACCGGGCGGCCTCCTTCATCAGACCGCCCGAGGCGGGCGGCCTCCTTCTTCAGACCGCCCAAACTGGGTGGCCTCCTTCATCAGACCGCCCGAGTCGGGCGGCCTCCTTCATCAGACCGCCCAAGGCAGGCGGCCTCCTACTTCAGACCGCCCAAGCCGGGCGGCCTCCTCCTTCAGTCCGCCCATGGTGGCGGTCTCCATTGTTCAGACCGCGCGGGTAGAGATCCGGTCACCGGCTCACCAGAGGTGACGACATCGATCCAGAGCCTATAAATAGGACCCTCGACCATGAACAAAGGACAGGCAAGTGGGGGGACAAAACCGGCGGCTAGAAATAGTCAGACCGCACCAAGCTGCGACCTGTCCGGGCGACCTGTCCGGGCGACCTGTCCGGGCGACCTGTCCGGGCGACCTGTCCGGGCGACCTGTCCGGGTGACCAGACCGAGTGACCTCTGCGAACAGGCCGGGCGACCTCGGCAAACAGCCCGCGCAGCTTACTCTTTTCTTACCCACAACTCTCTTGTATTCATTCTGTTTCTATGTACCAAACACAGCAAGCTGTAATACAGATTATTGAATAAAGGGAAAGCCCATCGCAGGAGTGGCATTTGCCGCGGCGGGTGAAGTCTGGCCTCGCCGCAAGCTAGCGGCCCTCGCTTCTTCTCCCCTCTTCATTTGCGACTCAAGTAACCAACTACTCGCGGCCTCCTTTTCCCCCCGTTTCCTCAAGTAGATCGTGGATGTGCAATTTTGGATTCAACAGAAACACGCGACCTTCAGATAGCGAGTGGTTGATGAACAACAGTTGCGATGAAGATGCGAGATTTGGCCTAAAATACACTCAATCTTAAAACGGCCATAACTTTTGATCCGGGTGTCGGAATTCAGAAATTCAAAGCCCGGCGCAACCGGCTTGAGCTGAGCTATCCAAAAATTGAACGGGGTTTCCCGTTCAGGCACTTTTAGCCCTCAGATTTCAAAAATTCGGCTCCGTTTGAAAGTTATTTCAGTTTTACTCTTTCAACAATTCTTGTTTTCATGGATCATCCGTTAGAAGACCTCGAGCATCCTTCCAATCATCTTGAAGTTCCTGTTCAAAGTGGCGACATAAACCCCCTATTAGCAGAGATCGCCCACCTTGAAAGACAAGTGGATTCTCAACTTAATACTATAGCAGCTACTTATGACAAGCCTTCTAGCAGTCATCTAGAACATTCATTACAACCTGAAGCAGCAGGACTCTCTATTCCTCATCATGAGTCACATAAGGTTAGTATGGGTGATCCCCCTTACCTTGTTGATAGACTAATAGTTCCTGCAGAAGAAGAACAAGAGCCTTCCCCATTATCATACAAAATTCGTTGGGAAGTAGTTCCAAATGATTTCAAAGAGCCTCGTCTACCAGTCTATTCTGGAATGAGTGATCCAGTTTTTCATCTGCAAGCCTTTGAGGCGGCTACTTCACTAAGAATTCTATCAGATGGTATCAAGTGTAAACTTCTCATCATGACCTTTGACGGTCAAGTTCTGGATTGGTTCTACCATTTACCACCTCAATCGATCAATTGCTTCGGGGATCTTCGAAGAGAATTTTACTTAAGGTTCAGTACTTTAAGGAAGCGTAAGAGAGGTCTACCAGCTCTTTTTCAGGTCAAGCAAATGGACAACGAATCCACAGCTCACTTCATCGATCGCTTTCAAAAAGAAATCCTTGATGTTGTTAATGCTGATCAAAGTCTCTATAAACATGCCTTAATTAATGGTCTCCAGGAAGGTCCTCTTAAGTTTGAAGTCACCATGAAAGAGCCAGAATCTTATGCTCATCTTATTGAAATAGCAAATCAGTTCATTAAGGCCGAGGATGCGAACCCCGATTATTTTGCTTCTTTAATTCAGAGCCCTCAACAACAACAGAAGGATTATTCTTCTCATGGTCATTTTCCTATCAATCGCCGTGGCTATTTGTTAGAGTATGAACACGGTCCCAACTTATCATCTCAACGTGAAATATGCTATGATTATGAGCATCTATCTGCTTCTCCAAGTATCCTGCAGCTAAATCAATCAGAGCTATGCCTTGTCAACCCTCATATCTCAACTCAGGCTCATGATTACAAGTCATGTAATTCTCCTCGCTCAAATAAGCAAGATAAGTTCCGAGGAAGGTATACAAGTTTGACTATCTCAATGAAAGAAGTTCTTCAGATTATCCAGCAAGAACCTGGTTTTACGAGACCTTCTCTCATGCGACCTGATCATAGGAATTGTCACAAAGATTTGTTTTGTCAATACCACATGTGTGTGGGTCATGATACAGAAAAGTTTCGCGCTCTACATAAGCTTGTAGAGAAGTTATTGAAAGAAGGCAAACTGCGGGAATATGTTGCTTAAAAATATGATTGTAAAGTCTTTTCTAGCAATATTGGTCACTCACTCGATGCTAGATCCATTTTCATTGGCAAAAAGGTTTGTCTTAAGGCCAGAGCTCTTTCAGTTATGTTTGCATTAGTTCTTTCCTTTAAATGCATACATGGTTGAATATGGCTCGTGAATGTTGTGGCAATCAAACCCACCTTTTTGGTGGTTACCCGAGTTTCTTTAAAGGCAATTAAACCCATCTCCTTGATGGTCGCCAGAATCTTAAAAGACAATCAAACCCATCCCTTGATGGTCGCCAAAATCTTTAAAGGCAATCAAACCCATCTCCTTGATGGTCGCCAAAATCTTAAAAGGCAATCAAACCCATCTCCTTGATGGTCGCCAAAATCTTAAGAAGGCAATCAAACCCATCTCCTTGATGGTCGCCAAAATCTTAAAAAGGCAATCAAACTCATCTCCTTGATGGTCGCCAAAATCTTAAAAAGGCAATCAAACCCATCCCTTCATGGTCGCCCAAATCTTTAAAAGCAATTGAACCCATCTTTTGATGGTCGCCCCATTACGGTTTCATCTTTATATCCACATTTTAGTGGTTGCTCCAATTGAGCATTACTACTTCTTTTGCATATGATACAGAGGCTATGCTAGCTTCTTGCTTACAAATGAAGTGAATATCACCACGTTGTATCGAGACATCCAAAAACTTCTTTTCTATAGATGTTTATATGAAAAGATGAATAGGTGGTTGCGAGTTTTCCTCAGGTACTCGCATTATAGATTCTTTTACCTGCTTTTAAGTTCTTTTTTGCAGAGATTAGCAGGTGATCGCGAGTTTCCTTCAGGTACTCCCGTTATATTATTTTATACCTGCTTTAAGTTCTCTTTTGCAGAGATTTGCAGGTGTTCGTGAGTTCTCTTCAGGTACTCGCGTTATATTTCATACCTGCTTTGAGTTCTCTTTTGCAGAGATTAGCAGGTGTTCGCGAGGTATCTTCAGGTACTCGCATTATATTTCATACCTGCTTTGAGTTCTCTTTTGCAGAGATTAGCAGGTGTTCGCGAGGTATCTTCAGGTACCCGCGTTATATTTTATACCTGCTTTTGAGTTCTCTTTTGCAGAGATTAGCAAGTGTTCGCGAGGTCTCTTCAGGTACTCGCGTTATAGATTCTTTAACCTGTTTTTAAGTTCTCTTTTGCAGAGATTAGCAGGTGATCGCGAGTTTCCTTCAGGTACTCGCGTTATATTCTTTTATACCTGCTTTAAGCTCTCTTTTGCAGAGATTTGCAGGTGTTCGCGAGGTATCTTCAGGTACTCGCGTTATATTTTATACCTGCTTTTGAGTTCTCTTTTGCAGAGATTAGCAGGTGTTCGCGAGGTCTCTTCAGGTACTCGCGTTATAGATTCTTTTACCTGCTTTTAAGTTCTTTTTTGCAGAGATTAGCAGGTGATCGCGAGCTTCCTTCAGGTACTCCCGTTATATTGTTTTATACCTGCTTTAAGTTCTCTTTTGCAGAGATTTGCAGGTGTTCGTGAGTTCTCTTCAGGTACTCGCATTATGTTTCATACCTGCTTTGAGTTCTCTTTTGCAGAGATTAGCAGGTGTTCGCGAGGTATCTTCAGGTACTCGCGTTATATTTTATACCTGCTTTTGAGTTCTCTTTTGCAGAGATTAGCAGGTGTTCGCGAGGTCTCTTCAGGTACTCGCGTTATAGATTCTTTTACCTGTTTTTAAGTTCTCTTTTGCAGAGATTAGCAGGTGATCGCGAGTTTCCTTCAGGTACTCGCGTTATATTCTTTTATACCTGCTTTAAGTTCTCTTTTGCAGAGATTTGCAGGTGTTCGCGAGGTATCTTCAGGTACTCACATTATATTTTATACCTGCTTTTGAGTTCTCTTTTGCAGAGATTAGCATGTGTTCGCGAGGTTTCTTCAGGTACTCGCGTTATATTGTGTTTTATACCTGCTTTAAGTTCTCTTTTGCAGAGGTTAGCAGGTGATCGCGAGTTTTTCTTCAGGTACTCGCGTTATATTTTATATACCTGCTTTAAGTTCTCTTTTGCAGAGGTTAGCAGGTGATCGCGAGTTTTCTTCAGGTACTCGCGTTATATTTCATACCTGCTTTAAGTTCTCTTTTGCATTGATTAGCAGGTGTTCGCGAGGTCTCTTCAGGTACTCGCGTTATAGATTCTTTTACCTGCTTTTAAGTTCTCATTTGCAGAGATTTGCAGGTGTCCGCGAGTTCTCTTCATGTACTCGCATTATATTTCATACCTGCTTTGAGTTCTCTTTTGCAGAGATTAGCAGGTGTTCGCGAGGTATCTTCAGGCACTTGCGTTATATTTTATACCTGCTTTTGAGTTCTCTTTTGTAGAGATTAGCAGGTGTTCGCGGGGTCTCTTCAGGTACTCGCGTTATAGATTCTTTTACCTGTTTTTAAGTTCTCTTTTGCAGAGATTAGCAGGTGATCGCGAGTTTCCTTCAGGTACTCGCGTTATATTCTTTTATACCTGTTTTAAGTTCTCTTTTGCAGAGATTTGCAGGTGTTCGCGAGGTATCTTCAGGTACTCGCGTTATATTTTATACCTGCTTTTGAGTTCTCTTTTGCAGAGATTAGCATGTGTTCGCGAGGTCTCTTCAGGTACTCGCGTTATATTGTGTTTTATACCTGCTTTAAGTTCTCTTTTGCAGAGGTTAGCAGGTGATCGCGAGTTTTTCTTCAGGTACTCGCGTTATATTTTATATACCTGCTTTAAGTTCTCTTTTGCAGAGGTTAGCAGGTGATCGCGAGTTTTCTTCCGGTACTCGCGTTATATTTCATACCCGCTTTAAGTTCTCTTTTGCATAGATTAGCAGGTGTTCGCGAGGTCTCTTTAGGTACTCGTGTTATAGATTCTTTTACCTGCTTTTAAGTTCTCATTTGCAGAGATTTGCAGGTGTCCGCGAGTTCTCTTCAGGTACTCGCGTTATATCTATTACCTGCTTTTAAGTTCTCTTTTGCAGAGATTTGCAGGTGATCGCGAGTTTCCTTCAGGTACTCGCGTTATATTCTTTTATACCTGCTTTAAGTTCTCTTTTGCAGAAATTAGCAGGTGATCGCGAGTTTCCTTCAGGTACTCGTGTGTTCCTATCTCTTTCTGCATGCTATAACTTTTTGCCTTGCAGAGATTAGCATCTATGGGCAAGTAATCAGCAAGTACTTGCTCTATCCTTCTCTTATCTTTGTTCTAGCAATTTGTAAGAGGCGGATCACGATTTTCGTAGGTAAGTCCTACTTTTTCGAAGTTCTTTATGGAACTTGAAAAAGTGCGGGGATTATGTTTACCCAGAAATCGGCGATCCTTCTCGAGGATGTTTTTTCTGCGTTTCTCCTACAGGTCATGCGGCTAGGGATCTCCTATCCGCCCAGCAGGGGCGGACTCCTTCCTCAGGCCGCCCAGCAGGGCCGGCCTCCTACTTTAGACCGCGCGGGTAGGCGGTCTCCTCCTTTAGACCGCCCAAAGGCGGGGGCGGCCTTCTCCTTCAGACCGCCCAAAGGCGGGCGGCCTTCTCCTTCAGACCGCCCAAAGGCGGGCGGCCTTCTCCTTCAGACCGCCCAAAGGCGGGCGGCCTTCTCCTTCAGACCACCCAAAGGCGGGCGGCCTTCTCCTTCAGACCGCCCAAAGGCGGGCAGCCTTCTCCTTCAGACCGCCCAAAGGCGGGCGGCCTTCATCTTCAGACCGCCCAAGGCGGGCGGCCTCATTATTCAGACCGCCCAAACCGGGTGGCCTCCTTTATCAGACCAACAAGAATTAAGCAAGAAAATAAAGTAAATGCAAGAAAATAAATCACAGCACAACACAAGAAAATATAGTGGTTCCCCAAACTTTGGGTAGTCCACTCTTCTACCCCCTTGGTAGGAATTCACTATCTTGCACTGAGTCTTTTGATAAGGAGACTCTTAGAACCACCCTGAGTCTTTTGACAAGGAGACTCTTAGAACCAACTGAGTCTTTTGACAAGGAGACTCTTAGAACCAGTACACTGAATTTTTTGGAGAGAGATTCTAAAAACTCTTTTACAATGTTTAAGTGAGAAAGAAAGAAAGGAGAAGAAATAAAAACAAGAAAGAATCTTCTTCCTAGCAAGAAGATTGGAAGCACAAGAAGTGAATTGAATCTTTCTTCTATAGAGAGAAGAAGATTTGCAGCCTTTCTCTCTTTGTGAGAGCTATCAGATTTTGCAGCAGTATGACTTCAGAAGCAGAAGAAGAAGAAGTGCTTGAATGTTGTTGCAGAGCTTTTTCTCAATTTCTCTCTTTTCTCTTGGGAGCTTTTCCTCTATTTCAAATGTGTGTGGTGGATCACTCTTCTTATTTTCTGCCGACCTCCTCTTTATTTATAGCTCTGTTAATTCAAAATAATACTATAGGAGGATAATCAATTAGCAGTTAGAGAGAATAGAAAGAAAAGATGTTTCCATAATGTTCATTTCTGTAGAAGGAAAGAATAAATTCTGATTTCAAATATTGTCCAAATAAGTTTAATCAAATTAGCCAAGAATCAGATATAAGGAAAGAATGATTCAGAACGGCTATAAAATATTGATACTTATTCCATACAAATCAGATCTACTGAAAGAAGGAAAGAAATCTGGCGCATATTTAAATTTGTCATATAAATCGACGTGCGTCGATTCCAATTCGACGTAAGCGTCGAATTCATCCTGGCTGGACGTCGAGAGGAGAATAAGGAAGGTGCGTCGATTAAGGTGCGTCGACTTCTCCATATGCGTCGACTAGAAATCAGAGTAGCGTCGACAACACATACGTCGAAATCTTCCTAGAGTTACTTCGACTCAATCTGAGGAAACGTCGACTATATTTTGACGTTGCGTCGAATACTATTCGACGCATATTTACTTAACCTTGTTTTTCTTTCTTAGAATTCATATTCAACTTAATTCAAGGGGTTAAGAGAAATCATTTTCCCAACATGCCTCCCTTGCGGGATGAAATCTCTTCTCTCCGTGGAGAACCTCCTTCTTGGACCTTGATGATGGGGCCTTCCTGTCGGCCTCCACTGTGGCCTATTGACAGGCATCTGGTACCTCCTCTCCTCCTATCGATGCTCCAGAGCCACTAAGGGCCTCCTCACTTCATGCCTCCTCGGCTCCTCTCTTCTGGGCTCTTCCCTTCTTTTTGTCTCCTCCCGCCTCATTTCTTCCTACTTCTTACATTCCTTCCTTCGAGGCTCCTCCTTCTTCCTTCAGACTGGGACCTTCTCTTCTTTATCCTCATCTTCCCTGGTCAGCATGGTAAGCTTTGTCAGGAAGCCACGATTCAACGCTTCTCCTTGGACAAACCTATTTACTCTCTCAATAAGCTCTTTGTAAGACATGGCGGGTTCTCTGCTGATCTCCAGCTTGAATAGGCCTTCTCTTAGATCGGACGTCAGGTCTAGTTGTATGGTGAAACCATCCACCTCCTGGATGTCTAGAACCTCCTCCTGAAAGCGGTCGATATAGTTTCCCAACGTATCCAGCACCCCTTGCACTAGATAGAAAAGGATCGTTTCCTCCTTCTTCCCCTTCTTTCCTGTCGCGAATTGCATCATCACTCCCCGACCCATGTGCTCGAAGTAGTAGATGGAACCTCAGGCCAGTTGGTGGAACCAATCTCTAGCCTTTCCCCGAAAGGTGATGGCGAAGAGCCTGCACTTGAAGGCGTCCGATATGGTCCGGATGGAGACAGCGTCTTCAAACCACTAGATGTGACGGACATGATCATCCCTCCTAGAGTAGTAACTCAAAACAGGTTCTCTGAACCCTTCCGAAACTGGAGTAGAAAGGACCTCATCACAGAATGGGCTCCTCCCACCTTGATGGTGATGATCCTCGGCTTGGCGAGATGCCCCACTATACTCGCCACCTGGGCGAGTATCTGGGAATCTCATCGGATTCTCGGCATCCCAGAATTTGATTCCCTGCGAGCTCGCCTAGTAGAGTTGCGACTGCCTTAGTCGCTCCGTCTCTTCCTCCGCACACTCCTTCCCAACTCGCCTAGAGGGACCACCATCCTCTGATGGAGTCACGCAACGAGGCGAGGTCGTCGTGACCTCCGTGCGAGGAAGCAACACTACTCATAAGGTCCCCTCTATTCGCCATGTGAAATCCTCGAAGTCTGATCTTGTCACATACTCGCCTCCTTCTGGCGAGTTGTCGACTACCCCTTCATGCTCGCCAACTTTCACCATCTCGCCTTCTTGCTAGATTTTCCTCCTCTAGTTGCGATCCATGCTCATCGCACCAAAGTGTTGAAGCCAGAAAATTCCCGACACCAAATATTCGGATCAATGCAGCCTGAGGTTACTAGTCACGCAGTCTAACTTAACAGCTTGATGAGCAAGGACAAAGAGACTAAGGGAGCAACAATAGAATCCCAGGTGCTACGGCAGAGAGGTCCCACCACATACCCGGAAGCTCAGAAGAGACTTCCCCTACATAACCAAAAATGGTCGAGCATGGTACATGGAAAGAACCAACATGGCGAGTATCTAAAGTGATGACCAAGCGGGATGATCAAGATCTCACGGTCCAGGTCTTCGAAAACGGGTTCCGAAAGCTCAGCCAAAGGTGCAATTCCTAGTACCCCGGAGGTCCTACTTATTGGGAAAACCAAATAATGGGGGGTCATATTTATAACTCAGCCCTGCTCGGCGATTATACGACATTGAGGGGATCTCTCTTGACTTCAGCGAGCATCTCCTATGGTCGCACACCTAGCGAGTATAAGGGGATGCTCGCTCATACTCACCCAGGCTTCTATTGCTCCTGTTGGCTGAGTTATCTTGATCTTTGACCCATGGCTTCTTCTTTGACCTTTGACTTTGACTTCTGCCTACGTGGCTTGACTGGATACTACCCTCGATGAATATGGGTTGTACAGAAGGGTAATTTATATCATAAGGACTTGGTATCTAGGATACAAGTTGGTGTCCTAAGAAAGCGGCAATAGAACTCGAGTTTTCAAAGTTATGTTCAAAAAAAGTATTCTCAAAATAGCGTCAAAATGTAATCGACGCAACACCAATAGTATTTGACACAACGTAAGAAAAAGTCTTAAATATTTTTGAGCTCAGCGCTACGAATACTTCCACTAGAGTACATCTCAAGTGATTACCGTCTATTTCAATTGGTATCAGAGGGAGGTTGATTAGAAAAAGGTTAACACCTTGATCCAAGATCTCCAGTCGACTAATCACTTTAGAAAGCTTATATCACAAACATGAGCACATCTTTAGTCAGAGATTATGCAATCATAACACCTCCTATAAATTCTATTGAAGAATAATTTTTTGGCGTTTATTTGACAGGCCTGGGAAATCCCACAAGGACAAATGACCATGGAGAAAATGTGCTCATTTCCAGAGCCGATTGATCAGAAATCAACAAGAAGGCCAAAACATATGATACTGAAGCCATGAACACTCTTTATGGCAACAATGTTTGATGATATTTTTCAGAAAGTAGCTGACTGCACATCAGCAAAAGAAAATTGGGAATCCTTAACCAGATTAGCAGAAGGCTCTACTGATAAAAGGAGAAATAAACAACCCTCTCTGATTTCTCCTAAGTGCACATAGGAGACAGAAGACAAATGTCTCCTTGCTGAAACCAGAAACCACGGTGAAGAAAGCTTCTCTGACTGAGATAATGAAGAAAATGCTGAAGAATTGAAAGACAACAACACGAATCTCAATGACTCAAACATTGAAGAAGGTAATCAAGAAGTAGAGGCACAATATTCTGACTCTACTAACTACATTTCACCTAAATTAAGAAGAGACTTTGAAGTCCTTCATCATAGCCATCTCAAGGCAGTGAAGGAAATCAAAAATCTCAAAGAAGAGCTGACATCACTAAAACAAACAATGATGAGTGATGCCACTGAAATTGCGAATTGGACTCTTAAAATAGAGAACTCTAAACATGATAAGAAAATTATCTCCTTAAAAACTAAAGTTGCTGGAGTAAATAAACAACTTGACAAAGCAAAGTAATTTGAAAATTCTTTAAATGGAAGGAGCAACAAACTAAAAGAATCTCTAAAGACCTTAAAATAAGGTTTAAGTATCTAGGGTTAGGTGCTGATCCTGCCATGCCAAAGGACCCTTCAAACATTCCTGCTTGGAAGAGCCCAGTAACATTTTTCAAAGGAAAAACCTCAATGACTTCTGAAGATGTTTCTCTAACATCAAAATCTAGGAATTAAAATCACAATAAGGAAAACCTTCCCATCTCTTTCTCTCTGGAAGGAATTCTTAAAAAACTCCAACAAAGTTAATTCAAGAAAAGATTAAAATTAATAAAATTATTATGAATTCTAAGTATGCGTCGAATACTACTCGACACAACTATCTTGCTGCGTCGATGTTACTCGACGTAATTCTTATGTGTCGAATACTATTTAACCTAAACATAAATTCCAAACTGTTGTCATCTATAGCAGATTTGATGAAGTGAATTTGAGAACCTCTCTTCCTCTCTCTCACAACATTCAGTTGAAAAGAAAAACAAATTATAATAAGTATGAGTGTGATTGTTGTCATGAGGTAGGACACTTCATGAAAGACTGCTGGTACAATTTATCAGTAAACTCTCTCCCTATAAGTTTTGTGAGAACTCCTCTTCATTCTCACATCAACTATTATTCTAAAAATTTAGGACCAAAGATATACTGGGATCCTTCTGTTGCTTACCCTTATTAAAGGTAAAAACCCTTCTCTCTACAAACCAATCGTGGATAGAGATTTTCTTTCCTGATAGAATTAGTCGGTAAATAAGATTTTATTACTTAAATCTCGAAAAATTAAATGCACTAGTCGATGCATTGTAAGTCTAGGTCCTAGAGTCTAAAGGCTATTCACATGAATTGGAACTGCATGCGATAAAAGAAGAGAACTTTTTCTCTCCTCGGTACCAAGAGATCGTCATATCTCTTGAAAACTCAAAGAGTTAGCAGTCGCGTCTTTACTTCTCCACCCGTTTTGGTCAAAAAGAAATGAATAGTCGTTCATTATACGATCATCATCCTCTAAAGATAATGCCGAATGGCGAGATCAAGCCTCAAACGCCGACTTTCGGAACCTACGCAAAGTGATAAATCCATGGTCGCGTAAGGCGCGACAATTCGCCTAAGTAAACTCACAAAACGGTCCACGTGGAAAAGCAATTTCAATGCAAAGATCGAACAAACATACTCGTACACCCAAAAATATACGTTCACCAGGGAAAAAAAATTCGGCACATTTTTTACGAAAAGAGACCTCCGAAAATTGAGCATTTGATAGGATTTCACACAAGTAGTCCAGTCGAATTAGAGGTTTTTGTCACGCCCTCGACCGGCTGGTTAAGATGAGTACAACAAGCTCTTCCTCGCATAATTTCGAGTTTTTTTGGTTTCTCAAACGAACGTCATGGCGCTCGGTGAGCACGCCCGCAAGGGCTTCACGCACGCCGGGCAAGCCCTCACAAGACAGGCGCGCAAGCCGCGCATGCGCTTGAGTCATGCCCAAGCAAGGGCGCTCCCAGCCCGTGGGCATAGCGCACACATGAATTGCGTCTACACATGCGCGCGCAGTGCGCTCACATACGCGCAGTGCTCCATCACAGTATGATTGCACACGCACAACACAAGCGCGCTCCCGCGCCTGCGCTCCCAACGCGTGCGCCCAACGCCCATGCGTGGGCACAGTGCGCCCGTGTGTGCGTACTCCCAGCGCGTCCATGCTCCAAGGGCAAGCGCATGCTCCAAGGGCGCATGCCTAGTGCCTCCCCCACTCCAGCGCACGCGCGCCCCCAACGTACATGCACTCCCCCCACCCCATGCACATGCACGCGCACACACACGTGCGTGCTCTCCCAACACACACACGCCACATCCTCCCGCCGTTGTTGCTATCTGACACCGCCAACTCCGGCGAACCTACCCAGGCCGTCTAGGGGGCACTAACATCTTTTTCAAAAACCTGGTGATCCAGGTGGCCAGAATTGTGTATTCTCATTCGCCAGTTCAAATTCCTAGAGCTCGCAATTACCGGTGTGCCCCCAGAAAAACTATAAAAATGTCCATAAGTCTTCATTTGAAGACACACAACCAAGGAGAGAAGAGAAAGCTCTGAAGTTTTCCGGCGAAGACTTGACATTCTGCTCGTTCTCTCGCTCAGGGTTCGCTACAAAGTCCGCTTCTGAGATTGCTTCTGATACTGCTCCAGAATCCGCTTTTGCGAGGGCACCAGAAGACTTGTGTTTTTTCTCCTTCAAGGACTTGTAAACGAAGCAGTGACCTGCCACCCTCCTTGAAATTCTAACACTTATAATCGTCTGTAAATTAGTTTATTTGGTCAGCACTGTACCGCACAACCCCGTGGTTTTTCCCCTTCCGGGTTTTTTCACGTAAAACGTATTGTTGTTCTGTTGTTGATCACTTTTGACTGTTTGCATGATCGACTCACTCTCGAACTAATACAAGTCGATTCTTCTGAACCTGGAGTGCGCTAAGCGACCTGCAACAAGAGTAAAAGGAGAGAGAGAGAGGGGAACTTAAAATCTGCTGAAGATTCGGCTCTATTCCCTAGCTTTCGAATATGTGAGAATGAGGTGTGGTCATTGGTATTCTATCTTGCAAAATGCATTAGCAAACCTAAGAATGAGGCATGGTTGCTGCTCCTGGACGTAGCTCACCTTGAGGTGAATCATGTAAGTCTGTGTCTTCTGTGTTGTTAATTTTTTTTCATTCTACTCTCGTTTTCTTAACTTTGAAAGCGACCGAGATTAAAAGTGGGGGAAGGCGTGTTACTTTTGTGACACAAAATCTCTTGAATCTGGATAATGATGTAAATGATGATAGACAATTATACGATGCGCTACTTTCACACTCTCATTATTCTTCTGATTTATTTTAAATTTTATTATATGGCCAATCTTTTATATATTTACTTTTATTATTTTATTTCGCTACATCTTATTGTATTTGATCATACGAGTGAGAGGCACGGGGCTCCGCCCCTACGATCAACCGCGACAGTACCCCGACTACGTCAGTGCACGGGGGCCCCCGGTGCTACTCCGACCACGACATTGCCCTGGCGCGACGCTGCTCACGCCGCTCGCAAATTCCCAAGCGCAATACTCCGCTCGTCGCTCGCTTTTTCAGTGTGCACGGGGGTTGCGAGTGGTAGGGAGATCACATTTTTTTATATATGTAAGAGACTTTACCTATATGAAAGCACATTTTTAAAATTTAAAAAATATATATATATATATTAAAGAAATTGAAAATCTATAATAAAAATAAATAAAATCGAAAAGCTGAATCTTTAAGCAATGACATATTTTACTTTTTAATATTTGATCATATATTATTTGATGCCTTGATGGTGTGATTAAAAATATAAAAGTAATAAATTATCATAACTACAAATATCTCGGGACAATGACGTGTCTTATCATTAGTAATTATTAAACAATACTTATCACGAGTAAGACAGAAGACATCTATCTACTCATGAGTCATAAACACATGAGAACAATAATAATTTTTTATATTTTAATGAATAATGTGATATTATTTTTCTAGTAGTTCATACACCACCTGGGATTCTGGGAAGCGTGTTCCTTCAAAAAAAAGGCACGCATTCACATAAATACGGGCGCGTGAAGCATCGTTCTAGGATTATTATTTTTCTATAAATTTATTTTATTTTCTTAAAATTATAGATGTAAATGACTGTCCGTCCGAAATTATTGTTTTAATTTAGCTGATTGTTAACCGTAACTCAATTTTGGCTTGTCGCACCCCAATGTTAATCGCAACTCGAAAATTGTAATAATGTTAACCGCAATCTGATATTTTTCTCGCCGCACCCCAAAATATTAAGTACTTAATTTTAGGGATAAAAAATTTAGAGAACAGTGAATTTCTTGTAGCTGACTCCTCTGTATGTAATGCACCTAGCCATATTAAGAGATAAAAATTTAGAGATAACTGAAATTAAATTTCAATTAAATTTCAGTTATACAGAGCTGTCAACTCCTCTGTATGTTTCACTTGCTCTGTATGCAATTATGCATATACAACTACTGCTGCTATAAATAACGGGTGAAACATACAACTGCTGCTATGAATATTTCAGTTAAATACAAATATGAGTTTGACAAATATGTATATACAAATATGAAGCTGCTATGAAGCTCAACTGCTGCTATGAAGCTAAACTGCTGCTAATAAGAAACCATTACTTTGATAATATACCACAATAAAGTGAAACTCATATTTCTGCTATATAAACTCAAAATCATACATATTTCTGTTATATAAACTCAAAATCATACATATATCTGCTAAATAAACTCAAAAGCATACATATTTCTGTTATATAAACTCAAAATCATACATATATCTGCTAAATAAACTCAAAATCTAAAATAGTACATAAAATCGTCTGATAAGGACCACAAACATTACATTAAACTAGCATTCCAAGAAAATTCCAAAACAGACAACCTGCATTCAAACGAGCATTCCAATGAACAATCAAATACAAATATGAGTTTGTTGTTACGAATTACCGTACCAAAAATAATGCTATGCGAGCATACAACCATCGGTCTTGATATCGATATTGGCAAAAACATCTCAATATGTTACATTAAACTGTCAAAAACAAGTTTATATCATTTAAAATGTCACAAATCACAAAATTTAGCCAATATATATTAAATTTGTCTTACCTTTGGAGGAAGAGTCATCTAAATGTATGAATGCAGTGGAACGTCCAATATTGCTTTCCTTCATTACCAACTTTGCCGCAAATTTACTTTCCCATGTTTGTGTTATTTCTCCACAATACCTTCTCCAAAGAGGGAAAATCAATGGTAACGGACATCCATCACGCATATGAAGTTCAATGAAATGATTGTCATCGATAAATCCAATGTAAACAATTTTTGGTTCTTCCGGTGGAGGTGAATGTAACGGGAGAAATGTGAACGATTGAACTTTAGATAGTTGGACTACTACTATATTGTAGCATGAAGCGATAACGAGTCCCATATCCGGCATCGACATCTATTTGTCCAAAGTTGTTGGAGTTGTATTGCATTCAAGAGAACATAATAATTATTCTCTTCTTGTTTTGCCAAACATGATATCATACATTGACAATTTTGTTTCAAGTTCTTCATGTAAATCGAACCTTACTTGTTCCCAACCGCCCGCAATCTTTAATGCTTGGCCAATTACTCTATATCCGCAATGCCCATCGCCAAGCACATCGATAACCTCCATAATGTCATGTGATAAATAAGATGGCATTTGCTCACGAACGTCATCCAACAACTTCTTTGTAAGCAAGGGATTAACATTTTTATAAATTGTCCGCTTACGTGCATTCAACTTTGGAAGAGCCTTCAATTTTTTAAGTTCAATTGTCTTTTCCTCCATCAAGACGTATTCAAAATGAGATGGATCACGCTTTGTAGATTTTGAGTTATCTCTAAATTTCTTGCAACTCCCTTTTGGCCTTCCCTTTAAATGCAATTTAATTAATGGCTCAGCAGTTTGGGTTATTGATGGATCAATGAGTTCGCGCAACTTTCGTTTTAACTCCTTCTTTTGTATGTCATTTGTATCATTGAACTTCCGAATAATTGCTTCTAGTTCATGGTTTATGTCGTTCGGCCCGTCAATATCAACTTTCTCCTCCGGCCCGTCAATATCAACTTTTTTCTCGTCAGTAATTAAGGCTAAGCGTTTCCAATGTCCATGTACCAATCATAATGGAATTGCTCTAGATTGAGCAACATAAGACACCAACTCATGTGCACAGGGCAAACCCATAGTACATCTCTTCTTATTTGTACATTTATCTGCTGTACAACTTTCCATTCCACTCTTCACCATGTCAACCTCCTCTTTTATGCATTGTAGAGCTTTGAGAAAAACACGACCTAAAAGGTCGGAATACAAAAAACCTGCAAAATCTTTATTTACTTGAATGCAACTACTACCAAATGATCTCTTAATATCTGTGTGTTGAATGTTGATCATTTGATCAAGGGTCCTCCAAATAGTTGATAAATTACCAATAGAAACCTCCAAAAATTTCTTAAGTTGACTATGTGCACCTTCAACACGATTGGTTGTTGAATTACCCAAATGAAGATATTTATCGATCCACCAAGAAACAAAAAATATTTTGTATAGATTTATCCAAGTTGTCATGATATATGTGACAACTTCACAATACTTTGTAGAGTAATCAACCACAACACATACTAAAATCATTTTCTGTACGAGCATCTACCACTTTTTGCCATGCACACATAAAACTTCCGAATGTCTTTCCCTCATCGAAGTACTTCTTGCAATTTGCTAAAATGTGTTCTATTAATATGCACTTGACATAAAATATTTTTTGATTGCGGAAATACAACCTCTATAGCATTCATCAAAGCTTGCTCTCTATCCGTCACAAACACAATCGGTTGGGAATGTTGATGGAGAATGGATTTAAAACATTCAAGAGTCCATTTGTAACTTGATTCAGTTTCATTTGACATAAAAGTGAAATACGAAAAAAATGTCTGATTTGTAGATGTAACTCCAAAATGCATAGTAATGACATACGATAACGATTTGTCTTGTATGTGCAGTCTAACTGAAAAATTGTTGGAAACATATTACTTAGCTTTATCGAAACCGGATGTGCAAAAAATAACCTTTCCAATTGGTTATTGGTAGCGCAAACTTGGTTAAAAGAAACGTAACCTGCATCGTTCATACACTTATATAAATATTGTATAGACGTTCCTCCATCCAATCTTTCTTTAGTAACTTCACCCGCTCATTGTAAATTGTCCTAATAACCGTGGTATTTCCACTATTTTCATTCTTCACCGCGGCTAATATTTTGCGTGGCTTGACTCCTGAACTGTACATTTGTTCTACCAATTTTTTCTCTTCCTCATCTAATCTTCCTCTATAAGCATGTGCCTCAAGATGCACTCTCTCATGATTGTGTATCCCGCACAATATGTGAATCCTTCATTTTTTAGTAATTAACTCTCTTTGCACTTTAAGCGAAAATGAGCAACCACGGCGCTTTGAAGAGGATCTACGCATTCCTTTATTCACCCAACTTTTCTTGTTCTGATTTTCTCGATATTTACCCCCTCTAACGCAACCAAGAAATACACGGGGTTTTGGTCGCTCATTTAGCTTATCAGAAGATTTTATGGTTACTACATAACCCAAGCTGTTACCAACACCACGAGCCCATTAGATTAACTCTTCTTTAGAATAGAACAATATATCTGTGTCAAAGTGGCTACCAACATCCACTTTCACCTTTTCAAAGGTTTCTTCCTTCTCATTATTAAAAGCTAGAGACATGAAAAACATTATGAGAATCCTATAAAAACAAACATTTTATTGAAAGTCAATACAAAAAAATTTGCACCTACTAGTCATAGATAAAGACGAATTTGCACCATACTCCAACATTTTGATGATATCACTTGAAAACTCCATATAAGAATAACCTATCAATAGAGCAAAATAAATGGATATGATTTAATGAGAGTGAGCTACAAAAATTCTAAACCCAATGAAATGCTTAAATCCTACAAGAATTATAAACATTTCTTAGAGATGCTGCCACAACTCAAAACTCTAAGAAATGCTAGAAGAACTCTAAACTTCATAAGGACAACTGCAGAGCACATGCAAATGCAGGATTGAGAACAGTAAGCCACATGCAATATATTGATAACAGTAAGCCACATGCAAATGCAGTCCACAACAAAACTACATACATCAAGAAAAGTTTACAGGCCATGGCAGGGCCGACCATAGAATTTTAATTCAAAACCAATAACAATGTCAGCTGTAAGATGAGGTCGGCCCTAGCAAATGCAGGAGAACATTAGGGTTTCAAAATCTAGAAATCCAATAGTAGCAAGGACATATTACAGAACATAGCAGGGCCGGCCATAGCATTTAAATTCCAAAACCAATAACAAAGTAAGCTGCAAGAAGGGGCCAGCCATAGCAAATGCAGGAGAACATTAGGGTTTAAAAATCTTGAAATCAACAAATGCAGGCCACAACATTCCTTTAGAACAATGGGTTTTCGAAGGAGAAGAGATGTACCAGAAAGTTCGCCAGAAGAAGAGAAATACGAGAGCCTTCGTCGACGATAGAGAAATACGAGAGGAGGGAGGCCTTCGTCGGCAATGGAGATCACGAGCCCTGTAGCTTCAGCGATGGGAGAAATACGAGAGGAGGGAGGCCTTCGTCGGCGATAGAGAGGAGAGGAGGGAGGCCTCCGTCGTGTGGCAGATTGTCGAGAAGAGCAATATGCGAGCAGCGGGTGGAAGGGGGTTTTAGCTTTTAGGGTTACGATTAGAGTTTAGAGAAGGATGGGGTTTTAAAAAAACTAGGGCGCGGAGCCATAGAGGGTTGCGGTTAAGAATCGCCTTAATTTATTTTTACGACTGTACTTTATCATTTAGTTTTTATTTCAAAATATATACGTATGGTATTTAAAATGATCTTAAAAATATAATAAATTATATTCTGTTAATTATTTTGTAAAAAAAAATTTAATTTAAGCTTAAAACTATATCTATTTTTTTAGAGACTAACAATTTATAGGTGATCTCTTATGTGCAGTGTCGACCCATTAATATCTATCTATATAAAAGTGATGAATTAAAAAATGTTTGTCTGTTGACAGTTCTAAACGAAGCCAAATTTGTTATTCGCAGACATTTTTTTTTATCCACATTAATACATAAAATTAAAAAAAGAAGCTTGTCTTGACAGAGCAAACTCCTGGACCGGGTGTGACGGAGGACGGCCATTCGATCGTCATGGAAGCTGGAGCGCTGGAGAAGAACAGACACCGGGGGCATGGAGGGGGAACTGAAGTTGTCGGGCTCGTTGAAGAAAGAGATATGGTGCCGGGCTAATCACCAAGGCCTAGACGGCGGACTGCTCGTCGACGAAGGAGATAAGGTGCCGGCGGCGAGCGGGTGGTTTTCGTGCGAAAGAGGGACGGGTCGGCGGGTAGAAGGGAAGAATGAAAATTAGGACGTTGAACTTTTGGTTTGTAAATAAAATAGACAAACGATGGCCTACATATAACAACTGTTTGATCAGATGAATCGACTAATTCTGGCAGATCAGATGGATTAAAATATTGTGAGTCGGATTTCAAGATTATTATCAATCTATATTATCGATTTTATTATAGTTTGGAAAATGTGATACGGCGATTCTTGATTCGACAGTTATTTCTTCTTCCACATCATTTCGTATGGTAGTTTTTAGGGGAGTGCAAATAGAATCGGATAATCAATTAATTTGGGTCGATTCTTGTGGTTTTGGATCCATAAGAATTTGGAATTTATATTTTGGTTCGGTTCTTAGTTCTTGGGATCGGAAACCCGAGAAGCGACCAAAGAACAGAATTATTGCCAATTTATTAATAATTTAGATAACATTTAATATATATATAGTCAACCATTAATAATTAATAGTTAATAGATATATTTTATTGTATAACACGATTCTAGATCTAAAGCGTCATCGTTGGGTTTTTTTTTTCAAAAAATTTGAAAATGTTTAATCTTCAAATGATAATATTGTATTAAATTTACTTAAGATTAATAGTAGTTGTTGCGGGTCACTCGACGCTCTGGTAGACCGGTTGAATTGAACCACCTTAGCTCGAGAGCAAGTCGAGCGTGCAAACAGTTAATGAGAGAATTAATAAATAACATGAAGACTTTTTATCGTGAAAAACTCGAAAAGGGTGAAAACTCACGCGGACGGAACTGTGCCGACCAAATTTCACTATCTGTTGGTTCGTTGCAATTGAAAGCTGAGAACTCAAAAGCACGACAGTTCACTACTCATTCCAATGGTAGTAGAGAGAACTTCGATGGTGACAGGCCACCTCTCAAGAGAGTAAATACTTTCTGGGAATGAAAGTGAAATTCTCGAGTTGCCTTTCGGTGCCCGGAGGATTCACAACTCATACTACACCATATCATGCATATGATAACGCTTAATTTGTAGCGGTTAAGTAAACGCTGCCAAAAGATATTTATGGTAGCGTTTTTAACCGCAACTGTTGATACATAAACGCTACTATACACTTACGGATTAAGTTTGCCTTTGACGTGACCTGTGGGTTAAACCCTTCCAGAGTTCCAGGTTAATTGATTTATTTATTGCTAAAAGAAAGTTCTTTTGGGAGGCCTTCGGGCTTTCTAGGAGCCCCTACATAAATCTGAACCCTCCAACAAATACCTCCCCTTTCATCGAAGCCACCCCAAAAACTTTATTTTGAATCCCGTAATTTCAAAGCTCGTAAGTAATTGGCGACAGAAGAGACGCTCTCCCGCATTACTTTCACGCTCTAGCTTATTTTCTAACGCCTCAATTTATTTGAAATTGGTTTTGGAGTGCGAATAGATGTTTTGGGGTGCGAATAGAGGTTATGGTATGCGGATAGTGCTTTGCTAGGTTTAGAATAAAACCTAAAACACTAAGCAACCCTCCCTCTCCCCGATCTCCCTCCCTCTCAGATCGCGTGAAACGGCCGCATCCCTCCCTCTCCCTCTCGTCGCACAGAGCAGCCCCCCCGATCCCTCTCCTCTCCCTCTCCCGTCGCCTCTCCCTCGCCCGTCGCCTCTCCCTCTCCTATCGCCCCTCCTCCCCATCGGCCTGGAGCAGGGAAAACGCCGCCTGAGCCCTCTCCTCCCTCCTCCCCGTCGGCCTGGAGCAAGGAGGAGCCGAGCCACTCAGATTCAGAGACTCAAAAGGAATGTTGAGCATCGGCCGATCATCTTCCACTTTCTCGGTTTCTCCTTCGTGGTTCCGCACTTCCGCTAAATCTGATGGCTAAGGGGCAAAAAGGTTCATTTCTTTCTCTCTATCCCTAGTCCAAATTTACTTTATCATCTTGTCTATTTGATGGATAGATATTGTCAAGAAATGCTATGGGTTTTTTCGACTTTTTCTTGATTATTTTTAATTTTTTTCATGATTTCTTGTATTTTTGTCTAGAAATCCTGATGTAGAGTTTGTTCTGTCTGATGATGTAGATGGACCAATCCGATAGGCTAAGGTAATAGAATGGTGGTTTACTACCAAAAACCTTGTTCTATCTCACGAAGGTTTACACTGTGTAAGCGCCGATTAGGTTCAAGTTTTTTCTCAATTTTCAGATCTGTTTAATTTCCTGTCTGCTCTATTTGTCTGAGATTTCCTATGTGTGATTTGATTGTGGATGAGTTGGAACAAATAGTCTTTCAATTGACTTCGGATTCCAATCACTGTTATCTAATTTTGTATATCACTAGTTGTTGATGTTACTGCATGCAAAGTGTTTGTGACATTGCCTAAACAAGGTTGAAATTGCTGACACCTCTCCTTACGAGTCGCCCAAACAGGTAAGGGAGATTGCACTTGCAAAGCTATAGTTTAGTGTGATGAAAGCTTATGCTATTATAGGATTATGAAGTGATATAATGATGGATGGTGAGGCAACTCATCGAGATTTTTATACTCATATAATATGTAGCCTTATCTTGTAGTAGAGTATACATAGTTTTAGGATTTTCATGGCCTTATGCCTGGGTAGAGGAAATGGATTCGATATGGATCATATGTTGACATGTTTTTTGTATCCTTCTTTTCTGCATTTATATGCATATTAATAGAAACTCCTAAATGTTGTCAAATTTATATTGTTTAGAACTCATAATAATAGAATTGGGCTATGATGTCATGGATCAGGTAAAGGTAAACATTTGTTAATATTTTTTGTATTGCATGAATAAAATACACATTATTTTATAGAGATGAATGGGCTGCTCTATAATTGTATTCTCCATGGTAAAGCCATAAGAAGTTTCACGCTCGAGGTTGGAATCTTTAATAAATTTAATTATTAACGACTTATTTTTACTTCTCAACATTCAAATCCATACAACAACTTTGTCTAATTGTGATCTTATAAAATTTATATTTAAGTTTCGTGACTCCTCATGCGCTTCTACATTTTAACTACCACTTCAATTCTAGGGGATTTCATCATCTATACCCACATTCATTTGTATAATCCGAGGATTTGTTTTTTTACTTGTTTCCCCTTATGAAAAATTTAATGGAAAATGCGCTTACAGGAAAAAGGAGATTCTAGTACTAGCGAAGAGTTATCAAGAGAAGAGCTGGGACGTCTTGTAGCTTCTCGCTGGACTGGTGAAAGTGCTGACCAGGAAACTGATAACATTGGTAATGTTGAGGAAGAACATATGGATCATGACCCACTTGTGACAAATGAACACAAAGACTATCCCTCGTAAACTGAGGATGATGGAGCTAATTAATATAATGATGATAATAGTTATGAAGATGATAAAGATGATGATTTTGAAGATGATCATGCTGATTCAGATGGATCCTATATCACTGATGAGTATGAGAATCCTGATCCTGCAGGTTTGAGTGTTAATTCTTGAAAATTAGTTATGATATTTACTGGGCTGGATTTTAGCATAATGTTTGCTCGTCAATCAAATTTCTTGAATCTAATTAGTTCATTAAGTGTGATTGACTTAAATATATGGCTTTCCAGATACCACAGTGGGAAGTAGCTCATCATGGATCGACAAGATTCAACTGACTGTCCAGAATGTTCTGCAAGCTTTCAACTTTTTAAAGACTCCAGTGAATGTATCAGGTATGTGCTTCTATGCATATCATAACTATCTAAAGTTTGAAGAATGTGTCGATTAGGTTCTAATGATTTTAGTCTTAATAGTTTTATTTATGAATTTGTCTCATAGAAAAATTAATGTTGTAAATTATGTTCCATGTTGATATGAGTGCTAATTGTTTCTTGTTTATAATTTATACGTCCTTTATTTTGTTTTAGGTATATATGAGAAAATGAGGCACCAAGGGAGGCTTCGAAGAAGGAAGAAGGCAAGAAGGATGAGCCCGTGAAGAAGAAATTAAGAGAATAATTTTCATGTATTATTATATATGTTTTCTCATGTATTGAGTTTATTAAAGAAAATTAAGTGATCTATATATTGATTGTATTCATGAAGGGTTTGGGCTATCTCCCACCTTCTTTTTACTATTAATAAAAAAAATATTTGAATTCTTTTACACAATGGATATTATCTCCATTATTTGAATTTATTAAAATGAATTTTGTGCATAATTATACAAGAATTCAATTTAACATGTTAAAATGCATTTTATACAAATAAATGTCTAGCGATGAAGAATAGTAGTCATTGTTGTAGAATGGTAGCGCTCAATAACTGCTACCATTGAAAAGAATAAATGTTATAATAGATGTACCTATTGTAGCGGTTTCAGGATGTCACAATACATTGTGTAACCGCTACCATACCCTATGACCACGACGGCTGATACAACACACACGCAACCGCTACCGTAGCCCTACAGTAGCGGTTTTTTAATATATAGTAGCGGTTTTTGAGTGCTACCATATGCATGATATGGTGTAGTGTCACTTAAGAAGATTGTCTTCCGAAGTGAAGGAAATCTTCAAAGGCTCGAAGGAGACCTTCGAATGCTCGAAGGAGATCTTCGAAGATTCGAAGGACATCTTCTAAATTCGAATGAGATCTTCAAGCGTCGAAGGATAACTTAGAGGAAATCTTCAAAGGAGCTCTCTCGGGCGTAGAAGACAAAGTTCTTTGAAATGAAGACTCTCAGCTCCTTTTATAGCCTTGGGCAGGGGTAGTACGGTAATTTTGCCATTGTAATTGTTGAAACCTATCACGACCCGTCTCGACAAGTGTCAGAGCGCGCTTCGGGTGGGTCGTGATGCCATATGCATGGCGGAAAGGAACTCATGCCTGCTAAGGCGGAAACAGAAATACCACACTAGTTTTGAATTTGTTACTTTGAAAAGAATTTAGTACATTTTATAAGTATGCGGAAGCCACAATGAAAGGTTAATGCTCATGCATTTTTAATAAAATCTAATGTGACACACTATGATGAAATGATGAACGTGCAATAAGTCACAATAGTAAATTGTCATAAATTAAATGATCTGATACATCAAACATCATTGGAGTTGTCCACAATACACGAGAAAATGGCTGACAATAACTAATACATTAAAGTAAATCCAACAGTAACTGAAACAAAATACATAGAACCTGCTGATACAGTAACCAAAATAAAAACCTCCAAGCAAAGCTTGTTGGAACAACCCTATTACTGATTTGGGCTAGGATCACTATGTTTTAACTAAGGATCAAGTTGACCCCATTGTATAGTTTAAGGGTCAAGTTCTTAGGCTGATAGATTAGCTAGAACTTAAGGAAAAAGTTAAGTTCTCAGCGTTCGACAAATGGCTAGCGGCGCTCGACAGATGGCTGCCAGCGCTCGACAGTTTTCCAGCCAGTGTTCGACAAATGTCGAGTGGCGATCGATGAATGTCTAGCATCGTTCGACGAATTTGTCTCAGCATACTGAAGTATTATGGCCAGTTCCAGCGCTCGACATTCTCTGAGCAGCGTTCGACAAATGGCGAGCAGCGTTCGACGAATTCCAGCCAGAGCTCGACAAATTCTGTATTAAAGCTCAGTTCGACAAATTCAAGTCCAGATTATTTATATCAGTTATCTGTCAATACTCTGAACTCAGATCGACGACTCCAACGGATATATTCATACTTTTGGACGTATTCAAAGCAGGCAAGTAAGGATATTATATTATTCAAATATATTCCTTATTTCCTTTGTTCCAAGACAAAGATAGCCGTTGACATTTAATGCTAAGGAGTTTTTCACGACTAAGGAATTAAAGGACCTGACAAAAGTCGTTTTGTCTTTGTTGTTATTCCAAGAAAGGATTAAAGACAGATTATTCTATTCCAAAAATAGAATATATCAAAGACATACATTATTGTCTTATCTCTCTCGACAGAATTCAAAATTAGCATTCTTGCAGAATACAGAAAGATAACAATAAGGATAGAGAAAGAGAAGAAGAATATTCAGTCTACTATTCTCAGTCTTCTTCTTCTTCCTCAAGCAACACTCATCTTCTCAGAGAACATCATCTTCAAGATCCATCTCTCAGATATTCTACTGCAAGTTCAAGTCTTCTACAAGAGCAACAAGGAATCTGAAGAACCTGTTCTTCCAGATCAATCTGCTACAGAAGATTTGAGTCTTCAAGGGAAAGCTTCTCCATCATCTGTCAAATACTTCAATCAGACAGGGCGAGCTTTACAACAAGTCCACTAGAGTCTTCTCTCAGCATCTTGACAGAGAAGAACACTATAAACCTTTTCTCACCTCTCTTGTACAGGGTTAATACTCCCTTCAAAAGTGTAACCTCCTTGGTGGCAAGACACCTGATCAAAAAATCCTGTTGGTTTTGAGCACCTGATCAAAAGCTCTGTGGTGTGTGGACACCTGATCAAAATCACATTGGTGTTAGGGCACCTGATCAACCCTCCTAGTGGACTCCTACCAAAGAGTGGTAGAAGAGTGGACTACCCAGATTTATTGGGGAACCACTATAAATTCCTTGTGTCTTCTGGTTGTGTTTATTTCTTTGTGCTGTGCTGTGTGATTTTATTTATTCAGTTATTCTGTTTATATATTTCTCACTCTGCTTACACATATATATATAACACTATTTTAATTACACTATAAAACTAAGAAAAAGTTTTTACACTCTATTCACCCCCCCTCTAGAGTAACTTAAGATCTAACCACACTTTCAATTGGTATCAGAGGTTGGTTGATCTTATTTACAGGCTAACACCTGGATCACAAAGATCAATTAGATCTTAAATTAATTTAGAGTTTTTGTTTATCTATTTTCTGTTAAAAACTCATGGCACAGAACAAGGAGTACTCAAGCACAAGACCTCCAATATGCAATCTTAGCAAGTTTGCACTCTAGAAAGCAAGGATTAAGCTTTATATGAACTCTATTGATGAAGAAATTTTCAATGTTATTCTGACAGGGCCTCCAGCACCTACAGCATCAACCAGCACTGAAGTTATAGGAGACAATCATACTATCCCACCTCCTGAGTGAACAGAAACTCAAAAGAAGCAAAAAAGTGCAGATGCTAAATCCATGAACATATTGGCTCAAACTATGTCTGATGACATATTTCAAAAAGTGGTTGAATGTACTTCAGTTAGAGAAATTTGGATTTCACTAAATAACATGGTTGCAGGTTCTGCAGATGAAAGAAAAGGCAGAAGATCACACTTGATCTCTCTGTATGAAAACTTCAAGAAAGGAGACACAGAGACAGTGGTTGACATGTACAACAGACTCAGTCTCATAATTAATGAGCTGAAATCTCTAGACAAAGTGATTTCTATCACTGAAATAAATGATAAGATTCTAATGTGCTTCCCCAGCACATGGGATTCTAGAATCTGGCCAATCAATGAAGCCAGAAGTCTGAATGAGATCACCACTGAAGCTTTGTTGGGCAAACTCAAATCTTATGAGCAGCTCATCAAGTCCAGGGAAGCTGAATCATCCACTACATCTCCAGTAACAAAGAAAGAAAAGAGCATAGCTTTCAAAGCAGCTGATGTAGAAGAAGAAAAGACTCCACAAGATGAGGAGTTTATGAGTCTCATAGCCAAGAGATTCTACAAAATGGCCAAGAAGGACTTCAGAAAGAAGGAGTCCAGATCAAGAGAAAAGCAAAGGTATGACAAATCAACTCCTAAAGAAGTTATTTGTTATGGTTGCAGGAAACCTGGACACTACCTGACAGAATGTCCAGAAGAGAAAAAGAAAGAAAAGAAAAAGGAGAAAGAAGAGAAAAAAAGCTCCAACAAATCTTCCTCACACAAGCACAAAAAGAAGGGAAGAGGATTCATTGCAGAATCTTGGAGTGAAACTGAACCTGAATCATCATCCAGTTCATCTGATGATGATGAAGAAAAATCAAATGAAAGTGACAAATATCTGATGGCAATATATGACTCAGGTAGTGAGTCGAAATATGCTTCATCATCCAGCTCTAGTGATGATGAAGAAGAAAGAACATTCTGCATGATGGCTATCAATGCCTCGGGACATAATTCAGATAAGGAAAAATCAGACTCTGAAGCAGAAGATGATGCAGATCAGGTATTATCTCATTTTGATTTTACTTCAGTTGAATTCAAGGCTGAATTCAAAGTTCTTCGCTTAGACTTACTGAAATCTGAGAAAGAGATTATCTCACTCAGAAATAAGTTAGCTGACATGAAAATTATAAGTGAAGAAAATATAAACCATAAAAAGGATTTGGCTGCCTCTAGGGAACAGGTTGTTCTCATTGAGAACAAGTTGTCTGAAGCCAAAGAGTTTGAAGAATCCCTAAATGGGAGAAGTATCAAACTGATGGACATAACAAGCACAGTTAATGCTAGACTTAATAGCAAACTGGGCTTGGGTGCCTCATCAAGTGAGCCACATCTGATTAAGAAGAATATATTATCTACACAAATAAAATTCATATCTGCTAAAGGCAAAGGGGTTGTAGAAGCAAATAAAGATGTTTCAAGCAAGTCTGTTAAGAATAAGAGAATTCCGAAGAATTCGTCGAACGGAGCTCGACAAAAAGATTTCAATCTGTCGAACGGAGATCGACGAAAACTGAAAACAAATTTTCAGTATAGTAACTACATAGATAGCGTTCGACGAAATCATGCACATTCGTCGAACGGCGATCGATGAATTTACCAAAATTTGTCGAACAGAAACTATACACAGAAATTCAGGAATTCTAATTCTAAACACATTAAAAATCCTTTTACTGAATGGATTATACCTCCAAGGAGATATCATCCACAAGGCTATAAGTATCGGCCTGAAGTGTCCTTTATTTCTGAATATTGTGGTAAAACAAAAGGACCCAAGGTAGTCTGGGTCAAAAACAACAGCGATCGATGAATTTACCAAAATTTGTCGAACAGAAACTATACACAGAAATTCAGGAATTCTAATTCTAAACACACTAAAAATCCTTTTACTGAATGGATTATACCTCCAAGGAGATATCATCCACAAGGCTATAAGTATCGGCCTGAAGTGTCCTTTATTTCTGAATATTGTGGTAAAACAAAAGGACCCAAGGTAGTCTGGGTCAAAAACAACTAGTTTATTTTTCTGTCTTTGCAGGCACACAGCTATCCAAGGATAAGAGAATGTTGGTACTTGGATAGTGGATGCTCAAAGCATATGACAGGAAACAAGGCCAACCTAAGCAATTATAAGGCAAAACTTGGACCCAAAGTTGTCTTTGGAGACTCCAACTGTGGACAGACAAAATGGTATGGACAAGTCAAAGTTGGAGCAGTCACATTCAAAGAAGTATCATATGTGAAAGGTCTCAAGCACAACCTCATCAGCATAAGTCAGTTATGTGGTGAAGGTTATCAGGTAACCTTTAACCCTTCCCAATGTCTTATTACCAATAATAAAAATAAAAATGTATTATCTGGTGTTAGACAAGGAAATATTTATCTAGTCAATTTTGACTCTGCCAATACTGACATCTGTCTATTTAATTCAATAAGTAAGACAAATGAACTATGACATAAAAGGCTAGGACACATTAACCTTAGAACTATCTCTAAGCTTTCTAAGGACAATCTTGTTAGAGGGCTGCCTTCTGGTTCATACAAAAAAAACTTTGCAGGGCTTGTCAGTTAGGTAAGCAGACTAGAAGTAGTTTCAAATCTTTATCCAAGAGTGATTCACCTAGGATTCTGTATTTATTGCATTTAGATCTCTTTGGACCTACTGCTATACAGAGCTCAGGAGGGAAGCATTATTCTCTAGTTATTGTAGATGACTTCTCAAGATTCACTTGGGTGTTCTTTCTTAGAAATAAGTCTGACACTTTCAAAGATCTAACAGACTTTCTCAGGTCCATTAAGACTGAGTACTCTACTTTAGTTGCATTGATCAGAAGTGATCATGGTACTGAGTTTGAGTCTCTTCTGATGAGAGAATTATGTGGAAAAGAAGGGAGCATGCAGTGTTTCTCTGCTCCTAGAAGCCCTCAACAAAATGGGGTAGCTGAAAGGAAATATAGAACATTAATTGAATCAGCAACTACATTGCTTGCTGATGCTCATTTGCCACCCTCTTTTTGGGCAGAGACAGTGAACACATCAAATTATGTGTTGAATAGAAGTCTGATACATAAACTTAAGGGTAAGAATCCCTATGAACTACTCAAGAATAAAAAGCCTAAGGTTAGCTATTTTAAGATTTTTGGTTGTAAATGCTATGTGCATAACAATGGTAAGAAATATCTAAGGAAGTTTGAAGCTAAGGCAGCTGAAGGCATATTCCTTGGATACTCTCTATCTAGTAAGGCATATAGAGTCTACAACAAATCTACTTTTAAAATAGAGGAGTCCATGCATGTTTCTTTTGATGAAACTAACCTATTGAATGAGGAGAGGAATACCACCTCTACCATAAATACATTGCAGGTATCAGATTTATGTGGAGAACTAAGTGAGATAAATCTAGAGAAAAGAGATTCTTCACCTCCAGCAACTCAAACACTTGAAGATAGTGAAGAAGAAGATCATCATCCAGAAGATCTTGCTGACAAATCAATTCAAGTGACAGCTGATCAAATTCCCCAAGAAGATATCATTGTTGAACAAGCTCCAACGGTTGACCACATCACAGTTAGAGATCATCCAATATCACAAGTGATTGGTGATATTTCAGCAGGTGTGCAAACAAGGAATCAAGTAAATCAGAACATGATGCACACATGTTTTCTCTCTCAGATTGAACCTCAATCTCTACAAGATGCAGAACAAGATCCTAACTGGATCATTGCTATGCAAGAGGAACTCAATCAGTTTGAGACAAACAAAGTATGGGATTTGGTTCCAAGACCAAAAGACCATCCAGTGATTGACACTAAATGGGTCTTCAGGAACAAGCTAGATGAACAAGGCAACATTGTGAGAAATAAAGCAAGACTGGTAGCCCAAGGTTATTCACAGGAAGAAGGGATTGATTATGACCAGACCTTTGCTCATGTTGCAAGACTTGAAGCCATCAGAATCTTTCCTGCATTTGCTGCATATAAAAAGTTCAAAGTATTTCAAATGGATGTGAAGAGTGCATTCTTAAATGGAGAAATTAAAGAAGAAGTCTATGTGGAACAACCACCAGGTTTCATCTCTCCAACTCAACCCTCTTTTGTATTTAAGCTTAAGAAAGCTCTTTATGGTCTCAAACAAGCTCCTAGAGCATGGTATGAGACTTTAGCTAGTTTTCTTTTGGAAAACAATTTCTGTATAGGCTTAGTAGATAAAACCCTATTTTTTAAGATTCATAAAAATAAAACATTGCTAGTTCAAATATATGTAGATGACATTATTTTTGGCTCTACTGATTCAAATTTGTGCAAAAGATTTTCTAATCTAATGCAATCTAAATTTGAAATGAGTAGTATGGGTGAGTTATCATACTTCCTTGGTCTTCAAGTGAAGCAAACTCCAAATGGAATTTTCATATCCCAATCTAAGTATGCTAAGGAATTAGCGAAAAGGTTTGGTATGTCTGATTCTTCCACCATGAAAACACCCATGCCCTCTAATGCTGTTGTTGATAATGATGAATCAGGGAAACCTGTTGATTCAAAAGTATATAGAGCAATTGTTGGCTCACTACTTTATTTAACAGCTAGTAGACCTGACATAATGTTTGCTACCTATATTTGTGCTATGTTTCAAGTTAACCCCAAAGAATCTCACTTAATTTTATTAAAAAGAATTTTGAGATATATAAAGGGTTGCCCTAATCTAGGACTTTGGTATCCAACAACATCTGAATTTGAATTAACTGGATTCTCAGATTCAGATTATGCTGGATGCAGAGTAGACAAGAAAAGCACATCAGGAACTTGTCAGTTTCTTGGTGATAGGCTTGTGTCTTGGTTTTGTAAAAAGCTGACATCTGTGTCTACATCAACAGCTGAAGCTGAATACATGGCTGCTGGCAGTTGCTGCTCACAGATGTTGTGGATACAAAATCAACTTCTAGACTATGGTGTCAACTTAAATAATTCAATTATATTTTGTGACAATATTAGTGCAATATCTATAGCACAAAATCCAGTTCTCCATAGTAGGACTAAACACATAGAAATTAGGCACCACTTCCTTCGGGATAATGTGGATAAAAATAAAATTTGCCTACAATTTATTTCTACTGATTTACAAAGAGCTGACATTTTCACCAAGCCATTGGATGAAAAGAAACATATCTTCTTTATAAATCAATTAGGAATGATAGATGGAGATTCAATCTGTTAAAAAAATTAACATTTCTATTTATCCCCAAAATTCGTCGAACGGAGAGCGACGAATTTGTATCATTTGTCGAACGGTGGTCGACGAAACCTGTTATCTTCAGAATCGATAAAGAAAATTTCATTTGTCGAACGGTGGTTGACGAAAAAGATATTTTTGTCGAACGCTGTCTGACAGAGACATAAAGTCTTTTCGACTTCTGTTTTTAATTAGGTTTTTGCCGAACGCCGCTCCTCAAATGCGCCCCCTTCTCCGGTCTATATAATCTCTAATTTATTTCTTAATAGATCGCGCCTACAGAAATCGTTTCCCTCCAGTTCCCCTCTGCACTTGATCTTTCTCTCTTGCAGGTACAAATGGCGATTTCTCAAGCCGCGCTCTACTCGATGAAGTTCGATGCCGGGTTTGACATCGACATGGAATCTTTCGCTCAATCTGACCAAGTCTTCAAGGATATTCTTCAACTGTTTAAAGAGCAGCAGTTAAAGAAGTTAATGAGCATGAGGATAAAGCTGCACACAATAGAGATTAAGGAATGATGTTTTACGACTAAGCAGGAAGATGAAAGTCTAACAGGAACCATCTCAGGACATCAGGGAAAACAACAGGCATGATTATATCAATAGGCACCAATTTATGTTGATGGTGGCCTAAATGGAAAAGAAGAAAGTGAACTGGGGATCCATCCTCTTTGGATTGATTAAGAAGAAGATTTCAAAGGAAAATGTCTGCTTTGGAAGAATTATTGGAATTGTATTGCAGGAAAGACACCAAGACCTTCTGGTCTCTCCCAAGGTGACCATTAATGCTAGCAAGAAGCTGACCTCAACTCTGTTTGCTAAATGGGACAGGGTGTTTACCAAGAAGAACACAGGAGCAGCTACACAGAAGAAAACTTCAGAAGGCACAAGGACTGATCCAGTCACTCCCTCAACCCTTCTTGAAGCTCCTTCTCCTCCTCTTCTTGTTTCTTCTCCTCCTCTCCCATCTCCACCTCAGAACATTTCCCCTGCACAATCTCCACCTCCAAATTCTCCCACACTCATTGATGACATTCCATCCTCATCTACCCTTCTAACCCCTCATAATTCTCCACCTCCATCTCCAATTCATAATGACTAACAGTCACCCATCCATCACTCTTGCCCTATTCATTCTAACATCCCTCAACAACATGCCAATGTTGCAAACATCTTTGTACCAACCTCCATTCCATCCACTTCTCAACCATCTTCATCTCATCAACCTGAAATGTTATTTCTACATTTCCAAACTATTGCAGATCAAATTCTTGACTATATTCTTCCCAAGATAGATCAAATCATGGATGCAAAACTTAATCCAATCCATCATATTCTTTCAAATCTTGACTCCACCTTGGATGCAAGAATTGGTCCAATTCTTCAAGCAATTTCTGAACTATCTTCCAAAATATCTTCAATTCCTTCCTCCCTTTCTGTCCCTTCTTCTAGGGGCCTAGATTCAGGTCTCCCTGAAGCTAGGCAGGGGGAGATGCCTTATGAAGAAGCTCGAGAAGCTCATGTTTCAGAAGATTTAGTGTTTGAAGAAGATCAAGAAGCTCCAGTTTTAGAAATTTCAGTATTTGATTCAGTATTTGATTCAGAAATAAGTGACTTATCTACAGTTTCAGCAGTACCAGCTATAGAAGAAATCAATAATATCTACATTCATTCTTCTTTATATATTACTCATTTGCTATTTAAGTTCAATTCTATTTACTCAGTTCTGCCAAAATCTCATGAATATTCTAGAGCAATTGTTCCATACACTGCTCCAATTGATAAAGTTTTGCTGAAAAAGATTATCAGCAGTTTTGCAGTTCAAAAAGAAGATCCAGTTCATGTTTCAGTTCCAGTTCAAAGTCATGCAAGTGAATCAGTTGAAATTTCAGAAGAAATTATCAATAGTTTTGAATTCCCAACTTTTGTCTTTGATGAATCACCAATTCCAGATTTTGATGAAATTTGGAAAGCAGAAGATGAAGCTTATGAAGCTGAAGAGCAAAGAATTAAAGCTCTTAATTTGCTAAATGATTTATATGATAATCCAATTCCTTCTTCTGACTCTAATGAAGATGATAATGAAAGTGAAAGAAAAGAAAAGCAAAGTCAAAAGCTGTTCCCAAGCCTCCAAACCATGAGAATGATATCCCTTATTATGTTCTTCATAACATTACTCTTGACAAAGATACACCTCATTGGATGAAATTCTCAAGGAATGAGAATAAAAGAAGAAAGAAGATGAGGAAGACTGGTTACTATTCTGACAAGCCTGTCAAATATAACCATCCTGCTCCTCCTCCTCCTCCAGCAGCAGGCTCAGCAGCACCTTCTTCTACTTCTCAAAAGTCCACTAATCAGCAATCAAGTAAACCAGCTAACACAAGTGGTTATCAAAGTTCCTGGTCTTCAGGATTTTCTTCAACCCCTTCCAAGAATGTTACTACAGAATATAAGCTTACAATATCTGATGGATCCTTGCACAGGAAATTAAACATTCCTTTTGAAAAACCTTCATTGCAGGCTATTGATTCTGATGATAGGCCTTTGTCCCAGTGAATACAGAAATTGATGAAATAGCACAAAAGGCTAGATTCAAAGAGACAATTGCCTCAGCTCAGATTAATAAGGCTAAAGCTGAAGGAAAGGACCACTCTCAATTCTCAACCATGTCAGAGCACAGAAGAAAAGAGTTTGAAAAGTATAAGTCAAAGAACTTTTTCAATGCTGAAGAATTCCTAATGCAGTACCCACAAGCAGTCATTGTTCAAGCTAAATCTCAGACTGTTATTGGTGCTCAAGATCTCTACATAAGCAAGAAGAAGTCTGAAGATCCAAACAGGATAATCATCTTCAAACCAGCTAAGAAGTGAAAAAGGTTCAGACTTATTTATTATGTTCTTGTTTAAACATTTTGGCTGTAATGAACTCAGAGCACTATTTTTATTCTATCTGCTGAAATGAATTTTCATTCTGTCAGATATATCTTTTATGCTCTGCTGTTTATTTTTCTATTGTATTTATTTGATTGATTGTCAAATAGTATCCTAACCCAAATAGGGGAGATTGTTGGAACAACCCTATTACTGATTTGGGCTATGATCACTATGTTTTAACTAAGGATCAAGTTGACCCCATTGTATAGTTTAAGGGTCAAGTTCTTAGGCTGATAGATTAGATAGAACTTAAAGAAAAAGTTAAGTTCTTAGCATTCGACAAATGGCTAGCGACGCTCGACAGATGGCTGCCAGCACTCGACAGTTTTCCAGCCAGTGTTTGACAAATGTCGAGTGACGTTCGACGAATGTCTAGCATCGTTCGACGAATTTGTCTCAGCAGACTGAAGTATTATGGCCAGTTCCAGCGCTCGACATTCTCTGAGCAACGTTTGACAAATGGCGAGCAGCGTTCTACGAATTCCAGCCAGAGCTCGACAAATTCTGTATTAAAGCTCAGTTCGACAAATTCAAGTCCAGATTATTTATATGAGTTATCTGTCAATACTCTGAACTCAGATCGACGAATCCAACGGATATATTCATACTTTTGGATGTATTCAAAGCAGGCTAGTAAGGATATTATATTATTCAAATATATTCCTTATTTCCTTTGTTCCAAGAAAAAGATAACCGTTGACATTTAATGCTAAGGAGTTTTTCACGGTTAAGGAATTAAAGGACCTGACAAAAGTCGTTTTGTCTTTGTTGTTATTCCAAGAAAGGATTAAAGATAGATTATTTTATTCCAAAAATAGAATATATCAAAGACAGACATTATTGTCTTATCTCTCTCGACAGAATTCAAAAATAGCATTCTTGCAGAATACAGAAAGATAACAATAAGGATAGAGAAAGAGAAGAAGAACATTCAGTCTTCTATTCTCAGTCTTCTTCTTCTTCCTCAAGCAGCACTCATCTTCTCAGAGAACATCATCTTCAAGATCCATCTCTCAGATATTCTGCTGTAAGTTCAAGTCTTCTACAAGAGCAACAAGGAATCTAAAGAACCTGTTCTTCCAGATCAATCTGCTACAGAAGATTTGAGTCTTCAAGAGAAAGCTTCTCCATCATCTGTCAAATACTTCAATCAGACAGGGGGAGCTTTACAACAAGTCCACTAGAGTCTTCTCTCAGCATCTTGACAGAGAAGAACACTATAAACCTTTTCTCACCTCTCTTGTATAGGGTTAATACTCCCTTCAAAAGTGTAATCTCCTTGGTGGCAAGACACCTGATCAAAAAATCCTGTTGGTTTTGAGCACCTGATCAAAAGCTTTGTGGTGTGTGGACACCTGATCAAAATCACCTTGGTGTTAGGGCACCTGATCAACCCTCCTAGTGGACTCCTACCAAAGGGTGGTAGAAGAGTGGACTACCCAGATTTATTGGGGAACCACTATAAATTCCTTGTGTCTTCTGGTTGTGTTTATTTCTTTGTGCTGTGATGTGTGCTTTTATTTATTCAGTTATTCTGTTTATATATTTCTCACTCTGCTTACACATATATCTATAACACTATTTTAATTACACTATAAAACTAAGGAAAAGTTTTTAACACTCTATTCACCCCCCCTCTAGAGTAACTTAAGATCTAACCTCCACTTTCAAAGCTGCAGTTGAACGAAAAAAACTCAGGGAGCAGACGGCGCAGTCACGAACCCTAAGGCAAATCCAAACAGAAGGAAAATGCCTCAGAACAAGAAAAATAACAGAAAACAGGCTATAAATTTAAGTACGTGCAGAAATAATTCTAAAGTACAAATTTACTCTTGAAACAGGCTAGTGAAATAGGCAGGTAACTGAAACAAGCAGTAACTATCTATAAATATTAGCTACTCCGAAGTATAGCTTAAACATTTATTTTGCAACGACATAAGCTGTAATCGATGAAATGCATAGGTGTTTATAGTGGGCGTGCATGGTTCACACTCAAGTCCAAGTGTAAGTCTTACTAGAATAAGAGTATTTCCTGCTTACCGTGACCATGCAAACAAGACGATGTACCACCTAAACCCTAGTTTCCAAGATTTGCTTATGACACTCAAGAACTAAGTGATTCATGATTTTTTCGTGGAGTAGTTATCATAACACGACATGCTTACGGGCGATGATCCTCGCATTGTCAGTTACAGTTAATAACTTAAATACATGTGAAAAGAACTTAAAATTCTTAGTTTGCAAGCGAGAGGGAATTCTCCACTTGCCTTATGGTGAGGCCGAAACTAACAAAATGTTGGCGGCGGCTAAGCGGCGCAAACAACACTCAAGTTCTGAATTTATCCTGTTCAATAGCTATGAATTTGACATAACGGGAAAAAATACACTAACACAAGCAATCCACTTAACAAGCCTAAACATGAAGGGTTAGCAAATTTACCTCCCTCACGGGTGAGGGAGAAAAGGCTACCACAAGTAAATCAGAGATTTGACAGCACGTAGGCGACGGAGACCCTAAATCGGAGAGGGTTTTGGAGAGGTTCCACCACTAGATCCGACGAGCGGTACCGAAAACACAAACAAATACGGGATTAGGCGATTATACGACGAACATGAGATGGATCCACGTAATCACATTAGTTGGGGCGCGAAAATTATCATAATAATCTAGGGCAAATCTGAAGCAATGAGATTGGAGGAGTTTCTCACCCAAGGAGACCAGATATGTGCTCAAAAATCTGAGTATAGGAGGTTTCAAGCAAAACCCTATACGATCCTCTTGCAATCCACCGGTCTAATCGCAGCGGGAGAGGGATGGAGGGGCTGCCTGCACCTGGAAGAGAGGGAGAAAGAAGCCCTGTTGCTAGCTCCAGGAGGTGGAAGGATTGTTGCCCTCACTGGACGAGGAAGGAGGAGGAGGGAAGCAGCTTTCTGCGACTGTCGTCGGCCAAGGGAGGGGAAGAGATCCGTTGGATAGAATAGGAGGAGGGGAACGCCGGCCTGGGAGAGGAGGGAGGCGTCAGAAACTAGAGAGGGAGACGTCTTCGTCGGCAGGAGGAGCAGGCGTCGGCGTCGTCACTGTGTGCGGGAGACGGGAGCAGTACCGGATCGGGAGCGGCACGTGAACGGGATTGAGAATGCCCTAGCGCGTGCGGTTTGCGGGAAACTTGGACCGGGAGACTTAAATCGGGGGCTGGCTGCGACTAAAAATAACAAGGGAGGGGGAAATTATCTTACCTATTATTATGTCTTATGTCTTATTATTATTATTATTATTATTATTATTATTATTATTATTTTAGGGTTGTTACATTCTCCCCTACTTAAGAAGTTTCGTCCCGAAACATTCTGAGGATTCCCTAAAAGGGGCCTCTTATGACGAAGATTCAAATGTCATTTATACCGACAAGGTTTGCAAATCAAAGCATTGAAACTAACTATGAAAATAGCAAAAAGAGAAGAGAACAAGAGCAGAGGCATACCATGATCAGGAGAAAAAGGTGAGGATACTTGCTACGCATGTCAGCCTCAAGCTCCCAAGTGAACTCCTCAGACTTGCCATGCCTCCAAAGTACCTTCACCATAGGAATAGTTCTCTTTCAAAGCTTGCGTTCTTGATATTCCACTATCTTAGCGGACTCAATCAGATAAGACAAATTAGCTTCAGGAACCACCGGGATTTCCTCAAGAACACGATTAGGATCGTTGATGTATTTCCGGAGCTGACTGACATGGAAAACATCATGAACACCGGACAACGAATCTGGCAACTCCAAACGATAAGCAGATCCTCCAACACGCTCTGAAATGGTGTACGGCCCCACAAATCTCGGGCTGAGCTTATGATGGCGACCAAACCGTTTCACCCTAAGAGTAGGAGAACCTTCAAGAACACCTGATCGCCTACGGCAAACTCCAACGGACGGCGGCGCTGATTGGCATACTTCCTCTGTCTTTCAATGGCAAGACTGAGCTGAAGACGAGTCTTCTTGGTGGCTTCTTCCATTTCCTGAAGTAACTCAGGGCCCAACACCACCTTCTCACCAACTTCTGACCAATAGAGAGGAGTTCTACAATGACGCCCATACAATGCTTCGAAGGGGGCCATCTTGAGGCTCTCCTGATTGTTATTGTTGTACGCGAACTCGACCAATGGTAGTGCTCATCCCAAGCTCCCTTGAAGTCCAGAATATAACACTGAAGCATATCTTCAAGAATCTGATTAACCCTTTCGGTCTGCCCATCGGTAGTTGGATGATAAGCGGTGCTCAGGTTGAGCTCAGTACCCAAAGCTTGCTGAAAACCCTTCCAAAAGTGCGAAACAAACCTCGAGCACGATCAGAGACAATCCGCAGAGGAATCCCATGAAGTCTAACTATCTCAGAGACATAGATCCAGGCCATCTTCTCAGTGGAGTGACCTTCCTTGTACGGGATGAAGTGAGCCACTTTCGTCAAGCGGTCCACTATGACCCAAATCGCATCATGCCCTCTCGGAGTACGGGGCAAACCCGTGAAGAAGTCCAAAGAAACATCTTCCCACTTCCATTCAGGGATAGGCAAAGGATGCAAAAGACCACCAGGACGTTGACGCTGAGCTTTCACCTTCTGGCACGTCAGACATCAAGAGATAAAGCGAGCTATATAATTCTTCATACTAGGCCACCAAATGATTTGCTTCAAGCCATGATACATTTTATTATTGCCTGGATGACCAGATGTGCGGGACTCGTGAGCTTCTCGGCAAATACTATCGAGCAATTCAGGAACATCAGGAATGCAGAGGCGGCCTCAAAAACGCAGAACATCGTCAGAGATAGAGAAATCTGGAAGAGTCCCAAGTTCAACCTGTCGGCGGATGCGCTGGAGTGCGGGATCAGATGGCTGCAAATCCTTCACCTGCTCTACCCACAACGGAACAGAAACCTCTCCATCACCCTCAGGTGCGATGGATATATCCATCTGATCGAGGTCATCAATCAAGGCTGCTAGAATAGCTGACATGGGTGCACAAGCGGCTACGAAGGCATGCCGGCTCAACGCACCTGCCACTGAATTGGCTTTACCAGGAACATACGTGACGTGCAAGTCATAATCTGCCACAAATTCGAGCCAACGCCTCTGACGAAGATTGAGGTCCTTCTGAACAAAGATGTACTTTAAACTCTGGTGGTCGGTGAAAAATTGACACTTCACGCCATAGAGATAATGACGCTAAAGCTTCAAAGAAAACACCACCGCAGCGAACTCCAGATCATGGGTGGGGTAGTTGCGTTCATGAACCTTCAACTGTCTCAACCCATAAGCAATAACACGACCATCCTGCATCAGGACACAACCCAAACCAACTCCGGAAGCGTCAGTGTAAACTTAAAAGTCCAACCCTTCTGACGGAAGAGCTAAAACAAGCGCTGAACACAGACGTTGCTTCAACTCAGAAAAGGACTGCTCGCACTGATCTGACCACTCGAACCTAGCATGCTTTTGAGTTAGTCGAGTCAGGGGAGCAGTAAGAGAGGAAAAACCCTTGACGAAGTGTCGATAATAGCCAGCCAAACCAAGGAAGCTGCGGATCTCGGTAGGGGTAGAAGGTCGCTTCCAGTCCATAACTGCGGAAATCTTGGCAGGATCAACAGAATGTCCATCTCCCAAAATGACGTGGCCTAAGAAGGCAACACGGTCCAGCAAGAACTCACATTTTGCCAACTTGGCATAAAGCTGATGCTGACGAAGGGTGGAGAGAGTGAGTCTAAGATGGGCTGCATGCTCCTCGCAGGTCTTGGAGTAGACCAAGATATCAACAATGAAGACAGTGATGAACTTGTCCAGGTACTCACGGAAGACACGGTTCATCATGTCCATGAATGCAGAAGGGGCGTTAGTTAACCCAAAAGACATCACCAAAAATTCGAAATGTCCATACCGAGTCCGGAAGGCTGTTCTGGGGATGTCGAAGTCCTTGATCTTCAGCTGATGGTTGTTGGAACTTGGTCTTCCGCATCTCCTAGGTTTGAGAATAACAAATCTTATGTGTATTTGATCTTTTGTGTTCAAGTGTGCAGGTTAGCATAGTCCACATGACTCAAGGAGTACTCATGATGTCTGCCCCCAAAATTGAGGCCACAATTCGAAGAGGCTCACTAGCGCCGGCGGTAGCGATAGCGCCCGGCGCTAGCGTTGATCTTCGCGATTCCGGCATCGTTTTTAGAAGGAGCTAGCGCCCGACGTTAGGTACTAGCGCTGGCGGTAGCATGGCGCACAAGAGGCATGGAGCAATATGTTGCCGTGGATTGAAGATCCTGCCGCGCAAAACGTTTCCTAATCCGGGCTAGCGCCGGCGGTAGCGCTTGGGCTATAAAAGGACCCCCTCTCCTCTTGTTTTCGCACACCAATTGTATACACCTCAGAGAGAGAGTACTAGAATTCCAGAGGCCTATCTTGGCCGAAATTTGAGGTCCCGACGAAGCTCTGCCAACTTCTGAAGGAGGATTCCATCACGCCGAAGCCAAACGAAGTCCGCTTCGACAAACGTTGATTCTACAGCGGATCTTCGCCTCCATATTCAGAAGTTCATCTCAAGGGAAGTTGTTATTATTGTATTTCCCTTTTATCATTGTAAACGGTAGTGAAATCGCCTCTTGTTGGCGACTAGGTCTGGGGTAGACTTAGGGCTGAAATTCGCCTCGTGTTAGTGACTAGATCTAGGCTAGTTCCAGGGGGTGCTCGAGGCCACATCCGGGGAAGGATTGGATAGAGCGGCTTGAGGCCGAATCCGGGGAGGATTAGGCTAGGGCCACCGGTTTGCGGGGAAGCGAGTCGGGATAGAAAACAAGAAGAGCTTTTATTATTCGCCTCCGATCTCTAGCGTCATCGAGATCAAGTTTTGTAAAACTTATTTATTATTAATAAAGCTTGTCTCCTTTTTGTTTTACTTCACTTATTTCATGTCTTTAATCTTTCAATAATTCAAAGTTTTTAAATATAATCTATAGTTTTTTGAAAACTCTTATTCACCTCCCCTCTAAGGGCGCCGACCGATCCAACAAGTGGTATCAGAGCTAGTTTTTGTTCCAATCGGCTTAACAACCGAGAACAATAGCGTCTCATGATCTCGCTTTTCCTGAGGGTCAAGGGGTTAGTCGACCACCTCTCTTTACTGGGTCTGATTTTAACTACTGGAAAAATCGAATGATGTGTTTTCTTATGACTATGGATGTAGAAGTATGGAACATGGTAGAAGTTCGGTACTCTCCTCCTACAACTGTAGTGGGAGAGGCAATATTAGCAAAACCTAAGGATAAATGGGACGATAACGATAAACTAAGGTGTAAAAATAATGCTAAAGCAATGAACGCTTTATATTGCGCTTTAAATAGGACTGAGTTTAATAGAATTTCTGCATGCACAACTGCTTATGATATTTGGAATCAATTGGAAGTTACTCATGAAGGTACATCGCAGGTGAATGATGCAAAGCTATTCCAACTGGAATCTGAATATGAAAAATTCAGGATGGATACCGAAGAGGACATTAACTCGATGTACACCCGCTTCACCAAGATGGTCAACGCTTCAAAGGCACTTGGAAAGACCTACTTAGACGGGGACTTGGTGAGGAAAATTCTTCGTTCCTTACCTCCAAGGTTCAATCCAAAGGTGACAGCCATCTCGGAGTCGCACAACTTAAGAACGCTCCAGATCGAGAATCTCATTGGGAATCTCAAAACCCATGAGGTAGAACTACAAATTCAACATGACGAATACAACAAGGAGCCGAAGAAAAAGGCATTGGCGCTGACATCAAGGAAGGAGTGCATCGAAGAGGACGTTGATGATGAAGAAGGACTCCTGGTGAAGAATTTCAAGAAGTTCATCAGAAATCCAGAGAGAAGAAACACATTCCGAAAATTCTTCCAAAAAGATACTCGATGAAAGGGATCCTCCTCTTCATCGAAGAAAGGAAAAGGAAGCGATGACGAAGAAGAAAGGCCGCCTCCAGAATGCTATCACTGCAGAAAAACCGGGCAAATTCGGAGCCAGTGCCCAAAATACAAAAAGGAATGGAAAGAACAAAAGAAAGCAAAAGAAAAGAAGAAAGTGCTGAAGGCCGCTACTTGGGATGACTCTTCCTCTGAAGAGTCAAACGGTTCTGAGTCAAATAGCGAGGAGGAAGCAAACTTGTGCTTAATGGCCAAAAGCGACGATGACGACACCAGTGTTAGCGACACTGAGGTATCTCCTCCTATCTTTGAAGAACTTTATGATAAATTTGTTTTATTAAATCATGAAAATGAATCTATTATAAAAGAAAATCGTAAGCTCACAAAAAAATTAGTCTCTCTTGAAAAAAGAAAAGTTTCATGTCAAGAATGTGAGCACTCTTTATTTATGATAAAAGAACTTGAAGTTTCTCTCTCTAATGCCCTTTCACAAAACAAAATCATTGCAAAAGAAAAAGGGGACTTAGAGAGAAAATTGAAAACTTCTATATTACAAATTGAAAAGAACAAAAAAGGATTTGAAAACAAATGTGTTATGATTGTTCAAGAAAATACATCTCTTAAAAAACAAAATTAAAATCTCAATTTAGCCATAACCAAATTCGGGATTGGTCAAAAATCCCTGAATATGCTTCTGGGTAATCAATGCTTTGGGTCTGGAAAAATCGGACTCAGATATAAAAGTGAACACTACCGCCCGGCGCTAGCTACTAACGCCGGCGGTAGTTCTAAAGTTAAAAATTCCTCTAGTTTTTCTTATGTACAAACATCATCCAGCAAGGGCAACATAGAAACTCAGAAAAGGGTCTCAACCCCCTTTATTTCGTGTGTTAATTGTCTTAAATTTGGACACACGTCTGGCTCTTGCAGGAATATAATAAATCAACGATCATTAAAACAAATCTGGGTACCTAAGAAATCCACTTACTCTATGGGTGGTACCTCTTGGGTATCTGGGTCTTTACTCTCATCCTCTTTCTAGATTTGCAGGAAGGCTAAGGAAACAGAAGACGTGTGGTATTTGGACTCAGGCTGCTCCAAACACATGACGGGCAATAAAGCAAAATTCCTTAGCCTAGAAAAGAAGAAAGGAGGAATAGTAACGTTTGGCGATAACGGTAAAGGAAGAATCATGGGAGTTGGTACAGTGGGTAACGCATCTTTTCTTATATCAAATGTGCTTTATGTGAAAGGATTAAAACATAACCTAATATCTATAAGACAACTGTGTGATAAAGGTTTAAACGTACTTTTTGAATCTTCCACTAACCTTTGCAAGATTGTTAATCCTAAAACAAAAGATGTGTTATTAACTGGACCTAGAATTCATAATGTTTACATAGTTTCATTTCATGATTTTTCTAAATCTTCTATAAAATGTTTTATAACCAAAAATGATGAATTAGAATTATGGCATAGACGCTTAGGCCACGCTAGTACAAAGCTCATCTTAAAACTAGCAAAAAGAGAATTGATTAGAGGATTGCCTAAGTTAAATGGAAATTTATCTTCATTATGCTCTCCATGCCAAAAAGGCAAATTTACTAAGTCATCTTTTAAAAGCAAAAATGAAATTTCTACATCAAAACCTCTGCAATTAATTCATATGGATCTTTTTGGTCCCGTTAACACTGCGAGTCTTGGTGGTAGATTATACACTTATGTTCTCATAGATGACTATTCTAGATATTGTTGGACTTTATTTCTCTCCTCCAAATCTGATGTGTTTTGCGAATTTTCAAAATTATGTACTCGCATTCAAAATGAATTAGATTTAAAAATAAAATGCATTCGCTCAGATCATGGAGGTGAATTTGAAAATGAAAATTTTAAATCTTCTTGTGACATGTTAGGTATTAAGCATGAGTTCTCTGCTCCACGCACACCTCAACAAAACGGGGTTGTAGAATGGAAAAATAGGACAATACAAGAACTTGCACGCACAATGCTATCTGAATATAAATTACCTAAGTATTTTTGGGCAGAAGCTGTAAGCACTGCATGCTATGTAATAAATAGAGTTATGCTTCGCCCATCATTAACTCTCACAGCATATGAACTCTACTATCAAAAGAAACCTAACGTATCGTATTTTAAAGTATTTGGATGTAAATGCTTCATTCTTAATACAAAAGATTCCTTAGGAAAATTTGACGAAAAATGCGATGAAGGAATATTTCTTGGTTATTCTTCAACTAGAATATTTAATAAAAGATCAAGCAAGGTTGAAGAGTCAATTAATGTCAGATTTGATGAGTTTGTTTCATGTGCAGAAAAGTTCCCTACAGGTACCGATGATGAACCTTTGCCATTCTTGGAGCACGACGAAGAAGAACCGTCCAAAGAAAAGGAGGAGAAGTCAAAAGAAGATGAATATGTACCTCCAAGCATTCTAAACTTCTCCAAAAATCATCCAAAGGAGCTGGTCATTGGGGAACCTTCTACTGGGGTAAGAACTCGGTCCTCTCTTCATGAAACATTTTCAAATATTTGCTTTGTGTCTGAAATTGAACCTAAAAACGTTTCCACCGCTTTAAATGACGAATTTTGGTTTTGGGCAATGAATGAAGAGTTAAGACAACTTGAAAGAAATAAAGTTTGGAATTTAGTAGAAAGACCATCTAATCATCCAATTATTGGCGTAAAATGGATTTTAAAAATAAGCTAGATGGTGAATCTAGGATTGTAAGAAATAAAGCACGCTTAGTTGCTCAAGGCTATTCACAAATCGAGGGGGTAGATTTTGAAGAAACTTTTGCACCCGTAGCTCGCTTAGAATCTATACGAATATTTTTGGCATTTGCGAGTTTTAAAAGAATAAAATTATTTCAAATGGATGTTAAAAGTGCTTTTTTAAACAGGTTCATTAAAGAAGAAGTTTATGTAGAACAACCCCCCAGTTTCATAAATGAAAGATTTCCAAATCATGTTTACAAATTAGAAAAAGTGCTTTATGGTTTAAAACAAGCGCCCCGTGCCTGGTATGATCGTCTTACATCATTTTTGTTAGAGCACGGTTATGTTATGGGAAGTCTAGACAACACACTCTTCATTAAGCATAAAGATAACGAATTAATTATTCTACAAATATATGTTGATGACATCATTTTTGGAGCCACTAATGAAAAGTTGTGTAATGAAGTAGTCTTAATAATGAAAAATAAATTTGAAATGAGTCTTGTAGGAGAACTATCATACTTTCTTGGTTTTCAAATTTCACAAAGAACTGATGGTATTTTTCTGTGTCAATCAAAATATGTTCACGATATGCTTAAACGATTTGGATTTGAAAATCTTAAACAAGCTTCTACTCCTATGAGTGCTTCTTTAAAACTAGGAAAGGATGAATCTGGAATTTCTATTGATCAAACGCTATATAGAGGAATGATAGGTTCTCTTCTTTATTTAAGTGCATCTAGACCAGATATAATGTTTGTTGTATGTTTATGTGCTCGCTTTCAAGCCGATCCAAAAGAATCTCATTTAAAAGCGGTAAAACGTATTTTTCGTTATCTAATAGGGTCATCTAAACTAGGATTATGGTACCCACATAATGACTCTTTCACACTCCACGGATATTCCGATTCGGACTACGCCGGGTGCTCACTAGATAGAAAAAGCACTAGCGGTACGTGCCACTTTTTAGGACCCTCTTTAGTTGCTTGGTCTAGTAGAAAACAATCTTCGGTTGCACTCTCCACCACGGAGGCCGAATATATTACACTTGGTAGTTGTTGTGCACAAGCGTTATGGATGAGCCAAACACTAGAGGACTTTGGATTTCATCTCAAAAACATAAATCTTAAATGTGACAACAAAAGTGCAATAGACCTGACATATAATCCCGTACACCATTCTAGATCGAAACACATCGACGTTCGTCATCATTTCATTAGGGATCACATTAAGAAAGATAATGTAAAAGTAAGCTTCATTGGGACGGACTCTCAACTTGCTGACATATTTACTAAACCCCTTCCCGATGCAAGATTTCGATTATTACGACTTGAATTAGGTGTCCTAGATCTTTCAAGTTAAAACATGCTTACTAATGCAATTTTCTTCATTTTTAACCATCAAAAACATTTCCGTGTCTTAATTTCAAAAACATTTTGCACTAGATAACCCTTATTCACCCCCCCCCCCCTCTAAGGGCGCCGACCGATCCAACAATGGTAACCCGACCTGAGATCTATCTTGGAAAAGACGGCACTGCCTTTAAGCTGATCGAATAGGTCATCCACACGCGGGAGGGGGTACTTATTCTTGATGGTCACCTTATTAAGTTATCGATAGTCGATGCAAAATCTCATGGATCCATCCTTCTTTTTCACGAAGAGAACAGGGGCTCCCCAAGGTGACGAGCTAGGGCGAATGTACCCACGCTCAAGCAATTCGTCTAACTGCGATCTGAGTTCTTCTAGCTCACGCGGTGCCATACGGTAAGGAGCTTTAGATATGGGGCGCGTTCCAGGCTCTACATCAATACAAAACTCTACATCTTGATCAAGAGGCATCCCAAGCAATTCGGTGGGGAACACGTCAAGAAACTCCGAAGCAACAGGAATAGACTCGAGTTGAGGAGAGATAGCATCCGAGTGCGAAGCATAAACGAAGGAGGCAGAACATCCTTGGCTAAGAAGTCGAGTGGCGCGTACAACAGAGATTACCTTTAGGTGGTCGCGGGTCTGAACATGAACGATGTAGTCCTTGTCGTCGATGCTGAGATTGACCCTCTTCACCACACAGTCCAGCTTTGCTCGATACATGACCAGCCAATTCATTCCCAGGATTACATCAAACTCTGTCATATCCAGAACTATGAGGTCAGTGACGACTTGCAATTCTTCAAGCAGGATCAGGCAATTGAGAACGCCTCTGGTTGAGAGATGCAGATGACCGGGTACAGAAATCTCAAATGGAACCTCAAGTGGCGAAGTATGTCAACTATAAAGGTCCACGATGCGGCGAGTGATAAAAGAGTGTGATGCACCGAAATTAAATAAGATTTGCATCCACTTATTCTTGACCCTAAAACTTCCTAAAAAGGGAAAAGATACACGCATAACAAGTTTATTCGACTAAGGCAACCAGATTTAAGAATGCAGAAAAAAATTTAAAATTCTACATGAAACGTACCAGAGATGACGTCGGTAGATGCGAGCGCCTCGCCCTGAGTGACAACGTTCAGAACAGCCTTGCCCTGAGCTCCGGGGATAACTTGCAGAGGCTGAGCGGGGATCGGGTTCTCCTTTATGGGGCAGTCAAGCATGAGGTGCCCAACCTACCAACATTTGAAACAAGCCTTCTGCTTACGGCGGCAGTCCTTCACAAAGTGGCCCGACCTCTTGCAGAAAGCACAGACGGAGGCAGCAGAGGCAAGCGTCATCTGAGGTTGTTGCGTAGGAGTAACCATCTTCTGCTTCTTCAGGAGGGAGCGGCAGGCTTGGGCGACATGGCCCACCTTAGGCGACATGGCAAGCGTCATCTGAGGTTGCTCGAAGGAGACCTTCAAAGGCTCAAAGGAGACCTTCGAAGGCTCGAAGGAGATCTTCGAAGTTTTGAAGGACATCTTCTAAAATCGAAGGAGATCTTCAAGCGTCGAAAGAGAACTCAGAGGAAATCGTCAAAAGAGCTCTCTCGGGCGTAGAAGACAAGGTTCTTTGAAATCAAGACTCTGAGCTCTTTTTATAGTCTTGGGTAGAGGTAGTCCGGTAATTTTTCCATTGTAACCATTATAACCACCTGACTGATGAATCACGCTTGCCGATTTGGAGCACACAACCGATCGCCATTTTTTAGATATTCCCTTCTTGCCCTCGGGCAATTCGGGCAGCTTCGTTGACGGCGTTGAGCACAGAGAACTAGACCTGCAATCTAGGAAATTAAGAAAGGTTACGCGTGCGTTGGGAATGTGACGACATTCTGGGCGTGCGGGGAATGCGGAGGCGTTCCGCGCGCGCAGGCAACGCGGAGGCATACGGAGCGCGCGGGGAACGCGGAGGCATTCTGAGTGCGCGGGGAACGCGGAGGCGTTCTCCGCGCGTCGTGAGCCCGAAGGAGTTCTGAGCGTGCGGTGAGCGTGGAGGCATTCGACGTGCGGCATGCACTTGGGGCAGTCCGCGCACGCCATGAATGTGGACTTAGGCGGTTGATACTCCGTGAGTGTGTCATTCATGGCGATACTGGGGGGTGCGGGCCCGCCGGTCGAGATATCACAATAAAGGGTGTGCGCGAGGAGGTGCAGTTGGAGTCAAATGTCGAGGTCTTGTGATGTCGTGCATCAAGTCTTGCACGGTCAAGGAGGCGCAATTTGCACTGCGCAGTGAGTGACGGGAAGGGAGTGTCGAGCGGCGAGCGCCGCACCGCGATGACATTGTTTGCGCCACACCGAAGTGGTGAGGGCTAGGGGAAGCGCGCACGGTGCTGGCCGTGCCTGGGAGGTGCGGCCTTGGGAGCAAACGGGAGGTGCAGTATTGGGCGCACGCGGGAAGTGCGGCCTTGGCCGCACCTGGGAGGTGCGGCCATTGCCTCACATCCATGGCCGCACCTTCCAGGTGCGGCATGGTCGGGAATGCGCGGCGGGCTCGGTCAGGGAGGTACGCTGCGAGGCCGGCGACGAGTCTTGGTGGCGGTGAAGTGAGAGAGAGAGGGAGGGAGAGGTACGTGCATGCCTCATAGAGAGAGAGTGGGTTGGATGGAGAGAGAGTGGGTTGGATGGAGAGAGAGAGTGTGTGTTTGTGTGTGTGTGTGGGCGGGGGGGGGGGGGGGGGGGGGGGGTTGCAGTTACCCCCATGATGGGGTCTGTTTACCCTCATGGGAGTGCGGTTAGTGTGTACACGTACGTGCGTTTCGGTGGCTATTTGGAGGACCAAAAGGACTCAGAATTACGCGAGAATGGACCCGTTGGAATCATATCAGCGAGCCGTTCGAGGTCGCGACGAAAAATCACAGGTTCGATCGGGTTCGACCAGGTACATTTTGGGGAACCCCATCAAATGCCCCCCTAATTTTTGGAGATCACTTTTTGTAGAAAGTGAGTCCGAAATTTTTTCTGAAGAACGTATATCTTCGGGTGTGCGAGCTCGTTTAGGTAAGTTGTTTTGGCTTGCACGGTTACGAGCTTGTCATTATGCGAATGTGCCGGAAGTTGTCGCTCAGTGTCAGTGTCGGAGGTTGTCGTTTGGTTAGTGGAAACTCGTTGCTTAACGCAGGTACCGCAGTTGTCAGTTGGTGTTAGCGTTGGAGGCCGTGGCGAGCCTACCACTTGGCGTGAGGGGTTCATCCTCCCACACCAATGGTTGCTGAGTTTGTTCTCTCAGAGATTTGTTTTTCGTAGAAGCGGCGATGAAGCGGGAGGCTCGGACAGCGTGATGGCGAGATTCCCAAGCAGCGCGGTGGCGAGTTGCACAAGAAGCGCGGTGGTGAGATGCCCAAGCAGCGCGGTGGCGAGATGCCCAAGCAGCGCGGTGTCGAGATACCCAAGCAGCGCGGTGGCGAAATGCCCTAGCAGCGCGGTGACGAGATGCCAAGCAGCGCAGTGGAGAGATGCCCAAGCAGTGCGGTGGCGAGATGCCCTAGCAGCGCGGTGGCGATATGCCCATGCAGCGTGGTGGCGATATGCCCAAGCAGCACGGTGGCGAGATGCCGAAGCAGCCCGGTGGAGAGATGCCCAAGCAGCGCGATGGTGAGTTGTCCAAGCAGCGCGGTGGCGAGATGCCCTATCAGCGGGGTGGAGAGATGCCCAAGGAGCGTGGTGGCGAGATGCCCAAGCAGCGCGGGGGCGAGATGCCCTAGCAACGCAGTGGCGAAATGTCCAAGCAGCGCGGCGGCGAGTTGCCCAAACAGCGCGGTGGCAAGTTGCCCAAGCAGCGTGGCGGCGAGATGCCCAAACAGCGCAATGACGAGTTTGATGCTTGGTGTTAGTTCCGAAGGTCATGGCCATAACTTTCGTAGCCTCACTTCAGGAGATCCGTTTCGCTAATAGAGCCAGAAAGTAGCTATAGTAATCTTAAATATGCAATAGATACATGTGCACAAGTACAATCTTGCGGCTTACTGTTTAAAAGCAAAAAATTGGAAGAAGCAAAAAATAGAAATTGATGATAAATGAAATGAGGGTTGTACGCCCTCAACTAGTGGGAAAGTTCTCCTGCTCGGTACCTCTGGCTCATCCGTGTCGGGGTACGTTGTTGCCCTCTACTGGGTTGTCAGCCTAAGGTTCGTGCTGTTTCGGGACTTGGTTTAGTAAAAACCTTCTGAGGAGGCATGCGAACCACGTTGTTATCACTGATGACAAGGAGAACGTTAGCTCTGGTAGTATTCCGGGTAGTGTAGTCCCGATGCTGGTGAGATTCTCGGTCTCGGTTGGGGTTGTCGTGATGCTTGTTGTTCTTATTGAGAACTGACTGGGGCGGCGGCTCCTCCCTCTTCGTCTTTGAGCTCCCCTCGAACTGCTGGCGGTGTGCTTCAATTGCCTCATCAGATGCAATCTGAACCTCGACTCAGTGAACGAGGTCTGGGTAGCTGGGCACAATTTCCCGCATTAGTGTGGAGTAGAAGTCACCGGGGCGGAGCCCTCCAAGAAAAAATCCTCGTAGAAGCTAGGGTTCTGCGGTTGGCGATGAATTGGTCGGTGAATTGCTGAGTTAGTTCCGCAAAATTATTGATGACTCCTTCTCTTAGAGAGTGGAACCAAGTGTGTGCTTGTCCCTTTAGTGTTGTCGGGAACACTTGGCACAACAGTTGGTCAGTGGCATTATAAATCCTAATGATGCTGATGAAGTGGCAGATATGCTCTATCAAATCGTCTGTTCCGTCGAACGTCTCAATGTTGGGGGAGCTTGAAGCCTCCCGTGATTGGATGTGTCAAGACCTCAAGTGCTAACTGTGAGCCGTGGTGGAGAGGGCAGCGGGCAAGAACGGCCCGTCGCCCGATTTGTCTGTATTCATCGGTGATCACGTCGCGAATTTCCTCGCGAGTGAGCCTTCGTCCTGCATGCCCAAAACCTGCTGCTTCCAGGCGGTGGTGGTGATGATGAGCTCCAGGTTCTCTGGTCGGACGGACTGGGTGTGCTGAACTGAGATTCTCACGAGCGAAGTGCTCGGCCGGAGCGCGATCTAGAGCTTGAGGAGGTATACTGCCTTGCTCGGGCGCAGGATTAGGAGCTCGTGACGCTCCTCTATTCCTTAGGAGAGCGAGCATCTCAGTTTGGTGTTCTTCCACCTGGCGCATGCGTCCCTCCAATGCTGCAATGGTTGCGTTCATGGCCCCTTCCGCGAGAGGAGCGTTGATGAGCGAGTGGCAGGGTGCTGGATCGACATGCCCCCCAAGGACTGATTCATCAGTAGTGCGGGTAGCTATTCTCGCCATTATTGTTGGTAGTGAGTACTGCCTTGAAGCAAATACTGCCTTTAGAGAGTCTTTGCAGAGTTTTGGGAACACCTTTCCTACAGACGACGCCAAACTATTGCGGGTCACTCAACGCTCTGGTAGACCGGTCGAATTGAACCACCTTATCTCGACAGCGAGCCAAGCGCACAAAGAGTCAAGATGAGAATTAATAAATGACAAGAAGGCTTTTTATCGTGGAAAACCCAGAAAGGGTGAAAATCCACACGGTTAGAGCTGTGCCGACCAAATTCCATTATCTGCTAGTTCGTTACAATTGAAAGCTGAGAACTCGAGCGCGGCATGCCGCTGCTCGTTACAATGGTAGTAGAGAGAAAAATTTGAGGGTGATAGACCACCTCTCGAGAGATAAAATGCTTTTTGGGGAATGAAAGTTAGATTCTCGAGTCGCCTTTCGGTGCCCGGAGGATTCCCAACTCGCTTAAGAAGATTGTCTTCTGAAGCGAAGGAAAACTTCAAAGGCTCGAAGGATATCTTCGAAGGTTCAAATAATATCTTCGAAGATCGAAGGAGATCTTCAAGTGCTAAAGGAGAACTCAGAGGAAATCATCAAATGAGCTCTCTCGGGAGTAGAAGAAAAGGTTTTTTGAAATGAAGGCTCTGAGCTCCATTTATAGCCTTGGGCAGGGGTAGCCCAGAAATTTTGTCGTTGTAACCACCGTAACCACCTGACTGACGATTCACGCTTGTCGATTTGGAGCACACAGATCGCCATTTTTTGGATATTCCCGTCTTGCCCCGGGGCAATTCAGTCAATTCGGGCAGCTTCGTTGACGGCGTTGAGCGCAGAGAACTAGATCTGCATTCTAGGAAACTAAGAAAAGTTAACTGTCACGCGCGCTCAAAACGCCTCCGCGCGCGTGACAGTTAACTTTTCTTAGTTTCCTAGAATGCAGATCTAGTTCTACTGTGTATATTATGTTCTTATACGATTAATATGAAGAAAAATTCAAATTCGTAGAATTTATAGTTAAATTTTACTTTCATTTAATTGCAACTTGTTATATATACAATTCTATATAATATTAGTAATGAATAATCTGAAATAAGACGACAAGTAGAACCGAGAACCGAATTGAAGTCGAACAGCACTACAAAAAAAACTTAGATTAGCAAGGGGTTAAATTCCTTGGTAATTAGATAAAAAACTTTCGTAGCTAATGAGTCTAGCTAATTTTAGCAAGGAAAAATTTTCTTTCTATTTTGCAACGCTTTTTAAGCAAGGTAATTTGTTCTTTCTAAATTAGCAAGAGATTTTAATTTTGATGCTAATAGTTAATATTTTATTTAAATTAAATAATTTATGTATATACAAAAAAGTGAGCTACGCTTGGATTTGAACCCTTAATCTCCTACATATAACCTACAAAATTATCCAACTAACCCAATTGACAACTTTGTTATATATATATATTAAACGCGCGTATTAAAAATTGTATAAATTTTTCCTTACATTATATATATATTTCATTGTATAATTTAAATAAATATAATTATATATATATATTTCGTTATATAATTTAAATATATATATAATTATATATATATTTTTTATTATATAATTTAAATATATATATTTCATTATATAATTTAAATATATATATTTATTTTTATAATATATATATATATATTTCTGTATATAATATATATATATATATTTATATATTATTTCATTAGATACTAAGAATATATGCTAATATATATATATATATATATATATATATATATACATACAGAAAGAATTGAATATATGCTAATATATAGATATATATATTTCATTCGTTGAATAATAATAATTAATGCTAAATTTATAAAAATATACAAATATTCAAATAATATATACAATTATATAAAGAATTGAATATATTATTAATTATTTTTTTTAAACATAATTAATTTATTTTAATTTATAAATATATTTAAACAATAATACTTATTTTATGAGAAAAGGATAAAGATATAAAAAAATCTATTATTTAAGAAAGGGAGATCAAATTTTTTTGTAGAAAATAATTTTTTATCTCCACAAATATTTTGGAACAAAAAAAATCGTTACTATTTTGAATCAAAAAATTTGCAACAAAAATATTCGTTAATATTTTTACCCACCAGCATAAGCACACCTTGCAACCGGATAGAATGCCTCGTCGAACATTATATTCGCCTCTCTCAACATTTCAATCTACTTGAAATATTGTTCACCCATGGTCAACTAATTTTTTTTCACATGAAGGTGTTTTTGAAGACTAACAGCATCCATGCTACGCTTTACGGCTATATATATCAGGATGCTCTTGTACGAAAGATTCTCGACGAATTCTCGACTCTAGTTAATTAGGTAAACTTGTTAGACATTGAGATGGGCAATTTTGTTATGAGCCCGAGTAAGTTTCAAGATCATTATGTTACCAAGACTCGTCAATATGCACATAAATATTGAGGGTACGTGTGAATGCGAACGTGAACACATGCACACACTATATACAAAGTTAATTATATGCCTCAAATCCTATCTCAAAGACGACGATAGCGTTGATACAAACTTTTTTCGGGGTTGTTATCAGAGTAATTTGGGTATTTGTAAATGTACGAAATGTTATAGGGCTTAGATTATTCTGAAATCCTGAAATCCACCCACTTTCTATAATCACCTTTATTCTTGATATAGTGAAAAATAGATTGTTGCTGTCCATGGACGTAGACCATCTTGAGGTGAATCACGTAAATCTGTGTTTTGTGTTTTAATTTTCTACTTTTGTTAATCTTTATACTCTCATTTCCGCAATATATAGATACACACACACACACTAACATCTTCACATGGCTTTGCCCGTGCTCGATGCGTCACCGCGGGATGTGCCCGCATTCAAGTTGGCTTTGCCCGCAAGACAACGGGCAGCGCCCGCAAACATATTTAAAAAGTTGGCCAATAACTCAACATACAAACACCAAATTTTTGAAAGCTAGCCAATCAAACATCCAAGGTCTTCTCAAGCAGAAACAACAAAAAAATCTTGATTGTCGAAGTACCTGAATCCAGATCATCGACCTTTGGCTGCTCTGGGAGGTGAGGCAAGGTCGAGTGTGAATCCTGATCGTCGACCATTGGCTACTCTATGATTGCTACTTCCTCGCCGCCCTCTCCCTCTTCTCCATCGCAAGTCACCCTCCGACTCTCTACTGAAGGGGAGAGAAGTGTGACCTAGGAGTATTGATGCCCTAGATCGAGGTGTGCAATGCTCGACAAGATGGACTGTCGCGGATGTGAGCGACATATTAAACACCTCACCCGACATCGGCATCGACGAGGTCTTCAGGCGAGGGGTTTGTTGAGGCTTCGGGTGAGGAGCCAGCGACAGAGAGGGATTCAGTAGAGGATTTTGTCGAGGCTTCGGGTGTGGGGGAAGCAAGGACTACGAAAGCACCTGAAGGAGTCAGAAGCACGAGAGGGTTTTAAAGTAATGTCGTTGGATTTGTATGTTTTATGATTTGAGTTAAGATCCAACTGTGAGATTTAATAGGAGATGAGATTCAACTACTGAAATTGGAAGAATGTTGTTACTCTTAAGATATACATATTAAGAGAGAGAGAGAGAGAGAGAGAGAGAGAGAGAGAGAGAGAGAGAAAAACTATATATGGATAGATATAAGATTATGAAAAATGTTCTATTAGCCTACGATTTTACCTACAAAATTTTGGATTTTTTATAAAATAAATCGCAAAATATTAATTAGGATCTTTTTACTATCATTTTAATATCTATTTCCCTATAAAAAAATTAATTTTTTAAAAAAATTCGATCGGATATCGCGCCCTTTAAAATTCGAATATCGTTTGGCCAAAAATTTTCTCAGAAAAGTGAGAGACGGAATAAAGATGAGAAATCTGACCCGCTGATAACACGTCAAAGTGGCCATAGTTTTGCAAAAAAGAAGAAGCACTAAATAATGTAGTGGGAATCTCCGGCACCGTGAATTTGTGCTTGCTCGATCGGATGGCATTTTCTTCTCTGATGTTTCATCCCGAATTTGTCAACCATGCTCAATGCTGGTGATGTTCAAATAGCACTTTGCTCTGCGTTAAATGCAAACAAATTTATATATGATTTTTTCTTTGATGTGACTTGACATTCTAACGGGAGCGGTCGAGTCGGATCTTCTTACGGGAGAGATCACCGCTCGTTTTACAATGATTGTTCGGGTCTTCTGACCGGGAGATCCGCTTTGGGGAACCACCCTCGTGGGAGCGTTCTCAGAAACTACGCTCACGGGAGAGCTATTCGGAAGTACGCCAACGGGAGTGTTTTGGTGAACTACGCTCACGGGGGCGTTCTAGTGAACTACGCTTACGAGAGCGTTCTTTGGAATTGTGTGTAGGGAGGCGTGTTGGACAACGAAGGGCGTGGGGTGCTCTTGAGAGCGGAGCCCACGGGTGCGAGCGCTGGAGAGTTCTGCTTGCGAGCGTGCTCTGAAGAGAGTCGCATGAGAGTGTTAGTGGGTTTTCGTCGGAGGCTTTTCGGAGTCGCAACGCAAAAACACATAATCCGTACTCCTCTCCAACTTTCGGCCCCCTTCAAATTTTGATAAATTTTCTCACTGAGAATTAACTAAATGTTATAACATACCTAGGAATTTCTCTTGTATAATTTTTGGTGATGTAAAATTTGTAAAAACTATTTTTTACTTAGAAAATACAATTATAACTGCATTCATTAACCATTTATCAATTACCAATACATTTGTCATATTCTCTTGATCTAAACAAGATTTAAAGAACTCAAGAGGTCACATATAACTCGCTTGAGCTTCGTTGGACATGGACACAAAAGTAATATAAAAGATATTATTTGTTGAAGTGATGCAAACTATACATAACAATTGTAGTTTGTATTTATTTGTCTTGTACGTACAATCCAATAGAAGCACGCATGAAAATATTTCACATAGTTGAATTGAAACAAAGTGATCAAAAATTAAACTTTCCAACTGATTATTTTTTTCATTGACTTTGTTGAAACTAACGTAGTCATTGTTGTGATATATTTGTATAAAAATTGTATGTGTATCCCCATCCAACTCGTTCCCTGCATCTTTACCCTTTAGTTGTAAATTATTCGTATTATCATGATGTTAGAAATATCTCTCTTCTTCAAAACCGATAAAATCTTTCTAGGTTTTACTCTCACCACATACATTTTCTCCACGATCTTTTGCTCTTTTCATCTAATTTACCCTAATATGAATGAGCTTCAAGATGGACAATTTTATGGTTGTGTAGTCCACACTTGAATTCAACATTTTATTCATTTATATGTGCATTTTTCGACCTTTAAGTGTGAACGGTCATCCACACCTCTTGGTGGTACTTTATGGCAAATTCTTTTGTACCAATCCTTTAGCTCGTTGTCTCACAATAATAACCCGCTCTATCACATCTAAACATAACTCTAGGTTAATTTAAGTTTACTTGTAACCTTGTCGACACTTTGAATTGTCGCAACAAATTCCAAACCCTTTGTAATATTTTGAGCCTAACACACTAATTATTCATTAGATTGAACACAAAATGAGGCGATGAAATGATTTCCAACATGAATTTGTAAGAACTAATACATAAGATCTACAAATTATCTATTAAATTAATTAATTTGTTGATGAAAAAAGAATGTACCTTAATTGAAATAGATAATCTTTATTTAGAATTATATGATATGATTTTGCAAAAAATTCTTAAGATTTAATATTTTAAATTCTATAAAGCTCTCATTACTTATTACTAAAAATATTTTCAAAATCTACAAACAAGATTAATAGTGTAATATATTATGGAATTTTTAAAAAGAGGTTAATTACAAATTTTAAACATTTGTATTTAAAATGTATGCATAATGATATCTATACTAATATATAAAGATATCTTCTTATGGTGTAACATGGTCGACAAAAGAATACGAGTCGGATTCGTGCAAATAATAGCCACTGTTCGGTGAGAGAGAAAGAGAGAGGGAGAGAGGGAATGAGGCCCACAATTAAGAGATAGAGAGAGGGAGGGGAGAGGACGGCAACAATGTTTTGGAATTGGAGAGAGAAATAGAAAGGGGGGAGGTGGAGGTGAGTCCCATCAATATTTTGATTAATATTTAAATATATATATAACTAAAAATTTATTAAATTTTACATAAAACTTTAATATATACAAATGTTTATTAAATTTTATATAAAACGTCGATATATCAAAATATTTATTAAATTAATGTTATGCACGTGAGGATTGTTGTGTGATGCTCGCGTGCGGGAGCAGATGAACACAGACGAGAGTACCTCGGCTCGACGACACTCACGCTACTCGTATTTCCTCGAGCGCACGACAAAATGAGGCAACGGGCGTAGTTTCATGCGCTCGAGAGATTGCAATCGACGTGAGCGCCGTCAAGCTGAGGTACCGTCATGATTGGAGTACCGTCGCGCAGGGCACGGGGGGCTCCCCGTGCACTGTGTCACTCGTATAAAATATAATGTTGTGTTGTAGTTAAAGTCTTGTGAGCCGATAGAAATAGTTGTCTTCATCGAGATTTAAGAGTAAGCCCTTGGGAGTCAACTCTTCCATAGGTTAAGTCTCTAAGATATGAGACTTGTTATACATCCATAAAGGTCTTGGGGTGTGCCTAGAGAAAACTCCATTAAAGAGAGATGGGCTCAACGGGGTCAACGCATGATCGCGAGAGTTGAAGAAACCGCCGCCCAGTCCACGCTCCGCAAGACGCCGCGCGCAGCCATGACGCCCTCAGCCACGCCCGCTACCACGCGCGGTAGCACTACCACGCAGCGCTACCACGCGGTAGCGCGCACTATAGCGCGCAGGCAGCACCCCTGCCGCGGGGTGCGGCCTAACCGCACCCCACGTGGGGTGCGGCCAAGCCCCCTCCCCCCTTTTTTCTTCTTCGCAGGGGGGCTCGTAGAGGGCTCGGCCGAAGTTGCGCCCCTCGTCGGGTGCGACCGAAGCCCATTTTCCCTTTCTGGGGGCGCTACTCCTCATTCCTCTGTTCGCTCAGAACGCTCCGCGCTCATAGCACGCCCAGAACACTTTCGTGTTCGTTGCATGCCCAGAACACTTCCGTGTTCGTTCCACGCCCAGAACACTTTCGTGTTCGTTGCATGCCCAGAACACTTCCGTGTTCGTTCCACGCCCAGAACACTTTCGTGTTCGTCACATGCCCATAACACTTCCATGTTCGTCACATACCCAGAACGCTTCTGAGCGCGCTCAGAGCACTTCCACATTCCGTGCAAGCTCACTTTTTGTCTTTCTAATTTCTCAGATTGCAGGAACGGCTTGTCGCCTTTTTCACCTTCAACAAAGTTGCCCGAACTGCCCGAAGGGCGAGACGGTCATTTATGAAAAATGGCGATCCGTGTGCTCCAAATCGGCCAGCGTGATTCGCCCATCAGGTGGTTACGGTGGTTACGACGACAAAATTACCGGGCTACCCCCGACCAAAGCTATAAAAGGAGCCCAGAACCTTCATTTGGGAGGACCTGGCCTTCTGGACCCAGGAGAGCTCCTTTGAAGATTTCCACGGAATTCTCCTTTGGCGCTTGAAGATCTCCTTCGTGGACTTGAAGATCTCCTTCGTGGACTTGAAGATTTCCTTTCTCCCGAAAGACGACTCAGCATTCTCACTTTCGTTCTCCCGAAAGGCGACTCGGCATTCTCACTTTTGTTCCCCCACCGCTCTCAGAAGGAAAAAGACTTAGTTTTTTGGGAGGTGGTCTGTCACCTTCGGAACTCTATATATATATATATTATTGTAACGAGCGGCAGCCTGTCACGCTCGATTTCTAAGTACCTAACTGTAAACTCTCAGAAGATAGTGAAGTTTAGTCGGCACAGCTCCGACCGCGTGGTTTTTCACCCTTTCCGGGTTTTCTATGTTAAAAAGTCTCAGTGTACTCAACGAATCTCTAATTGACTGTTTGCGCGCTCGATTCGCTTCCGAGCTAAGGTGGTTCAATTCGACCGGTCTACCAAAGCACACGATCGACCCTCAACAGTTTGGCGCCGTCTGTGGGAACTGAATTCCCAAAGTTCTGCAAAAAAACGTTGAAGGCAACACTTGCCGCCAATTGCAATGGCGAGAAGAAGTGCTCGCACTACTAAAGGATCAGTCCCGGAGGGGCGCGTCGACCCATCTCCCAACCACTCGCTTGTCAATGTGCCTCTCGCAGAAGAGGCAGTGCTTACGCCTGCGACAGTGCTGGAAGGGCACATTCGGCAGATGGAAGAGCAACAAGCCGAGATGCTGACTCTCGTAAGAAATCTTGGGGCTCCTCGAGCTCCCGTTCAGCCTCCAGCATCGAACGTTCCACCGTCCCCAGCTCCGAATTATGCTCCGGTCGAGGGGGCCATTCGAGAAGATGAAGCCTCACAAGACTTCTCCGACGCCGCAAGCTCCGCTCATCCTGCTCCGCCGACTAGAGAACCAGAGGCTGGCCACCATCACCATCGCCAAGGAAGAGTTGCTCCTGGCCGAGCAGTAGAAAGAACCATGTGAGAGGAGATACGCGACATGATAGCGGAAGAGTATGGCCAGGTGGGGGGACGCGCAGCTCTCGCCCGCCTTCCCGCGCATCACGACTCCCCATTATCGCCTCAAGTCTTGGCCCATCCAGTTCCAAATGGTTTCAAGCTTCCCAACATCGTAACATTCGACGGGACGGACGACCCATTGGAACATGTCAATCACTTCACCACTATCATGAGGATTTACAGCGCCCCGACCAACTCCTCTATCAAGTGTTCCCGGCAACCTTGAAGGGATAAGCGCGCACTTGGTTCCACTCCCTGCAAGATGGGGCCATCTGCAGCTTCGCAGAAATGGCGCAGCAGTTCGTGGACCAGTTCATCGTCAATCGTAGGATTGTCTGAGATCCCTCCCATCTCTCGGGAATCCGCCAGAACGACGGAGAAACTCTGGAGGATTTTTTCCGACGCTTTACCTCTGAGGCTCGACAGATCCCGGGAGTCGACCCCGAGCTCTTGCGAGGAGTTTTCCTCGGAGGCCTCCGCCCAAGTGGTTTTTACTCAGCTCTAATGAGGGAAACCGTGCCAAGCTATCCTGACCTCGTTCACCGAGTTGAAGCTCAGATAGCTGCCGACGAGGCCATCGAAGAGCACCGTCGACAGTTCGAAGGTAGCCAACGAAGGAAGAGGGGGTCGAATCAAGCCCCTCGTGGACGAGAAGAGCGGCGTGGCGAGGGACGCCGCAACGATGAACGTCGCTGCGATCCCCAAAGAGACTTGGATCCGCAGCCGCCCAGGGTCTACACCCCATTAAATACCACCAGAACAAATGTGCTCTACGCCATTCAGAACAACCCGGAGCTCCGCACATCTTGGGTGTCAGCCCCAAACCCAAGGGGCGATCAGTCCAGGTACTGCGAGTTCCATCGAGGGACCGGACATACCACTGAAGAGTGTACCAGACTTAAAGACAAAATCGAGCGTCTCGTCCGCCAGGGACTCCTACATAGATTCCTGCAAGGCCAGGTTCCCAACCAGCCTCAGCAGCCTAGGGAGGCAAGGGAGCAGCCTCCCGCTCCCCGGGGTATGGGAGGAGGAAGGCTGATGGTGGGAGAAATCAAAATGATCACTGGACCTCCCCTCCTAGCGACGCAAATCCTCTCGATTGCCAAACCCCCAAGAGACCACGAAGACAAGAAGCTCAAATAGGACATTACGATCACTTTCGGGGAAGAAGGCCTGCAAGGGTTACGACTACCGCATCAGGATCCCCTCGTAATCAACGCAGGGATCGGGGACCCTTGCTTTAACATAAAAAGGATATTGGTCGATAACGGAAGCTCAGTTGATGTTCTGTTCCTTTCCACTTTGCAAAGTATGAAGCTCACGAAGGATCAGCTCAGCCCTGTAGTCGGGCCCGTCTACGGCTTCCAGTTCAAGGCATGATCACTTTCCCAGTCACATTGGGTGAGTTTCCGAGACAGTCAACGTACAACATCCAGTTCGTGGTGGTGGAATCCACCTCCGCCTATAATGCCATCTTTGGGAGACCGCTCCAATCTATCTTTGGAGCAGTTCCGTCCATTCCGCATCTGGCTATGAAGTTCCCGACTACCAGAGGAATAGGGGTCGTAAGAGGCATCCAAAACCTGTTATCTGAAGCAAGATCAACCGACAAAGGCAACCGCCCTCAACATCAACAACTTCGACCTACGGGATGAAACTACTCTGCAGCGGGGTGCGCCCGTTGAAGGATTAGTGGAAGTACCACTCTCTTAGCGGGACCCGACTCGGACCATTCAGGTCGGATCCCTCTTGTCGCAGGAAGAACGAGAAGAGTTCACAACCTTCCTACAGGAGAACGAAGACATTTTCGTTTGGAGCCAGGAAGACATGCCCAGGGTAGATCCTGAAGTCATCTTTCACTCCTTAAACATTAGCCCTGCCAGCAGGCCTGTGATTCAAAAGAAGAGGAACTTCGCCCCTGAGTAGTTGAAGGCAATCGAAGAAGAAGTAGCTAAACTCATGGAGGCACGGTTCATCCGCGAAGCGGAATATCCCACGTGGCTCGCTAACGTGGTTATGGTGAAAAGACCTCGGGGAAGTGGCGAATGTGCGTCGACTACAGCAACCTAAACCAGGCGTGCCCAAAAGACAGTTTCCCTCTCCCGAGGATCGACCAGCTCGTCGACGCGACGGCCGGCCATGAGCTACTCAGCTTCATGGATGCTTATTCAGGCTACAACCAGATAAGGATGAACCCCGCAGATGAGGAGCACACCGCCTTCTGCACCGACAAAGAAGTCTACTGATATAAGGTGATGTCATTCGGCCTTAAAAATGCCGGAGCTACCTACCAAAGGCTGATGAACAAGGTCTTAAAGAACCTCATCGGAGAAACGATGGAGGTATACGTGGACGACATGCTGGTGAAAAGCGTCCACCATTGCGACCACTTGAAAGACTTGGGAAAGTGCTTTCAGCTTCTCCGTCGCTTCCAGATGCGGCTCAATCCCATCAAATGCGCGATTGGTGTGACGGCGGGAAAGTTTTGGGTTTCATGGTAACCCATCGGGGAATTGAGGTCAACCCCGAGAAGATCAAGGCGTTAGAGGATATGTTACCACCTCGTTCAATTAAGGAAGTGCAATGTCTGAACGGGAGGATCGTCGTGTTATCTCGTTTCTTGTCATGGACGGGAGACAAGTACCTCCCTTTCTTCAAAATTCTTCGGAGAGCACGCCACTCTGGGTTCCAGTGGACTGACGAGTGTCAAGCGGCCTTCGAACTTCTCAAATAATACCTGGCCTCACCACCGCTTCTGTCAAAGCCCATCCCCGAAGAGACCCTGTTCCTGTACCTGGCAGTTTCTCCCACGGCTCTCAGCTCAGTGCTGGTAAAAGATAAAGGAGGGGTGCAACGACCAGTCTACTACCTCAGCAAAGTCCTCACTGACACCAAAACAAGGTATCCAGCAGCGGACAAGACAACCTTAGCTCTCATCTTCTCGGCGAGAAAGCTTCGGCCCTACTTCCAGGCTCATACAGTAAAAATCTTGACTCAGCTCCCGCTACGAGCAATCCTCCAGAAACCAAAAGTCTATGGGGAGTCTAGTGAAATGGGTCGTAGAGCTCGGCGAGTTTGACATCCAATTTCTGCCCCGGTCGGACTTCAAGTCACAAGTACTCGCCGACTTTGTTGTAGAGTACACCATTCCATCAGAAGCAGCTCCTGTCAAAGACACCACTAGTCCCCGCTGGACTCTCTACGTCGACGGTGCTTCAGGAGCTGAAGGGGCCGGAGCAGGATTGCTCCTCATAAGTCCCGATGAGATCATCTTAGATTACGACCTCCGGTTAAAACTCCTCGCAACCAACAACATCGCGGAATACGAGGCACTGATTGCCGGCCTCCGGCTCGTCATCGATTACAATGCAAAGAACCTGACGATTTACACAGATTACCAACTCGTAGTCTCGCAAGTTGAGGGAGACTACGAGGCCAAGAATGACCAAATAGTGAAATATCTCGGGCTTGCGAGATTGCTCCTTCAGAAGATCTCATCATACCAAATCCTGCACATCCCCCGGGAGCAGAATTCCAGGGAAGATGCTCTATCTAAGCTTGCAACTTCACCCACCAGCTACCAATCCCGAAGGCGCCGAGTGGAAGAGATCGTGGTTCCAAGTATTCAAGTGCCATGGGAAATCGCAGCCATCCACCAGGAAGAATCATCCTGGATGACCCCACTGTGAGCCTACCTTGAGCACGGACACCTCCCCGAGGACCGTCTAGAAGCGCGAAGGTTATGGATGCGAGCAACATCATTCGCCATCGTGGATGGGGAGCTTTACAAACGGGCATTCTCAGGGCCCTACCTAAAGTGTCTACCGGCAGGCGAGGTGGACTACGCCCTAAGAGAAGTACACGGGGGAATCTGCGGAGAACACCTAGGCGGGAAAGCTTTGGCCCAGAAGATACTACGCCAAGGTTTTTATTGGCCAACAATGAAGAAGGACGCGACCGAGCTAGTCCAAAAGTGCAGGAACTGTCAGCTGCACGCTAACGTACCTCATCAACCCCCGGTCACGCTCTCCACACTCCAAAGTGCGTGGCCATTCGCACAATGGGGAATCAACCTCCTCAGCCACCTACCTCTAGCATCTGGGCAGAGGAAGTTCATCATCCTAGCCATCGACTACTTCACCAAGTGGGTGGAAGCGGAGCCCCTGCACAAAATCACAGAAGAGAACGCCAAATAGTTTGTCTGGAAGAGCATTATCTGCCGCTTCGGTATCCCAGCAACGATCATTGCCGATAATGACACTCAGTTTACCGGGAAATCCTTCACCAAGATGTGCGAGGACCTGAAGATCAATCTCCGTCCACGGCCGTAGCACATCCGCAAACTAACGGACAAGTGGAAGTCACGAACTGCACCATCCTCAAAGAGTTGAAGACGCGCTTAGAAGAAGCTGGAGGACAATGGGTGGACGCACTCCCAAGTGTACTATGGGCGTACCGCACAATAAAAAAGACTCCCACAGGAGAGACGCCTTATAACCTCTGTTACGGTACTGAAGCTGTCATCCCCATCGACATCGACATTCCAAAAATCCGGTGCTAACTTTCGATCCCAACAAGAATGGCGAACTGCTTTGAGAGAATCTTGACTTAATCCACGAAGTCCGAGACGCCGCCGCCCAGCGTGTCGCATCCTACCAAAGGCGTGTAGCCCGGCTCTATGACAGAAGGGTGAAGCCCAGACCAATCAACGTAGGAGATCTCATCCTACGCATCATCGAGGCAGCTGGCAAAGGCCCCCAAGGAGATAAACTCTCACCAACTTGGGAAGGTCCATACGTTGTCACTGCGGTCGTAAAACCCGAAACATACAGGATCAGAACAGCGGAAGGAAAGACTCTACCACGCACCTGGAACGCCCAAAACCTGTGCCGCTTTTATCAGTAATATTAAGTCTTCTATCACGTAGGAAGCCGCGAGCTCAAACTCGTGCAAACTTATCTTACATTATGTATTGTATGCAAAGCCATGAGCTCAGACTCGTTCAAACTTACCCTATATTATGTACTGTATGCAAAGCCGCGAGCTCAGACTCGTGCAAACCTATCTTGTACTACGAAATCCACACGCAAAATTATTTTCTACAATGAAAAATGTGTTTTGACACCTACATTCGATTAAGAAAAATGATTATTATCTTCTTTAAAAAGGCTTTTTATCATCCATTTTGGGGACTTGCCCCGGGGACTCCGCACCGCCGTCGATTGAAGGTTCGCCCTTCTCCTCCGTTGTCGGGTCCCGACGTCGTAAGGGCCTTCCCCTCTTACGTTCGCCCCCGGTTTGAATACACCCGCTATTCACCGGCCACTTCGGGGCCCTGCCCCGGGGACTTTGCACCGCCGTCGATTGAAGGTTCGCCCTTCTCCTCCGCCGTCGAGTCTCGGCATCGTAAGGGCCCGCCCCTCTTACGTTCATCCACAGTTTGAATACACCAGCTATTCACCGAACACTTTGGGGTCCTGCCCCCGGGACTTTGCATCGCCGTCGATTGAAAGTTCGCCCTTCTCCTCCGCCGTAGAGTCCCGACATCGTAAGGGCCTGCCCCTCTTACGTTCGTCCACGGTTTGAATACCCCCGCTATTCACCGGCCAAATCTATATTCCGAAAGCCGCGAGCCCAGAATCGCGCAAACTAATTTTCTATGTAAAAGCCGTGAGCTCAGACTCGCGCAAACTAATTTTTTATTATGTAAAAGTCGCGGGCTCAGACCCGCACAGACTCATCCGGTATTTTGTAAAAGACCATCAAGCTGTTCAAGTATCAACGCTAAATAACAAGCCCTCAACAATCCCCAAATTGCGAACATCCTTTACCGGCCATCTTGGAGCATCTTCCCTCAATCGACACTTCGACAATAACCAGGAAAGAGGAGTGATAAGTAGTATTTATATATCTTTTTAATAGTAATTTTTGTAAATATTTAATATGTATTCTTCTTTTTTATGTCAATTTTAGGTCATAATTAGTTATTTTATAATTTTGTCTCTAACTTAGCTTAATTTTAATATTTGCAGAATTTTGGGACAAATTGGAAAAATTGACAAGTACAAGCCCCCAAGTCACGCCCGTGACCAAGGGCGTGTAACCTAAAGATCAGTCCAGAGTCAATGCCACGCCAATTGAGCTAGTCCACAGCGAGTCACGCACTCGGTCACGCCCGTGACCCAGTGTCACGCCCGTGACTGGGGGCGTGTAATTTTAGAATCTTCCCAGCTGGCTGCTGACGAGACGTGGAGATGCTGTCGAGAAGTCAACCTAAGTCACGCCCGTGACCCACATGTCACGGCCTTGACTTGCCCGCGTGATCTCTGCTTCGCCGCCGCGCCGAATTCCAGCCCACGCTGCATTTAATGAAGCCGTCCAAAGTCACACCCGTGACCAAAATTACACGGGCGTGTAATGTCCACTTTTCGCCGCGCCGTCCAGAAAGCCCATGCCGCTGTCGGATCCGATGCGAATAGTGCAGTCACGCCCTAGTGTCACGCCCGTGACCAAGGGCGTGTAACTTGAAATTTTCGCCTATAAATTCAGAGGCTCTCCTTGAGTCCAGGGTTCAGAATTTTGGAGTGGGGGAGGTGCTGCTAGAGCTGATAGTGAGTCTTTCATGTTCATGTTCATGTTCTTCCTTAAGCTTTCATGTTCTCTTTTTCATGTAATATACTAGTTTTTATTTCTTGCTTGCACTAGTTAATTAAAGCTTGTAACTTTACTTTTCTAACTTTGTAACCTCTCTTTAAGCTTGTAATCGTTTTGGTTTTCAATAAAATTAAGTTTCCTCTTTCATGTTCTCTTTCTCTCCTTAGTATTTTCTCTTTTATGAATGTTAATTTTCCTTTCCCTTCATGCAATGTTTAATATTCTCATTTAGCTTGCAATTAGTTTCTCTTTTTAGCTAAGTAATCAAAAACTCAAATTTTCGTCGATAAAATAATAGTGATTTTCCTCGAAGTAGAAGTAATCAACGCGCCCCGTGGAATACGACCTTGATATTCCTAAATATCCTATACTATAGACGATAAGGTACACTTGCCTTTATCAGATATACTTTTGGAAAAAATCTGAAACCTTCACTAAATTTCAAAACCGCAAAGTCTGTATCAAGTTTTTGGCGCCGTTGCCGGGGACTTTGCGTAGATATTTTGAAAAGAGGATAGCTATTAATTTTATCATGCTTCTTTTTATTTTATTTTGCTTTTTCTAAATTTCAAAAAGAAAACAAAATTTTAGTTTTTCCTTTTCCTTTCTTCTCTTTTTAGTGTATGACCCGCGGTAGCACTTCGATTATTCCTTTTGATCCGGAGATCGAGCGAACCTTTTTGAGGCACCGCCGTTCTCGTGATCAGGAAAATCAAGTAGACTCCGAAGAATCAATCGGGGACACTAACGCAACGAATATGAATCATAATCTTAATCCTCCTAATCTTAACGAGCCAAATCCTAATGAGGACGCGCAACGGACCATGTCCTATTATGCGCGGCCGAATTTGGAAGGCACACAGTCGAGTATTGTTCGCCCCACGGTGGCGAACAATAATTTTGAGATCAAGTCCAGCATCATACAAATGGTGCAACAATCGGTGACCTTCGATGGTCAACCGGACGAGGATCCTAATTCGCATATCTCTTACTTTCTTGAAATTTGCGACACTTTTAAGATCAATGGCGTCACCGATGACGCCATTCGATTGCGTCTTTTTCCTTTTTCTTTGCGGTCTAAGGCCAAGTAGTGGTTGGGCTCCCTACCTAGGGGATCCATCACTATATGGGCCGAAATGGCGGAAAAATTTCTCAATAAATATTTCCCGCCTTCAAAGACCGCTAAATTGCGCACGGATATTGCGTCGTTCATGCAAATCGACTCAGAGACTCTCTATGACACATGGGAGCACTTCAAGGAGCTTTTGCGGCGATGCCCACACCACGCACTTGTCACTTGGCAACACGTGCAAATATTTTATAATGGCTTAAATCTCCAAACGAGGCAAATGATTGATGCGGCCGCCGAGGGGACATTAAATAACAAAACCCCGGTCGCCGCTCAAGAACTTTTCGAAGAGATGGCCACAAATGCGTACCAATGGAACATGCCTCGAGCGCGGCCTAATAAGCCGGCCGGAATTTTTGAAATAGACGCTAACGCAAATTTGGCTTTACAAGTTGAGCGCTTAACAAAGCAAGTGGCGGAGATGTCTGCTTCCTCCGCCACTCCTCCTTGGGCTAATAACGTTTTAATTGAAGAACATGTTGACTACATGGGAAATCCGCCTCGACCTTCCTATAACCCCAACACCGCTCCGTATAACAACACATACAATGCGGGTTATAGGAATCATCCGAATTTCTCGTGGAGCAACCAAGGAAATGCTCAGCGGCCTATGAATTTAAATCAACCCCCCTAATCAACTTCTTAACTTAACTCCGCCTCCAAATTTGATTTCTCAAAATTTTAATCCACCCGGTTTTCCACCGCAACAGCAAAAACTCTCTCCGCTTGAAGAGGTCTTTGCAAAATATGTTGCTACAAATGAAACGAACATCCGGAACCTTACCAGATCGATCAAAAATTTAGAGAATCAAGTGGGCCAGCTCGCAAAGATGATTTCTGAGCGTCAACAAGGAGCACTACCGGGGAATACCGAGCAAAATCCAAAGGAGAGCGCGCACGCGATTACACTCCGAAGCGGGAAGGAGGTGGTTCAAAAATAGGACGAACCCAAGGTAATTTCCTCTCCTCCTACTTTTAATTCATCTTCGAATTTGCCCGCTACGATAGCTCTGCACACTTCTATTTTAAATCCGCGCGCTCCTACTTCTAATATTCCGTATCCATCTAAATTTAAAAATGAAAGCGCCTAAAAAAATTTTAGATGTTTTAAAACAAATCCATATTAATGTACTGAAAGTGGGGATAGATCAAGATTACTCTAGTGGGGGGGGGGTGAATAGAGTATTTTAAAATAATTTTACTTAGCTTAAACAAATCTGTAGAAAACAATTTGAGTTATTTAAGTATATGTGTAAGTGAGTGCAGCACAGATATAAACATAAACTAAAACATAGCACACACAGCACAACACAAATAATAAAGGCAAACACAGAAGACACAAGGATCTATAGTAGTTCCCCAATCAACCTGGGTACATCTACTCTTCTACCACCCTGGTAGGAAATCCACTAAGGCCTTTTTTTTATCAGGTGAGCCTTCACCACAGAGCTTTTGATCAGGTGCTCAAAACCACCACAGAGCTTTTGATCAGGTGCTCAAAACCAAAAATCAACTTTTGAAGGGAGTTACAACCCTGTACACAGTTATAAAATAAAAGTATATAAAGATGATGGTGTCTTCTCTTTTCTCTAACAACAGAGAAGACTAGTGGATTGTTGAATGATTGTCAGATCTCCCCCTGTGAATAAGAGTAAGAAAAACAGGAGAGAGAATCTGCTCAGGGTGTAGGTCTTCTTGATCTTCAGAGTATCTCCAGCAAAAGTTCTCTAGAAGGAATTGATGCAGATGATTCCTAGAGATTAAGAGTAGGCGTCTGGAGAAGATGAAGACTTCAGAGAAAATCAGAGAGAGTTCTTGAGAGGAATGAAAACTGAGTAGCAAAAGATTATATGTGTTTTTTGTATCTGTGTCTTTCTCTAGAATAAATAGCAATGATAATCTCTGGACGGGAGAGAGTTGATCCTCTTTCAAATTTCAAACAGGGCTGGAAAGGAATGAGACAAAAAGGAAAGATTTTGCCTCTGACAGAAAAGAAATACCAATATATTAAATTCCTTGAAACTTGCAATCTGCCTTATAGAATAATCTGCACGCAGCCCTTAATTAATGTAGCAACGGTCATAAAATCTTTGATAGAAAATACTGCAATAACTGACTGATATTATAATGAGAACAGCTGTCAGCCTTCATAAGAAATCCTGAGGATAACTCCAAAATAATACTCTGAATAGAAGAGGTCACTGAATATAGAAACTCTGAAGAAGTTCGTCGACCTGAGGGAAAGTTCGTCGAACTTAAACTGGGAAGTTCGTCGAACAAGAAGAAACTTTCGTCGAACAGATCTTTGAAGTTCGTCGAACCAAGTTCGTCGAACGGATTCTGAATTCGTCAAACGTGTTCAAAGTTCGTCGAACACCTTGACTTAGCTAATCTTCAAATCTCTTCTAGACTCAGCCTATGACCCTTATACTATACATGATGGGTCAAAACAAATCCTATACCTAGAAATAGACATCCTAGCCCAAATCAGTAATAGGGTTGAACTATGTTCCAACAATCTCCCCCTATTTGGGTTAGGATCCTATGTACAACATTTATCAACTAAACAAATATGCATAACAGAATTATAGGAAAAATATCTGACAGAAAGGAAATTCAGCAGATATAAATCAATTGTCACAAGCAGATATCATCACAGAATAATTAAGACTCAATTAACCAGAGAGAGAATTTTAAGGATTCCTGTCCTCTGAAGATGGCTTCTTGAAGATTATTTTCCTGCTAGTATCTTCAGATTTCCTTCTGCTTAGCTTGCAGTCTTTATCACCCAGTGTTACCTTCTTGGAAATAGTTGACAGAACAACCTCTGGGTGGAGACTCATGTAGGCAGAAGTGTTGAACATATTCTTCACCTGGTACTGTTGAAATTCCTGTTCTCTATAGGGAGATATGGTAGAAATATGAGAGGTATCCATACCTTTTTCTCTGTCCTCTTTCATCTGAGATAGAGCAACATGCTCTATAAACCTTGCCATATTGTACAATCTATCTGCTTCAGCTTTATCTTCAGCTTCCTTATCTTCGATTTCTTGTTCAGATAATTGGCTATGCTTTCTTTCATAAACCTAATAGCCTGAAGATCTTTCTTCCCAGTAAGAAGAGGATTGACCAGATGGCTTGGAGCCAGCAGACTGAGATTTGAAAGAGCTGCTGGGAGGAACTTCTGGAGGAGGAGGAGGAGCACCTTCTGTGCTTTGAGCCAGGGAGACCAAGACTGTGCTGACATCAACTAGGTCTGACCCTTGCTCTTCAGGAACTTCTGCCTCTAGAGCTTCATCCTGGAACATCTCCCCCTGCCTAGACTCTGGGAAACTAGAGTCTGGGCCTCCAGATGAAGGGAAAGAGGAAGAGGAGAGAGAAGCAAGTTGACAGAGAATAAGATCAAGCTTAGAATGCACTGGGGCCAGACTTTGATCAATAAGCTCCTGTAATTTAGAAGCTATGTGACCAAACACCTGGGTGGCTATTTGTGAGACATCCACAACCAGTACATCTGGAGTTGGGTGAGAAGAAGAAGAAGAAGGGATGGAAGATGTGGTATGAGCACAAGAAGTGGATGGAGGAGGAGGAGGAGTGAAATCTGATGGGATTTCATCCTGAGAAAAGTCTGGAATGGAAGTGTCTTGTGGAGGAGGAGGAGGAGAATTTTGAGGAGGTGAAGGTGGAGATAAAGTGGAGAGGTTTTCTGGAGGTGGAGGAGGAAGAGAAGAGGAGGCAGGCTCTTCAGAATGTTGAAGAGTCTGTGAGAGAGGAGGAAGAATCTGGGGTGGGGGAGTGGCTATTACAGCACTGGTGTCCTCAGAAGCTTGAACTGTTGGAGCCACTGGAGCTGATTTCTTCTGGAATGTCCTATCCCACTTCTTGAAAAGAAGGGGAGTCAGTTTCTTTGAGGCATTAATGCCAACAGCAGTAGAAACTGAGAGGGCTGGACACTTGGCCTGAAGGAAGATTCCCAGAATCCTTCCATAGCCTACATTCCTTGAGGTCACTTTCTTTTTGATGGAATCAAACAGAGTCAGACCCCAGTTGATGTGCCTCTTCTCAATCAAAGCACTCATGACTAGAAATTGCTGCCTGTTTATGTAGTCATGTGCTGAGCTCTTCCCCATCAGAACCTTTCCCACAACATCTGCCAGGAAGGTGTATTCCACTGCAAAATCACGTTTAAGAAGATGTTTAGGGTCACTCCCAGAGTACCCCATCCTGTCCAGCATCAGATTGAACTCTTCCTCAGTGAGTTCCAAATCATCATCTCCATTTTCAAATTCAAATATCTCAGACAAAACAGCAGCACTCAGAACAACTTCATTCCCTGAAACCTTTCCTGCAATTTCTGTGCCATTTCGAATCTCAGAAGTGAATGCCCATTCCTTTATCTCATTGATATGAATCTTGGGCCGGCAAGTCATAAACTTGCGCAACTTTGGGTCTTCAAAGAGATTCAGAATGTTTGTGAAGCCTTCTCCTGACTGGGCAAACGATTCCAGATCAATATCGAATCCCGTATCGAACTTTATTGAGGCGAGGACTCCAGCAGTGATCGACATTGTTCCTGCAAAGAAAGAAAAATGATCAAGTGCAAAGGGAACTGGAGGGAGACGAAGAGTTTGAGAGCGCAAAAGACAGAATCCAGACAAATAGAGATTAAATATTAGGGTTCGGCGAAACGAGGGTTTGCGCGGAACGGATTTGACGAGATGACACGTGTTAGCGGGAAGTAAAAAGTTGTCTTTCGTCAATCCCGTTCGACGAATAAAATATTTCGTCGATCTCGTTCGACTAATTACTTTTCAAAACTTCTATCGTAAGGAAGATAGAACGTTAGAGACTTCGTCGATCGGGTTCGACGAAATCGAGACTTCGTCGATCGAGTTCGACGAAAATTCTTCAGAACTTTAGAAAGAAATCTTGACCAGTTTGTCGGCCTCGTTCGACGAAAAAGATGTCATTCGTCGAGCGCATTCGATGAATTTTCTGAACCTTAATATATTGAAAAATTTTGTTGGGTAGAAAACTTTGCCAATTAGATTGACTCCCCATTTATCATTCCAAGCTGATTTATAAAGAATTGATGTTTCTTTTCATCCAAAGGCTTGGTGAAAATGTCAGCTCTCTGCAAATCAGTTGGTATGAAGTCTAAACATATTTTTCCCTTCTCCACATTATCTCTGAAAAGTGGTGTCTGATCTCAATATGTTTAGTTCTACTGTGGAGTACTTGATTTTGTGCTATTGATATTGCACTGGTGTTATCACAAAAGATTTTGGAATTATTTAGATTGTAACCATAGTCTAGGAGCTGGTTCTGTATCCACAAAATTTGTGAACAACAACTGCCAGCTGCTATGTATTCAGCTTCTGCAGTTGATGTATACACAGAGGTTTGTTTCTTACAAAACCAGGACACAAGCTTATCTCCAAGGAACTGACAAGTCCCTGAGGTGCTTTTCCTATCTATTCTGCATCCAGCATAATCAGCATCTGAGTATCCAGCTAACTCAAATCCTGATTCTGTAGGATACAAGAGTCCTAGATCCGGACAACCCTTTATATATCTTAAAATCCTTTTTAATAAAATATAGTGAGATTCTTTAGGATTTACCTGAAATCTAGCACTAATACATGTGGCAAACATGATATCTGGTCTACTGACTGTTAAGTATAAAAGAGATCCCACAAGGCTCTATATACTTTCTGATCAACAGGTTTTCCTGATTCATTAGTGCCAACAGCTGCATTTGAAGGCATGGGAGTTTTCATGGGGGAGGCATCTGACATCCCAAATCTTTTAACAAGCTCTTTAGCATATTTAGATTGGGATATGAAGATGCCTTCTGTTGTTTGCTTAACTTGCAAACCAAGAAAGTAAGACGGTTCTCCCATACTGCTCATTTCAAATTTTGAATACATTAGATTTGAAAATCTTTTGCATAACTTAGAGTCAGTAGAACCAAATATTATATCATCTACATATATTTGTACCAATAGGGTTTCAGATTTATGATTTCTAAAAAATAGTGTCTGGTCTACTTTGCCTCTAGAAAACTTATTCTCCAAAAGAAAGTTTGTAAGGGTCTCATACCATGCTCTAGGAGCTTGTTTGAGACCATACAAAGCTTTATGTAATCTAAAAACATAAGAGGGTTGAGTTGGAGAAATAAAACCCGGTGGTTGTTCCACATATACTTCTTCTTTGATATCTCCATTTAGAAAGGCACTCTTAACATCCATTTGAAATACCTTGAATCTTTTGTATGCAGCAAATGCTAGGAATATTCTAATTGCTTCCAGCCTTGCTACAGGTGCAAGAGTCTGATCATAGTCTATGCCTTCCTCTTGGCAGTATCCTTGAGCCACTAGTCTTGCCTTATTTCTGACTATGACTCCTTGAGCATCCAATTTATTTCTGAATACCCATTTAGTGCCAATCACTGGATGATTCTTGGGTCTTGGAGCAAGTTCCCATACTTTGTTCCTTTCAAATTGATTTAATTCCTCTTGCATAGCAGTAATCCAGTTGGGATCTTGCTCCGCATCTTTGATGGATTGAGGTTCAATTTGAGAGAGGAAACAGGTGTGCAATTTATTTTGATTTAGTTGATTTCTTGTTTGCACACCCACTGAGATGTCACCAATTACTTGAGATCTAGGGTGATCTCTTATGTTGACATAATCAGTAGGGAAAATAACTTCTCCTTGAGCTTGTTTATTTTCTCTATGACGAATTTCTATGTCCTCCTGAACTTCAGCATTAACAGCCTCAAGATTTGTAGGAATATTTGTTGTACCCAATGTTGGTGCAATAGGACATTCTTCTTCACTGTCCTCATTAGGTAATAGAGAAGGATTTATTAAATCCTCTTTCTGTAGAGTTAGATTATCTAACTTCTCACAGAGAATTGGTACCTGTGCATCTTGTGAGGTAGAGATATTTCTCTCCTTGCCCTGAATAACCAAGGAAAAGAAGATACATGAATAGATTCTTCTATTTTAAAAGAAGATTTGTTAAATACTCTGTAAGATTTACTGCTAACTGAATAACCAAGGAAAATGCCATCTGAAGCTTTTGCTTCAAATTTTCCTAGGTGCTTCCTGTCATTATTATGAATGAAGCACTTACAGCCAAAAGCCCTAAAGTAATTTACTCTAGGCTTCTTCCCTTTAAGCAGTTCATAAAGTGTCTTGCCCTTTTGTTTATGAATTAAACTTCTGTTTAAGACATAGTTTGATGTGCTGACAGCCTCAGCCCAAAAGGATTGGGGCAAAACAGCATCTGCAAGCAATGTTCTTCCAGATTCAATCAGTGTTCTATTTTTCCTTTCAGCTACCCCATTTTGTTGAGGAGTTCTAGGAGCTGAAAAACATTGCCTGATACCTTCCTTCTCACAGAATTCTCTCATCAGAAGAGATTCAAACTCAGTGCCATGATCACTTCTGATCAATGCAATCTGAGTAGAATACTCAATCTTGATGCTCCTGAGAAAGTCTGTAAGAACCTTGAAGTTATCTGACTTGCTTCTCAGAAAGAATACCCAATTGAATCTAGAGAAGTCATCAACAATAACTAAGGTGTAAGACTTACCTCCCAAACTGTGTATGGGAAGGGGTCCAAAAAGATCTAAGTGCAGCAAGTACAAAATCCTGGGAGAATCACTCTTAGATAGTGACTTAAAGCTGCTCTTAGTCTGCTTTCCCAATTGACATGCCCTGCAAAGTCTTTCCTTCTTGTATGATCCAGAAGGTAGTACCCTGACAAGGTTGCCCTTTGATAACTTGGCTAGGGTCCTATGGTTCACATGACCTAGTCTCCTATGCCACAAATCAGTATTTTTACTGACTTGGTTAAACAAGCAGATCTCAGGTTTGGCTGAATTAAAATCTACTAAATAAACATTACCTTGTCTATTTCCTAAAATAACAATATTATTTTCAGAAAAGATAATGCATTTAGATTGGTTGAAGCAAACTTGATATCCTTCATCACATAGTTGACCTATGCTGATGAGGTTATGTTTGAGTCCACTTACATAGGCTACCTTTTTGAATGTGATTGTCCCAATCTGGACTGATCCATAGCCTTCTGTTTGTCCCCAATTGGAATCTCCAAAAATCACTCTTGGTCCAAGCTTTGCCTTATAGTTGATTAATTTGGCTCTTTTTCCTGTCATATGTCTTGAGCATCCACTGTCCAAGTACCACTGTTCCTCTATGGTAGGATAGTTCTTTTTCTGCAATATAAGGGGGATTAGGTGTTCTTAACCCAGGTTACCTTGGGTTGCTTCTTGTAACCTTGAAATGCAGAAATATATGAGACAACAAGTTGACTATGATAACCTAGAGGGTGATATCTTCTAGGAGGGATAATCCAATCACTAAAGGAATTCTTCAGTTTAGAAGAGGATGTATGTTGTCTGTCCTTAGTAAAATTTGCGTTCGACGAACTTTGTTGTGTTCGTCGACCTGGTTCGACGAAAGATGTGGCATTCGTCGAGCCCTGTCTGCAGCAGATTTTTTTGCTTAGATTCAGGCCTTGGTTTTCATCGTTCTGTGTTCGACAAAACCTGTTGGTTTCTTCGATCGCCGTTCGACGAACTTGCTTGAGCAATATTTGTTTCAGGAATTTTTCCTGTGTCTTGTATTGCTTCTTTCCCTTTTTCAGATACAAATTTTACTGGGGTAGATAACATATTCTTCTTCAAAAGAAGAGGTTGATTAGATGATGCCCCCAAGCCCAGTTTGCCATTCAGCATGGCATTCACTGTGCTTGTGATATTCATCAGCTTGAGACTTCTCCCATTTAGAGAATTCTCTAGCTACTTGGCCTCAGTTAGCTGTGTTTCTAGAGAACTCACTTGTTCCCTGGAAATCCTTAGCTCATTTTTGAGCTTAGTGTTTTCAGTGGATATTCCATCCATCTTAGCTAACTTGTCTCTCAGAGAAATAATTTCTTTCTCTGATCTAATCATATCTTTACACAACTGTTTAAAGTCATCTTTAAACTGTTCTGAATGAAAATCAAAACTAGAAATTACCTCATCCCCATTAGCTTCAGATTCATCATCTGAGTTGTCATTTGATGAGGAGGCATTGATTGCCATAATGCAGAATTCCTTGTCTTCTGCTTCCTTCTCCTCACCACTGGAACTGGAGGATGACTCAGATTCAGTGTCACTCTAGGTTTCAGCAACAAAGCCTTTTTCTCTTTTCTTGTGGCCTTTTGATGAGTGTTTGCTGGAGTGTTCCTGCTCTTTTCTCCTACTTTTCTTGTGAGCTTCTGGACACTCAGTGAGGATGTGTCCAGGCTTCCTGCAACCAAAGCATATTATTTCTTTAGATGGAGTTTTATCATACCTTGGCTTTTCATTGTGCCTGTTGGACTTTCTTCTAAAGTCCTTCCTTGCCATCTTGTAAAATCTCTTTGCTAAGAGACTCAGCATCTCCTGATCACCAATCTTGTCTTCTTCCTCTGTTGCCTGAAAGGCAATGCTCTTCTCTTTCTTTGAGGATGAAGATGGAGAGGCTTCTGCTTCTCTGCTCTTTATCAGCTGCTCATAAGATTTGAGCTTCCCAAGGAGATTCTCAGTTGTAATCTCACTTAGTCCTCTGGCATCTTTAATTGGCCAGATTCTTGTGTCCCATGTGTTGGGGAAGCACATCAGGATCTTGTCATTAATTTCAGTGACTGTGATCACTTTCTCCAGGGTTCTCAGCTCATTGATGATGAGGCTGAGTCTGTTGTACATCTCTGCAACAGTCTCTGATTCTCCCTTTTTGAAATTCTCATACTGGGAGATCAAATGTGATCTTCTGTCCTTTCTCTCATCTGCTGATCCTGCCACCATTCTTATGAGGGAGTCCCAAATTTCTTTGGCAGAGCTGCAGTCAACCACCTTCTGAAATATGTCATCAGACATGGTTTGTGCCAAGATATTCATGGCCTTTGCATCAGCAGTTTTCTATTTCTTTTGTGTTTCTGTCCATTCTGGAGGAGGGACAGCAGTTGTGTCTGTTGTTGTTGAGGTTGAAGCAGTTGGAGGTCCTGTCAAAATAGAATTAAAAATTTCCTCATCAATAGAATTCATGTAAAGTTTGATCCTTGCTTGTCATAGTGCAAACTTGTTCAGATTGCACATAGGAGGTCTTGTGCTTGAATATTCTTTGTTCTGTGCCATGACTCTAATAAACAAAAAACCTTTAAAGTAGTCTAGATCTATCAGATCTGTTGGTCCAGGTGTTAGCCTGTAACAACCAACCTCCCTCTGATACCAATTGAAAGTGGGGATAGATCAAGATTACTCTAGAGGGGGGGGGGGGGGTGAATAGAGTATTTTAAAATAATTTTACTTAGCTTAAACAAATCTGTAGAAAACAATTTGAGTTATTTAAGTATATGTGTAAGTGAGTGCAGCACAGATATAAACATAAACTAAAACACAGCACACACAGCACAACACAAATAATAAAGGCAAACACAGAAGACACAAGGATCTATAGTAGTTCCCCAATCAACTTAGGTACATCTACTCTTCTACCACCCTGGTAGGAAATCCACTAAGGCCTTTTTTTATCAGGTGAGCCTTCACCACAGAGCTTTTGATCAGGTGCTCAAAACCACCACAGAGCTTTTGATCAGGTGCTCAAAACCAAAAATCAACTTTTGAAGGGAGTTACAACCCTGTACACAGTTATAAAATAAAAGTATATAAAGATGATGGTGTCTTCTCTTTTCTCTAACAACAGAGAAGACTAGTGGATTGTTGAATGATTGTCAGATCTCCCCCTGTAAATAAGAGTAAGAAAAACAGGAGAGAAAATCTGCTCAGGGTGTAGGTCTTCTTGATCTTCAGAGTATCTCCAGCAAAAGTTCTCTAGAAGGAATTGATGCAGATGATTCCTAGAGATTAAGAGTAGGCGTCTGAAGAAGATGAAGACTTCAGAGAAAATCAGAGAGAGTTCTTGAAAGGAACGAAAACTGAGTAGAAAAAGATTATATGTGTTTTTTGTATCTGTGTCTTTCTCTAGAATAAATAGCAATGATAATATCTGGACGGGAGAGAGTTGATCCTCTTTCAAATTTCAAACAGGGCTGGAAAGGAATGAGACAAAAAGGAAAGATTTTGCCTCTGACAGAAAAGGAATACCAATATATTAAATTCCTTGAAACTTGCAATCTGCCTTATAGAATAATCTGCACGCAACCCTTAATTAATGCAGCAACGATCATAAAATCTTTGATAGAAAATACTGCAATAACTGATTGATATTATAATGAGAACAGCTGTCAGCCTTCATAAGAAATCTTGAGGATAACTTCAAAATGATACTCTGAATAGAAGAGGTCACTGAATATAGAAACTCTGAAGAAGTTCATCGACCTGAGGGAAAGTTCGTCGAACTTAAACTGGGAAGTTTGTCGAACAAGAAGAAACTTTCGTCGAACAGATCTTTGAAGTTCGTCGAACCAAGTTCGTCGAACGGATTCTGAATTCGTCAAACGTGTTCAAAGTTCGTCGAACACCTTGACTTAGCTAATCTTCAAATCTCTTCTAGACTTAGCCTATGACCCTTATACTATACATGATGGGTCAAAACAAATCCTATACCTAGAAATAGACATCCTAGCCCAAATCAGTAATAGGGTTGAACTATGTTCTAACATGTACCTTTCTGCGAGGCTATCTCTCAAATGCCTAAATATGCGAAATATCTTAAGGAGTTGCTCTCCAATAAGAAAAAGTTAGAAGATATTTCGCATATTTCTTTGAACGCAGAATGCTCCGCGGTTGTACTAAACAAATTGCCTAAAAAAGCAAATGATCCGGGACGGTTTTCCATCTCATGTCTATTTGGCAATTCGTTAGTAAAACACGCCTTAGCGGATCTTGGAGCAAGCATCAACCTTATGCCAATTTCTTTGTTCAAAAAGCTAGGTCTAGGAAATCCAAGGCCCACTCGAATGAGTATTCAATTAGCGGATCGTTCTTTAAAATATCCGATAGGAATAGTGGAGGACGTGCTCGTCAAGGTTGACAAATTCATTTTCCCGGTGGATTTTGTCATTCTTGACATCGAAGAGGATGCCGAAGTACCCCTCATACTCGACTGCCCCTTCCTTGCCACCTCCCATGCTATTATAGACGTAAGTAACAGAAAGCTCCTCCTACGGGTTGGAGACGATGAAGTTACTTTCGGCATAAATTCCTCGATGCGGAACACACTACTAGAAAATGACGATTCGTGTTTTTACTTGGAAGAGTGTTGTGAGTTCGATTCATCCCTCGAGTTAGTTTCATCGGCGAGTAGTGGTTTCGAGCCCGTAGAGCTCTTTTATGATGAAGAAGAAGTTTCTCACCCCACACCACCCGAACCATTACTTTTAGAAAAATTAAAAATCAAGACTTCTTATGAAGAACCACCCGTATTAGAGTTGAAACAACTCCCCCCTCACCTTAAATACTTGTTTTTGGAAAAAGAGTCTAAGCTACCCGTCATCATTTCATCTAATCTTAGCAAATCAGAAATTTCTGAGTTGACTATAGTCTTAAGAAAGCACTGCCACGCAATTGCGTGGCAATTATCGGACATTAAGGGTATAAACCCATCTTTCTGCACTCATAAAATATATCTCGAAGAAAATTCCCGCAACTCAGTCCAGCCTCAACGACGACTAAACCTGAACATGAAAGAAGTCGTTAAGGCCGAAGTTATAAAACTTCTGGACGCGGGAATCATCTACCCGATATCGGACAGTACTTGGGTTAGCCCAGTACAAGTCGTGCCAAAGAAAGGCGGCGTCACGGTAGTTGCGAACGAAAATAACGAATTGATCCCAACCCGTACTGTTACGGGTTGGCGGATGTGCATCGACTATCGGAAACTAAATGATGTCACCCGTAAGGATCACTTCCCTCTACCATTTATCGATCAAATTTTAGAGCACCTTTCGGGTCACTCCTACTACTGTTTTCTCGATGGTTTGTCGGGATATTTCCAAATCCCGATTTCGCCCGACGACCAAGAGAAAACCACTTTCACTTGTCCCTTTGGCACCTTCGCTTATCGAAGGATGTCATTCGGTCTTTGTAACGCACCAGCTACATTCCAAAGATGTATGCTGACAATATTTGACGAGTTAGTAGAGGAGGTGATGGAAGTGTTTATGGACGACTTCTCCGTGTACGGAAACTCATTTAAAAACTGTTTACAAAATCTCGAGCGAGTGTTGCAGCGATGTGAGGAAACAAATTTAGCGCTTAATTGGGAAATGCCATTTTATGGTCAAGGAAGGACTAGTCCTTGGCCATAAAATTTCGGGCAAGGGGATCGAGGTCGATAGGGCGAAGATTGAAGTAATTGAAAAACTCCCCCCTCCAACAAACGTAAAAGCTATTAGGAGTTTCCTAGGCCACGCGGGGTTCTATCGGCGCTTTATACAAAATTTTTCCAAAATCACAAAGCCGTTAACCCATCTTCTCGAGAAAGAAGCATCTTTTCTCTTTAACGTTGAATGTCATTTAGCCTTTCAACTTATCAAGAAGAAACTTATAAACTCCCCTATTCTAGTCGCCCCAGATTGGTCGCTCCCTTTTGAAATCATGTGCGACGCGAGTGATATTGCGGTTGGTGCCGTTTTAGGCCAAAGAGTGAGTAAGTATTTTCACCCGATCTATTATGCGAGCAAAACACTCAGGTCGGCACAAGCAAACTACACCACGACCGAGAAGGAACTTCTAGCAATCGTTTTCGCTTTTGACAAGTTTAGGTCGTATATCACGCTTTCCAAAGTTATCGTCTTCACAGATCACTCCGCTCTTAGGTATCTCTTAAGTAAATCGGACGCCAAGCCTCGTCTTTTGCGATGGATCCTCCTCTTGCAGGAGTTTGATTTAAAGATCCGGGATAAAAGGGGAGCCGGAAACTTGGCGCCCGATCACCTTTCTCGATTAGAAAATCCCTCCTCAGAAGCATTAATAGAAGCCGACATTAACGATAAATTTCCCGAAGAGCACCTACTAGCTCTCGAAAACATTAATTCATCTTCTACCCCCTGGTTTGCGGACTTGGCTAACTATTTAGTAGCCCGGGTCCTGCCAAAAGAATTCTCGAGTCAGCAAAAGAAGAAATTCTTTTCTGATTTAAAGAATTACTTTTGAGAGGACCCCTTTTTATTCCATGTATGCGCAGACCAGGTAGTGAGAAGATGTGTCTCGGGTGAGGAAGACCTTAAAATTTTACGTCATTGTCATGAGGGACCCACCGGTGGTCATTATCATTCGAACCGAACCGCGAGGAAGGCGCTGGAGGCGGGCTTTTATTGGCCCACGCTCTTCAAAGATGCTCACACCCTTGTGAGTACTTGCGACAGCTGCCAGCGGTCGGGGAACATCTCTCGCCGGGATGAGATGCCCCAAAATATTTTCTTAGAATGCGAAATTTTCGATCTTTGGGGTATTGATTTTGTTGGTCCTCTCCCTCCCTCGTATTAAAACAAATATATTCTCGTTGCGGTCGACTACGTGTTGAGGTTGGCGGAAGCGCAAGCTCTCCCCACCAACGATGCGCGAGTTGTCGTTAATTTCTTAAAAAAATTATTTTCTCGATTTGGCACGCCGCGCGCTATTGTGAGTGATCGGGGCACCCATTTTTGCAATAGTCAATTTACAAAAATCTTAGCAAAATATGGTGTCACGCACAAACTATCCACTGCATACCACCCACAAACGAGCGTCCAAGTCGAAGTTGTTAATCGAGAATTAAAACGGATTTTAGAAAAACTGTTTCAATTAATCGGAAGGATTGGGCTATAAAGCTCGATGACGCGCTATGGGCCTATCGAACGACGTACAAGACCGCTATCGGTTGTACACCGTATCGAATGGTTTATGGCAAGGCTTGCAACCTTCCGGGCGAATTAGAACACCGCGCATTTTGGGCGCTTAAATTTTTAAACCTCGATTCCACTTTAGCGGGCGAACAAAGAAAATTCCAAATGAACGAATTAGATGAATGGCGAGCGAATGCGTATGAGAGCAATAAATTATATAAGGAGCGAACAAAGTTTTATTACGATAAGCATATGAAATTTCCAAAAACTTTTTCGCCGGGCGATCTCGTCCTCCTTTATAATTCTCGACTTCGCCTTTTTCCGGGAAAACTAAAATCCCGATGGTCCGGACCCTTTATTATTAAAGAGGTTTGGTCCTATGGGACAATTTTAATTTCCCACCCGGAAAAAGGTACCTTCAAAGTAAACAGCCACCGCTTTAAATTATATCTTCCGGGAGAATTAGCTAACGAAAAGAGTGATTCGATTGTATTTCAACCTATAATATGATCGACAAGTGGGTCAAGCTACGCGACCTTAAGCAAAGCGCTTTTGGGAGGCACCCCAAAGTTATCTTTTTATTATTTTCTCTTGTTCTTTAACATATTTTGTAGGTAATCGTCGCTTCCCCGCACAAACTTCAAAAAAATCAGGGAAGCCCTTTCTCCTTCTCTTTTATCATGCATTTCCTTTTTGTTTTGTCTTGCACTTTATTTACTTCTCTTCTTTAAACTTCATACTTAGTTTTAAACATTGGGGACAATGTTTAACCTTTAGTACGAGGGTGTAAATAGTTCTTTGTAAATAGTTGTTAAATTAAAAAAATTTCAAAAAAATAATAATATAGTTTCTTATGTTTTCTTCTATTTTAGCTTGTAAAACCAAAAGCTCAAAAAAAAAATTTAGAAAATAGAAAAATTTAAATCTTGGAAAGGGACGTTTGGGACCTCACCCCATCTTACCTCCTAGTACCGTGAGAACCCTTCACGGGGTATACCTCGGGAAGTCCAAGAATTAACAAAAAATTTGTTAGCTTTTTTGTATATGTTTTTGGTTATTTCTTATCAAAAAATTCAAAAAAAAAATAATATCAAAATTCAAAAAATTATATATGAAAAAAAAACTTAAAATACAAAAAAATTTAAATCGTATACCTCTCTTATTTGTTGTTTTTGTGATTTCTTAGAAATCTAGTTGAGAATGGTTATAAGCTTGTTTAAGTTTTTAATTGGCTAAAATTTTGCTTATCATAGTTTGTTAATTTTAAATTTGAGGTAATCTTGATTTAAGAATCATCTTATGATTTTAAATTGATTAGAGAATTTATTTAGCATGACTTCTCTTTTTACTTTTAAATGGCTTCATTTTGTAGTGAATTTGCTAAACCTCTTTAAATTTCAATTATATTTTCTTCTAATTTTTTAGATCTTAAGAAATTTAATTTTACTAGAATTTGCTCTCAAAATAATTTAAAGCTAGCTAGATTTATTTTCTCTACCCTACCCCTTTGATGGCATAAAAAAAGTATTTTAAAAGATCATATGTCATGGGAATAAGAGGATAAAATTCATTATTCCCTAAACATATGCACCCAAAATCATTTAAAAGATTATATGGCATGGAGTAAGAGGATAAAATTCATTACTCCTAAATATATACATTTTGGGTTTTTATTAGAAAAGAAAAAAAATTCATGATGAGGATAAATTTCATTTCCTCCATTCAAAAATATCTCTTCTTATGCCAAATTTTATGAAATCCCCCTTAGCCAATTATCATTGTTCTAGTTTTAGCTGAAAATTATGGAGAGAGCAATATTTAGTAATTTACTTTTCCTTAAGATTCTTTTAAGATAGAGTTCTTATAATTTTAATTTAATTTAGTTTTATAATTTCTACAATTTTGTCAAACTAATTAATTTTCTTGAGAAGTCCTTGCCTAAACATTTTTCCTCTTTTCAAATCATCATCATAATTTAGGACTTAACTTCCCCTTGAATTTACTCTTAACTTAACTTTTGGTTTAAATGAAATTTTAGTTTAAACTTAAAATTTTTTAAGAATGTCTTATAAATTATGTCTCACACTTTTGCTCTGGAATAGCAAAACCTCAAGTATGGGGGTATTTGATAAGTAGTATTTATATATCTTTTTAATAGTAATTTTTGTAAATATTTAATATGTATTCTTCTTTTTATGTCAATTTTAGGTCATAATTAGTTATTTTATAATTTTGTCTCTAACTTAGCTTAATTTTAATATTTGCAAAATTTTGTGACAAATTGGAAAAATTGACAAGTACACGCCCCCAAGTCATGCCCGTGACCAATGACGTGTAACCTAAAGATCAGTCCAGAGTCGATGCCGCGCCAATTGAGCTAGTCCACAGCGAGTCACGCCCTCGGTCACGCCCGTGACCCAGTGTCACTAAAGCTGTCACTTAAAACCGAAAACCGTAAGCCGAACCGGAACTAAACCGGAACCGCAAAGAACCAGATCGAACCGTTCGCAAATTATTCAGGTTTCGATTTGAATTTTGGAACCGTAAACAATAATGGTCGGGGTGTGGTTCCTTCATTTTATTATCCGGACCAGAACCGGAACCGGAACCGCAACATAAATATTTCGAGCGGTTTCAGAATTTCTATACCCGATCCGGACCGGACCGAAGCAGAATCGAACTGCAATCCGTTTATTATTATTATTATTCTTTATAATATATATTTTTTTATAATATTACTAATATATATTTATTATTTGTACAACGATAATAAATATATATTTATAATATTACATCGCTGTCCAAATGTAATTGTACTCAGTGATGAACCCTACCAACATACAAAGATGATATTTGATGGTTGTTATTTAATTTTGTTGATGACTATATGATCTCTACTTTGAACATGTTTATGTTTGTCATTCTTCAACTACTTAGGTAAAGTGACTATTTTTGCTAAGCATCAAATGTTACAATATTACTTGGTGTTCTTCATGCTAATGTCCATCATATAATATTACCCATTTTTTCTATTCAGTGCGACAAATCAGATATTATTGCATGCATATCTGTATTAGTTCAATTTTAATATATTTAAACTTAAGAAATTATAAAATTATTGCTCCAACTATTTGAATTCCAATTTCCTTTTCAAATATGCATTTTAAAGAGATAATAATCTTTGTGAATGTGTCTAATGAATCAAATTATAGAGTTGTAAAATGATTTAAACTATAATACATAGAACCGATTGGAACCGGACCGAACCGAATAGAACCAGACCGAACCGTTAGTGACCGGTTTGGTTTTGGTTCTTGTTGAACCGGAACCGAAACCGTTGACACGATGGTTCCAAAAATAATATTGGAACCGTAACCGTAACCGGAATCGGTCAAACCAAATATGGTTTTGGTTCTAATTTGAAGAACCGTTGCCTTAGCGGTTCGGTTCACGGTCTTAGTAGAACCGGACTCGAACCGGAACCGTGACAGCTCTAAGTGTCACGCCCGTGACTGGGGGCGTGTAATTTTAGAATCTTCCCTGCTGGCTGCTGACGAGACGTGGAGATGCTGTCGAGAAGTCAACCTAAGACACGCCCGTGACCCACTTATCACGGCCGTGACTTGCCCGCGTGATCTCTGCTTCGCCGCCGCGCTGAATTCCAGCCCACGCTGCATTTAATGAAGCCGTCCAAAGTCACACCCGTGACCAAAATTACACGGGCGTGTAATGTCCACTTTTCGCCGCGCCGTCCAGAAAGCCCACGCCGACGTCGGATCCGATGCGAATAGTGCAGTCACGCCCTAGTGTCACGCCCGTGACCAAGGGCGTGTAACTTGAAATTTTCGCCTATAAAGTCAGAGGCTCTCCTTGAGTCCAGGGTTCAGAATTTTGGAGTGGGGGAGGTGCTGCTAGAGCTGATAGTGAGTCTTTCATGTTCATGTTCATGTTCTTCCTTAAGCTTTCATGTTCTCTTTTTCATGTAATGTACTAGTTTTTATTTCTTGCTTGCGCTAGTTAATTAAAGCTCGTAACTTTACTTTTCTAACTTTGTAACCTCTCTTTAAGCTTGTAATCGTTTTGGTTTTCAATAAAATTAAGTTTCCTCTTTCATGTTCTCTTTCTCTCCTTAGTATTTTCTCTTTTATATGAATGTTAATTTTCCTTTCCCTTCATGCAATGTTTAATATTCTCATTTAGCTTGCAATTAGTTTCTCTTTTTAGCTAAATAATCAAAACCTCAAATTTTCGTCGATAAAATAATAGTGATTTTCCTCGAAGTAGAAGTAATCAACGCGCCCCGTGGAATACGACCTTGATATTCCTAAATATCCTATACTATAGATGATAAGGTACACTTGCCTTTATCGGATATAGTTTTGGAGAAAATCTCAAACCTTCACTAAATTTCAAAACCGCAAAGTCTATATCACGGAGCCACGAGAGTGCTATCACAACGCCGTGCAGAGCGAGAAACGCCTAAACGGAACAAGGAAACAAAAGCAACCGCACACTCATCCTTCGACGGCAATTCCTACCCAAGGCACCGTGAAGATAGCAATGATCAAAGTCTCCACAAATAAAGAATCAAAAGCTCTGATGTCGTCCGCGCAGTAATTCGGACTCCGAAAGTTTGGGAGGCTTATGTTATACATCCATAAAGTCCTTGGGGTGCACCTAGAGAAAACTCCACAAAAGAGAGGTGGGGTCAACGGGGTCAGCGCATGATTGCGGGAGTTGAAGAAACCGCCGCCCAGTCCACGCTCTCCAAGATGCGGCGCGCGGCCATGACACCCTCAGCCACGCCCGCTACCGCGTGCGGTTGCACTACCGTGCGACGCTACCACGCGGTAGCGTGCGCGATAGCGCGCGTAGTAGCGGGTAGGCAGCACCCCCACTGCGAGGTACGGCCTAACCGCACCCCACGTGGGGTGCGGCCTAACTGCATCCCAAGTGGGGTGTGGCCAAGCCGCACCCCACGTGGGGTGCGGCCAAGCCGCACCCCTTGACGGGTGCGGCCAAGTCGCACCCCCTTGGGGTGCGGCCAAGTCGCACCCCTTGATGGGTGCAGCCAAGCCGCACCCCTTGTGGGGTGCCGCCAAGCCGCACCCCTCTCTGCAATGGGGTGGGCCAAGCCCCCTCCCCCCTTTTTTTCTTCTTCGCAGGGGGGCTCGTAGAGGGCTTGGCCGAAGTCGCGCCCCTCGTCGGGCGCGACCGAAGCCCATTTTCCCCTTTGGGGGTGCTACTCCTCATTCCTCCGTTCGCTCAGAACGCTTCGCGCTCATAACACGCCCAGAACACTTTCGTGTTCGTTGCATGCCCAAAACACTTCTGTGTTCGTTACACGCCCAGAACACTTTCATGTTCATTGCATGCCCAGAACACTTCCGTGTTCGTTACATACCCAGAACACTTCCGTGTTCGTTGCATGCTCAGGACGCTTATGAACGCGCTCAGAGCACTTCCACATTCCGGGCACGCTCACTTTTTGTCTTTCTAATTTCTCAGATTGCTGGAACGGCTTGTCGCCTTTTTCACCTTCAACAAAGCTGCCCGAACTGCCCGAACTGCCCGAAGGGTGAGACGGTCATTTATGAAAAATGGCGATCTGTGTGCTCCAAATCGGCCAGCGTGATTCGCCAGTCAGGTGGTTACGGTGGTTACGACGGCAAAATTACTGGGCTACCCCCGGCCAAAGCTATAAAAGGTGCCCAGAACCTTCATTTGGGAGGACCTGGCCTTCTGGACTCGGGAGAGCTCCTTTGATGATTTCCACGGAATTCTCCTTCGGCGCTTGAAGATCTCCTTCGTGGACTTGAAGATCTCCTTCGTGGACTTGAAGATTTCCTTTCTCCCGAAAGGCGACTCAGCATTCTCACTTTCGTTCTCCCGAAAGGCGACTCGACATTCTCACTTTTGTTCCCCCACCGCTCTCCGAAGGAAAAAGACTTAGTTTTTCGGGAGGTGGCCAGTCACCTTCGGAACTCTCTCTTTATATTATTGTAACGAGCGGCGGCCTGTCACGCTCGATTTCTAAGTACATAACTGTAAACTCTCAGAAGTTAGTGAAGTTTGGTCGGCACAGCTCCGACCGCGTGGTTTTTCACCCTTTCCGGGTTTTCTACGTTAAAAAGTCTCAGTGTACTCAACGAATCTCTAATTGACTGTTTGCGCGCTCGGTTCGCTTCCGAGCTAAGGTGGTTCAATTTGACAAGTCTACCAAAGCACCCGAGAGACCCGCAACAAGACTAATAAACCAAACATTTGTTGATTGCCGAAACTAAATCTTATTAGATACTCGACAATATATTTGATGGATTTCGGAGTTAAATTATAGGATCCGTATTAAATATTTTGAGCATAAAGTGTCAAAGGTCATTGAGGTGTAATCAGGGACAAATTGAAGCCAAAATAGAGCTAGAGATTTTACTCGGTTTTGTAACTCATTGAGGTGCCCTAAAAGGCCCATGAATACAACTCAAGTCTAAAACCAACCGAGGTGAAGCAAAGGTTGAGCTTGAGATTTTATTCATACCTAGAATCAGTCGTGTCCAAAAAGCCAGGTAGGCCCGGGCCTGAATTGGGTCTGTCGGTGTTAGAGCCAAGCGGTCTCGAAGGTTTGAAGCCTCGCGATCTGAAGCCAGCGGTCTGTGCGGTCTCCAGTAATCAGACCGCGGCTGTAACATCCCGATTCGAGCTAGACCCCTTGTGCGCGTTTTTGAGTCGAGCGAGGTGACTCGAGCTCGGGGTGTACTGAGGGCCAGACTTGCACCTGAGCCGGTGAAGTACACTCGTCGAATGCGGCGAGTACCATTTCTATTCTTTGTCCCGATGCTTGCTGTATCGGGATCCGATCCATCCGGAGAGCATAACTTGAGCGATAAAACTCGAAGGAGGCATACAGCCTTGAAGGAATTGTAGTACGTACGTTAGCTCAAATGTCATGGTGTTCAAATAGCATATATATGAAGTCGACCAAAACAGTCGCCTTGAGCTGCGCGACGCCTCAAATATGACTATTGTGCAAATGACCTCATAATCGGCCTTAGTTGATTTTTGTTAGACTCGTAAAGTTGATACCAGTCCAACGAAGTCGACTGCACTCAATTCCGATGTGTATCGGAGAATTAGTCGCGTCGACGCGACTTTAGGTAACGAAATTATCCAAAGCGGTGAAATCAAGCAAACGGCCTCGGTATTCACCCCAGTCAGTTTTGTTAGACTCGTGAAGCCTATACGAGTTCAACAAAACTGTCCGCGCTCGATTCTGATGAGAATCGGCGAATTTATTAATGTGGTCTGCGAATAGCATATTTATCCAAAATGGTGAAATGGACCAAACAATCTCGCAATTAACCCTAGTCAGTCTTGTTAGACTCGTAAAAATAGTACGAGTTCAACGAATTTATCCGTTTGCGATTCCGACGTCGTTTGAAGGAGTTTTGACGTTTACGTAAATTAGGCCGTAAACGCTCCGGAGGGCGTAAAATGAGCAGACGAGCTCGGATTTGATCGTGGTCTGTTCCGATAGATGCGTATCGGCGAGACGGTCATAACGAGCCCGTCCGGGACAAATTACGCGTCCTCTACGACATTGTGCGCGCGTTTTAGTCAATAATAATATCTTTACTATTATTATTATTATTATTATTATTATTATTATTATTATTATCATAATATTAATATATAATATATATATATATGCATAAGATTAGGTTAGGAAAAAAAAAAACTTACCCGATCTCCTCCCAGCAGCCCGCCGCCCAGCTCTCCCCTCCAGCCCGATCTCCCCCGATCCCTCTTCCTCTCCTCACGGCGAGCCTACTCCGGCAACCCTCCATGGCCGAAGCACCTCCACCTCTTCCCTCTTCATCTCCGGCGAGCTCTAAACCACCACCATGGCCGAAGCTCCGTCTCCTCTCCCATGGCAGCCCGCTGCTCTCCTCCATGGCCGGCCAGCGATTTCCTCCTCCGATGAGTCTTCCTCCTCGGGCAAGCTCCTCACGGCGAGCTACTCGAGCAACTCCCCCCTTCCGTGAGCCTCCTCCTCCAGCCACTCCATTTCTCCACTCACTCTCTAGATCTCTCTATTTCTCTCCAGATCTCTCTCTCTCCCTAGCTCTCTTCTCATTTTCTGGCAAGCCAACACCAAAACACTATCCTCCATGGCCGATCCAAGCTCCGACCGCCTCCAACTCGGCCGATTACTTTAAGATCCGGCAACCATTTCATCAAATCGTCGGCAAGACAACTCGAACTCCTCCATTTACTGTGGGCCGGCCCAAAATAATTCTCCGATCAAGTTTCAACCTCGTCGGCGAGTTCTCCGACGAGATCCAGGGCCGCCTCTTCGAAGACGTCCGACGAGATCTAGATTGGCGAGATCCAACCACGGCCGGGAACAATGGACAAATGCCGCATATGCAGCTATTAGGTTGCATGCATGGATACTCAGGTGACTTCCTCCCCTCTCCCTTGGTGCTAGTTTTCTTAGATCCGCTAGGCGAGATATCGAACTCAATTGAGTCGATTTGCGAGCGTGATGAAGCTCCGTAGGAAAAAGGCCGCGTTAGGGTTTTCGCCGTAGGGCGCCGATCGCCGCGAAAATGCCCTCATTCAACTCCCCGCTTCAATACGAACGTGGGACGTTGGTGTCGTGATAATCGAAGGCCTCGCGAGGGTGCATGGGAGGAGAGAAGGCGTTGCCCTAAATTGCAATTGGGATGATAATGAAGTTCCCTGATTAATTGGATTTCATTATATATATATACACATATATATATAATGACCTAAAATATGTTTGGGGGAGACGATGACTAATCCTCTGTTATTAGGATTGTTAATTAGGTATGATAAATGTGATGAAAGCTCCCTGTTAATCATGGTCAATTTATAACTTGCACGTAGCTATTAAGGAAAATTGTGCGCAGCTGGGTTCAAGCCAGTTTTTTGGGCCTGACCCCACTGGAACTAGGTTTCGGGCTCAACATGAATGTTGTAGCCCTCGGAAAGAGCTTTCCAACGATAGGTTACACGTTTTCTAGGGTGACCTGTAGCTCTCTAGATGTCCAGTCGAGTGGACTGTCCAGAGAATTAAATCAGGATTTTGTGCTCTGTTTTCTGTCCATATTTGGGCTGCCGACTGCAATGAGGATTTTGGGTATGAAACACTAAGTTCTGGGTTTTGAGGTAAACATAAAAGTTGTAGCTCTTCTTCTTAGCTTTCCAGATTGGGGTTAATCATAATTTTTGGTTGAGTAGAGCTTTCTGAATGTCTGTTTTACTGAACAGTGTCGTATCACACTCGATTACGGTAATTTATGAATATCTCCCAAAATATTGCTTCGACGCTCATGAAAATTGGTGGAGTGATTATTATCATGATTATAATCATCCTTGTGAAGTTTTGTAAATTTTGGGGCGTCTTTTTTTAAAGTTGTTAATCTTCCGTTGAATGCCTTAACTGTGGTGTAAATGCTAAGTCGGAAGCTCGGATAAATTAAAGTCATATACGAATCATGTTATAGATGATGAGGCATGGTGGCAGTGACTTTAGAGTTATTGATGTTGGGATAAATTCTTAAGGGAATGTGTAGGATTGGAAATGCGCACTAGTAGTCACGAAGAATCATGATAGAGAATTACCATGTACGAACACGCTATCGCCCTACTTTTGTTGGAACGTTGTTGAACGTTATGCGCAGGCCGACGGTGCTTTGAAATGTTTATGCTAAGGCCAGGGATGCCTTGAGATGTTTTGCGAAGCATGATAAGAGGGGACTAAGTTGATGTCCAAGGGTGCTTGATAGCACAAGGTATTTATATGGTATTGCATGGGTGAGTTGATGTTCATGATTGCATATGGTGGGATTACTAGTGGCCGGTTTCTCAGTTCTTGGAGCGAACATGAAAGTTGTAGCTATCGGAGAGACCCTTCCAAAATGGGGCGACACGATATTTTCGCAGGAGTGTAGCTCCCCGAAATCCGATTCTCGAGGGCTGTCCTGTTTGGGTACATCATTCTGAATTTGTGATTTATTAATAAAATGTTAGCGGACAGATCATAGACTTAACACTTCGCGGATGATGATCGAATGTGCACTTCGATGATGCGATAACAAATTAAAGTATTGTTATAAATGCTTAATCCTTTAGGATCGCAACAAATATAGTTGAACCGATGCTGTGATAATCATTGAAGGTATTTGTCACTAATGATGATTGTTTATGATTACATTAAATATAGTGGGTATTCTCGTTCGGATTTAAGGTGATTTATCATCCGTAATTGAATAAGAAGACGTCGATAATGATTGTAGTATATCGAAGGGATCACCTGCAAGATCCTCGGATTCATGTGTGAGATTATGATGAATGCACAAGCAGTCATGTGCGGAGTTGAGGATATGAGTTCCCTAAACGAGTAGGCACCGTACTTAAATGTGATATAACAAGTAACATGACTGATAAACATGCAAGGTGAGTAGTGAAATCCCAGGGTTGGATGAGAAACAACCCTTGAGTAAAAGCCGAGTTTAGTCTTATAATATCATGATAGTCTTCTGGTAATAATCTTGAGTCAATTGGATGAATATTTGTAGTACCTCCCTTTATGTGGTTCATATAACTCATTTGGTCTGCGAATAGTAAAACGGTAGAATGGAGACAACTTGTAGACCATTAGGTGGGAATGGGAGGTAGTTGGTGTACCTGATTTGGATGAAGAGGTTGAGGTCACCAAAAAGGAGTTTAGGTGATGAGAGTGCTTGGTGATCTATGGGTAAGGCTGTGCTCGGGATTGACGAAAGATCGTCTTTCCCCTTAGAGGGTCATAAAGCACTGAAGTTTAATTCAAGTGAAAGGATAAGAGGGTAATCTTACGGGTAGATACCAATAATACTAAGTGCCTTGAGAAAGGGAACTTTGGGGTGTCATCCCATTGTAGTTCCTAGTACCGTAGCGAGCCCCTTACAGGGTAACCCTCGGGAAGTCCAAGATTAACCCTAAATTGCAATAACATTTAAAGTAGGCAAGAGTAGCCATAGTGGGTAAGATTGGATTTATGTATCTCCTCCCAGTGTGGGAGTGACAGGTGTGTGGTATACTGGGTCGGACGAGCTGGAGGCTCGAGGGGAGGATAGCCCCGTTAGTTCTTGGATAATTGTGGCAGGTCTTCGGTACTAGGCAGGTCGTCACACCGACCGCGGTACGTGGACTTAGCGGGTGTGTTGGGGTCTGAGGGGCCAGCTTGTCTGCGTGTCGGGACGACAATTCCTCAAAGACACCTTCCACTTAGCTCAAAGCCTGGTGGACTCCAGCAAAGAGTACGCAGAGCTCCGCGGTTGTTTAGCGTTGAGGCGTACGTGCGGTCTAGGCCTGGTAGTGTGCATACCCGCCTAGGAGTGGACAGCCCAGTCCGCTACCACCGTGTGTCACAACGGTTGGTACCCGAGAGGTTGGCTTCCTCTCAAATAGAGGGAACTACAAAGGTCTGTGTGCACAGAGTCGTGTGTGTGAGTTTCATTGCATAAAACATTCATGGCATAGCATAGCATACGCACTTGCAGATCCTCATCATATAAATTAGTATGGGCTCTTTTATATGATGAGTTATAATTCCTGGAAATCCTAACTTATAAATTTGTATGGGCATTCATATAAGTTAGGGTACGAGATTGATTACTTGTCGCTACTGTTCTTACTGCCTTGCTTTACCTGCTTTACTTACTATTTATTTACTGATGCACACCTTCTTTATACTCCTGCTTATACATGATTTGATTAGCCCCTTTTTACACTTGTGTAGCTTAGAATTTGTGTATATACTAGTTTACTTTCCCCGTCACCTGCTTTGTATATATTTCTGTTATATTGCAGCTTTTCTTCCTTTCCTTCCGCCCAGTGCCTTGGAGTCGCCGGGGGAGCGGATGGGAAGCCACTTAGTCTTTATGACTAACGGTTGCTACCTCCCTCTTTTTAGGAGCACATTCAGATGGGTAGCAGCGTTCAACACCGGAGGCCAGCCGGGTCAGGTGTGCAGGGCTGGGGTTTATGGTACCTTAGCTGTCGTTAGTGACAGAGGCGGGTGAGTGTTTTGAGATGTAGCCCTTGGGGCATTTAGCTGATTACTCTGATGATTTGTAGGAGCTTGTGTAGCTTTCTGTCTTTCTTACACTCTGATTTGGACATTATAACTTATTGTGAATCTTTGGTTTTTAATACTTTCTTTCATTGATGGGTTGGCGCTGTGTAGTTGATTTAGCCGGTAGGATAGGCGTCCTGTGGGGGAGGCTAGCTCGTGCGCTGGCGCTTCCGCAAGGCGGCTGTCCTGGGCATAAGATTCCCCTCGGCCGTGTTGTGTGTTCCGGGAGGGGGATCTTACAGCGGCTTCCCCTCTGATGTACCAGATCGCGCCAGATAAAGATAAGTTGAAGCTGCGCGGTTACAAGTCAGCGGTCTGCGCGGTATCCCAGAATCAGACCGCGACTTCTCCTCAAGTATGCGAGGTCGCGTCTTGTGAAGGTCAGCATCATTCCGCCTCTCCAAGCGGTCTAGAGCCAGCGGTCTCAGCGGTCTCCAAGTACAAGACTGACGGTTCATCTCAGATATACCAGATCGCTTCTTATGGAGAGAAGCGGTCTGACCCTCCCGATCTCTTCCTTATGGGGGAGTGTTCGCCACAATGGTCTAACCACCAGACGGTCTCCTCTGTCACACGACCTTCCTCCTGTCGTGTGACCGCCCGATCTCACTCCAGATCGCAGAGGTCACTGCGGTCTCAATATTCATGATCGCCCAGACCGCCCAGCTCTTTTGTGTATTTGTATTTGTATTTAGTCCCACATCGTATATTTGTATTTTGATGTTTCCCTCCTAGTCTATATAAAGGAGGCAATACACTTGTAATACTTAGTTTTTTGGAAATAAAATTTTTGTTATTTTCAAATTCTCACATGGTATCAGAGCGATCGATCTCTTCGACCGGTCTCGTTTTCTTCTGACCGCACCTTCTGTGCGATCTCCTCTCTTTCTCTTCTTGTTCGCGCGATCTCTCTTATTATCAAGACCGAACGGTCTCCCTTATATCCGCGAGCCCGCGCGATCATGGGTACCCCTTCTGTGAATGCTACCCCACCACCCCCCCCCGCCCACTCCTGTGGCTATTTCTACCTCTTCCTCGGGCAACCTTGGCACCACGTCAAAGCTCACTGGAACTAACTATCCTGATTGGAGTGTCTCCTTCACCTTTCTCTTACGCTCTCAACGCAAACGCCACCATCTCACCGATGATCCTCCTCCCACAGGATCTGCTACCTTTGATGATTGGGATGCTAGCGATGCTCTTGTCCGCACCTGGCTTGCTAACAGTCTCTCTGATGAGTGTCTTCCTATCATTCGTCATGATGAGACAGTCAAGGCAGCGTGGAAGCATCTTGCGGCCCTTTACTCCAAAGGCGCCAAAACCTCCCGCATTTACACCTTGTATGCTGATCTCTTTGCCCGCCCAACCATGGATCCCACCACAGCATATCAAGCAGTTCAGGCCATTGGGGCTGAACTCCTTCAGCATCGCCCCTTCTCTGCTGATCTTACTAAACAACATAAACACTTCCAAGAGCTCCTGGTTGTATGTTACCTTCTCCGTCTTCCGGAGTCTTATGATATGATACGACAACAAATCCTTGGAGAAGCTGAGTCTCTGACTCTTGATGCCACCGCTGCTCGGGTCTCTGCTGTTACCTCCCTTCTCCAATGACCCTTGTTGTCTTCCCCTCCTCCTCCAGAGAGCTTTGCTCACCGGGCTGAACGTGGTCACCCTGGTGGCCGTGGTGGATCTCTTGGTGGTCGTGGACCTCCGCGACACATCTGCTCTCATTGTGGTCGGAGGGGTCACCCAATTGATCGTTGCTATCTCAAGCATCCTCACCTTCACCCTCTGGCTGCTGCCTTTCACCCGGATATTAGCTCACCATCTGCTTCTGTTGCTACCTCCTCAGGTAGCGTGTACGTGGTTACTGAAGGTAAATGGCTTATTGATTCTGGCGCAACAAATCATATGACAGAGAACCCTCACCTTTTCTCCCAATTACTAGAGCCTCCAATTACTAGAGCCTCCAGTCGGGCCCGAGCCCAGCTTTAACTGGGCTCGGGTCGGGCTCGAGCTCCCTCCCCTAGGGGGAGCCTGATCAGGCCCCAAGGCCGGACCGGGTCTAGGACTGGCCGGACCGAGCCCAAGACTGGCTCGAATTTTAATTTTTTTTTAATCTTTTAATTAAAAAAATATTATGAAATGGACGAGGACAAAATTTTTTTTTTATTAATATCAAAAAATGATAAATACAAATTTACACCAAAATTGAAAGAAATGGAATTTTTTATTATTATTATTATAAAAATTTGAATGGTAATTTTTTTTTTCAAAATTTACTAATTTAAAAAATTACATAATTTGTTGGGTACATGAGTGCGACATGCAATGTGCGATGCGCTTAACCATCTCATAAATTTATTGCATACATTTCATCTTTTATGTCTGTTGAACTATTCTCGATCGGTGAAATGTGTTGTTTCCTCTTCATAGCATTCAAGTGGTCTTTGTAGCATATGCAGTTTCCAATGATTTTTTGTTGAGGCGACTCCTCCGCTCGGTCAAAACCCTGCCACTAACAAAAAAGTACTCTGAAGCTACCATGCTAGCTGTACAACCCTGTATATTCGTCGAGTGGGCCCCCGAGACCCAAGGGGTCTTTTAATACATTGTTTTCCAGCAAGGTCCAGGCCAGGAAGAGAGGGGAACGAGCGATGGAGGCGGAGGCCTCCCGCTCGCCCAGCTCGTGTAGCAGGCGAGCGGGGGAGGCGGGAGCCTCCCGCTCGCCCAACTAGCAGGGGGCGAGCCAGGGAGGTGGGCGACCTCCCGGCTCGCCCCGCCCCAGCAGGGGACAAGCTAGGGAGGTGGGCGACCTCCCGGCTCGCCCCGCCCCAGCAGGGGGCGAGCCAGGGAGGTGGGCGACCTCCCGGCTTGCCCCGCCCCAGCAGGGGGCAAGCCCAGGAGGGGGGCGACCTCCCGGCTCGCCCCGCCCCAGCAGGGGGCGAGCCAGGGAGGTGGGCGACCTCCCGGCTCGCCCCGCCCCAGCAGGGGCGAGCCCAGGAGGGGGAGACCTCCTGGCTCGCCCTGCCCCAGCAGGGTGTGAGCCTAGGAGGCGGGCGACCTCCCAGCTCGCCCCGCCCCAGCAGGGGGTGAGCCCAGGAGGGGGCGACCTCCCGGCTCGCCCTGCCCCAGCAGGGGGCGAGCCCAGGAGGTGGACGACCTCCCGGCTCTCCCCGCCCCAGCAGGGGGCGACCTCCCGGGCTCACCCAGCCCAGTGAGGGGGGGGGGGGGGGGGGGGGAGGGAGGAGGTCAGCCCCCTCTCGCCCGGCCCCGGGAAGGTGCTCTGGACTGCGTTTAGCGCCTCAAAATGGCAGGATTTGGTTGTTCGCATGCCAAATCCGAGGGTATTTTCGTAATCCCATAGGCCAGAATCTGGCTATTTGCAGACCCGGTTCCAAAAACTATAAATAAGCCCAAGGGGGCACCATTTGGAGACACATCTCTTTTGGCCTCCTCTCCCCTAAGTTTCTTTGCTGGGTGGAGAGAGCCTCCAAAGGTGCCCAAGCTTAGTATTGGCTTGGGAGGGGAAGCACTCTAAGATCTTCCGGGTGTGAACCACCCACCAAGCCCCATAGGGTGGCGAGCAGGGAGGCATCCGACCCCCACTCACCCCGCCCCAAAAGGGGTCGAGCAGAGGCGACTTGGCGAGGCCTCCTCGGGCGGCAGCTGTTCGGTAGTCCGGCAAGTGCAGAGGTCAGCGAGCCGACTCCGCGAGACTGAACCACCCGCCAAGCCGGGGAGGGAAGCCCTTTTTGTGAGTTGATCCTCTCAGCCCCGGTGCCAGAGGGGTTCAGTGGGCCGAAGATGTCATATTACTCTAGCAAGGATGACCCAATCTTGCACTTACAGTGGTTCGAGTACATAGTCTCTGTCAGGCCTATGTCAGATGCCTTCCAGTGCCGGCTCTTTGCCACTACTCTGAAGGAGAAGACAAGGGGTTGGTTCCGCCATCTCCCCGTGGGGTCTATCTATGCCTTTGAGGACCTGCGCCGAGGTTTCCTGTTGCGCTTCACGACCTCGAAGAAGAGGAAGAAAGACTCCGAGGTACTTTTCAAAATCCAGCAAGAGACAAGGGAGTCGCTGGCTCGGTACGTGGATAGGTTCCAGGAAGAGGTCCTGCAAGTTCAGGAGGTGCCCAGATTCACCCTCCGGCTCGCCTTCATAGTGGGGTTGCGGGAGGGGTTCTTCAAGATGAGCCTAAGGTGGAAGACCCCCTATCCTTCGAGGAGTTTATGGAAAGGGCGACAGAAGAAATTGAGAGTGAGGAGGCCAACCCGGAGTTCGTAAGAAGGTTGGCCAAGCTGAGTGAGCCGGAGGCAAGACAGCGCGGAAGGAGTGCGGAAGATCCAGAAAGGAAGTTTGACCAGGGAAAGGGTAACTTCCAGGAGGAGATGTCCGACCCCCAGGGTGGAGGCAGGGACCGAAGGCACCCCCTCCACCACCTCAGCAAACCATGGTGATCGGTCGCAGAAGAAGAAGAAATCGTGCGGGAGGAAGAGGGGGCATCAGAGTGGAGTTACCCTACTGTGACTTCCACGAGGAGAAAGGTCACGCGACACCCGCCTGCCCCGAGTTTCTGGAAATGATGGAGGCAAGGGGTCATAGGCATCAGCAGCAGCAACCAGAGGGGGTCGAGGAAGACCATGCCAGGGAGTAGGTGTGAAAATTTCTCTAAGGACCTTGTGAGAGCAAGCAGGAATCGATTATGCAACTAAGAGATACTAGCCAAAGCAACCAGAAACAATCTTCAGGCAAATATGTGATCTTTATTGATAGCATAAAACTTCATTACAGGGCAAGACATGCTTGGCGAGACATGATTTCGCCAGCACAAACACCAAAAAAAGGAAATACAAGGAAATGCAGATAACTGAGACCGCTCCAGACCGCGCGACCTCCCTGCGACTTCAACACACTGCCAGACCGCAGCGACTTGACGATCACAGAACTCCACCAACTCGCTGATCAAGCCGCCCACTACTTCCGACCTCCTGATTCTCCCGAACTCCAGCACCACAACTCCAAGCCGCAGACCGCCCGAACACTTTCAGAGGAAGAGGTGAACGCTGCTGCCCGCACTATCCGCAGAAGCTGCACAAAAGGAATTCAATCAGCAGACCGCACGGTCAGAATAAAACAGACCGCAGGAACAAGTCGGACTCAGTTTACACTTGGTGTCTATATCTTATGCTGCTACAGTGGCTCCTATTTATAGGCGCGGGACCGGATCCAGTCACCACCCTATGAGATAGGATCACCACCCTCCAGACCGCGCGACCAGACCGGTCAAGCCGCGCGATCAGCAACAGGACTCCTGCTTCATTTTGGTGAACACGCCAGCTTCAACATCGACCATGAGAGACCGCCACTCTCACAGCAGACCGCGACTCCACAAGGAGCTCGCCAGACCGCCCGAAGCTGTTCACCACCTGTGTTCGCCCGAGACCGCGAACACAGCCAGTTCGCCATCAGATCGCGAACTCCTGTCCGCATGCCGATCTCCTCCTGAGACCGCGAACAGCAATCAGCTCGCATACCAGCCTCCTCCTGAGACTGCGCACTGAGACCGCGCGACTAATTTCCTTAGTCCGCAAATACTACCAGAGAACCTGGACTACCCTGTGCGGTCACACCAGACCGCCACAGCCTAGAAGAGGACAACCCGCCACGCGATCAGAGGCAAACCGCGCGGCTCCACCTTGCCGCCTTGGACCAGATACCAGCAATCATTCCAGGAGACCGCAGCTAGGTTGATACCAGCCAGACCGCCCGGACAACCCGCCAGGTCGCGCGACCTCGCCAGTCCGCCCGACCTTCTCCCAGACCGCCGAGGTCCAAAAGCCCTCTAACTTCCACTTCAACATTTTCAACACTCCCCCTTGAAGTGGGAAGTTGAAACCAGTCCAAGTAACTCCCTTAGCCGTGTGAACGGCCCCTTTGCCAGCGCCTTTGTGAAGATGTCTGCGACATTGTCCGCACTCCGCACATGCCCGACCGAAAGAGATCCCTCCAGCACCTTCTCCCGTATAAAGTGGTGCTCGATCTCGATATGCTTGGTCCTCGCGTGACAAACTGGATTGGTTACCAGTTTGAGAGCACTCTCGTTGTCACCGCGTAGCAGAGTCGGCTCCCGAACCTCCTTGTGGACGTCTCCCACCAACCTCCTAAGCCAGATGGCTTCCTGAGCTGCCAAGGCCGAAGCCTTGTATTCCGCTTCTGTGGTGGAGACCGATACGGAATCCTGCTTCTTGCTGCACCATGATATAGCCGTAGGGCCCGCCATGAAGACGAATCCAGATGTCGACTTCCGATCATCCGAATCTCCCCCGTAATCAGCATCCATGTATCCATGCACCTCGAAGCCCGCATCCCTCCTGTACAGGAGACCCAAGTCCGAGGTCGCCTTGACATACTTCAAAATGTTCTTGGCCGCTAGCAGATGAGGTACCCGTGGCTCCGCCATATACCGACTCACTCTGCCTACTGCATATGCAATATCCGGCCTTGTGATCGTCAGATAGATCAAGCTCCCAACCAGAGCTCGGAACACCAACGGATCTTGCATAATCCTCCCCTCATCCTTCCGAAGCTTCATAGCCTTCTCCAGAGGTGTGGAGGTGCACTTCCCTTCCTTCATGCCGAATCGATCCACGATCCGCTCCGCATACCCGGCCTGGGTCACCAGCACTCCACCTTCCTTCCTCTGTACCTCAAGTCCAAGGAAATGGTGAAGCTGCCCCAGATCCTTCATCTCGAACCTGATAGATAGCTCAGCCTGAAGTCTAGCTACCTCCACCTTTGAGTTCCCCGTCACGATCATATCGTCGACGTACAGCAGCACGATGACCTGAAGCTCCCCGCTCTTCTTGACGAACAAGCTTGAGTCCGAGTCTGAAGCAACAAATCCACAGAATAAGAGATACTCTGCGATCTTCCCGTACCACGCCCTCGGCGCTTGCTTCAACCCATACAGGGCCTTCTTCAGCTTGCAGACATGCTCCGGAAAATCTTCAGACACGAAACCTGGTGGCTGAGCCATGAAGATGTCCTTGTCAATCTCGCCGTACAAGAAGGCATTCTTGACGTCGAGCTGCCAGATCTTCCATCCACTGAACGCCGCCAAGGCAATGATGAATCGAACTGAAGTCATTTTTGCCACCGGACTGAATGTCTCATCGTAGTCTTCACCGTATTGCTGAGAAAACACCCGAGCTACAAGACGAGCCTTGTACCGCTCGATACTGCCGTCAGCTTTCTTCTTCAGCTTGTAGACCCACTTGCATGTCACAGGAGTGGTGCCCTTGGGCTTGGGCACAAGAGACCAGGTCTCATTCTTCTCGAGAGCTGCCATCTCTTCTTGCATCGCAACATCCCACTCCTTCACGCCTTTGGCCTTCTCAAAGCTCGACGGCTCCCTCTCATCCAAGGACCAGCGAAGAAACATGAGACGAAGCTCACTGCGTTTCCTCCTGTATAGCGATCAGCGGCAACGATCGATTGCTTCGACCTCCTCAGCTCCTTCCCCTGAACCGCATTGTCTTCAGCTGCTTCTTCCCTAGCTCCCCTTCCAGACGTGCTAGGAGCAATGCTCCCTGAACCAGAAGCCCCCGTCTCGGAACTAGAAGGAGATGGACCACTTGGTGATACAGGTAGCTCCACCTGAAGATCTTCCACTACTTGCTCCGGCTCCTCCACCCTGCTCTCTGGTAGTTCCACTCCAGAAGACCCCTTGTAAGATGTCACCTCATCAAATACAACGTCGCGAGATACAACAAATCTCCGCGTCTCCGGGTCCATGCACTTCCATCCTTTCTTCCGCTCATCGTATCCCACGAAGACTAGCTTCCTTGCTTTCGCATCTAGCTTCGTCCGAAGAGCATCTGGAACATGCACATAGCAGGTGGAACCAAACACTCTAAGATGTGTCACGCTTGTCTTCTCCTTGAAAATCATCTCATGCGGAGTTAACATGTTGATGGGACTAAGAGGCATCCGGTTGATGACGTAAGCAGCACAATACATTCCCTCCGCCCAGAAGGACTTTGGGATACTCTTGGCATGCAGCCAACACTTGCAGGTCTCCGTCAGATGACGGATCTTCCGTTCCGCAACTCCGTTCTGTTGTGGAGTATGCGCACAAGTAAGCTCCCTCCGGATGCCCGCCTTCCTGCAGAAACTAGAGAACTCACTAGAGGTGAACTCCCCTCCGTTGTCAGTCCTCAGCTTCTTCACCCGTAGTCCCAGCCAACCTTCCGCGAGCTCCTTGAACTCCACAAACTTGGCGAACGCCTCCGCCTTCTCCTTTAGAAAATAAACCCAGACATATCTGGTGTAATCGTCGATCAACACCAGCATATACCTGCTGCCTCCGAGGCTTGGGGGAGCAGTCGGTCCCATTAAGTCACCGTGGATGCACTCCAACGGCACACTACACCTTGTCTGCGACTTGTCAAACGGTAGTCGATGAGACTTGCCGAACTGACATCCCGCGCAAACATGACCTTCTCCGTAGGAAGATAGACTTGGCAGGCCCTTGACCAGACCTCTCACCGCCATAGCTTTTAGTTTGTCCATCCCTACATGCCCCAACCTCTCATGCCATATAACGGCACCATCATTCGACTTCATCTTGTCGACGTAGGAGCTTGTCGATAAAACGAACAAGTCCTTTGCCCGTCTCCCGACATGAACGACCTCGGCCTTCACAGCCTCAACATTACGTAGAAACATCACTTCTGTTGGGCCGAACAGAACGTGATACCCAACGTCTACAGCGTTAGTCACGGAGAAGAGGTTTTTCTTCATTCCGGGCACATGATAGACACTCTTCAAAGTAAGTGGCCCTCTATCACTGCCCAAAGAAACAACCCCCACCTTCTCTACTGGATGCACAGTATTATCAGCAGTAATGATAGCATTGATACCTGTGTAGGGCTGTGCAGAAGAAAGCTTGGTCCCGTCTCCGGTGAGGTGATGACCACACCCCGAGTCCACGATCCAGTCCTCCAGATAGTTGATAGGAGCCGAAGCTCCAACAGAAGCCGAGAAGGCTCCTCCCCATCCTCCATCTATATGTCTGACCTCAGCTTCCTCCTTCTCCGCAGCATGCCCTGCTTGAGTGACCACTCTGCAATCTTTCCTGATGTGGCCAAACTTGCCACACTTGTAGCACTTCGGACCTTCTCCCTTCTTCTTCCCGTCAGCCTTGGGAGCATATCCCCTTTCCTGCTGCCCAGAAGTTGAAGGCCCAAAACCTCCGGTGGTCTTCTTCTTCTTATCCCACTTCTTCTTCTTCCCCGAGAAGAGCACTTCGCCATCTCCCCCAGTCACTGACAACCCCGCCATCTGTCTTGCCAAGCTTTCTTGCGAAGCAAGCAAGTTCTCTAGCTCCAACAGAGACGGCTGATTTGCCCATCCCTGTACCGACGTTACAAAGGCAGCATATTCCTTCCGCAAGTCGCGGATGATGTGCCTCTTCAGCTTCGCCTCAGAGATAGGCTCATCAGGATCCAGTGCTGAGATTTCAGCACACAAGTTCTTCATCTTCAGAAAGAAGTTTGAGATAGATAGATCACCCTGAGCCGACCTTGCCAGCTCATTCTCCAAGAACTGTAGTCTTGCTACATTCTTCTTGTTAAACAGCCCATCCAGGGCTCTCCAGATCTCTGCAGCCGATCCACACCCCAAGATGTGATCAAAGAGATCAGGTGAAATAGCACGCTTCAAGGTGAACTCGGCCTTGGCATTGGTCTTCCTCCATGCCCTTACAGCCGGACCGTTATCACCAGCTTCCGTTGCCTTCACCTCTTCTGTCTCATTTCCTCCAACAACTTCCCATAGGTCCTAGCCCAGAAGATAGCTCTGCATACACGACTTCCACTTTTTGAAGTTAGTCGATGTAAGCATCTCAATACCAAGACCTCTTGAATATCCACCTTCCATTGCTCTCCACTGGTTCCTCCTTCACAAAGGCGATGGCTACTCTAAGTTGCAACCTGCTCTATCCACTCCAACCTAGCTCTGATACCATGTGAAAATTTCTCTAAGGACCTTGTGAGAGCAAGCAGGAATCAATTATGCAAATAAGAGATACTAGCCAAAGCAACCAGAAACAATCTTCAGGCAAATATGTGATCTTTATTGATAGCATAAAACTTCATTACAGGGCAAGACATGCTTGGCGAGACATGATTTCGCCAGCACAAACACCAAAAAAGGAAATACAAGGAAATGCAGATAACTGAGACCGCTCCAGACCGCGCGACCTCCCTGCGACTTCAACACACTGCCAGACCGCAGCGACTTGATGATCACAGAACTCCACCAACTCGCTGATCAAGCCGCCCACTACTTCCGACCTCCTGATTCTCCCGAACTCCAGCACCACAACTCCAAGCCGCAGACCGCCCGAACACTTTCAGAGGAAGAGGTGAACGCTGCTGCCCGCACTATCCGCAGAAGCTGCACAAAAGGAATTCAATCAGCAGACCGCACGGTCAGAATAAAACAGACCACAGGAACAAGTCGGACTCAACTTACACTTGGTGTCTATATCTTATGCTGCTACAGTGGATCCTATTTATAGGTGCGGGACCGGATCCAGTCACCACCCTATGAGATAGGATCACCACCCTCTAGACCGCGCGACCAGACCGGTCAACCCGCGCGATCAGCAACAGGACTCCTGCTTCATTTTGGTGAACACGCCAGCTTCAACATCGACCATGAGAGACCGCCACTCTCACAGCAGACCGCGACTCCACAAGGAGCTCGCCAGACCGCTCGAAGCTGTTCACCACCTGTGTTCGCCCGAGACCGCGAACACAGCCAGTTCTCCATCAGATCGCGAACTCCTGTCCGCATGCCGATCTCCTCCTGAGACCGCGAACAGCAATCAGCTCGCATACCAGCCTCCTCCTGAGACTGCGCACTGAGACCGCGCGACTAATTTCCTTAGTCCGCGAATACTACCAGAGAACATGGACTACCCTGTGCGGTCACACCAGACCGCCACAGCCTAGAAGAGGACAACCCGCCACGCGGTCAGAGGCAGACCGCGCGGCTCCACCTTGCCGCCTTGGACCAGATACCAACAGTCATTCCAGGAGACCGCAGCTAGGCTAATACCAGCCAGACCGCCCGAACAACCCGCCAGGTCGCGCGACCTCGCCAGTTCGCCCGACCTTCTCCCAGACCGCCCAGGTCCAAAAGCCCTCTAACTTCCACTTCAACATTTTCAACAGTAGGAGTCCGAGTTCCGGTCTCCATACTTAGTTTTTTTAAGTGCATCTAGTATGATGATTTATTTCCACACTTAGTTTTTCTCGCATGTAATAGGATGACTAATATAATGAAAATTTTCCAAAGTGCTTAGCCCCGATGCTGGCCCGCTGACCAGGCTCCCACCAAGCTGGCAGGGCCGGGAACTACTCGGTGGCCGGAAGTTTTTCATGCTAGATTGCCCCGGATGATTCCGCTGTCGGGCTCTCGCTAGCCGGTGGGTCAGGTTGATCTCACAGAGAGGCTGGCAAGGTAACAAAGGTTTGGTGCTGGATTGTCCCGGATGATTTCGCTGTCGGGCTCTCGCTAGCCGGTGGGTCAGGTTGATCTCACGGAGAGGCTGGCAAGGTAACAAAGGTTTGGTGTTGGATTGCCCCGGTTGATTCCGCTGCCGGGCTCTCGCTAGCCGGTGGGTCAGGTTGATCTCACGGAGAGGCTGGCAAGGTAACAAAGGTTGGTGCTAGATTGCCCCGGATAATTCCGCTGTCGGGCTCTCGCTAGCCGGTGGGTCAGGTTGATCTCACGGAGAGGCTGCCAAGGTAACAAAGGTTTGGTGCTGGATTGCCCCCGATGATTCCGCTGCCGGGCTCTCACTAGCCGGTGGGTCAGGTTGATCTCACGGAGAGGCTGGAAAGGTAACAAAGGTTTTTTGCTGGATTGCCCCGGATGATTCCACTGCCGGGCTCTCGCTAGCCGGTGGGTCAGGTTGATCTCACGGAGAGGCTGGCAAGGTAACAAAGGTTTGGTGCTGGAATGCCTCGGATGATTCCGCTGCCTGGCTCTCACTAGCCGGCGAGATCGGAAGGCCTCTCGGGGAGGCTAAGTGTTCTTCCCCCGAGGTGGCTCCGCTAGCCGGGCTCTTGCAAGCCGGCGAGGTCAGAAGGCCTCTTGGGGAGGCTAAGTGTTTTTCCCCTGAGGTGGCCTCGCTAGCTGGGCTCTCGCTAGGCGGCGCGGTAGGAAGGCCTCTCGGGGAGGCTAAGTGTTTTTTCCTCGAAGTGGCCCCGCTAGTCGGGCTCTCAGTAGCCGGCGAGGTAGGAAGTCCTCTCGGTGAGGCTATGTATTTTTTCCCCCGAGGTGGCCCCGCTAGTCGGACTCTCACTAGCCGGCGAGGTAGGAAGGCCTCTCGGGAAGGCTAAGTGTTTTTCCCCCTAGGCGGCTGTTGGACATGTGTGTCACATCCCTTTGTTTGAGAATAACAAATCCCAAATTGTATTTGATCTTGTATTTTATGTGTTTAGAGTATGCAGGAACTATATGTGCAATACTCCATAGGTATAAAACAGATTGGAGATGATTCTCTGGAAAGATAGCTAACGCTCGCGTTAGTACTTAACGCCCAGCGTTATCAACCACTGAGAAGAAAACCGTTGAGAAGGAATGACGTCGAGAACAAAGACGTCGAGCTGCGTTCAACAAAAGAGAGCTAACGCTCGCGGTAACTGTTAACGGCGTTAACAAGAGGACGAATGCCGTCGAGTTGAGGTCGACGAATCTGCGTTCGACAAACTTGGAGTTCTGTTCGACGAATTTGCCTGCATTCAACGAAAATTCTCTTCGACGAAAATTCCGTTCGACGAAAATTCCGTTCGACGAAAATTCCGTTCGACGAAAATTCCGTTCGACGAAAATTCCGTTCGACGAAAATTCTGTTCGACGAAAATTCCGTTCGACGAAATGTGAAGGCCCTCGACGAATTGGAGTTCGACGAACTGAGCTCCTGCACAACAATATTGCGTTCGACGAACTTGAAGCTCCGTTCGACGAAATTGTTCCGTTCGATGAAAGTTTGTTCTGTCAAGTTCCTGGCGGTTTGCACGATCCAGACGGTTGCGGTTTTTCCGTTCGACGAAGGGTGCGTTCGACGAAGGCGAGTTCGACGAAATTTGTTTTCGTTCGACGAAATTTTGTTCAGCCACGCTCCCGACTTTATGCACGATGCCACCAACTGTAGTACACGATTCACTAATGTCGGGCGGTAGCGTTAACGCACGTGTTAGCTCCAGTGGTTATTTAAAGACATAATTTCGTTGTTGCTACAAGGAGGCTGGAAGCCAGAAAGCATACTTGCGTCAAAACTCCATTATTATTTATGCTACCGAAGAAGGATCTCCCACAAAAAGCTTAAGGAAAATTCTGGAGGAGGACTACGTCATGCTACATCCAAAGGACGATCGCTTCGACCTCTCTTATACTACAGTGATCATTCGTCTCCGACTTCAGAAGATCTCATATAGGAAGTTTTATTATTGTTATCTTTATTTTCATTCCATATTTTTTGTAATCGTTTAGTTAATTCGCCTTGTGTTGGCGACTAGGTCTGGGTAGGACTTAGGGGGGAATTCACCTTGTGTTGGCGACTAGTTCAGGGTGATTAGATCTAGGGGGCTCGAGGCCATATCCGGGGAAGGATTGGCTAGATCGGCTTGAGGCCATATCCGGGGAAGGATAGGCTAAAGCCAACCGGTTTGTGGGGATACAAGTCGGTATAGAAAAGGAAAACTTATTTTACTTTGTACGCCTCCGATTTCTAGCGATATTGAAATCAAATTTATGTAAACATTTTTTATATAATATAATCATGTCTCTTTTTGTGTTTACTTGATTTCTATCATTTGACATAATTTATAGAATTGCAAATTACAATTGTTTCCTCCTTTAAGATAAATTGTTATTTTGTTCTAATTAAAAATTTACAAAGAATTTTATTCCCTTATTCACCCCCCCCCCCCCTCTAAGGGCGCCAATCGATCCAACAAGTGGTATCAGAGCTAGGTTATTCAAAACGGTGTAAAAACTAGGAATAATGGCGTCTTATGATCTCACTTTTTCCGAGGGTCAGGGAATTAGTAGACCTCCACTATTTACCGGGTCAGATTATAATTACTGGAAAAATAGGATGAGATGTCTCCTTATGACCCTAGATATTGAGGTATGGAATATGGTCGAAGAGGAATACTCTCCTCCTACATGTGTAGTTGGAGAGATAACTTTAGAGAAACCAAAAGATAAATGGGATGATAGGGATAAGCTAAAATGCAAAAACAACGCCAAGGTCATGAATGCTTTATTTTGTGCGTTAGATAGAAATGAATTTAATAGAATTTCTGCATGTACTACTGCTTATGAAATTTGGAATCATTTGGAAGTTACTAATGAAGGTACATCACAGGTCAAAGATTCAAAGCTTTTCCAACTTGAGTCGGAATATGAAAAATTCCGGATGGATGAAAGTGAAGATGTTGATGCCATGTACACGTGCTTCACCAAGATCGTCAATGCCTCCAAAGCACTTGGAAAGACCTTCTCCAACGGTGACTTGGTCCGAAAGATCCTTCGTTCCCTTCCACCAAAATTCAACCCGAAGGTGACGGCCATTTCAGAATCGCACAATCTAAGGACGCTCCAAGTTGAGAGCCTCATTGGGAATCTCAAAACCCATGAGGTAGAACTCAAAATCCAACATGATGAATACAACAAGGAGCCAAAGAAGAAGGCGTTGGCATTAAAATCAAAGAAGGAGTGCCAAGAGAATGAGGATGAAGATGAAGAAAGTCTTTTGGTGAAGAACTTCCGAAAGTTCATGCGAAATCCGGAAAGGCGAAACACTTTCCAGAAATTTATCCAAAAGGATGCAAGATGGAAAGGGTCGTCCTCAAAGAAGGAAAAGAAGAGCGGCGATGAAGAAGAAAGACCTCCACCGGAATGCTTTCATTGTAGGAATACCGAGCACATTCGGAGCCAGTGCCCAAAGTTCTTGAAGGAGAAGAAAGAAAAGCGGCACAAAGGGAAGGAGAAGAAGAAGGTGCTAAAAGCTAGAACATGGGATGACTCCTCCTCTCCTCCGAAGAATCAAGCGGGTCTTCATCAAGCGAAGATGAGGAAGCAAACATGTGCCTCATGGGACATGGAAACGACGGCGATGACACCAGTGTTCTTAGCAACACTGAGGTAACTCCTCCCACTTATGATGAACTCTTTAATGAATTCCTTGAAACTTGCAAAGCTTTTGATAAAAATATGAAAGATAGTATTTTATTGAATCGTGAAAATGAATCTCTTATTAAAGAAAATCAAAAGCTTGCCAAAAAGATAATTGTTTTAGAAAAGTGAAAGGTTTCTTGCCAAGAGTGTGATCACTCCACTAAATTGGCAAGAGATATTGAAGAGTCACTTTCTAAAGCCCTCTCTCATACCAAAACTCTTACAAAAGAGAAGGGGGAATTAGAAAGGAAATTAGAAGCCTCTCTTTTGCAAATCAAAAATAATAAAAAAGGTTTTGAAAATAGGTGTGTCATGCTTGTGAAAGAAAATTTTTCACTTAAAGCACAAGTTCATGATCTCACCATGGCCATTAAAAATTTTTGAATAGGCCAAAAATCACTGAAAATGATTTTAGGGAACCAGTGCCATGGTTCTGGAAAATTTGGGCTCGGATATCGAGGTGAGGGATACCGCCCGGCGCTAGCCACTAACGCCGGCGCTAGCACCTCTTACAAGAAGCCTGCATTTTCTTTCTCAAAATGTTTTTCCTCTGTAAATCCAATTTCTTCCAGCAAGAAAATATTCCATAAATGGGTTTCAACCCCTTTTATTTCGTGTGCAAACTGTTATAGGTTAGGTCACACATCTAGTTCTTGCAGGAAAATAAAACAAAACACTTTAAAGCAAATCTGGGTACCTAAGGCTTCCACTTATTCTGTTCCACTTGGGTATCCAGATCTTTACTCTCATCTTCTTTCTAGATGTGCAGGCAGGCTAAGGACAATGAAGACGTGTGGTACTTGGATTCAGGATGCTCCAAGCACATGACGGGAAATAAAGCAAAGTTCCTTAGCCTAGAAAAGAAGAAGGGAGGGATCGTGACGTTTGGTGATAACAGAAAAGGAAGGATCATGGGAATTGGTACAGTTGGTAACAAATCCTTTACTATATCTAATGTTCTTTATGTGAAAGGATTAAAAACAACTTAATTTCTATTAGCCAATTATATGATAAAGGATTAGATGTGTTATTTGAGTCTTCCACTAATCTATGCAAAATATCTAATCCTACTACAAAAGATATTTTACTAACTGCACCAAGAATACATAATGTTTATATAGTTTCTTTTCATGATCTTTCTAAATCATCTATAAAATGTTTTATCACTAAAAATGATGAATTAGAACTTTGGCATAGAAGACTAGGGCATGCTAGCTCAAAGCTCATTGTAAAACTTGCCAAAAGTAATTTAATTAGAGGATTGCCTATGTTAAATGGAACTTTAATTACCTTCACTTTGTTCATCATGTCAAAAAGGTAAATTTTCTAGATCCTCTTTCAAAAGTAAACATTTCATTTCTACTACAAGACCTTTGCAAATAATTCATATGGATCTTTTTGGTCCCGTTAGCACTCCAAGTCTTGGTGGTAGATTATATACATATATCTTAATAGATGATTTTTCAAGATATTATTGGACATTATTTCTCTCTTCCAAATCCGATGCGTTTTGTGAATTTGCAAAATTATGTACTCTTATTCAAAATGAAAGTGATTTAAAAATTAAATGCACTCGCTCGGATCATGGAGGAGAATTTGAAAATGAAAAATTTACATCCTTTTGTGATATGTTAGGCATTAAACATGAGTTCTTTGCACCACGCACACCACAACAAAATGGTGTTGTAGAAAGAAAGAATAGGGCACTTCAAGAACTAGCACGCACTATGTTATGTGAATACAATTTACCTAAGTCCTTTTGGGCTGAAGCCGTAAATACATCATGCTATGTTATGAATAGAATCATGCTTCGCCCATCTCTTAATCTCACACCATATGAACTCTATTTTTAAAAGAAGCTTAATGTATCTTAATTCAAAGTTTTTGGTTGTAAATATTTTATTTTGAATACAAAAGATAGATTGGGAAAGTTTGATGAAAAATGTGATGAAGGAACTTTTCTTGGGTACTCTTCAACTATTAAAGCTTATAGAATTTTTAATAAAAGAACTAGTAGAGTTGAAGAGTCAATAAATGTAAAATTTGATGAGTTTGTTCCTTGTGTAGAAAAACTTTTCGCAGGCAACAAGGATGATCTATTACCACCTTTGGAGCATGGTGACAAAGAACCTTCTAAAGAAGAAGAAGAGGAGGCCAAGGAAGATGAATATGTACCTCCAAGTACCTTAAAATTCACAAAGGATCATCCACAAAAATTGATAATTGGTGTACCATCCATCGGGGTAAGAACTCGCTCTTCTCTTCATGAATCTTTTTCAAATATTTGCTTTGTTTCCGAAATAGAACCAAAAACCGTTTCTACTGCTTTAAATGATGAATTTTGGTTTTTGGCTATGAATGAAGAGTTAGAACAATTTGATCAACATAATGTTTGGAAATTAGTTGAAAGACCATCTAATCACCCGGTTGTAGGTGTAAAATGGATTTTTAAAAATAAATTAGATGGTGAGTCAAGAATCTCTAGAAATAAAGCAGGATTAGTAGCACAAGGATATTCTCAAATCGAAGGGATAGATTTTGATGAATCTTTTGCACCCGTTGCTAGATTAGAGTCTATAAGAATTTTCTAGCATTTGCAAGCTTTAAAAGAATAAAACTATTTCAAATGGATGTGAAAAGTGATTTTCTAAACAGGTTTGTAAAAGAAGAAGTTTATGTTGAACAACCTCCCAGTTTTATTAGTGAAAAATTTTCAAATCATGTTTATAAACTAGAGAGAGCGCTTTATGGTTTAAAACAAGCGCCTCGTGCATGGTATGAAAGACTTACATCATTTTTATTAAAGCACAGTTATATTATGGGAAGTGCGGATAATACTCTCTTCATTAAGCACAACAATGATGATATAATTATTTTACAAATATATGTTGATGATATTATTTTTGGATCTACTAATGAAGAGATGTGTAAAGAAGTTATTTTTGTGATGAAAAATGAATTTGAAATGAGTCTTGTAGGAGAACTTTCTTATTTCCTTGGTTTTCAAATATCACAAAGAATTGATGGTATCTTTGTATGTCAAACTAAATATGTCCATGATATGCTTAAACGTTTTGGATTCGAAAACCTTAAACATGCTTCTACACCAATGAGTGCATCACTAAAATTAGGAAAAGATGAATCAGGAATTTCTATAGATCAAACTTTATATAGAGGTATGATAGGATCTCTACTTTATCTAAGTGCGACTAGACCCGATATTATGTTTGTCGTATGCTTATGTGCTCGATTTCAAGCCAATCCAAAAGAATATCATTTAAAAGCGGTAAAACGAATTTTTAGACATCTCATTGGGTCATCTAGATTAGGATTATGGTACCCGCACAATAATTCATTTACACTTCACGGCTACTCCGATTCGAACTACGCCAGTTGTTCACTTGATAGAAAAAGCACTAGTGGTACTTGTCATTTTCTAAGACCTTCATTAGTTGAATGGTCTAGTAGGAAACAAAACTCGGTTGCACTCTCCACCACGGAGGCTGAATACATTGCATTAGGAAGTTGTTGTGCACAAGCACTATGGATGAGCCAAACTTTAGAGGACTTTGGTTTTCATCTAAAACTTATTGAACTAAAATGTGACAACAAAAGTGTCATTGATCTCACAAATAATCTGGTACACCATTCTAGATCCAAACATATAGATGTACGTCATCATTTCATAAGGAATCACATTAAGAAGGAAAATGTTAGAATAAATTTCATTGGCACGGACTCTCAACTTGCTGATATATTCATTAAACCTCTTCCCGATGCAAGGTTTCAAATGTTAAGGTTGGAATTAGGAGTCTTAGACATTTTAGGATGAATAACATGTAAAACGCTAATGTTTTATGTAATTTGAGCAATTAAGACATCTCTGAAAACTACAAAACTTATGCATAAGACTACTCTTAAGACCCCTAATCAATATCAAAAATCAGATTTTTAAAATTCTTAAAAAATCGTGTACTATTTCCAGTGCTAGCGTTAGCGCCGGCGCTAGCGTGGGTGTCTGATTTTTCTGTGTTTTAAAATTTCTAAAAATTTCTAAAAATATGTTAGTTCATATGTACTACTTATTTGCTATGTTTTTTTTACTTTTGTTATTTTTGTTTTTTCATATTATGAAAAAACATTTATAAAAGTTCAAAATTCAAAAATACAAAAAATATGTTTTTGAGATTTTCTATTTTTATTTATATTATGGAAAATCAATTATAAAATTTCAAAATTCAAAAATACAAAAATATGTTTTTATGGTTTTCTGTTTTTATTTATATTATGAAAAATCAACTACAAAAATTCAAAAATACAAAAATATGTTTGTGTGATTTTTCTATGTTTATTTCATTAAAAAATTTTCAAAACAACAAAAAATAATGTATGATCTTTATTGCTAATATCAAGCATGAATGATTTCTATTATTTAGAATTATTTACAATGTTAAAATTTATTCCTTGAAATTACTATGAACATTATTTTGTTTATCATGCTTTGATATATCTATTTAAAGTGCATCAATTGTATTGAAAAATATGTTTAGAACCAAGCTTAGCATGCCTCTAAGTATGAGTAAATGTTTTATGATTGATAATGATACATTTCACTCACTTATTTTGATAATCAACATGTGTGTTTAAATCCAAAATGCTTGCTTATGTATTGTATTTGTACAATGAATTAAAACTTGCATAAGTTTATTGTCTACACTACATTTGAATTGCACTCATAAAATTTAGAAAAGTGGTTAAGTTAAAAAATTTGGGGTTTGCAAAACAAGTGTATTCGGAGAATATTGTCTCACAAATGTGAACAAAAAAAATTATATATGTAGACAAATATAACTCCACCAAGCACTACTTGAACCTCCTGATAAGTCTTCATAAACATTGTGAGGTTGAGCACCTTGGAAAGAATAGTAAAGTGTCTTGTGCAAACCTTGGTTATTACACCACTTTGTTAAAAATTATGTGCATTAAAAGTGTGTGAAAGTAATATACTTGTGTTTTATTGTGCACTTTACTCTACATATGTCTTGTATTTTGTGATTTAAATCAATTGTTAACATTGCTCAAAATACACTTATATGCACATCATTATCTTTCATAACACTTCTTCTCATGAGTATTGGATTCTAATGCTTTATCTATACTACTCTTTATATAAGAAATGCACTAGATAACCTAGCATGATCTCTACAATGTTTTGGTATCTCTTGAACTTAAAATTAAGTAACATTGTAATATAATATCTCTTTGATATATTCATTTTATGCTTGGTATCTTTATGAAAGACTTTGAGATTTCAAAAAGGTTAAAACATCTTTCAAATTTTGAACTAAAACTCATATTTTTACTTATGCTTTTTATGCTTACAAAAAGATGTTTCTTATAATCTTCCGTTTGCTTACAACTCTTATCTTTTTATTTGAAATCTCTTATATATACTATGCTTAAACTCTTTATCATTTCATATATTACAAAAGCTCGATCATGATTTATAACTAGCCTAAAGAACGTCTCCTTACTACCCTCACCCTACCTTCTTTTGATAATACCAAAAGGCGGAGATTAATTGAAGAAATCTATATAGGAGAAATATAGAAGATTAAGGGGAGAATAATTCATGTAATCTATCATTTAGGGGGAGTAAAACATAAATTGCATTTATGTAGGGGGAGCATTAAGATATGGGAGTATGCATATCATCATGCTTATCATATACTATAGTTGCACTATCATCTTGCTTATCATATACTATAAACACTATTGTTGATTTCTTGCTAAGTGGATTTGTTATTATGAAAAGGGGGAGATTGTTGGACATGTGTGTCACATCCCTTTGTTTGAGAATAACAAATCCCAAATTGTATTTGATCTTGTATTTTGTGTGTTTAGAGTATACAGGAACTATAGGTGCAATACTCCATAGGTATAAAACAGATTGGAGATGATTCTCTGGAAAGATAGCTAACGCTCGCGTTAGTATTTAACGCCCAGCGTTATCAACCGTTGAGAAGAAAACCACTGAGAAGGAATGACGTCGAGAACAAAGCCGTCGAGCTGCGTTCGACGAAAGAGAGCTAACGCTCGCAATAACTGTTAACGCCCCGTGTTAACAGGAGGAGGAATGCCGTCGAGTTGAGGTCGACGAATCTGCGTTCGACGAACTTGAAGTTCCGTTCGACGAACTTGAAGTTCCGTTCGACGAACTTGAAGTTCTGTTCGACGAATTTGCCTGCGTTCGACGAAAATTCCGTTCGACGAAAATTCCGTTCGACGAAATGTGAAGGCTGCTCGACGAATTAGAGTTCGACGAACTGAGCTCATGCACAACAATATTGCGTTCGACGAACTTGAAGCTCCGTTCGACAAAATTGTTCCGTTCGACGAAAGTTTGTTCTGTCACGTTCCTGGCGGTTTGCACGATCCAGACGGTTGCGGTTTTTCCATTCGATGAAGGGTGCGTTCGACGAAGGCGAGTTCGACGAAATTTGTTTTCGTTCGACAAAATTTTGTTCAACCACGCTCCCGACTTTATGCACGATGCCAGCAACTGCCGTACACGATTCACTAATGTCGGGCGGTAGCGTTAACGCACGCGTTAGCTCCAGTGGTTATTTAAAGACATAATTTCGTTGTTGCTACAAGGAGGCTGGAAGCCAGAAAGCATACTTGCGTCAAAACTCCATTATTGTTTAGGATACCGAAGAAGGATCTCCCACAAAAAGCTTAAGGAGAATTCTGGAGGAGGACTACATCACGCTACATTCGAAGGACGATCACTTCGACCTCTCTTATACTACAGCGATCCTTCGTCTCCGACAACCGAAGATCTCATATAGGGAGTTTTATTATTGTTATCTTTATTTTCATTCCATATTTTTTGTAATCGTTTAGTTAATTCGCCTTGTGTTAGCGACTAGGTCTGGGTAGGACTTAGGGGGGAATTCGCCTTGTGTTGGCAACTAGTTCTAGGTGATTAGATCTAGGGGGCTCGAGGCCATATCCGGGGAAGGATTGGCTAGAGCGGCTTGAGGCCATATCCGGGGAAGGATAGACTAAAGCCAACCGGTTTGTGGGGATACAAGTTGGTATAGAAAAGGAAAACTTGTTTTACTTTATACGCCTCCGATTTCTAGCGATATTGAAATCAAATTTATGTAAACATTTTTTATATAATATAATCATGTCTCTTTTTATGTTTACTTGATTTCTATCATTTGGCATAATTTATAGAATTGCAAATTACAATTGTTTCCTCTTTTAAGATAGATTGTTATTTTGTTCTAATTTTCTCTAAACAATTTAGTAAAAATTTACAAAGAATTTTATTCCCTTATTCACCCCCCTCCTAAGGGCGCCAATTGATCCAACGGCGTCCTCGCTAGCAGGGGCTCTTGCTAGCCGGCAGGGTAGGAAGGCCTCTCGGGGAGGCTAAGTGTTTTCCCCCGAGGTGGATCTGCTAGTCGGGCTCTCGCTAGCCGGCTAGGTCGGAAGACCTCTCGGGGAGGCTATGCGTTTTTCCCTCGAGGTGGCTCTGCTAGCCGGGCTCTCGCTAGCCGGTGAGGTCGGATGGATTCTCGAGGAGGCTAAGTGTTTTTTCCCCGAGGTGGCCTCGCTAGCCGGGCTCTCGCTAGCCGGCAAGGTCGGAAGGCCTCTCGGGGAGGCTAAGTGTTTTTCCCCTGGGGTGGCTCCGCTAGTCGGGCTCTCGCTAGACGGCGAGGTCGGAAGGCCTCTCTGGGAGACTAAGTGTTTTTTCCCTGAGGTGGCCTCGCTAGCCGGGCTCTCCCTAGTCGGCGAGGTAGGAAGGCCTCTCGGGGAGGCAAAGCATTTTTTCCCCCGAGGTGGCCCCGCTAGCCAGGCTCTCACTAGCCGGCGAGGTAGGAAGGCCTCTGGGGGAGGCTAAGTGTTTTTTACCCGAGGTGGCCTCGCTAGCCAGGCTCTCTCTAGCCGACAAGGTCGGAAGGCCTCTCGGGGAGGCTAAGTGTTTTTCCCCCGAGGTGGCTCCGCTAGCCGGGCTCTCGCTAGCCGGCGAGGTCGAAAGGCCTCTCGGGGAGGCTAAGTGTTTTTCCCTTGAGGTGGATTCGCTAGCCGGCGAGGTCGGAAGGCCTCTCGGGGAGTCTAAGTGTTTTTCCCCAGAGGTGGCTCCGCTAGCCGGGCCCTTAGGAAGGCACTCGCCGAATAGGCAGTGTTGGACTTTTCTTTCCGAGCGTGTACCTCGCTCAAAAAGAGCAGGGATTGTGTACAACCCTGTATTCGCCGAGTGGGCCCCCGAGACACAAGAGGTCTTTTAAGACATTGTTTTCCAGCAAGGTCCAGGCCAGGAAGAGAGGGGAACGAGCGATGGAGGCGGAGGCCTCCCGCTCGCCCAGCTCGTGTAGGAGGAGAGCGGTGGAGGCAAGAGTCTCCCGCTCGCCCAACTAGCAGGGGGCCAGCCAGGGAGGTGGGCGACCTACCGGCTCGCCCCACCCCAGCAAGGGGCGAGCCAGGGAGGTGGGCGACCTCCCGGCTCGCCCCGCCCCAGCAGGGGGCGAGCCAGGGAGGTGAGCGACCTCCCAGCTCGCCCCACCCCAGCAGGGGGCGAGCCCAGGAGGGGGCAACCTCCCGGCTCACCCCGCCCCAGCAGGGGGCGAGCCCAGGAGGTGGCGACCTCCCGGCTCACCCCACCCCAGCAAGGGGCGAGCCCAGGAGGTGGGCGACCTCCCGGCTCGCCCCGCCCCAGCAGGGGGCGAGCCCAGGAGGGGGCGACCTCCCGGGCTCGCCCAGCCCAGTGAGGGGGGGGGGGGTGAGCAAGGGAGGAGGTCAGCCCCCTCTCACCCGGCCACGGGAAGGTGCTCTGGACTGCGTTTAGCGCCTCGGAACGGCGGGATTTGGCTGTTTGCATGCCAAATATGGGGGTATTTTCGTAATCTCGCAGGCCAGAATCTGGTTATTTGCAGACCCGGTTCCAAAAACTATCAATAAGCCCAAGGGGGCACCATTTGGAGACACATCTCTTTTGGCCTCCTCTCCCCCTAAGTTCCTTTGTTGGGTGGAGAGAGCCTCCAAAGGTGCCCAAGCTTAGCATTGGCTTGGGAGGGGAAGCGCTCTAAGATCTTCCGGGTGTGTGGTGGGACCTCCTCGCTAAGCCCTTGGCCTTGTTCCTAGTTTCTTAGCCTCTTAGCATAGAGCTCTCCCTTGGGAGGAGTAAGTGTGAGGTCACCCTTCGACTTGTTGAGGGCCCGAACTCCTCGAGAGACCAATTTATTGGTTTCAACACTAGCTTGGATTGTATTTATTTGAAATACAAACGTTATCAAATTCCGAAAAAGTTATATTTAAGCCTAAATTAGTATTTATTTCTTCGAGTAGATTTTCTACACCGTCTATGCTCCACCGCCTGCTGACGACCTCGTGGTCCCTGTGAGTATTCAGGACATGCTGGACAAGGTGGGTTTGGGCAAGGATACTGAACAACTTGCTCTTGAGACTTCTCACCACACATCACAGTAAGATGATGTTGTCAAGGATGCTTTGCGGCAGGATGATACTACTGAGGATCTAAACGTACCACTGGAGCAGAGTCATCTTGACCTCGCCTCGTAAGGTTTTTGCCAGTTGCCTTTGATCTTGTCTCTATTTAACTCTACCTTACTCGCCTGACGCAACATTTCTTCGCAGGACCATCGCCAACAGAAACTCCAAGCGAAGCGAGCTTACCTCCTCCGCCGGGTGGCACTCCTCTGGACTCCACGCCTCTTCGCTCGGTCTCGCCAATCTCTATAGTGAGCACACCGAGCTCCAGGGCTAGACCGTCGATGTGGATCAACTTGAGTAGCGGGTCCCTAGCCCTTGTCATGAAGCTAAAGAATACTTGAGGAGGGAAAGGATCTCGGGGGGGGGGGGGGGGGGGGGGGGGGGGGGTGCAGGTCACACACACTCGAGGCCTCCATCCTACCGCTTCTCAGCTCTATTCACGAAGTCCTATCCGCTTTGTCACTTGATAGTCAAAGAGAGTTAACCTCACAAAGTCTCATGACTTAAAGAAATGACATTAAGTATAAACTTAAGAAGATTTTTGATCCCGCAACAAGCTTCCGACCCTCTCTAGGTCAATGAAATTTTGATGGCGAAGGATCTTTCCTCGAGGCAAGATGATCCACTCTTCGTTGAATTGTGAGGTTGGATTTAGACTCTCTCCTAATTATTGGATCTTGAGGCGCCCTTAGAGGGGGGGGGGGTGAATAAGGGTTTTAGAAAACTTTATGATTTTAAGAAAAACTTTTGTGATTTTCTAATAAGTAAATTGAAACAAAAGTAAAGAGCTAGAAATAAGAATTGATGTCAATTTGAATTAACATGAAAAGACATGATTATCATTTATAAAATTTGATTACAAAATTTGATTTCTATGACGCTATAAATCAAGGCGAATATGAAATACTTTTTTTGTTTTCTATACCGACTCTAAGAATCGGTTGGCTTTAGCCGATCTTTCCCCAGATACGGCCTCAAGCCACTCTAGCCTTTCTATCGCCAGAAAGGCCTCGAGCACCCCCTAGATCTACTCCCTAGACCTAGTCGCCAACACAAGGTGAATTCCTCTCTAAGTCCTACCCATACCTAGTTGTCAACACGAGGCGAATTCACTACATGATCACAATGAAAGAGGTACAATAAAATATAAAACACAAGTAAAAACTCCCTATGAAGAATTCTGGAGACGGCGAAGATCCGCTGAATATCGTCGAAGTCGAAGCGAGCGTTCATCGCGTTGGGTGAGCGTTGATCTGATCCTCCTTCGAATTCTTCTCTTGAATTTGTGTGGGAGATGGTGGTCTGAAAAATACCGCCATCATAGAGTTTCTAAAGTGCTGGAATAGGGCTCCTTGGAATCAATAGTTGAAGAGAACGAATGCCACCTATTTATTAGACTGAAAGCTAACGTCGGCGTTAAGGCTAACGCTAGGCGTTGACTCAGTATAGAAATAATTTGATGGCTCGGATCTTCAAAACAGGAAGGATAATCAGCATCTTTGGAAACATTCATTTTAGGCAACCTTAACGCTGGCGTTGAGGCTAAGGCCTGACATTAAGTCAAATCATTCCCAAAATGCTCCTGCAATCACGACAGCTTCCTTCCAAGCCATATTAGTCGAATGTCAATGCCGGCGTTAATTCCTAACGCCTGGCGTTAGTCCACTTTCATCATTTCAGCTTGTGGCCAAGTCCAGACCAACAATGTAGCATCCTAGTGTCAATTTTGTTCAAACCTGCATGCTAAAAACACAATGGCAAACAAGATCAAATACAAGTAAGATTTGTTATTCTTAAATCAAAGAGAAGCGAAAAAACGTGTTCCAACAATCTCCCCATTTTGATAATAACAAATCCAATAGTGATAAATCTGAATCATATATAAGAGATGCATTTTTAGAAAGATATATGACACTAAGCAACATAGAGATAAGAGCTATAATTATAGTTTCTTAAATTGTGCTCCCCCTACTTAAGTGCTTCCCCTTAGTGTATGCTCCCATAATCTAGATTCATGCTTCCCCTTAAACTAGTGACTCCCCCTTAAACTAGTGAATCCTACTAATTTAGGCTCTGTTTGGGGGGACATATTTTCACCGGTCAAGCGGTTACGAACGCATGAACCGGACCTTAATTAAGGTCCGGTTCATGCGGTCGTAACCGCTTGACCGGAGAAAATAAATTCCCCCAAACGTAGCCTTAATCATTAAGATTTATCTTTTTATTCTCCCCCTTTTGTTATTAGCAAAAGTGGGTGGTGTGAAAACAAAATTAGAATAAAGAAGGCAAAAGTTGGGACAAACTAAGAGAGGATAAGAGTTCAGTCTTAAACATAAAATAGGTCATGATCGAGCAAAGAGAGAGTATCACAGCGGAAAAAGAATATGATAGGCGTGAGTAATAATATCTCATGTATTTAAACAAGACATTCTTCCACTTGTTAGAAAATAATGAACAAAAGAGTTTAAAAGATACAAGTGAAGGATAGATCTTAAAAATAAGCATGATAAAAATAAATGATCAACAATGTGGAAAAACAAAACAAAGTTACTAAGATTAATATTTTTGTAAAGAATATTTTTGTTTTCGTTTGACTCTTCCAACAATATGTCTAGATTCTTCACATTTGAGCATTAACTTTGAAAATTTTCCATAATAAATAGGCAAGCATGATTTAAAATAATCAAAAATATAAGATCTACAATGTAACTAATTCGTCTTTCAAGTAAAAAAATATTGTAGAAATCATGCATTGCAATCTAGTGCTTTTACTTAAGTTTTTAGAGAATCATATAAATATACATTAGGATCCAATTCTCATGAGTAGAAGCTTTATGAAAAACAATGATGTGTGCATAAAAGTGTTTTGATAAGAGTATACAAGTGGAATAATCAAAACACATGACATATGTAATGAAATAGTAAAACAATATTAAGATTGTAATCTTATAATTACTTTCACACATCAATTCTAGAAGAAAATTTCAAAGCACAGAAAAAGATTACAACTACCAAGGTGCTTCGCCCACACAATTTTCATTAAGATTTATCAGGGAGCGAAGTTTTGCTTGGGGGATCACATAAGCATTTTTTATAAATTTCTATTTGAAGTGATCATGTGTAAGAATAGAAATAATAAAGAAAATGTGTTTGCACAAGACACTTTACAATTCTTTCCAAGGTACTCAACCACTCAATGCGCATTAAGACTTACCAGGAGGGTGAGTAGTGCTTGGTGAAGTTATCTTTGTCATTTTATTTCATATTTTTTATTTTGGGACAAAGGTCTCCTAATTCACTTGTTTTTGCAAACACAAACAATATTGAAATAACACTTCTATATGTGCAAGAAATAATTTGTTTGAAAGATGGTGTAGGTAATATAGACACACAACTTAATAAGTTAAATTTATTATACTACACAATCATGCAAGATTAAGATTATGAGCACATGTAGATTATCAAAATAGTGAGTGAATGAATCATTGATTAACATAAAACATTACTCATACTTAGAGGCATGCTAAACAATCTTACACAATTTTCTATAGACCATTTCATTGCACATAATAAGATTAAGGTCAAGACATGACAAGATAAAATAATGTTTAGAAAACTTGAAATGAAAATTAAACATTGAAGAAAATTTTTAAGTGTATGCCTTATCAATTTTGACCATTTGTAATGAAAATACTAAGATATTTTGCTCAAGTGAAGTTTTTATAATCAAAACATATTTTTGTAAATATTGAAAATGAACAAATGACAGAAACATATTTTTCAACATTTTTGGATTATTTAATTTTTTGTATTTATGAAATAAGACAAATAAGAAACAATTCTAATCTGAGAAAATAAACAGAGAAAATGCATGAGATAAATATCATAAATTTTTAGAAAATTTAGAATGAAAATTTGGCTAAGGAGCTAACATCTGGCGTTAACTTCTTACGCCCAAACAGAACAATATTTTCTTAGGTTTTTGGAAAAAAATTCTTTGGATTAGAGTTGATATATATAGGCCTTCTTAGTGTAGAAATTCCAGACATTTTAGAGATGAATAGAAGGCTCAAAATCGTTGAATACTTTTTCATAAAGAAGTTGGAAATTATTTTGAAGAATGTTAATTCAAGTAATATAGTTAGGAGTGCATAAATATTGTACTAAGTGATATAGAGATCAGATATTATTCAGCATTACGATATTGAAGATTTTGCACAGAAGAATAATGCTAGGCGTTAACTTCTAACGTCGGTGTTGAAGTCTAACATAGGTGTTATCTCTTAACGCCGAGATAGTAGATGATTCATGAATTTTCGAAAAAAAAAATTTTGATTTTGAGTTATTATATATGAGCCTTCTTAGTGTAGAAATTTCAGACCTCTTTGAGATCATTAGAAGGCTCTTTAAGCATGTATTAGTTTGTTTAAAAATGGCATTTAATTTTGTTATTGTATTTGATTTTTCTAGTGACAAAAGTGTGAATAATATGCATACATTTATATAAAGAGGTATACAAGTAAATAGACAAAACCAATATTCAAAAAATAGGAAAAGAGAAGATAACGCTTGGTGTTATACTTAACACTGGTGTTGACTCTACTTTATATAATACCCCAAATCCCGAGTTCTTCCCTCATTCCCTTCATTTCAAGACATTTCTCTTCTAGTTTCATCGACAGCCCCTTCTCAGATCTAGGTATACTCCTTGTTTTTCTTATTGTAAATTTTGGTTAAATCCTTTCTCTACCCCTAATTAGTAATCCTTTGAAGTATTGAAGTGTTTTATAATGGTAGATGGTGGATCTAGGATTTTGAGATCTAGGGTTTTTGGTTTTTGAGTTATAGAGTTGGGTTTTTGAGATTTTTACCAAAGATGATCTTTTGCTTTGAATTTTTAGGTGTTTTTGAGTTCTATTGATGATTTCCCTTTATTCTTCACTTTTTTATGAAATTTTTCGAGTTTTAGGAGTGATTCAAGATCAGCATTGTATAATGGAGATAGTAGAAAATCTGACAGCATGCGCCTGGCATTAGCATTATCGTTAGGCGTTAATATAATAATTTTTGTGTTGAGTTTTTGTCGTGTCTAAATGTGCAGGTTATGGTTGCTTCCAGTTCATATGGGGTTCGTGCCAGAAAAACTTCTTCTCGTACACCACAAGAGTCTTATCAGTCTTATGCGGGGATAGAGAATACATTAGTTGGCGTATGGATGGTGTTGCGAATAGACCTCCCCCAGCATGCAAATATACAAAATCTCATGGCTGCATCAGGGGTTTTATCAGTGATTTCTGATGAGTGTTTTTTCTACTGACTTTGTCCGTGAGTTCTATAACAATATGTTTGATCCGTCGGAGATAGAACTCAATGGAGGAGTGATGTCGATGATGCATTATGAAGTTGTCCAAATCACTCATGAATATTTGAGGAGTGAGTTTGGGTTAGTGGAAAGTGAGAATCGTCTTGATGTGGTGGAAAAGTCTCGGGCAGAGCGAGACTGGTCACAAGTGAATTTGGTTTTGCACGGAAAAGAAAATAGGGAGCAGATTATCAATGTTTCTTCACTCAGGGAAGACGCATTCATAATTCAGGATATTTCATGGCACACCATAATGTTGAAGTCCAGAGATACTAAGAAGATTACTGCTCAGCTTAGTATTGTTACCTATCATATTTTACAGGAAGAGGGATTTGACATGGCAGATCTTCTACTTTCACAGATTCGGTATACATTTAAGTTGAAGGATCCGAGAAGATCTCGTCTTAACACTCTTCCCTCGGGTGGACTCATTCAACAGGTGGTGATGGAGAAGTATCAATACATAACTCGATGGAATTATATTAATGATCTTGTCCCGGAGCTTTATTTACTTCTACCATTCGAGTTCCTCGGCCATAGGATGTACCATCATCTTCTCGACCACCCCTTCAATGAGGAGTCTCGCTCCGTGAGACGAGTCAGGAGCATCATGAGTCGTTTGAGGATTTCAGGGAGAACGTGACACGTCGTATGTCACAGATGGAGAGGATGATGTGGTATATGATCAAGGCCCTGAACTTGAAGCCGACACCGACAGAGGAGAGGGAGTGGGATGTTCCCGTGGGGGATCCGCCCCGCCACTCGACTCGCCATACTCGAAGGTCAAGGGATCGAGGAAGTTCCAGTACTGAAAGGATAGATTATGTCAGTGAGAGTAGAGAATTTTAGGGAGTTTTACTTTTATGTAATAATAATTGTTTAATTTTGGACAACTAAAGTCTAACGCTGGCATTAGAGCTTGCGCCAGGCATTAGCAATTATCATGATTTTTATAATTTAGCTTTTTCTGAGTTTTATTTATTTTGTGAAATGTTCCTTTGTTGTGTTTTGGTTTTGTTCAGGTTTTCTTAGTTTTAGTTTTTTATTGCTTTAATAGGTCTCCACACACCCTTTGGTGGATTTAATCATGTTAAATTATTTTTTATAAGGATATGAGCTTATGAAAAGAAAACTTCAAAATGGCTTCTTTAAAAAATTTGCATTAGCTTAACAATTTTATTATTCAAGTTATTTAATGAATGACATTGTAAAGATAAGATAAAAGGTATTGATAGGTATTGATATGACTTTTTATTTAATTTCATTTTTGATGTATTTATTATTAGGTTTATGAGATAGATTCATATTTTAAGATATATATGAAAGTAACCATAGTATTTTGGGTAAACAACATAAAAGAAGGAGTTTTAAGTATATCATGAAGAAGATTATTGGTTGTTCATTTTTATTTGGGTCTTCTTCATGCAATTGTATGATACCTAATGACACAGAGATTTAGGTATCCAAAGAGGACCAAGAGGAATGGTTCCTTTGGGTACCCAAATACATCGAGTTTGCTTTTGGGGAGACAAGGATGAGTTGACCCTTTCATTTGATATTAGTGTGTCATTCTTACATATGGGTCTCCATTCATACCTTGGAAAGACACTATTTTTATCTTTTAAATTTCCATAGTTATTTCCTTGAATATTTGGATAAAAATGACTTTTGAATTTATTTGCATTTAAATTTATGTTGGGAAAACCATTATGGTGTAAAAGATAATGATGATGTTTTGGAAATTCTTTTACAAGTTTTTGTTGTTTTTTATTCCATATGTTTTGCTTAGATAAATTATGGAAATTCATATTTAACTTGCGTTTGAATTTTGCTTGATATTGTGAGTGTATGTTTTGAGAATTTCCTTTATGATTTCCTTGAGCGAGTTAATTTTAGTTTCTAATTCATAATTCTTAACTTTGAGATTATGTCTTGCTTTATTAGAAGTAATTGTGCTATTTTTAAGAGTTGTGATAATGGAATCAATGTGAGTTTGATATTTATTTCTTAATTCCTCAAATATTTCATCCATCTCTTTTATTTCAATTTTATAATTTTTACACAAAGAAAATTTACTTTTAAAATATGAATTCTCTAAAGATAATTTTTCATTATGTTCTTTAAGATGCTCTTTTTTATATACCTTGAGTTTTCTTTAAGAATATTGCAATCAAAACAAGGTTTTATATTTTCAATTAAAGTGCAAGGTGAAGAATAATCAAACACATCAATCATTGTTTCTACATTTAATTTAGCTTTTAAGTTTTTATTTTCTAAACGTAATTTTGAATTTGAAATTTTTAATTTCTTAATTTTATGTTTAGTAGTTTGTAGCAATTATAATATAGAAATAAAATTACAAAAGATGGAATTTGATTTCCTTGCAGCGCTTTCGGATGAGGCGAGATTTGAACATAGAGTTCTTTTGTCATCTTTATCTTTCTCTTCCATAAAAGTGTTGTCATCATCCCTTCTGCTTGATGTGCCTTCCATGGATCTATCATGTGAGGAGCTTTCTTGAATACTTGTGCATGCTTGCATATTCTCTGGTTCTTGTGATTGTTCCATACCTACAGAAGGAGAATCATAAGTTCTTTCAAGAAAATTTTAAATCTCATATGCGGTAGGTAAAATATGAATAAGTTTGAAAATATTTTGATCTAACGCACAAAATAGACTATTTATTGATTTTGCATTTAAAACCAATTCGTTTCTATTTAATACGCTAGGTGGCTTTTCAATAGTAATATTCCAAACTTTTTCATCTAAACTTTTAAGAAAATTTTTCATAATATTTTCAACCTTTTATAATTTTTGCCCATAAATAAAGGTGGTGCAAAAGATTTTTTATTTAATAAAAAATCATCCCCTCTAGTGGATGCGAGATCATGAAGCATCATTATTCCCGGTTGTGAAGCTATTTTGAAATAACCTCTCTCTGATACCCTTGTTAGATCTTGAGGTGCCCTTAGGGGGGGTGAATCAGGGTTTTAGAAAACTTTATGATTTTAAGAAAATCTTGAAACAAAAGTAAAAAGCTAGAAATAAGAATTGAAATCAATTTTAATTAACATGAAAAGACATGATTATCATTTATAAAATTTGATTACAAAATTTGATTTCTATGACGCTAGAAATCAAGACGAATATGAAATACTCTTTTTGTTTTCTATACCGACTCTTCTCACTAAGAACCGATTGGCTTTAGCCGATCTTTCCCCAGATACGGCCTCAAACCTCTCTAGCCTTTCTATCCCCAGAAATGCCTCGAGCACCCCCTAGATATACTCCCTAGACCTAGTCAGCAACACAAGGCGAATTCCTCCCTAAGTCCTACCCAGACCTAGTCACAAACACGAGGCGAATTCAGTACATGATCGCAATGAAAGATGTATAACAAAATATAAAACACAAGTAAAAACTCCCTATGAAGAATTCTAGAGACGGCGAAGATCCGCTGAATATCGTCGAAGTCGAAGCGAGCGTTCTTCGCAGTGGGTGAGCGTTGATCCGATCCTCCTTCGAATTCTTCTCTTGAATTTGTGTAGGAGATGATGGTCTGAAAAATACGGCCCTCACAGAGTTTTTGAAGTGCTGGAATAAGGCTCCTTGAAATCAATAGTTGAAGAGATTGAATGCCACCTATTTATAGGACTGGAAGCTAACGTCGACGTTAAGGCTAACGCCAAGCGTTGACTCAGTATAGAAATAATTTGATGGCTCGGATCTTCAAAACAGGAAGGAGATTCTGCATCTTTGGAAACATTCATTTTAGGCAACCTTAACGCTGGCGTTGAGGCTAACGTCTAGAGTTAAGTCAAATCATTCCCAAAATGCTCCTACAATTACGGTAGCTTCCCTCCATGCCATATTCGTCGAATGTCAACGCCGGCGTTAAGTCCTAGTGCTTGGCGTAAGACCACTTTCATCATTTCAGCTTGCGGGCAAGTGATGAGTCCTGATTATATAGGGTTTTTCAGACTCATCGATCTGGGCCTGTTTTCTCACTCGTGCACTACATTTTAGTTGTGAAATGCTCATATTTGTCTTGGTTAGAATTGTACACTTAGTGCACTGTTATCGCCCATCGGGGTATGCAATTGCACATTCTGTACTGGGGGTATGCCTTTGGGGGCTCCTCATGCTTGTTCTTGCTTTTATTGTATATGATATTTATGTTTCATGTGTGGTAGGAGCTTGGGTTTTGAATGTGTGCAGGTGGATTGTGCCCATGAGCTGAGCATTGCAGTCTGGGTAAATCGCACGACCGTGCGATTATTGTTAAGGCACGATCGTGCGATTTACTCAGAACTCCATGTGAAGATGTTCATCGTGCGTTTTTCTTAACGCACGATTGAATCCAATCTTGCGTGAAGGAAATCGCACGACCTACCTGAATGCAGTCAAAAAACAGCGGCCTTCCCTACCCCATGCATTTTTGGTCGCGCACGAGCATGCCGCTCGTGCGTGAACAAAAAAGCACGACCTTCCAGTAGCTCTAGGTCCTATTCGTCTCTTTAAATTGCACGATCCAAACGCACGGTCGTGCATTTTGGTCATGCGTTTCTTAATTTAATGCCCCCTATTTAAGTGCGCAAGTTTTTCCGACCTAAAGATCCATTATCGCGAACAGATGGGAGGAGCGGGAAAAGCTCCATTTGTCGCCCCCTTTTAAGCTCCACCTTGGGAGAGGAGTTCTGGTCATCGTTTCTCCGCAAATCTCCGGCTATGACTTCGTCTCCGGCCACCGCCATCATCGCCAACTCTCAAGCTCCGTTTCAAGATATTTCTCGCTACCGTTGGGAAGTTCTCCGGCGAGGTTGATACCGGCGGAGATCCGCGAAGAAGATGGGTCAATAGAAGGAAGTGACAGCCCTTCTGTACCCCGGACGTCAGTCGCAGACCGAGCTCGGACAAGGCTTGACAACCCTTGATTCCGACCATGAATCCCGACAAGACTTCGTGCGCTCGGTTGTATCTCTTTCCTCCTTCCATTATTGTAGTATGGATAATGAACTTGTGGGATGCGGTTGTGATGTGTAAAAACCCTAACTTTGCTTCATTTTATTAATCATGTCTATGTGGTTTTTTACTTTAGTGGTGTGCCTAGCTTTAATCCTTCTGCTGCAGCTTGTTATGTTCGTGTCGTCCTAGCAATTGCTAGGAGCGTGCTTGGTGACGAGGTGATTGCGGCCCTCATTGTTCTTCCATCCACCTCATTACCCATTTGGGTAATCCACCCAAGCGACGTGGTGAAGGCGACCCGCATTGTATTTCTTGTTTGTAGCGTAGGAACCCAATCACAAAACCCCCATTTGGTCCGTATTACACTTACAATTCTTTTTCTGAATAGAGAACTCACACTCCATACTTGCACTCCTCGAGAGATCGATACAGGGGGACTTACTCCCATCTTTATTACTTGAGCGACCGGTGCACTTGTCGTCTGCGCATCAGCAAATCCAGACCAACAATATATAATCCTAGTGTCAATTTTGTTCAAACCTGCATGCTAAAAACACAATGACAAACACGATCAAATACAAGTAGGATTTATTATTCTCAAATCAAAGGGATGCGGAAAATCGTGTTTCAACACTAATAACATCTTCAGTCGAATGAGAGGTGTGCTCAGGGGATCATCAACCAACATACAAGGGGGAGCTGATCTCGGCCGTCAATGCAGAGACTTGGACTTAGGTTTTATGAGAGTCAAGTTGAAGGCCTGTTTCCCAACCCAATCGTGGAGATTGGTTTTACTTTCTTGTGCATGCTTGAGACATTCTTTTAAAGAGAGACACAAATCCTCCTATTTTAGGGTGTGAGCAAACAACTTCTTATATATATATATATAAGTAGGCACCAAAAACACATGGGCATACCCTTCCATTTCTAGGGGTAGAACCTTTTCAGGCCGTTGCCGCTCCATGTGTTGCCTACTGGTTCCCCGTCATGGTTTTGTAGGTGGTACCCTCTAGTCTCGAGTGCCTCTTGTACGATGAATGACCCTTCCCAATTTGGGTTGAGCTTCCCAACAAGGGTTGATCTATGCGACATCAACCTTATTCAAGACGAGGTCCCCTTCCTGGAACTGCTTGATGCGAACATGCTTATCGAAGTGCTTTTCCATCCTCCCCTTAACCTCGTCCTATCGGACAGAAGCGAGATACCAAAGTTTTTTAAGTAATCAAGTGATAGCCTCCGCGTCACTTCATTCCCGAGACACCACTCCTCATCTCCTTCTTCTACTGCAACTGCTCTCGGGCTTTGGACTTCAAACTCCACTAGGATGGGAGCTTCAGACCCGTGGGATAACTTGAAAGGCGTCTCCTCAGTGGCCTAATTAGGAGTGGTTTTCAAATCCCATAGGACCGAAGGGAGCTACTCTGCCCAGTTCCCCTTTAAATTCTCGACTTTTTTCTTCAGGAGACCGATGACTAGCTTGTTTGTAGCTTCCACTTGCCCATTACTCTGAGGATGATGCATAGAAGCAAACCGAAGATCTGTCCCCAGCTGCTCGTAGAAATCAACTAGTTCCAAGCTGGCAGACTACGACCCGTTGTCGGTGACGATGATGAGAGGAATCCCGAACCTGCAAGTGATTTCCCCTCAGATGAAGTTCTTCACGACTTGAGACATGGTCTTAGCTAGCGTCTTAGCCTCGATCCACTTTGAAAAGTAATCGATCATCACGAGAATGAACTTCCTTTGCCCACTAGCTTGGGGGAAGGGGACGATCAAATCTATACCCCAGATGGTGAACGTCCAAGGGCCCGGAATTGAACGAAACTGCTGGGCCGACTGCAGCTGAAGTGGAGAGAATAGCTGACATTTTTGACACTTCTTTGAGAAAGCTTCGACATCCTTTCGGATGGTCGACCAAAAGTAGTCTTGCCTCAAGATTCTCTCCTCTATAGTGTGAGTCCCAGAATGACTTCCGCACTCCCCTAAATAAATCTCCTCCAACACTCGGGGCACTTTGGCTTCTGAAACACATCTGGTCAAGGGACACGAGATGGTCTTGTGATATAGTTCTCCATGCAGCAGATAGTATGCCACCTTGTACATGAACTTCCTCTTATCTTCCACTTTTGTCGGGAGCTGGTCGGTAACTAGAAAGACTACAAACGAATCCAGCCAAGAGGCTCGTTGCTCGATCTCCATCATATCCCCCTCTTCGATGGATGGTCGCAATAACTCTGTAATCATGCCTCCAGCCATCAGGCCATACTTTGCTGAACGATCTGCCGCCGAGTTCTCTTCTCTGGGAACATACTGGATGAAGAAGGGCTGGAGGCCTCTTATCAACCTCTTCACTTTCACCAGATACTGCTGCAAGATGGCATCTCTGGCTTAGAACTCTCCGTGGATCTGTGATGAGACCACCTTCGAATCTGTGAAAACCTGTGATATTCGGGATCCCCAACTCCTTGGCAAGGCGCAACCCTACCACTGTAGCTTCATACTTGGCTTGATTATTTGTGACGGAGAAGAGGAACTCAATTTCCTGCTCAATCCTTGTTCCATGCAGGCTCACCAAGACTATGCTCACTCCCACAGAGATTTTGCCTGAAGCTCTGTCCACAAACATCTTCCAGGAAACCAATCCCGACGAGCCTTCACCTCCATCCTCGTCCACTGAGAAGTAAGCTAGAAAGTCTGTTACCGCCTGTGCCTTGATCGCCACACTTGGTGAGAAGGAAATATCAAACTCACTGAGTTCTACCGATCATTTCTCCAACCGCCCTGAATGCTCCACCCCATTCATAATACTTCGAAGAGGATGACTCATCACCACCCGAATGGAGTGCGCTTGAAAATAGGGCCTTAGCTTCCACACCGACACCACCAAGGCAAAAACTAGCCTCTCCATGATCAGATACCTTGTCTCTGCCTTTCGGAGCCCCCTGCTCACGTTGTAGATGAGAAGTTGCCCATTCCCTTCTTCTCTTTCGAGCACCAAACTCACTGCCTCTGCCCCCACTCCCAGATAAAGGGGTAGGTCTTCTCCTTCCTTCGGACCTTGCAACAAGGGAGCTTGCGTTAGTTATTGCTTGAGCTTCTCGAAAGCCCTCTCGCAATCCTCCGTCCACACAAACTATGGCCGCTTTAGAGAGTCTTGAAGAATGGAGAGCATTTCCCTTTGGCCTTTGACAAGAAGCGGTTAAGTCCTGCCAGCCTTCCTGTCAACCTCTAGACTTCTTTTGTCCTCTTTGGCGACACCATCTCCAGGATTGCTTTTGACCTTTTCAGGACTGGACTCTACTCCCTTTGGGGTAAGAAGATGCCCCAAGAACTTTTCTCTCCCTGCCCCGAACATACACTTCGCTGGATTGAGTGAAGGTCTCCACCAGATCATCGACATGCTACTGGACGCTCTTGCTCTTGATCTAGAGGTCATCCACATACACCTCCAGGTTCAGCCCCTTCTACCCTTTGAAAATGTGATCCATCATCCGCTGGTAGGTAGCTTCCGCATTCTTCAACCCGAACAACATCATTTTATAGCTATAACAGTCATCACTTGTGATGAAGGAGACGTCACGACGATCAGGGGGTGCATCTGGATCAGGTGGTATCCTAAAAAAGCTTCAAGGAAACTCATCACAAAAATACTGACGACTGAATCAACCAGCGCGTCGTTTTGAGGCAGGATAAATCAATCCTTCGGACAAGATTTATTGAGCAAAGAGAAGTCTACACACATGCTCCAGCCCCCTCCGACCTTTTTTACCATTACAACATTGGATACCCAACCTGGATACTAAATCTCTGACACAAAGCCTTCCTCGAGCAGCTTCCTCACCTCCTCCCTAATGGGCTCGGCCAACGAAGTGGCGATCGTCCACTTCTTTTGCCGGATGGATTTGACCTCGAGGTCTCGATTGAGGCGGTGACAGGCTACATTCCCATTAATTCCTAGCATCTCCATCGCGCTCTAGGTGAAGATGTCTATGTTCTTTTGTAGGCACGCCACCATCTTCACCTTCTCCTCGGTCTTCAAAGCTTCACCGATCTTTATCAGCCCCGGTCGACAACACTTCCACTTCTTCCACCTCCTATGCGGCCTCCAGCCTAGCTTCTCCCTACATCACCTTGTCCATCTCTTCCTCCTCCATCCAGCTGATTGTGATCGCCGCATGGAGGTACGTAGCACTCCCAAGAAGCTCTTGAATTACTCTTGATCCTCACCTAGACATCTCCCTGGCAGCACTTCAAACACTGATGGCACGAAAATGGTACAGCCTTGAAGGAGTTGATGAGCAGCCTTCTCAAGATGGCGATGTAACAACTCAGCACATCAACGATGACGAACCTGCACCAGATTAAATTTCTCTTTAGAGTTACCAGCAACTTTGTTCCGCCTTCCACCTCCTTACTCTCTCCTTAGAAGCCAAAGATAGGACCATCTGACGCTATCACCTTGCTGGCCTCCACCTCCAGCCCATCAAACGTCTTCTTGAAGATGATGTTCGGTCGACGGTGAAGTCCTCAATGGATGCTTGAATGACGAGGGCATCATGGAAGAGATTCTCATTCCCTAGCATGTTCTCCTCCGAAAAGATGATCTCCTCCAACTGGGGCTGCACTTGAGAGGTTGAGGCGACACTCTTTCTGTAGATGGTATGAAGACTTCCCATCCAGGAAGCTCCTAGCCTAGCTCCCTCATGGATAACTCCTACTCCTCCACCTCCTCCTTGGACGAATCCTCCACGACCTCCCTGGTCGACCCGATCTTCGTTCTTTCTTCGAGCTGGGGCTTGAAACACCCCTGGCTCAATAGGAACCACCTGTCTGTCCACTTCTCCTCGTCTCCAACTCTTCGCATGGCCTACAAAAACTCCGGGCAAGTCATGGTACCATGCCTTTCAACCTGATGCAGCTCATAGTACAGAGGAATGCCCTCTGGCCCATTCCTCCTCTGCAGAATCCTTCTTCTTGGTTGATTGCCATGTCGGGCAATCGCCATCGCCTCCATACGTCCTCCTCCCAGATGCCTTCATGGCTGGTTGTTGTAATTGTTCCTCCTCTCTAAAGAGAACCTCCTTCCGGGACCTGCTTGCTAAGGCCTTCTTGTCGGCCTCCACGACGGCATGTTCATCGGTACCTGGTACCTCCTTTCTTCTCCTCGATTTTCTAGGGCCGCAAAGGGCCTCCTTGCTTCATGCCTCCTAGGCTCCTCCCACCTCCTTAGCTCTTCCTTTCTTCTTTCCTCATGCTTCTTCACCTCCCGCTCCCTCTGCTCTTCCTTCTTCCTCCACTCGGGAGTCTCCTCTTCTTCCTCCTCCTTCCTGGTCAGTTTCGCCAGCTTAGCCTGGAAGCAGCGATTCATTGACTCCCCCAGGAAAACTTGCTCACCCTCTCGATCAGATCCTCATAGGACATCGGAGCATCCCTGCTGATCTCCAACTTGAAGAGGCCCTCCTTCAGGTCGAACGTCAATGCCAGCTGAAGCGTATAGTCATCCACCTCATGGATGTTAATAAACTCCTCTTGGAAATGATCGATGTAATGTCTAGGGTTTCATGCACCCCCTTAGTCAGATGGAAAAGGGTCGTCGCTTCTTTCTTCCTCTTCTTCGAGATGACAAAACTGCATCATCAACCCTCGGCGCATGTCCTCAAAATAGTAGATCAAACTCCCTGACAACTGCTGGAACCAATCTCTCACTTTCCCTTCGAAAGTGATGACGAAGAACCAACACTTGAAAGCATTCGTTAGGTTAAAACTGCGACTGCGCTGGTCGCTCTGGCTCCTCCTCCATTGCCTCTTTCCCTACTTGCCTGGACAGACCACCCTCCTCTGGCGGAGTCACGCGACGAGGCGAGGTCGCCATGATCTCCATGCGAGGAAGCAGCACTGCTCGAAAAGTGTCCTCCATTCACCGTGCGAAAACCATTGAAATCTTCCCTGGTCACATACTCGCCCTCCACTGGCGAGTTGCAGACTCCTTGCTCGCTTACTTCCACCATCTCGCCTTCTCATCGGACTTTCCTCCTCTGACTACATTCCACGCTCACCGCACCAAAGTGTTGAAGCCAGGAAAATCCTAACTCCAAATGTTCGAACTATATGGCAGCCTGAGGCTACTTATCCCACGGTCCGACTACTCAGATCCGAAGGCTAAAGCTAAGAAGAGAGAGAAAGACTAGAAATAGATCCTAGGGTGCTTCAGTGGTGAGGTATCGTCACGTACCCGAAAGTTTGGGAGAAACTTTCCCTCCACAACCACAAATGGTTGAGCTTGGTGCGAGAAAAGCATCTCTTGGCGAGTACATCGCTAGCAGGGGGGATGAGAGGTCAAGACTTCAAGAGAACACTGGTTGTCTCCCAAAATATTGCTAAAAGAGGTGCAAATTCCGGTACCATTGAAGATCTATTTATAGACAAATCCTGGGGGGTATGTAGGCGACTATACCCAGCCCTACGAGGTTGCCTATGCTAACCCGGAGACTATGACGACTATGAAGGAAACTCCCATACTGATGAGATATCGTCGACGTAGCATACCTGATGAGTATGGAAGAAGATACTCGCATACTCGCCTATGACATTCAAATATTCCTGCTGGTTGACTTTGATTTGATCTTTAACTTTGACCTCCGACTTTGACCTCCGCCTACGTGGCACGAATGAGCTCCGCCCTCGATGATATATGGTTGTACACCAACGTTCTTTTTAACAATTTATATGTTAAGTTCCATCTAATTGATATGTCAAATTAAGGTTTTAAATATTTTTGAATTTGGTCGTTTACATTTTTTTTAAATCTTGTATTCGTTGCTTAAAACTATAAATAAATTGTAACATAAGATGAATTTTATTAATATAGGGCTTCATAAAAGATAAACTATCATGCACAATAAAATTTAAAGCGTGACAGACGCACCAGTATGAAAAAACGCATAATTTTATTGGCGTATTCGAAAGAATTTTCATAATTTTATCTTTAATTTTAAATTCTCGATTACATTTTATAATTATTTGATATATAGCTTGACCTGTGTGTGAGACTTCGAAACTTTCAAAACATATTATATTTATTTAGATTCCATGAAACGAGATCGACCCAATGCCAAGTTATACAAATATATGCTAGTCCTAATTTTATGCTATTAGTTCAAACGTCACTCGTCAAACTCACACGTCCTTCTAAATTTTCAAAAAAAATTATTAAAGATTATTTAGGTTCCAAATAAAATTTGAGCGTGTCGCGCCTAAGCGAGATTCTACTGACCTGCTGATATTTTGATTGAATACCTTGGTGTATGTATTCGGTCTCTTCCTCGTCTTCATAGTGGCTGAACGACAATCCACGTCTGATGACGTTATTCACTTGCAGCTCCCGTTGCCGACCTTGATCGTACGTCCAAATTTGCCCGACTCCCGATATTTGGGTCTGACTGGACTACGGAGCTTATTTCGAAATGCAACTTGATGTGTCTTCCTAGTATCGAGTTACCGCTTAGGATCAGTAACTTCGAGCATAATTTATACTTCGCCTTGTATTCGGCGCTGACTTTTACTTTTTCAAAATACTACTAAACTGGAGCCTTATGCTTGTGCTCCACCACTTCATGCTCGACTATTGATGATGACGACACCTTCGAAGACGTTGATGACATATTCGACGATGTTGACGCTGTCGCTCACACTTGATACTTTAGAGAGTGTTTGGGAGAAAGAAAGAGAGTCTGTGAGAGAGAGTGAGAGCGAGAGAGAGTGAGAGAGAGAGTGAGAATTGGAGAGGGAGATTTTTTTTAATTTTAATTTTTTATTAGGCCTAGGTAGGCCTGAAACTGGTGCGGTTTGGTGCGGTTTGAGCCCAAACCGAAACCGCACCGAAGAGGGTCGGTTCTGGACTTTACAAAACCGCACCGCATCCAAACCGTGCGGTGCGGTGTGACATTGGTGCGGTTTGGAGTCGGTTTTGCGGTGCGGTTTCGTTTTTTTTTTCTTATATTTTGTTATAATTGTTAAAAATTAAAATAGGTTCTGAAAAATTTAGACTACATCCACACAGCTGATAAATATAATCATAACAATGCAATTTGAGATAGAAGTGAGATAAATTTAATCATAACAACTAACATCTATATACATATACACTGTTTTGTGAATTCAAATATGAGAACTTTAGACTACACCACTTCATAAAGAAAATTATAATCATAAGAATGCAATCAAACACAGTTGATAAATTTTCCTTTTCGAGTTCCCAAACAGTTGTTCTCCTTAAGTGAATTTTTTCGAGTCCCAAACTGGAAGTAAAATAGTAGAAACAGGGACGAGTGATCCATGAGAAAAAAAACCAGGAAGCAGAGAACGGGAGATCTGGAGCCCGCCGAAGAAGGGATGTCGTGAGATCTGGAGCCCGCCGAAGAAGAGATGCCGCCGGAGTAGGGATGTCGCCGGAGTAGAGCCGCCCTCGCTCGCGTGAACGTAGGAGTCGCGAGCCGATGCGTCGGAGAAGACACTCCTTCCTGTTTCCGTTAGTCCGTGACCTAGCTTTTGCGGAACAGTAAAGAACGGGAGTCGGGAGAAATGAGAGATGGAGAACTTATAAGATATAAAAAAATGTAAAAACCGAAATATAATTTTATAAGATTGTAAAATATTTATAAAAAAAATGTAAAAACCTAGCTAGAAATGTCTATGTGGAACAGCAAAGATAAAAGAACTGTTAGATATCTACATTAATTTGTAAAAAATTTATAACTTATAAGATATAAAATAAAATATTTATAATCATACGGTGCGGTGCGGTTTATGCGATTTCGACAAGGTCAAAACCGACCGCACCGCAAACTATGCGGTTTTTCAATAATCAAAACCGCACCACAACCACACCGTTCGGTGCGGTTCGAAAACGGTGCGGTGTTGCGGTTTTTTGCGGTTTCGGTTTTTAAATTTCAGGCCTAGGCCTAGGGCCTTGCCCTAGGCTAGTAGGCTGTCATTGACAACCTACTAATACTGCTGTTGAAACTTGCAACAGGCCTCTTGAGTTCGGACCCACTAGGGGTGCAGCCAATGCTTATTTCTCCCTCACTAGACTCTCTTGACGGTGGATGTGAGAATAAGAAAAGACCCAAGGCTGAAGCGAGGAGGTCCCGCCACACACCCGGAAGATCTTAGAGAGCTTCCCCTCCCAAACCAGAGCTCAACCGGGCACCTTGGAGGGCACTAGCAGCCGACCAAAAATTAGCCTGGAGGAGAGGATTCTCTCAAATCGGATCTCCTCCAAGGTGCCCTTAAGGGTCTATTTATAGATTTTCTAGGCTGGTCTGCAAATAGCATGAATCCGCCTTTTAGTTTTACTAACCGCACCCCAAATTGGTCTGCTAATAGCCTAACTCCGATGTTATGAAGGGCTATTTGCAGCCCACAAGGGGTATTATGGTCATTTCCCCCTCAAATCCATTTGGGCGAGTGGTCCGTGAGAGCACCACTCGCTGGGCACCCGCTTAGCTGGGCGAATGCCCATGCTTCCGGGCGAGTGGTCCGTGAGGGCACCACTCGCCTAGCTCCTTCTCTTCCGCAGCTTACCCCCACCAACCCGGGGGTACTTCCACCTCCTAGCCGGGGCGAATGATCTGGCTGACCCAGGTCTCTCCAGTTGGCTTGAGGGACCCACTCGGCGAATACGGGTTGTACACAATCCCCGCTCTTTGTGAGCGGTTACTACGCTCGGAAAGAACAGTCCAACCCTGTATTTGGTGAGTGCCTGCTGACTGGACCAACAAGATTCTGTGGGTCCCACCGTTGCCCTATATATATCTCTTCATGTCAGATTTTCCTGGAGCGCTGTCAACCCTCGATTCGGAGCTTCTTCCTTAGTCTTTCACGGATATTAATGTCTTCCCACAAGCCTTCCGCGAGACCCCTCTCGCGGGAGATGATCGAGCGTCTGGCCGCGGCCCAAGCTGTAACTGCCCCCAAGGCAGCCAAATTTGCTCCCTGGCTGATGTCTAAACGGGATCCGAGCGCCCCCTACGTCTCGCGTCGAGCCAAGGCGATTCGGCTGAATCGTCAGAGAGGCGAGACTGCCTCGGAATCTCCTGCGGATACTCCACCGGCGAACACTCCGCCGGCGGATACTCTTCCGGTGAGGAATCCTCCGGACCCCGGGATGCAGGTATGAGGATTCCTCTCGCCCTTCTGTTTAGTTCCTTCCCTTACCCTGCATTTGCTTTGACCATTCGCAGGGGATTTCGATGTCCGAGACCGGCCACGGGGCCATCTCGAGCAGTGTCGCGGTGCCACCTCCCCCGGATGAGAGGCCTCCAGATCTGGACCTCGCTCCTCCACCCCCTCCGGGCGAGACTATACTTCAATCCTGTAAGTTGTGAACCCTCTCAATTTTCCTTTCATGTTGCTTGTGACTGACCATTACCCTTTCGCAGCCCTCAACCCTGACGTCCTGCTCCAGGACTTCATTCTCCAAAGTTCTCCTGCCCAGCAGAACCCCTCTGTTACCGCGAATGAACGGAGGGTCTCCCCTGAGCGGGAACTGGGTCAGCACCTCCGTGCTGATGATCGTGCGAATGCTCCGGCTCCTCCTCCTCCGCCTTACCGCCCCGGGAAAGGGAAGGTCCTACCACCTTCCGCAGGCTTGTCTGGGGTCCTCCCCCATTCGTCTCGCCCTTCAGGTCATAAGGACCCCACCCTAGGTCAGTTCACTCACCTGTCCCTATCGTACTCGCATATTTTACCGCTACTGGCCTAGTTGTGATTTCGCAGGCTATCGGGAAGCCTCCCCCTTCGATTCCTACAACGAGGGGGAAGAGGGGATGCTCTCGCCTCTCCCTTCCCCTGGGGATCTCGCTGACTTTCTGGGCGACTCTTCAGATCACGCGACCCTGAAGGAGCGGATCACGGAGGTCTTGGGGAAGCTCATCCACATCCAGCGGAAACGTCGCTGGCCAGGTGGATGACGTGCGGCTGAGAGTCGCGCGTGAGTTAAAGGACCTTCGGCGGGACTACTCGCGCATTCTCGCGACGGTGGAGCGCCTGGGGGGTGAAGGAGGGGAGTTGTCTCCCGAAAGACACGCCGCGCGAGCCCGGGACCAACTCCAACTGGCTTCCCATGAGATCACCAATATGCTCGCGTACTACCGCCCGCGAATGCCCCTGGAAACTGGGTCGCGAAGGCGAGGTCGGTGGGTCTGGGAGGAGTATTGAGCTAGTCTTCATTCACCCCTCTTGTTATTCTTCTGTTTTCTGTACCGCGGATGCTGAACTTTATTTCTGTTTGTAATAATCTTATGCCCTGTGATTTGCGAATGCTCTATTCCTTGTCTCTTATTTCCTATATCTTGCTTGGGTATTGCCGAATGCTTTCTTAACCTCTTTCGCGTAGTCGATGAGCGAATAGCCACAGGGCAATTGTCATTAATGGGCGAGAGGGATCGGCCCGGGTTCCGAGGCGTCGGGAAGGCGCGACTGCTATCCGCACACCCGTTACCTCGAAAGCCCAAACGCCGTTTAGCCCCTCTATAAATAGGCCTTTCAACCACCGTATTAAATACCTTACCATCCGCTTTCTCTCTTTCCTCGCGCTAGCACTCGCGCTTTTCTCTTCTCTGCTGCTCCCTTATCCTTCGGCATTCGCGAAATGGGTGGTGATGCGGAAGGTAGGGCCAGGTGTGCCAGCGCATTCGTCAACCATACTTTCGATTCATGCGACCTCTCCGAAGAGGCTTACTTGACTGCGGTCGCGGATTACATTCCGCCAGGGTTCGAGGCGCGAAAGCCCAGGCCGGACGAGCGCCTAAACTCCATCTCGCCCTGTGCTCTCGCGATCCCGCTAGAGCACTTCGAGGTGGGGTTTCGCCTTCCCATCTGGCCGGAACTCCGCCAGACCTTCAAGTACTACGGAGTCGTGCCCGACCAGCTCAACCCCAACTCCATCGCCATGCTGGTCGGGTACGCGAGCTATCTGCGAGAAGAGGGGATCGAGTTCTCGCTGCCCGTCTTCCGCAAACTCTACACCTTCCGCTGCACCAACGGCATCTCGTTCTTCTCGGGTCTGAACCCACTCAAGCACTACGGGCTCCCGAACAAAAACCACGACTGGGTTCGCCGCTTCATCTTCGTCAGCGGGAGCCTAAGAAATACCCTTCTCACCCCGGTGCAGGAGGAGGAGTCAACCTTCCGCCCCCCGACGCTAGGGGGGCACGAGGCCAAACTCCACCAATATATTCTGGAGCACGGGATGGACCTCGTCTATCTCCGGCGAAACGTCAACTCGCTCCCGCTCATTCCGCAGGGCGAGGGTAAGTTTTTGGGACTTCGTTCGTTTCGGCCTTATGATTCTTACACCATTCGCTAAGCCATTCGCAATATTATGCAGGCGCATGTAGCCTCCCCCTTCATCCGCCGCGTCCCTCTGGGGGTTCCGTGTCCTTTGCACAGGCCGCCGCGGATGCCTGTCGGGAGGAACCCTCCTCCTCCAAGCCTAGCGGAAAGAAGCGAAAACCCGGGGCGCTGACTTCCTCTTCCTCCAAGAAATCAAAAAATCCCCCCTCCGCCAAGGGGAAGGGGGTCCTGGACGAGACCCTAGGGGCGAGTGCTCAGACTCAAACCCCGGGGGCGGGTGCGCCAGGCGAAACTACCCTTCGCGCGGGATCGTCGTTGGCGCCGCCTCCATTGCCCAGGGACCACCGGAACTTCCCAAGCGGCGAGAAGTACGTGGACCCCTCAGGGGCTCCCCTGGTAAAGTGGGACAGGAATGTCAACAGGGTCTCGCTCTCCACCCTCCATCCGTCGTGGATAGAGAGCGACCTCGCCAGTGGTGAGGCTTATGCCATCGCGTATGCCCTCTACGGCCGGGAAGATGCTGAAGTCTACGATGCCGAGACGACTCAGGTTCTCGCCCATGAGAGCGCCAGGGCCATGTTGCGGTCGCTCGAGCTCGCGCATATGTCTTCGCGCCGGAGCATCAAACTGGCGCAGAGGTTGAGGAGTCCAGGACCATCGTTTCTGCCGAGGCGCAGGAACTCAGGACGAAGTTGGCAGCTGCGGAAACCCTTCTCGCCAGCCGCCCCGTTGCAGAGGTATATATTTTCTCCCTCCCCGCGAGTGACCTGTTGCCGATTGATGCACTTTATTCTTACCACCTTTATTATCATTTTTAGGATACCACAGTTGCCGGGATGCTTCGTGCTCGGGTGGCCGGCCTTGAGGAGGAAGTCCGGCTGGTTAAGGCCGAGGCCCAGCGGTCGCGAGAAGCCGAGGTCTCGGCACTCGCCTTGGGGAGTGGGGGGCACTTTTACCCCCACCACGAACTGGAGCAGTTGATGCAGGAGAACGCCCAGAGCGCCGTGAAGCACGCGCTGCAGGTGTTGCGGCAGGCTGGGTACCTGAAGGAGGAGGCCGAATGCCTCTCTGCCCGACAGGTCGTCCCCGAGCTCTTCATTCCGATCCCCTTCCCGGAAGATGGGGATGGCGAGCCGCGAGAAGACGCCCTCCTACCGGATTCGGGCGAGAGCGATGGATTTTCTGGAGAGAAGCCTGCCGACCCATGAGATGGGCCCTGTGTTTTTTACTCTTTTTTATTCATCATTTTGAATGTAATCACGAACTGGGCGAGCCCCTTTGTGAGATATACCTGGGTTACACTTTTTGTGCTATCTTATTTTTTCTCATTCGCCGCTATATCTCGCTAGGCTCATTAGGATGTTACTTCTTTCTCATTCGCCGCTATACCTCGCTAGGCTCATTAGGACGTTACTTCTTTCTCATTCGCCGCTATACCTCGCTAGGCTCATTAGGACGTTACTTCTTTCTCATTCGCCGCTATACCTCGCTAGGCTCATTAGGACGTTACTTCTTTCTCATTCGCCGCTATACCTCGCTAGGCTCATTAGGACGTTAGTTCGTAGCGCGACTGTCCTGGCCACCCAGCGAATGCTCGAAGATGACTTAGGTGTGTTGCCCCCTTTTTGACTTCCCGCTTCCTGCCCCACTCGTACCTCCTTACCATTCGCCCAGACCGGGGTTTCGCTTAGGTAGTCATGAAAGTGGGGTGAGATCACCTTTCCGGCGCGTGGTCTATGCGAGTGCTCTTGAGGTCACCCTTTGAGAATTTAGAACCTGCCACCAAGTGAGCCCTCGGACCTGCCAGCTAGATGAGAGCCTGGACAGTAGGTCTGCTCGGGGCCATTTCCTTCATCACCTTAGAACCTGCCACCGAGTGAGCCTTCGGACCTGCCAGCTAGATGAGAGCCTGGACAGCGGGTCTGCTCGGGGCCATTTTCTTCATCACCTTAGAACCTGCCACCGAGTGAGCCTTCGGACCTGCCAGCTAGATGAGAGCCTGGACAGCGGGTCTGCTCGGGGCCATTTTCTCAACACCTTGGAACCTGCCACCGAGTGAGCCTTCGGACCTGCCAGCTAGATGAGAGCCTGGACAGCGGGTCTGCTCGGGGCCATTTTCTCAACACCTTGGAACCTGCCACCGAGTGAGCCTTCGGACCTGCCAGCTAGATGAGAGCCTGGACAGCGGGTCTGCTCGGGGCCATTTCCTTTATCACCTTAGAACCTGCCACCGAGTGAGCCTTCGGACCTGCCAGCTAGATGAGAGCCTGGACAGCGGGTCTGCTCGGGGCCATTTTCTCAACACCTTGGAACCTGCCACCGAGTGAGCCTTCGGACATGCCAGCTAGATGAGAGCGTGGACAGCGGGTCTGCTCGGGGCCATTTTCTCAACACCTTGGAACCTGCCACCGAGTGAGCCTTCGGACCTGCCAGCTAGATGAGAGCCTGGACAGCGGGTCTGCTCGGGGCCATTTTCTCAACACCTTGGAACCTGCCACCGAGTGAGCCTTCGGACCTGCCAGCTAGATGAGAGCCTGGACAGCGGGTCTGCTCGGGGCCATTTTCTCAACACCTTGGAACCTGCCACCGAGTGAGCCTTCGGACCTGCCAGCTAGATGAGAGCCTGGACAGCGGGTCTGCTCGGGGCCATTTCCTTCATCACCTTAGAACCTGCCACCGAGTGAGCCTTCGGACCTGCCAGCTAGATGAGAGACTGGACAGCGGGTCTGCTCGGGGCCATTTTCTCAACACCTTGGAACCTGCCACCGAATGAGCCTTCGGACCTGCCAGCTAGATGAGAGCCTGGACAACGGGTCTGCTCGGGGCCATTTTCTCAACACCTTGGAACCTGCCACCGAGTGAGCCTTCGGACCTGCCAGCTAGATGAGAGCCTGGACAGCGGGTCTGCTCGGGGCCATTTTCTCAACACCTTGGAACCTGCCACCGAGTGAGCCTTCGGACCTGCCAGCTAGATGAGAGCCTGGACAACGGGTCTGCTCGGGGCCATTTTCTCAACACCTTGGAACCTGCCACCGAGTGAGCCTTCAGACCTGCCAGCTAGATGAGAGCCTGGACAGCGGGTCTGCTTGGGGCCATTTTCCCAACACCTTGGAACCTGCCACCGAGTGAGCCTTCGGACCTGCCAGCTAGATGAGAGCCTGGACAGCGGGTCTGCTCGGGGCCATTTTCTCAAAACCTTGGAACCTGCCACCGAGTGAGCCTTCGGACCTGCCAGCTAGATGAGAGCCTGGACAGCGGGTCTGCTCGGGGCCATTTTCTCAACACCTTGGAACCTGCCACCGAGTGAGCCTTCGGACCTGCCAGCTAGATGAGAGCCTGGATAGCGGGTCTGCTAGGGGCCATTTTCTCAACACCTTGGAACCTGCCACCGAGTGAGCCTTCAGACCTGCCAGCTAGATGAGAGCCTGGACAGCGGGTCTGCTCGGGGCCATTTTGGGAGCTTTCAGAGTTTTTCCTACAAGCTGCAGTATCAATCTCAAACACATATGTTAAACAAAATATTCTTATTTCAAAAACATTTTCATTACATAGTTTCAGGGATAGAAACGTTTAAGATCGTCACCACTCCATGTGTGGCTGAGAGGTTGGCCCTCCACATTCTGAAGGCGATACCCCCCAGACTTTAGTGTCTCTTCCACGACATAGGGGCCTTCCCAGTTGGGGTTAAGTTTTCCCACCGCGGCGGACCTTCCAGCCGCGTCGACCTTCTTGAGCACCAGATCTCCCTTCTCGAACTGCTTGACCCTGACGTGCTTGTCGAAATACTTGGCCATCCGCCGCTTGACCTCTTCTTGGCGAATGGCTGCCAGGTCCCGAGCTTCTTCGATGAGGTCGAGGGAGAGCCGCAACTCCTCCTCGTTCTCGGCTTTCCAATCTTCCTCTCCACTTGCGGCGGCCTTTACCCGTGGTGTCGTAACCTCGAACTCTATGGGGATGACGGCCTCGCAGCCGTGAGAGAGCTTGAAAGGGGTCTCTCCCGTGGCGGTGTTGGGGGTAGTTCTTAGGGCCCACAAGACCGATGGAAGCTGTTCCACCCAATTGCCCTTTAGATTTTCCACCTTCTTCTTGAGCAGGTTCACGATGACCTTATTTGCCGCCTCCACCTGCCCGTTGCTCCTGGGATGGTGAACGGATGCAAACCTGAGGTCTATCCTCAGCTGGCCACAGAAGCTGATGAATTCCTCGCTTGCGAACTGCGGACCATTGTCCGTGACTATGGCCTGTGGAAGTCCATGTCGACAAATGATCTCCCCCCATACGAAGTTGCGGATTACCTGGGAGGTGACCTTAGCCAACGCCTTGACCTCCAACCACTTTGAAAAGTAGTCAATCATAACTAGGAGAAACCTCCTCTGCCCACTAGCCTGGGGGAAGGGCCCTACCAGGTCCATCCCCCATATGGCAAATGGCCAGGGCGCTGTGATACTCTTTAGCCTCTGAGCTGGCATGAGCTGAAGCGGGGCGAACGTTTGGCACTTCTGGCACCTCTTGGCGAAGGCTGCCGTGTCTTTACTTAGGGTTGGCCAGAAGTACCCCTGCCTCATTATTCTTGCCTCCAACATCCTGCTCCCCGAGTGGCTGCCGCACTCGCCGGAGTGAACTTCTTCCAAGATCCTTGGGACCTCCTCCTCTGAAACGCATCTGGCCAGGAGGCCCGAGAGGGTCTTCCGATACAAGTCCCCCTCGTGGAGCACGTAGTAGGCGGACTTATATCGGAAGCGCCTCTGGTCCGGAACCTCCTCCGGAAACTTTCCCGTTGCAAGGAAGGTGACGAAGGGATCCTTCCAGGAGGGCCGCTGCTCTACTTCCATGAGTTCTCCCTCCTCAATCGAAGGGCGGAATAGGTCCGTCAGGGTCCCCCCGGCTCGAGGACCGGATTTGGCCAACCGATCCGCCGGGGTGCTTTCCTCCCGAGGGACGTGCCGGATGGAGAAAGCTTTGAACGTTCCCACGAGACCTCTCACTTTGGCCAAGTACCTTATGAGCGCAGGCTCCCTCATCTCGAACTCTCCCCTGATCTGAGAGGCTATTACCATCGAGTCGGTGAGGACCTCCACGTCATGGACTCCGAGCTCCTTGGCCAACCGTAGACCGGCGATCACCGCCTCATACTCCGCCTGATTGTTGGTGATTGGGAAGTGTACCACTAGTGTCTGCTCGATCTTTACTCCTTGGGGACTCTCCAGCACCACCCCTCCTCCGAGAGAATTCTTTCCTGAAGCCCCGTCCACCAGCAGCTTCCACGGAACGTGATGAGGGGCTCCATCTTCCTTCATCTCGGCCACATAATCTGCCATGAAATCAGCCACCACCTGCGCCTTCATGGATAGTCGAGGGACGAAGGTAATGTTGAATTCACTTAGCTCTATCGACCATTTTGCGAGCCTTCCCGAGTGTTCCACTCCTTCGAAGATCTGGCGGAGAGGGTGGTCCGTCACTACTTGAATTGAATGGGCCTGGAAGTATGGCCTGAGCTTCCTTGCTGCGACGACCAGAGCAAAGGCCAACTTCTCCAAAATCGGGTATCTGAGCTCTGCTTCCCTCAGGACCCTGCTCACGTAGTAGACGGGCAGCTGCTTCTTGCCTTCCTCCCGAACCAGGACGGAGCTTACGGCCTCTGCCCCGACCCCGAGATATAGGTATAGATCCTCCCCCTCTTTGGGACCTTGGAGCAGTTGAGCCTTGGTGAGTTGGCTCTTCAAGGCCTGTAAGGCCTCCTCGCATTCTTTTGTCCATTCAAACTTCTGGTTACCTCGTAATGTTTTGAAAAAGGGGGAGCATTTCTCCCCGGCTCGGTAGAGAAACCTGCTCAGCCCCGCGAGTCTTCCAGTCAAGCGCTGAACTTCCTTGTCGTTCCGCGGAGACCCCAGCTCCATTATGGCCTTAACCTTGTCCGGGTTAGGTTCTACCCCCCAAGGGGTGAGAAGATGCCCTAGGAATTTCCCCTTACTGGCCCCGAACACACACTTCAGGGGGTTCAGGCGCATCTTGTACTTGCGTAGGGTGGCGAAGGTCTCCTCGAGGTCCCGGATGTGAGAGTTCACGCACTTGCTCTTCACCATAAGGTCATCCACGTAGACCTCCAGGTTCCTTCCCCTTTGCTCCCCGAATATCCGGTCCATCATCTTCTGGTAGGTTGCTCCTGCATTTTTCAGCCCGAAGGGCATCATCTTATAGCAGTAGCATCCCTCCCTGGTGATGAATGAGACGTCTTTGACGTCCGGGGGTGCATTCTGATCTGGTGATAACCTGAAAAAGCATCCAAAAAACTCATCACAGAAAAAACCGACGGCTGAGTCAACCAGCGCGTCGATCCGAGGCAGGGGATAACAATCCTTAGGGCAGGCCTTATTTAACAATGAAAAATCCACACACATACGCCAGCGGCCATCGGCCTTTTTTACCATTACGACGTTGGAGACCCAGCCTGGGTACTGGATCTCCGATACAAAACCTGCTTCGAGGAGTTTTGCCACCTCCTCGCGGATGGGTCCTTCGAGCTTGCTGGCGAAGGTCCTTCTTTTCTGCCGGATGGGATGGGCTTCTGGATCGAGGTTGAGATGATGGCAAGCCACGTCCGCCTCGATGCCTGGCATATCAGCTGCGCTCCATGCGAAGACATCCACGTTCTTCTGGATGCACTCTAGCATCTTCACCCTGTCCTCCGGGCCGAGACCCCCGCTGATCCGCACCTCTTTCACCCTTCCCTCCTGGGTGAGGACCTCCATCTCCACCACCTCTTCTGCCGCCTCGAGCCGGGCTGGCTCTTCCCATTGGCCCTTTGCTTTTCGCCCTTCTACCCGGGCCTCTTCCTCTGCGACTCCTTCCGCCTCCACCGGCTCGACCTCCTGCTCCTCCTGAGCGACCTCCAACAACTCGACCTCCTGCTCCTCACGAGCGACCTCCAATAACTCGACCTCCTGCTCCTCACGAGCGACCTCCATCAACTCGACCTCCTGCTCCTCACGAGCGACCTCCAACAACTCGACCTCCTGCTCCTCACGAGCGACCTCCATATTCTCCTCTCGGGCATCGCCCTCTCCCCCTACTTCTCCCTTCTCCACTTCTTCTCCTGGCCCCTCCGGCTTTGCCATCTCCTCATCCATCTTCTTAGCATCCGCCATCCAAGAGATGGTGTTGACGGCAGTCACATAGCACTGTCTCGCCACCTTAGCATCTCCTCGGACGCGGACCTGGACTCCTCCACTATGGAGCTTTAAGCACTGACGGTACGATGAGGGCACGCACCGGAAGGCGCTGATGAGGGGGCGTCCGAAAATGGCGTTATAGCTGCTCGGAGCGTCCACAATGACGAACCGGCAGTTTCTTAGGACTCCTCCTAGCGTCACCTGGAGACCAATACCTCCCTCGACCTCCTTCCGCTCTCCTGAGAAACCAAACAGCGGTCCGTCGGAGGCCTGCACCCTCTTCTTTTCCACCTCCATTGCGTCGAAGGCCTTCTTGAAGATCACGTTCACTGAGCTCCCGCTATCCACCAGGATCCGGGAGACCGTGAAATTTTCAATCGCCGTCTGAATCACCAGGGCGTCGCAGAATGGATCCTCATAATCTGGCATGTCTTCAGAGGAGAAGGTGAGCTTCTCCGAGGGGGGTGGGGTCTGGGAAGTCGACGCGACGTCCCTTCGGAACATCGCCTGGAAGCTCCTCTTGCGAGAGGCCTCTATCCCAACCCCTCCATGAATCACCCCGATTCCCCCTGGTTCTTGTATCTGCCCTGTCCTCGCATCGGTCTTCTTCCGCCTCCGGGAGCATTTCCTCGATCCTGACCTGCTGCCGCCGTGGCTGACCTCTCTCTCTCATCTCCAAGAATTCTGGGCAGGTGGCGGTCGCGTGACCTTCTTCCTGGTGAAAGTCACAATAAGGCAACGCCACCCTGCCCCCTCTTCCTGCTCTTCCTCTCCCTCCTCTTGCTCCTCTGCCTCCTCTTCCTCGGCCTACTGCCATAGCTTGCTCCCTTGGGGGGTGAGGGGGTCTGGGACCCTGCCTCCACCCCGGATTCGTTCCTCCCGCTTCTCTTCCTTGGTATCCTTCTTCCTGACCTCTCGCCGGTCCTTCCTGGTGCCTCCAGCCCAACCTGTTGTTGGGCTCTTGATTCCTCCAATTCCGAGGCGGTCTTTCGACCCCCTGACCCCTGGGTTCATCTCGCCTTCTTCCTTTTTGCTGCCTCACCTCGGGCTCGCTCATCTTTGCCAACCTCCTGTAGAACTCCGGGTTGGCCGCCTCCCCTTCAATCTCCTCTGCTGCTCGCTCCATCAATTCCTCAAAGGATGAAGGAGGCCTTCTTTTCAGGTCCATCTTGAAGAACCCGTCTCGCAACCCTACGATGAATGTCATCTTGAGGGCGAATCCCGACACCTCCTGCACAAGGTGTATCTCCTCCTGGAACCTATCCATGTAATGTGCCAGGGACTCCCCCTCCCTCTGCCTGATCTTGAAGAGAGCCTCCGCATCCTTCTTCCTCTTTTTTGATGTCGAGAAGCGCAGCCGAAAGCCTCGGCGCAGATCATCGAACGTGTAGATGGAACCTGCGGAAAGCTGGTGGAACCAGTCCCTTGCTTTCTCCTTCAGGGTGGTTGCGAAGAGTCGGCATTGAAAAGCATCCGACATGGGAAGGATTGATGTCATGTCCTCAAACCACTGCAGGTGCACGACTGGATCCTCCTTGCCGGTGTAGCAGGACATCTCCGGCCCATGAAACCCCTCGGGCACTGGGGCCGAGAGGATCATCTCGCAAAAGGGGCTACCTTCCCCTGCTCGGCGAATGGTCTTCTCGCGCTGACCCAACTCGCACACCTCAGCACTCGCCGGACTGCTGAACAGCTGCCGCCCCGGGAGATCTCGCGCACTTCCTTCTGCTGGCACCTCCTTCCCCGGCCGCTGCCCCGGTGCGTTCTCGCCGATCTGCAGGGGTGGAACCACGGGGACTGTCGGGGTCTCGCACTCGCTCCTTGCTGCAAGAACTGTCTGCAGGACTTCTCGCTTGAACTTCTCGAACATCTCCAGCCACTCCCCTGTCGCGGGTGGCTGCGAGTGGCCTGAGTCAGAGCCATTCCCCCCATCTCCTGTCATCGAGCCTAGCTTGGGATTTTCCTTCACTGGCTACGGTCCACGCTCACCGCACCAAAAATGTTGAAACCTGCAACAGGCCTCTTGAGTTTGGACCCACTGGGGGTGCAGCCAATGCTTACTTCTCCCTCACTAGACTCCTTGACGGTGGATGTGAGAATAAGAAAAGACCCAAGGCTGAAGCGAGGAGGTCCCGCCACACACCCGGAAGATCTTAGAGAGCTTCCCCTCTCAAACCAGAGCTCAACCGGGCACCTTGGAGGGCACTAGCAGCCGACAAAAAATTAGCCTGGAGGAGAGGATTCTCTCAAATCGGATCTCCTCCAAGGTGCCCTTAAGGGTCTATTTATAGATTTTTCTAGGCTGGTCTGCAAATATCATGAATCCGCCTTTTAGTTTTACTAACCGCACCCCAAATTGGTCTGCTAATAGCCTAACTCCGCTGTTCTGAAGGGCTATTTGCAGCCCACAAGGGGTATTATGGTCATTTCCCCCTCAAATCCATTTGGGCGAGTGGTCCGTGAGGGCACCACTCGCTGGGCACCCGCTTAGCTGGGCGAATGCCCATGCTTCCGGGCGAGTGGTCTGTGAGGGCACCACTCGCCTAGCTCCTTCTCTTCCGCAGCTTACCCCCACCAACCCGGGGGTACTTCCACCTCCTAGCCGGGGCGAATGATCTGGCTGACCCAGGTCTCGCCAGTTGGCTTGAGGGACCCACTCGGCGAATACGGGTTGTACAACTGCATGGCAGCGCTGCCAGGCAGCCACGGACTTAACGGCTCTAAGAGTCGTTGGGCTGCCATCTTGAGGGCCAGGCTTTGCCTGGGCTCGCCTGGGCTGAAAAATCAGGCTTTGCACGGCCCGAATCGGGTCGGGTACGGGTCAGGCAAATGCTTGATACATGGGCCCTGTTAGGCCCCCACAGCCCGGCCTGGGCCCGGGGAGGGCTAGCCCGGGACCGAGCCTCGTCGGACTTTTTCGGAACGTGCTCGGGCCGGCCACCGGGCCCGGCTTTTATGCCCATGACTACCTAGAATTAGTCAAAGAGCCTCAAATGCCCTAACAATTAACGAAAAATTTGGAGGAAAAAACTAAATTTATAATTGCCTAGAAGATATACAGAAGTGAGTAAAGTAACCCAATAAGAGTTTTCTGTTTATTACCCTTTTCACGGATCAGAGGAAGAACTGAAGGCTGGATGTAGGAGGCTTAGGACCGGAGGAATCAAATCGGAGGTCACTGGATGTATGAGAATGGATGCCGAAGAATGCATGAAATGGACTCCTTTAATCGAAATGTAGGAGGCTTAGAGCCCTAATCCTCAATCTTGAGCTTCAATAATCTAGGTCGAAGAAATCAGACAGCTCGTCGACTAAAGTAGAGGCGAGAACTGGCGATGTTCGGGAACGCTGACGCAGGGCGAGAACCAAAGAATCTCTCCCAGGTGGCTCGTCGTCGTCTTCGAGGAAGACGGAGGAACGGAACGACTGAAGCTTGGCTGAGTTTGGTCTGCTAGTGTCATGCTTAGGGTTTTATTTTAGGCAATTTATTTAGACTTTCTAATTAATAAATTAAGATAAACATATTCACAATGTTAATTGTATATAACAATTAACAATCACCTACTTTTAGGCTCTGTTTGGTTGGGCTGTTGCTGATGGAAAGCTGCTGATGGAAAACTGTTGATTGGAAAAGCGCTGATTCTGGAAAACGGAGTTTTGCTAAAAAACTGTTTGGATGAAAAATTGCTGATTCTGGAAAACGGAGTTTTGCTAAAAAAACTGTTTGGATGAAAAATTGCTGATTCTGGAAAACGGAGTTTTGCTAAAAAAACTGTTTGAATGAAAAATTGCTGATTCTGGAAACAACACATACACATACACACAAAAACAACACACATACACACACACATAAAAACACATACACATAAACGCAACACATACACACAACATACACATACGCATACAAACAACAACACACAACATACACACAACAACAACACAAAACACACATACACATACACCATAAAACACACATATAAACACACATACACACATACACACATACAAACAACAACAACACACACATACAACACACACAACAATATGTTACAGCACATACACACACAACAAAACACAAAACAAAACACAAGCCAGCATAATAATCCATCAATGTTACAACACATACACAAATCTGAAACAAGCAAAAAAATTGGATGCCGGAAATATGGAGTTTGAGCAAACATCAAGACTGGAAAATAGATCAAGACTGGAAAAGAATTTGCAATCCATCAATATGGAGTTTGAGCAAACATCAAGACTGGAAAAAAATTTTGCAAAGGTTTATTAGTTGAGCCTTACCGGAAGTTAGGGAGAAACGGGAGGGGAGATTGCCGTCGGAGAAGATGACGTCGCCGTCGGAGGAGAGGAGATCGCCTGGGAAGAAGATCAGCGTCGGCGTCGATGGCGGAGGAGAGGAGAAAATCCAGTCGATGTTGGGCTAGGGTATCGGGAGGAGGAACGATGCGCTGAGAAGGGAGATCAGGAAGGCGAGTTGCGGCGGGACTGGAGAAAAAAGCTGCGGTTGGGATATAGGTCAAAACTGCGGCTATTAAGAAACGCAGGTCTTGCCAACCGCCGCGCCAAACTCTGCTTATACGCAAAATACCGTTTTAGGTGAGCCGCACCGCAGGCCATAAGCCCAACCAAACACCACCTTAATTGGTGTTGAGTTTTATATTGTGCGATGGAAATTTTTACACGATCTACATTCAGTTTTCTTTTTTGAACCAAACCATTAATATTATTTTTATTCACGATTATTTCGGAGCAGCAACGTAACAGTAATGTTTATTAATAAATGAGACAGATATGGAGTGCAGAGCGTTTGACCAGAGAAAGTTCGACGACTTTTTATAGTGGCTTGATCTTCGTATAAGCTACGGAGTTTCCAGCGATCACCGTATCAAAATGGCAATGATTCTTTATAAAAATCTCCAGTCGCCCAATAGTCGCCTTCTTCAAGGCGAATCCCCGCTCCATTCTTCAGAGAATAGCACCTGCTCCAACTCCCGTTCACCCGATCGATCGAAAGAGTTGAAACAATCTGTGAATCCCCAACCAGAACCCTAAATTCCCAGACTACAGTTTACCTCCGAGATCTATCAATGGCGGAGAGCGGGAAACTATGAGGTGCAAGATCCACCCGTCCGACGCCCCAGGCGTCTGCGCCACGTGCCTACGAGAACGGCTGACCGCACTTGCGGCCGCAGTCGCCAACGCCAGCGAAGCCGATTTCTCTTCGGAGCGCCGACGGTATCTCGGCCGATCCGCATCCAGCGATACCTTCGGCCTCCGGCCGGCTGGTCCTCATCACGGTCGGGAGAACGCAGCCGTTTCGGAAGGCGGCGGAGTCGGGAGAAGACACTTCAGGAGATTTACCTTTTTCTCGGATCTGCTAGGTCATTTGAGACACCGGGAGACGGAATCGAATATCGAGGCCAGGAGGCCGTCCAGATCGAGATCCTGGCTGTCGGCAATGATTCGAGGGAAGGGGAGGCGGAAGAAGAAGAAGAAAACGACGCAGACCGTCTTCGAGGACAGGGTGATCGGCCGCGGGATGTCGCCGGCGGAGAAAGAGGAGACGACGGACTACGAGTCCGAGAGCGGGTACCAAACGGAGCCACCGGTAAAGGGGCCGCGAGATGCCTCGTCGCCGATGAGGCATACCGAGGATATTCATTACGGCGGTCATAACCTCCACAGCAGATTCACGGGATTCTCACTGTGCTTTAGTCCACTGATGAGGCCGAGTCCTGGCAACCGACGGAGCCAGGCGCCATCGGAAGTAGCGTTCTCTGGCGAGCTCCGGGGAACTTTTAATGCTCAGCGGCAGCGGTACGGCGGCACTTCTGCCGGCGGATCTTCCGTTGTTGGACAGAACAGGTCGAGGAAGATCGCTGATTTCGGTAAGTTCCGCTGAGGATCTCTGTCGGCATCCAGAGATGTTTCGTCCGTTTCCTTTTCCCGGAAATTTTGGATTTCTGTTTTTTCTTATTTAATTAAGTATTTTGAAATTATCATAAATATTTCTATTAATCACAATACTTCGTACTTGTTTATTTCCTGTAAATGTTAATTTTCTCATACGCGTTATAAAAGTCCTTCAACTTTTTGTTGCGTGTTGACGCATTTGGGATGAAGAAATTATATGGTAGTTATCTCAGTCACGCAGTGTTCATTGCGTATATTATTTTAAATAAATAAATATATAGTAGTATTCTAAAAAGGAGTGCGAATGACTTTAAAATTCATGGAATTAAAAAAATTATTGAGAAAATTGATAGTCTGCGAATAGTCTATCAGTTTTGTGTTGATCATTATTTGTAGCTGTTTCTCAGTTGGGAGCGGGCGTAGCCAGATGCTGGTGAAGCCTGCCGTTGCACTAACATAAGGTCGGAAGCCATGCCGTTCCCTATGCCCATTGGATATATTTTAACCATATCTTATTCTCTTTATTTTTTATTTAATTAAATAATAATTTCGACATCATGATGCTCTTAGGATTGTGATGGTGCACACTCAGGGGTACTCTCAATGATAATAATTTAAAAAAAAGTAGTATACTGATAATAATTTTTAATATAATTATGTAAAATAATTTAGTATACTGATTAAAAAAAATAGTTTGAATATTTATTTTTGAGGCAAACTTAAATGTTTTGAATTAATGTGATTTTCACAACATTTTGTATGATTCTACCGAAAAATATTAAATTATTTAAAATTTTCGAACACTACAATCTACTGATGCAAATACACGTTTAAGGAGCATAATTTATAACTTCACGTTCGATTTTTAATGCATATTCCGTAACTTGAAATCTTTTGTTATAATTAAAATTAGGAAAAATAAACTTGTAATACACCTTTAAATTTGATGATTGTTAGCCGTAATTCGAAATTTGCTGGTCGCATCCCAATAATTCAGAAAACACATTTTTCATAGCTCCCTCATTTTTAACCACGACCTAGTAAAAACCCTACCCCACACCTGCTTACCCCATCTGCGCGGCCTTGGCCCCATTGTTGCATGTCTACTCGCTCACCTGCCGCCGTCGCTCAGCTGTTTGCCCGCCGACGCCGCCGTCAGACATCTGCAAGCCTACCGCCGCCGCCCTGCTTCTGCTAGCTCGGGCGAATCTCTTAAGTTATCCACTCTGTTATTTATCACTTTTAGCTTGATTTATCTTCTAGTAATTCTAAAGTTTTCGGACAGGTTATTAATATCCTTTAGCATTATTTATCTCTTTTAGCATGACTTATCTCTTTGAGGTGCACCCATAGATTTATTGGCATTTTCGGGGTGCGTTTAGGGGAGGCTCCACTAAGAAGAGGTGGAGTTAGTGAGGTCAAAATTCAACCCATAATCATAGGGTGGATGAATCTGTTGACGCGCTCGCACTTCGTCAGCGCCAGGCGCAGTCAAAACCGCACCCCACTACTATGGTGCGGTTAGCCCGCGCCCCACTAGTGGGGTGCGGGTAGCCCGCACCCCCTTAAGGGGTACAGCCGCACCACCCATGGTGGGGTGCGGCCAACCCCCCCCCCCCCCCCCCCCCCCCACCCCCCCCCCCCCCTTAGTGGGGTGCGACCAAACCGCACCCCCCATGATGGGGTGCGGCCAAGCCCCCCTGCGCCTTGCGGGGGATGCGGTCGAAACTGCACCCCCCCTCGGCAGGTGCGGTCAGAGCCCGTTTTCCCCTTAGGGGGCGCGGTTTCCCATTTCCCGAGTGACGCGACCTTCAGAGAGCGCGTCCTTGTTTTCATAGCAACTGCTCTCCAACAACGCTCGTCTGTTCCCTTGGTTCTCCGTTCGCACAGAACGCTCTCGTGCTCGTTGCCCGCTCAGAACGCTCTCGTGTTCGTTGCCCGCTCAGAACGCTCTCGTGTTCGTTGCTCGCTCAGAACGCTCTCGTGTTCGTTGCGCGCTGAAAACGCTCTCGTGTTCCTTGCGCGCTCAGAACGCTCCTGTGTTCGTTGTGCGCTAAGAACGATCTCTTGTTCGTTGCGTGCTCAGAACGCTCTCGTGTTCGAGACGCATGCGACAGTTAACATTTTCTTAGTTTCTCAGATTGCATGTTTTGTTTGTTGCCTTCATCGTCGTCAACCAAGCTGCCCGAACCGCCCAACCTACCCGAACTGTTCGAAGGGCGAGACGGTCATTTACGAAAAATGACGATCAATGTGCTCCAAATCGGCAAATGCGATTCGTCCGTCAGGTGGTTATGGTGGTTACAACGGCGAAATTACCAGGTTACCACTGCCCAAGGCTATAAAAGGAGCTCAAGGCCTTCATTTCAAGATACCTTGCCTTCACAGCCTGAGAGAGCTCCGTTGAAGATTTCCTCTGAGTTCACTTTCGGTGCTTGAAGATCTCCTTTGGCCTTCGAAGATCTTCTTCGAGGCTTTGAAGATCCCCTTCGAGTCCTTGAAGATTTCCTTCGCTCCGGAAGACAATTTTTCTAAGCGATTTGGGAATCCTCTAGATCCAGAAAAGCGACTAGGTAATCTCACTTTCGTTCCCAGAAGAAGAAATACTCAGGTCTCCGAGAGATGGTTTGTCACCCCCGGAGTTCTCTCTCTCTCCCTTTCTATTGTAACGAGTTGCGGTCTGTCGCGCTCGAGTTCTTAGATTCCAATTGTAATGCACCAGTGGATAGTGGAATTTGGCCGGCACAGCTCCGGCCGCGTGGTTTTTCATCCTTACCGGGTTTTCCACGTTAAAAGTCTTCGTGTCACTTACTAAATTCTTTCATTAATTGTCTGTGCGCTCGACTCGCTCGTGAGCTAAGATTGTTCAATTCGACCGGTCCACCAGACCGTCGAGTGACCCGCAATAATCTTCATTCAAACGAGTCGTTTTTGTAACTCATGTATTATACAAGGTATTTAGTCTTGTAATATATGATCAGTATTTAACATTTTTTGGGTTTCAGTTAACAATAGGGTGCCATAAGTCAAATTTGGGTTGTGATTAAGCCAGAGGAATAATTCTTTTGAAGGCATACAATATTCTAGGTTTTATAAAATCCTCGAAGAAAATTTCCAACCTTGTAAAAAAAAGAAAAGAATCCTAAATTTAGGTGAAATTTTTGTCCTTTTAGTGAACAGTTAATCGTGGATTCGTTAAGTTACATAGTAGCTACATAGAGCACGCCGGTCTGTCACCATCAAAAGTGTGAAAATTGTGGAAGTAAGAGTGAACATAAAATCATAAATATCATCTTAAATAATATATCAATATCCGGCAACATATAAAGAAATATACTTCAGTGTTATCATAAGGCGATTGTTATCCGCACTGTAGTTGATGGGTTGTCATACATTATGTAGAGAAATTTGGGCTGCGGTTAAGCAAAAAGCCCCACTCCCCCACTAAGATGGTGGAAGCATGGGCAAAAGAGGGGAACGAACCGCTCATAACCGCAACCGCCACATCCGCCAACCGCCAACCGCAACCACGCAAGGCCGCGCGACGCCGCGCCCGGCCGCGCGGCACCACGCCCGTACGGCACCGCGCACGGGCGAGCAGCACCGCGCGGCGGGCCCACGGCACCACGAACGGCCGCGCGGCGCCGCACGACCGCGCGCGGCCGCGTGGCACCACACGACCGCGCGGCACCGCGCACGGCCGCGCGGCACCGCGCAAGGCCGCGCGACACCGCCCGGCCGCGCAACACTGCCGCACCGCGTGCCCGGCGCCGCGCGGCACCGCGCGCCTAACGCCGCGCAGCACCGCGCGCCCGGCACCGCGCGGTACCGCACGCCTCGCGCCGCACGGCACCGCGCAATATCGCGCTGGCGATATCTCGCGCTAGTGCGCGATATCGCCCGGCACCACACGCGGCCGTGCGGTGGGCGCGGTGCCGGTCGGCCTCCCTCGCCGCCGGGCGCATTCTCCGGCCCCTCTTGTCTCGTCCCCAGTCGGCCTCCCTTAACCAACGGACGCGCTCGTCCGACCTCTCTCACCTCATTCGGCGGAGAAAATGAGGACGACCAAACTAAACCTCCATAAACCTGTAACCACCTATCATGGAGTGCAAATAGTAAAACTCCACATCATGGGGTTCAAGTAGTAAAATTCCACATCATGGAGTGCAAATAATAAAATTCCACATCATGGAGTGCAAATAGTAAAATTCCATATCATGGAGTGCAAATAGTAAAATTCCACATCATGGAGTGCAAATAGTAAAATTCCACATCATGGGGTGCAAATAGTGAAAATCCTCCAACATGGTGGTGTAAATAGTAAAATCTTCCAATACGGTCTGCATATAGCAAATAATATGGTTATGGTGTGCGCACAACCATATTCATCATATGAATGCATATTATCCCAAAACTATACAAACTGGTGTGCGCATAGCCATATTCGTGATAAATGTGCATATATCGCATAAATTAGTTATGGTGTGCGGATAGCCGTCCTAACCACCATAACCACCCTAACCACCCTCAAAAGCTATAAAAGGAACCGCAGGGCTTCATTTCAAGGGACTTGGTTTTTTCTGGACTGGAGAGAGCTCTCTGGAATTCCCTCGAAGATCTTCTTCAGCATTCGAAGATCTCCTTCGGAACTCGAAGATCTCCTTCCGCATTCGAAGATCTCCTTCGGAACCTGAAGATCTCCTTCAGCATTCGAAGATCTCCTTCGGAACCTGAAGATCTCCTTCGGAACCCGAAGATCTCCTTCGGAACTCGAAGATCTCCTTCCGCATTCGAAGATCTCCTTCGGAACCCGAAGATCTCCTTCGGAACCCGAAGATCTCCTTCCGCATTCGAAGATCTCCTTCGGAACCCGAAGATCTCCTTCGGAACCCGAAGATCTCCTTCGGAACCCGAAGATCTCCTTCGGCACCCTAAGATCTCCTTCGGAACCCGAAGATCTCCTTCGGCATTCGAAGATCTCCTACGGAACCCGAAGATCTCCTTCAACCTTCGAAGACCTCCTTCGTCGCTTGAAGACCCCCATCGTCGCTTGAAGATCTCCTGCGGACTTTGAAGACTTCCTGGTCGAGGAAAGTACTTAGCTTCGTGAGCGGTGGCCTGTCACCCTCCGAGCTCATTCCCCTCTCTCTCCATCGAATTGTAACGAGGAGCGGCCTGTCGCCCTCGCCTTCTCTACAAAGCTCTGTACAACAACCAACAAATAGTGAAATTTGGTCGGCGCCGATCCGACCACGTGGTTTTTCACCCTTTCCGGGTTTTCCACGGTAAAAACTTCTTGCCACCTGTTCGTTCTCTCCGTGACTGCTTGCGCGCTCGGTTCACTCTTGGGCTAAGACGGTTCGATTCGCCCGGTCTGAAAGAATGTTGAGCGACCCGCAACAGTTTGGCGCCGTCTGTGGGAAAGGTGTTCCCCAAACTCTGCAAAAGCTTTTCGAAGACAGTATTCGCCTCGCGGCAATACTCGTGACTGACAGCAATGGCAAGAAGAAGTGCTCGCACCACTGATGTTTCCATCCCTGAAGGACGCGTCGATCCCGCTCCATCCTATTCACTCATCAACGCACCTCCTGCCGAAGGAATCCCTTTAGCGCCCGTTGCCGCGCTAGAAGGGCGTATACGCCAGATGGAAGAGCAGCAAACTGAAATGCTGGCTCTTCTCAGAAACCTCGGAGCCCCGCAAGGTCCTGCTCCACCTGCCGCTCAAATCATCCCGCCTCCCTTGGTCCCTGATCACGCTCCATTGGGAGAAGCTGCTCAAGAAGGAGAAACATACGGAGAAGAATACTCGGATGCTACCAGCTCCGCGCATCCAGTCCGCCCCGCTAGGGGAGCTAGAGGAGAACTCCTCCACCACCAACAAGGAGGGATAGGAGTCGAACAAGCCATAGGAAGGCCCACTCGCGAGGAGATACGCGACGGGATAGCTGAAGAGTACGGACAGGCAGGACGTCGGGGCATCTTCGCCCCCCCGCCCCCTACATCGCGGCTCCCCGCTCACACAACAAATCTTGGACCATCCAATTCCGCACGGCTTCAAGCTTCCCAACATTGAGACATTCGATGGGACGGACGATCCCCTAGAGCACGTCAACCATTTTACCACCATCATGCGGATCTACAACGCCGCTGATCAGCTCCTCTGCCAAGTGTTTCCGGCAACACTCAGGGGGCAGGCACGCACTTGGTTTCATTCCCTGCGGGATGGATCCGTCAACAACTTCACCGAGCTCGCACAGCAGTTTACGGACCAGTTCGTCGCTAACCGAAGAATCATTCGAGATCCCTCACATCTTTCAGGGATTCGCCAGAACGAAGGAGAGACCCTCAAGGACTTTTTCCGTCGCTTCACGGCCGAGGCGCGACAAATCCCAGGGGTTGATCCCGAACTTCTGCACGGCGTTTTCCTGGGGGGACTTCGCCCAAGCGGATTTTACTCCGCTATGATGAGGGAGACAGTACCAAGCTATCCAGATCTGGTGCACCGAGTGGAGGCACAGATAGCGGCGGACGAAGCGATCGAAGCTCACCGCCGACAATTCGAAGGAGTGGTAAAGAGGAAGAGAGAAGAGCCAGTCCCGAAGCAGCAAGAGGAGCACCAAGGAAATTTACGTCAGCAAGACATTCCTGAGAATAGGCCCCCCAGAACCTACCAGGAGTACGCACCGCTCAATACCTCCCGCACAAGCGTACTCTACGCAATACAGGATAACCCGGCACTACAAAGGCCAAGAGAACTTCCCCAGGGTAGGGGAAATTAGTCAAAGTACTGCGAGTTCCACTGAGGTGCATGACACACCACCGAGGAATGCATCAAACTCAAAGACGAGATAGAGCGTCTCATTCGACAAGGTATCCTCGGAAGGTTCTTACAGGACCAGACGCAAAATCATCCCGCAAACAGAGAACAGCTGCCTGCTCGACAAGGCGCGCAGGGCGACAGACAAGTAGTATGGGTGGTGGAAATCATCTCAAGTGTCCCGTTCCCCACCATCAATTCCATTACCCTGACGGTAGAGACGATCAGCTTCGGGGATGAAGATTTAAAGGGACTGCTCATCCCGCACCAGGATCCATTGGTCATCAGCGCAGAGATCGGCAACCCCAGCTTCCGCGTCAAACGGATATTGGTAGACAATGGCAGCTCTGTCAACGTCATGTTCATGACCGCTCTCCTCAGCATGAAGATCCTACCGAAAAGTCTCCAACCAGCTCCTGGACCAATCTATGGCTTCAACGGCAGTCCTGTCCCGGTTAAAGGAACCATCACTCTCCCTGTTACCCTAGGAGATTTCCCTAGGAGGTCTACCCACGACGTGCAGTTCGTGGTAATCGAGATAGAATCGCCATACAATGCGATTTTCGGTCGACCGTTGTAGGCTCTATTTGGAGCTATCCCGTCCATCCCACACCTCGCAATGAAGTTTGTCACCCCAGGGGGAATTGGAGTTGTTCGTGGAAACCAGGAAGCAGCACGTGCGTGCTATCTGCAACAAATGGAGCCTGGACAAGGAGCCGTCATGTGCGCCACCACATCCAGAACCTGAAGCTCCAAAAGGAGCTAGGAATGGGGCATAAATGTCTTACTATATTCCAAACTCGTCAAATTGTCTTTAAGAACTCTTGTTTGTAATAGTTATTCTAGACAAGTCGTAAGTCTGCGCTTACGCAAGAACTATTGTGTGTTAAATTTCGAAATGCTTACTCTGCTTCAAGCCCTGCTATTCAAACACAGTTAAGATCAACTGCAAGCAGCGCCAAATGTTGTAATATCAACGACATCCCCTAGGTCGGTTAAGCGAACCTCCCACTACCCGGCTCGAATCGCTCGCCATTCGCCCACGTAGTAGGTTCTGACACCACCTGGGTCTCGTCCTCTAAATCGCGTCGCCAGGGCCTGCCCCCCTCGCGCTCACAAACGGTTCGAAGCGTCTGCCCTTCACCGCTTCTGTCAACGCAATCCCCCAGGCCGGTTAAGCGAACCTCCCACTACCCGGCTCGAATCGCTCGCCATTCGCCCACGTAGTAGGTTCCGACACCACCTGGGTCTCGTCCTCTAAAACGCGTCGCCAGGGCCTGCCCCCCCCCCCTCGTGCTCGCAAACGGTTCGAAGCGTCTGCCCTTCACCGCTTCTATCAACGACATCCCCCAGGCCGGTTAAGCAAACCTCCCACTACCGGGATCGAATCGCTCGCCATTCGCCCACGTAGTAGGTTCCGACACCACCCGGGTCTCGTCCTCTAAAACGCGTCGCCAGGGCCTGCCCCTCTCGCGCTCGTAAAAGGTTCGAAGCGTCTGCCCTTCGCCGATACTATCAACGACATCCCCAGGTCGGTTATGCGAATCTCCCACTACCCGCCTCGAATTGCTTGTCATTCTCCCTCGTAGTAGGTTCCGACACCACCTCGGTCTCGTCCTCTAAACGCCAACCCCATGAGAGAAGAACATAGTTTGCCGAGCAAAACATTGGTTCAAACACCGCAAAAACTCCACTACTATAAGAGCTGAAAACAAGAACAGTTGTACAAACGACGCAACCCGCCAACAGCCTTCAGCTCGGCAGCCCGCTCCGGCAAAGAAAGGCGTTCCACCTCCGTCTTCAAAGACACCAACTCGTCCCCAAGACGAGTTACTGTAGCTCGCAAATCCTCCAACAAATGAGCCGAACCCCTCACAAGGGCCTTCTCCGTACGAACTTCAGCACGATACTTCTCCAGCTCCACCGCAACGCCCAGATCACACCAAAAGATTACAAAATCCTCGCACTTCCTCGAGCAACAATAAAGAACTCCGAGGATTTGGGGGGCAATTGATGGGTTGTCATACATTATGTAGAGAAATCTGGGCTGCGGTTAAGCAAAAAGCCCCACTCCCCCACTAAGATGGTGGAAGCATGGGCAAAAGAGGGGAACGAACCGCTCATAATCGCAACCGCAACCGCCACATCCGCCAACCGCCAACCGCAACCGCGCAAGGACGCGCGACGCCGCGCCCGGCCGCGCGGCACCACGCCCGTACGGCACCACGCCCGTACGGCACCGCGCACGAGCGAGTGGCACCGCCCGGCCGCACGGCACCGCACGGCGGCCACGCGGCACCACGAACGGCCGCGCGGCACCGCACGACAACGCGGCACCGCGCGGTGGCCACGCGGCACCGCGCGGTGGCCACACGCCACCGCGCGCGGCCGCGCGGCACCACACGACCGCGCGGCACCGCGCAAGGCCGCGCGACACCGCCTGGCCGCGCGGCACTGCCGCACCGCGTGCCCAGCGCCGCGCGGTACCGCACGCCTAACGCGCGCAGCACCGCGCGCCCGGCACCGCGCGGTACCGCACGCCTAGCGCCGCACGACACCGCGCAATATCGCGCTGGCGATATCTCGCGCTAGCGCGCGATATCGCCCGACACCGCACGCGACCGTGCACTGGGCGCGGTGCCGGTCGGCCTCCCTCGCCGCCGGGCGCATTCTCCGGCCCCTCTTGTCTCGTCCCTAGTCGGCCTCCCTTAACCAACGGACGCGCTCGTCCGACCTCTCTCACCTCATTCGGCGGAGAAAATGAGGACGACCAAGCTAAACCTCCCTAAACCTGTAACCACCCATCATGGAGTGCAAATAGTAAACTCCACATCATGGGGTGCAAGTAGTAAAATTCCACATCATGGAGTGCAAATAGTAAAATTCTACATCATTGAGTGCAAATAGTAAAATTCCACATCATTGAGTGCAAATAGTAAAATTCCACATCATGAAGTGCAAATAGTAAAATTCCACATCATGGAGTGCAAATAGTGAAAATCCTCCAACATGGGGGGTGTAAATAGTAAAATCTTCCAATACGGTCTGCATATAGCAAATAATATGGTTATGGTGTGCGCACAACCATATCCATCATATGAATGCATATGATCCCAAAACTATACAAACTGGTGTGCGCATAGCCATATTCGTGATAAATGTGCATATATCGCATAAATTAGTTATGGTGTGCGGATAACCGTCCTAACCACCATAACCACCCTAACCACCCTCAAAAGCTATAAAAGGAACCACAGGACTTGGTTTTTTCTGTACTGGAGAGAGCTCTCTGGAATTCCCTCGAAGATCTTCTTCAGCATTCGAAGATCTCCTTCGGAACTCGAAGATCTCATTCAGCATTCGAAGATTTCCTTCGGAACCCGAAGATCTCCTTCAGCATTCGAAGATCTCCTTCGAAACCCGAAGATCTCCTTCGTAACCCGAAGATCTCCTTCGGAACCCGAAGATCTCCTTCGGAACTCGAAGATCTCCTTCAGCATTCGAAGATCTCCTTTGGAACCCGAAGATCTCCTTCGGAACCCGAAGATCTCCTTCAACATTCAAAGATCTCCTTCGGAACCCGAAGATCTCCTTCGGAACCCGAAGATCTCCTTCAGCACCCTAAGATCTCCTTCGGAACCCGAAGATCTCCTTCGACATTCGAAGATCTCCTACGGAACCCGAAGATCTCCTTCAACCTTCGAAGACCTCCTTCGTCGCTTGAAGACTCCCATCGTCCCTTGAAGATCTCCTGCGGACTTTGAAGACTTCCTGGTCGAGGAAAGTACTTAGCTCCGTGAGCGGTGGCCTGTCACCCTCCGAGCTCATTCCTCTCTCTCTCTCCATCGAATTGTAACGAGGAGCGGCCTATCGCCCTCGCCTTCTCTACAAAGCTCTATACAACAACCAACAAATAGTGAAATTTGGTCGGCGCCGATCCGACCACGTGGTTTTTCACCCTTTCCGGGTTTTCCACGGTAAAAACGTCTTCTTGCCACCTGTTCGTTCTCTCCGTGACTGCTTGCGCGCTCGGTTCACTCTCGGGCTAAGACGGTTCGATTCGCCGGTCTGAAAGAACGTTGAGCGACCCGCAACAGTAGTTTTGGCTATCCGCATTCTTTTTGTATGAGTTATTACGCGTCTTTTGAAAATACGTCTTGTTCGTGTATTTTTAGGAAAAGTGATCAGCACGAAAGTTGTAATCTACAATTATCTACAACTTTCGTGTTGAACACTTTTCCTAAAAATGCACGAACAAGATCTATTGCCGTCCTGATTGAAACATGTGCGTAACTATAACGAATTTTTGGAAATAAGCCTTGTACATGTATTTTTAGGAAAAGTGTTCAACACGAAAGTTGTAGATCTCGAAAAAAATGCATGTACAAGACCTATTTCCAAAAGACACGTAATAACTCATACAAAAAGAATGCGGATAGTCAAAACTGTAGTGCGGATAACAATCGCCTATCATAATTATGTTCAATATATGAACACACAGCAACGGTGGAAAATTTGTTTTCCCAAAATTTGATCACAATTGGTCGAGTAATTTCCCAAATTGAAGAGCTTCTCCTTCCAGTGCGCCCTCGCGCCCTCCGCTCATTCCCGAGAAGCTTCACGTCGATGACCGACGACCATAACCACCTCATTTTTCCTCGAATTTTTTTTCTAAAGCCTCCCATTCATGACCAACTCCACCATTTGATTTTGATTCCCATTCGCCGAAAAAACTAAAGGTGCCACCAATCTTGTTGAGGGAAAGGCTCTCCCGGCCATCACCCCCCTTCTCAAAAAAAGTTTCTGTCGACGCCGACTTAGCCTCTCCACCATCAGGAACATCCAAACCGCCTTGTCTGGATTTGTCGACCTCCACTAACCGCTCGTATTGGTAACTATGGGTCTGTTTGGGACAGCTCTGGTGGATTGAAAAGCTGCTGTCCGGATAGAGCTGTTTTAAAAGAGCTCTCTAGGGAGCAGTTTTGAAAAGCTGCAGAGTGTTTGGGTGTTCTGTGCAGAAGTGCGCTTTGAAGAGCAATTTTCTAATTTAGCTGTCTGGAGAAACAGCTTTTGGAAGCTGTTTTTTTAGAACTTATTAAAATACATAAAAATTTTAACGTGGACGCATTCCCAATGTTTGTTGAATGACCTCCTATCTCTTCAGGGCCACGTTGATTGTTCTCCATGATATCTTCTACATCATTATCTTCCAACTGGATCCTCCCCACATCCGGTGGCAAACTCCCAATTGAAGGAGCTCATGAGTCTTCTCTAGTTGCAACAACCTGATTGAACATGGTGTTCAGTTTCTCCTCCAACTCAGGTGAAATACCTCCGTGTTGAAATTTTTTCGCTGCTGCAACAACCTGTTATAATCAATACATCAATATTAAAATCTGTTAAAATAAGATCAACTACTATGAAATGAAAAATGAATTTGTTTTCACCTTAATCTTTTCTGCCCACCATTCTTCTGATGCAGCAATAGTTCTCTTCTCTGAATCCCAACCTAAACCAGTCTCGCCATGTTTCAGCTCCATCCATAACTTCCAATCCTTCTTCAAATCATCCCATTTATTTTTCATTTGCATTCGATCGTAACTTTTCCCGGTTCGTTCTTTAAACCCCGCAATCAAATTTTTCCACCCTTCTTTGCTAAAGTGGGTGGTAGGCCGATTCCCCAAACCAATTTCTTTTATGCAGAGATCACAAAATAACATGACCTCGCTATACTCCCAACTCGCTATGATTCCTCCTTCTTTTGGTTTACCCATTACACTATTAATAAGTAATGAAAATTTAGAAGATATTTCTACTAAAACAAATACACATACACACACACACAAGAACATACACACACATCCACACACACACATACGTACACACACATATACACACATCCATACATACACACACATATCAACACACACAGCACAAACACAGAAATCAATACACACAAATGAACAACACATACACAGAAATCCACCACACACACACACATATCCACACACACAGCACATATCAACACACATATGAACAACACATATGAACAACATATCCACACATATCAACACACACAAATCCACCACACACACACACATCCACACATATCAATGTTGGAGCCTATGTTCCGCATCTCTTGGTTTGAGAATAACAAATACCGTGTTGTATTTGATCTAGTCTTTTGTGTGTTTATAGTGTCCAGGTTGTACAGGTTCAATGAGGAGACAAGTCCTCGTTCATGGGTGTTGGATATGTTATGACAGGTCTTAATGCACACCAAAGTCAGGTTGCAATGGATCACCAAACACAGTTCTAGACAATGTAATCCCTCATTATGTAGAACACAGTGTTGGTCCATGTGTAATATCTCTATTGGGGTATACTTCATATACTCATAACTGAAGGTTTTCAAGTTTGAGGAGTGGAGCAGGTTTTCAGAAGAGAAGAAATTTTTGCTAAGTCAATTCGTCGAATGTTCTCGAGATGTCTCGTGAAGTTCCGATGAATCTCGACGAATCCAGACAGAAGCCAAATTTCTAGTTTAAAGAAGAAATTTCTGCGGCTAAGTCTATTCGTCGAATATTCTCATGAACTCCCGACGAATATCGACGAACGCAGACAGAAGTCAAAAAGGCAGACTTGTGAAGGAAAATGTGCGGCTAAGTCAATTCGTCGAATGTTCTCGAGAACTCCCGACGAATTCCGACGAATGAAAACAAGCGACAGCTCGAAAGTTACAGTAACTGCCAGCACGACAGCACTACGAGCAGCAGTTTTGCGCTGTCAGAAATACGACAGCGATGTCGCCCAGGCGACAGCTCGGAAGTTACAGTAACTGTCTGCACGACAGCACTACGAGCGGCAGTTTAGCGCTGTCAGAAATTCCGACAGTGATGTCGCCCAGGCGACAGTGAAAATCTATATATTGGCTCGTTTTGTTCGTGCATTTCAGAGCTTTGAAGATTCTAAGTTCCTTCCTGAGTGCATACGAACTAGAGAGCTCCAGAACCTCAAGAACTCCCATTTGTGCTGAGAAGGTTTGAAATTGAAAACGAAATCGGACGCGCTTCTACATCAACGATCATCTCGAGGCTTCAACCTTCCTTTCAGAGATCTGAATTTCTAGGGAGTTCTTATTTCATTTTGTATTTTCATTTATATACATCTCATTTTGTATTGGTAGGGAAATCATCTCCTTGTGCATGACGTCTAAGTCCTTGCGTGGCTTAGGGGAAAATCGCTTCCTTGTGTGGAGCGTCCAAGTCCTTGCGTGGCTTGGTGGGAAATCGTGGCCTTGTGTGCTACGTCTAGATCTTGGGAAGATCTAGAGGATAGACTTGGGCTTGGTCTAGGGAGAGACAAGTGATAGCCTTCCGATCCTTGGGAGAAGGATTGGTAAACACAAATTGTAAAAGGGTTATTATCATATTTGTGCCTTGATCTTAAGCATTGTTAAGATCATATTATTTGTATGTGAATTTCATGATTATAAAATTATGACTTTTTCTTTAATTGCAAATATGGTTGTTTAATCTTTAACTTAGAAATTTGTGTTTGAATTAATTCAAAAAATTACATTGGTTTGAAATTTTTATAAGTAATTTTTAGAAAAGTAAAATTTGTTTTAAAATTCTTAAGTAAAAAATTGTAATTTTTAAAAGGCCCTTATTCACCCCCCTCTAAGGGCGCCACAAGATCCAACACGTGGTATCAGAGGAAGGTTACTACAAAACGGTTTTACCACCGGGAGTAATGGCGCACAACGATCACGCGTTCGTTGAGGGCCAAGGAATTAGTAGGCCACCACTTTTTACGGGCACGGACTATAACTATTGGAAAACCCGAATGCGATGTTTTCTAATAGCTCTCGACATGGAAGTTTGGAATATGGTCGAGACGAGTTATACTTCCCCAACATTTGTTGTAGGAGATGTAACTATGGTCAAACCCAAAGACAAGTGGGATGACAATGATAAATTAAAATGTAAGAACAATGCAAAAGCCACGAATGCCTTATTTTGCGCACTAGATCACACTGAATTTAATAGAGTTTATGCTTGTGATACTGCATTTGAAATTTGGAATCGTTTAGAAATCACTCATGAAGGTACTTCGCAGGTAAAAGATTCAAGGCTATTTCAACTGGAGTCAGAGTTCGAAAAGTTCAGGATAGAGGTAGATGAGGATGTGGATACCATGTACACAAGATTCACTAAGATAGTAAATGACTCAAAAGTTTTAGGAAAAAATTTCTCAAATGATGATTTGGTAAGAAAACTTCTTAGATCTCTCCCCCCTAAATTCAATCCCAAAGTGATGGCTATTTCTGAATCTCATGATCTTAAAGCTCTTAATATTGAAAGCCTGATTGGGAACTTGAAAACTCATGAAGTTGAATTGAAAATTCAACAACAATAGTATATGGAGCCAAAGAAGAAGGCATTGGCTCTAAGATCTAAGAAGGAGGAAAGTAGTGATTCTGAGGAGGAAGAAGAAGATGAGGAAAGTTTATTTGTTAGAAAGGTTAGAAAATTTATGAAAAATCCAGAGAGGAGGAATTCATTTAAGAAGTATTTTAAGAAGGAGACGTTTAGAAAGAAAAAAGGAAAGGAAGACGATGAGTAGGAAGAGAGACTGCCACCGGAGTGCTATCACTGCAAGAAGTTAGGACACATCCGAAGCAAGTGTCCAAAGTACTTAAAAGAACTTAAAGAAAAGAAGCACAAAGGGACGAAGAAGGTGCTGAAGGCGGAAACATGGGATGATACTACTTCTGAGGATGCAAGCAGTTCAAGCTCAAGTAAAGAAGAGGAGGCCAACATGTGCTTAATGGGAAAGAGCGCCATATCTGATGACGAATGCAGTGTCCAAAGTGACACTGAGGTAACTCCTCCAACCTACGATGAATTATTTTCTGAATTTTTAAAGACTTGCAAATTTTTTGAAAAGAGTTTAAAAGATAATGATCTTCTTAAATCTGAAAATGAAATTTTGCTTAAAGAAAACAAAAAATTGTTAAATGAAATTAAGACTATTGGAAAAAGAGAAATTTCTTGCCAAGAGTGTGATCACTTTTTGGGAAGAATTAAAGAACTTGAAGAATCTCTTTCCAAATCTCATTCTACAATAAAAATTCTTACCAAAAAGAATGAGATTTTAGAGAAAGATCTGAAATCTTCAATTTCCAAAGTCCATGAGGGAAAGAAATCTTTTGAACGTAGATGTGTAAATCTAATATCCGAGAATACAGAAATGAGAAACCAGATTCATGACTTAACGTTAGCCATAAAAAATTTGGAATGGGCCGAAGATCACTGGATATGATCTTAGGATACCAATGCCATGGATCTGGAAGGTTTGGACTCGGATACACGTCAGGAAGCTATCGTCCGGCGACAACCACTGTCACCGGCGGCAGCGAAAAGTCCAGAAATTCTGTTTTTAAATATTCTGAAGTTAGTAAATTGTCTAATACTGCATCCTCATCCAGTAAAAGTCTAGAAAAGTTATACTCTTCTCAATACATTACATGTGCAAAATGCAATAGATTTGGTCACACTACGGACTCTTGCTGGAGGAGAAGAAAAAGTAAAATTAAACAAATCTGGGTGCCTAAGGCTTCTACCTATACTATGGGTGGAACCACTTGGGTAACCAGATCTTTACTCACCTCTTCTTTCTAGGTGTGTTGGCAGGCTAAGGACAAAGAAGACGTGTGGTACTTGGACTCGGGCTGTTCAAAGCACATGACGGGCAATAAAGAGAAGTTCCTTAGCCTGGAGATGAAGAAAGGAGGAGTTGTTACATTCGGAGATGATGGAAAAGGAAAAATTATCGGCATCGGAGTTGTGGGTAACAAAAAATTTTCAATTTTAAATGTTTTATTTGTAGAAGGATTAAAGCATAATTTGATTTCTATTAGTCAATTATGTGATAAGGGGTTAGATGTTTTATTTGAATCTTCTACAAATTTGTGCAAAATTATTAATTCTAAAACAAAAGAAATTGTTTTTACCGCACCTAGATGTCATAATGTATATATGATTAAATTTCTTGATTTTTCAAATTCTACTTTAAAATGTTTTTATCAAAAAATGATGAATTGAAATTATGGCATAGGCGACTTGGACATACTAGTGCCAAGTTAATTACAAAACTTTCAAAAGATAAATTAATTAAAGGTTTACCATTGTTAAATGGAAATTTATCTTCTTCATTATGTGTGCTTTGCCAAAAGGGAAAATTTTCAAAATCATCTTTCAAAAGTAAAAATATTATTTCAACCACTAGGCCACTTCAATTAATACATATGGATTTATTTGGACCAATTGGAATTTCTAGCTTAGGAGGTAGAAAATACACATTTGTATTGATTGATGATTATTCTCATTTTTGTTAGACTTTATTTCTAACCTCCAAATCCGATGCATTTTCAGAATTTTCAAAATTATATTTGCATATTCAAAATGAATTTGAGTTAAAAATTAAACGCATACGATCGGATCATGGAGGAGAATTTGAAAATGAAAAGTTTATTTCTTTTTGTACGGAGTTAGGAATTAAACATGAATTTTCCGCTCCACGCACACCACAGCAAAATGGTGTAGTTGAGATAAAAAATAGAACTCTTCAAGAGTTAGCCCGTACGATGCTATCTGAATTTAAATTACCAAAATCCTTTTGGGCTGAAGCGGTTAGTACGACATGTTATGTAATTAATAGAGTAATGCTTCGCCCTATTTTAAAATTAACTCCTTATGAATTAATTTTTAATAAAAAACCAAATGTTTCTTATTTCAAAGTTTTTGGTTGTAAATGTTTTATTTTGATTTCTAAAGATTCCTTAGGAAAATTTGATGAAAAATGTGATGAAGGTATTTTTATTGGCTATTCTTCAACTAGTAAAGCTTATAGGATTTTTAATAAAAGAACAGAAATAGTTGAAGAATTTATTCATGTTAGGTTTGATGAGTTTGTTTCATGTGTAGAAAAGAAAATTACAGGAAAAGAAGATGAATCCCTTCCTTCGGTGAAGAATGATGATGAAGAACTTGGAGAAAATGAAGAAAAAAAAGAAGAAGAAAGAGAAGAAGAAAGAGAAGAAGAAGATAGAGAAGAAAAAGAAAGAGAAGAATATGTGCCTCCAAGTGAATTGAGATTTTCAAAGGATCATCCAAAGGAGCTTATCATTGGAGATCCGCAAAAAGGGGTTAATACTCGTTCATCGTTACATGTTTCATTTTCAAACCTTTGCTTTGCCTCTGAAATAGAACCAAAAGATGTTTCCACCGCTTTAAATGATGAATTTTGGTTTTTAGCTATGAATGAAGAACTTAATCAATTTGAACGTAATAAGGTTTGGAATCTTGTAGAACGACCCAAAAATGGTCCTGTAGTTGGAGTTAAGTGGATTTTCAAAAATAAATTGGATAATGAATCTAGAATTGTTAGAAATAAAGCCAGATTAGTTGCAAAAGGTTATGCACAAATTGAAGGGGTAGATTTTGATGAAACTTTTGCACCCGTAGCAAGATTAGAAGCGGTTAGGATATTTCTTGCATTTGCTTGTTTTAAACGATTTAAATTATATCAAATGGATGTCAAACCGCATTTTTAAACGGGTATATAAAAGAAGAGGTTTATGTAGAACAACCCCCTGGCTTTGTAAATGAGAAATATCCAAATTATGTTTATAAATTAGATAAAGCGTTTTATGGATTAAAACAAGCGCCTCGTGCTTGGTATGATCGATTAACTCAATATTTGTTAAAGCACGATTATAAAATTGGAAGTGCCGATTCTACACTCTTCATTAAGCAAATTGATCATGATTTAGTAATTTTGCAAATTTATGTTGATGATATTATTTTTGGAGCCACAAATGAAGAATTGTGTAACAAAGTAGTTCAAATTATGAAAAATGAATTTGAAATGAGCATGGTAGGAGAACTTTCATATTTTTTTGGTTTTCAAATTACAGAAAAATATGATGGTATTTTTATATGTCAATCCAAATATATTCATGATATGTTAAAAAGATTTGGATTTGAAAATCTTAAGCATGCAAACACTCCTATGAGTGCTTCACTAAAATTAGGAAAAGATGAAAGTGGAGTTTCAATTGACCAAACCCTTTATAGAAGTATGATAGGATCCTTATTATATTTAACCGCATCTAGGCCTAACATTATGTTTGCCGTTTGTTTATGTGCTAAATTTCAGGCTAATCCTAAAGAGTCACATTTAAAAGTGGTGAAACGCATCTTTCGATATCTTTTAGGAACATCTGAATTAGGATTATGGTATCCTCATAATGATTCTTTTATTTTACATGGCTTTTCGGATTCAGATTATGCGGGATGTTCTTTAGATAGGAAAAACACTAGTGGCATTTGTCATTTTATCGGCCCTTCACTTATTTCATGGTCGAGTAGGAAACAGAATTCTGTTGCCCTCTCTACTACCGAGGCCGAATATATTGCACTAGGTAGTTGTTGTGTCCAAGCTCTTTGGATGTCACAAACATTAGAAGACTTTGGCATGCAACAAAGTAGTGTATAATTAAAGTGTGATAATAAAAGTGCTATAGACTTAACTAATAATCCCGTATTACACTCTAGATCTAAGCATATTGATGTCTGACATCATTTTATAAGAGATCATATTAAGAAGGGAAATGTAAAAATCAACTTCATAGGAACGAATTCACAACTAGCGGATATATTCACTAAACCGTTACCGGATTCCCATTTATCTATGCTTAGGCTAGAATTGGGAATCCTAGACATTTCACAATGATTATATCACTACTTATGACATATAATATATATGTATTTTCTCATACATTATTTTTGTTTATTTCTCTGGCATAGAATATCATTTACTGAAAGGGCTATTAAAGACTTCTATGATTTCCAGAGAATATATATAAAAAAAAAACAAATACAAAATTATAAAACAATTTCAAAGAACAAAAATATGTTTTTCTTTATGTGTGTTTATTGTTTTGTGCATATATAAAAAAAATTCAAAAATTTATATAAAAAAAACTGATTGTTATTCATTGTCATTGTCAAGGATGGATGATTAATTATATCAATTAAAGATTAAATACAATGTTTAATTTAACTTTCAAGTTTCTTAAAAACATTATTTTGTATTTGTCATACCTTGAAAATTATTTTGTTATGTGCAATGAAATTGATTGTAGATAAACATGTGTAGAAATGTTTAGCATGCCTCTAAGTATGAGTAATGTATTATGTTTGATAATGATTCATTCACTCGCTTATTTTTGATAACCTACATGTGTTTACAATCTTATTCTTACATGATTGTGTAGTGTAATAATATAAATAATTAAAATGCCTAAATAGATTACCTACACAACATTGAATTGGTTATTACAATTCTTTGTCTTCATGCACTTATTCTTTAGAGAAATTTGGTTTAAAATGCTATGTTTGCAAAACAAGTGAATTCGGAGTCCTTAATCACTAAACTAAAAAACCAAATAATAAATGACAAGGAAAACTCCACCAAGCACTACTCACCCTCCTGATAAGTCTTAATGAGCATTGTGAGGTTGAGCACCTTGCCTAAGAATTGTAAAGTGTCTTGTAGCAAACAATTTATACACCACTTCTCTTTAGTACACCGGATCACAAAAAAATTGAAAATAAAGCTAAAAAGTATAAAAGTGATCCCCCAAGCACTACTTTGCACCCTGATAAGTCTTAATAAGCATTGTGTGTGCATAGCACCTTGGTAGTTGTACTATTTATTCATGTGCATTGAAATAGTGTGGAAGTAATATTATTTGTTTATTTTAATGTTGTGTTATTTCATTATATATGTCATGTGTTTTTGATTGATTCACTTGTATACTTTATCAAAATACTACTTTGTACACATCATTATCTTTCATAAAACTTCTACTCATGAGAATTGGATCCTAATGCTCATCTACACAAATCTCTACAGACTTAAGTAAATGCACTAGATAACAAAGCATGACCGCTACAATGTTTATGTTTACTTGAAATGCAAATTGTATTACATTGTAGTTTGTGTATCTTTTCTTGATATTATGAAATCATGCTTGCAATTTTTTATCTTAATGGAATAGCTTCTCTTCAATCTTTAACTCAAACATCAACTTTTCAAATTTAAAACTCATTATCCTTTATATGGTTTTATCTTCTAAAATGATGTTTATGTTTAAGAGTGCTTATTATTTTTAACACCGTGTTTTCCGTTAAGTAAGTGGTATCTTAAAATAGAATACTTACTTTATCATGTTAGCCATGTTGCTTACTACTTTATGTTACATCATGCTTATATTTTTCTCAACAAGTAGTATTTAACAAGCTTTTGATTGTATCCTATTTTTCTTCTCGACATAAAATATATTACTCCTCATTATACATACTCACTCCTAAACCCTCTTTTGATTCTACCAAAAGGGGAGATTAAATGGCATAAATTTAATATTTAGGGGGAGTGCATTATAATGATATTAAACTCAAAAAATGGGTATATTTGTAGGGGGAGTAATCATATAGGAGGTGCATACACTATCATATGCTTGATCATGAAAATCCTTCAATAAATGGTTCCTTACCTATCTTAAAAGATATACACTCATCCCTACCCACATTTGTTAATAACAAAGGGGGAGAAGAAATTGAGAAATCTAGTAAAATAGATATTTAGGAGGAGTAGTTTATAAGAGACACTAATGTAGGGGGAGGACATGATATAAAAAGAGTAGGCATTATCGCTTTCAATTCTATCACGCTCTTAATATGTTATTCATGCATATCTTATTACCGCACTTATCTATAAACACAAATTGTCTTAATCTTACTAATTTCTCATACGGGTATTTGTTATTATCAAAAAGGGGAGATTGTTGGAGCCTATGTTCCGCATTTCTTGGTTTGAGAATAACAAATACCATGTTGTATTTGATCTAGTCTTTTGTGTGTTTATAGTGTCCAGGTTGTACAGGTTCAATGAGGAGACAAGTCCTCGTTCATGGGTGTTGGATATGTTATGACAGGTCTTAATGCTAAGTGCACACCAAAGTCAGGTTGCAATGGATCACCAAACACAGTTCTAGACAATGTAATCACTCATTATGTAGAACACAGTGTTGGTCCATGTGTAATATCTCTATTGGGGTATACTTCATATACTCATAACTGAAGGTTTTCAAGTTTGAGGAGTGGAGCAGGTTTTCAGAAGAGAAGAAATTTTTGCTAAGTCAATTCATCGAATGTTCTCGAGATGTCTCGTGAAGTTCCGATGAATCTCGACGAATCCAGACAGAAGCCAAATTTCTAGTTTAAAGAAGAAATTTCTGCGGCTAAGTCTATTCGTCGAATGTTCTCATGAACTCCCGACGAATATCGACGAACGCAGACAGAAGTCAAAAATGCAGACTTGTGAAGGAAAATGTGCGGCTAAGTCAATTCGTCGAATGTTCTCGAGAACTCACGATGAATTCCGACGAATGAAAACAGGCGACAGCTCGGAAGTTACAGCAACTGCCTGCACGACAGCACTACGAGCGGCAGTTTTGTGCTGTCAAAAATCTGACAGCTCGCCCAGGCGACAGCTCGGAAGTTACAGTAACTGCCCGCACGACAGCACTACGAGCGGCAGTTTAGCGCTGTCAGAAATTCCGACAGTGATATCGCCCAGGCGACAGTAAAAATCTATATATTGGCTCGTTTTGTTCGTGCATTTCAGTTCTTTGAAGATTCTAAGTTCCTTCCTGAGTGCATACGAACCAGAGAGCTCTAGAACCTCAAGAACTCCCATTTGTGCTGAGAAGGTTTGAAATTGAAGACGAGATCGGACGCGCTTCTACATCAACGATCATCTCGAGGCTTCAACCTTCCTTTCAGAGATCTGAATTTCTAGGAAGTTCTTATTTCATTTTGTATTTTCATTTATATACATTTCATTTTGTATTGGTAGGGAAATCATCTCCTTGTGCGTGACGTCTAAGTCCTTGCGTGGCTTAGAGGAAAATTGCTTCCTTGTGTGGCGCGTCCAAGTCCTTGCGTGGCTTGGTGGGAAAACGTGGCCTTGTGTGCTATGTCTAGATCTTGGGAAGATCTAGAGGATAGGCCTGAGCTTGGTCTAGGGAGAGACAAGTGATAGCCTTCCGATCCTTGGGAGAAGGATTGGTAAACACAAATTGTAAAAGGGTTATTTGTTGGAACATGGTCTTCCGCATCTCCTAGGTTTGAGAATAACAAATCCTATGTGTATTTGATCTTGTGTGTTCAAGTGTGCAGGTTAACATAGTCCATATGACTCAAGGAGTACTCAGGATGACTGCCCCCAAAATTGAGGCCAAAATTCGAAAAGGCTCATTAGCGCCAGCGGTAGCGATAGCGCCCGGCGCTAGCGATGATTAGCGCGATTCCGGCAGTGTTTTTAGAAAGAGCTAACGCCCAGCGGTAGCTACTAGCGCTGGCGGTAGCATGGCGCACAAAAGGCATAGAGCAAAATGTTGCCGCGGATGGGAGATCCTGCCGCGCAAAATCTTTCCTAATCCGGGCTAGCGCCGGCGGTAGCGCTAGAGCCGGCGGTAGCGCTTGGGCTATAAAAGGACCCCCTCTCCTCTTGTTTTCGGACACCTATTGCATACACCTCATAGAGAGAGTACTAGAATTCCAGAGGCTTGTCTTAGCCGAAATTTGAGGTCCCAGCGAAGCTCTGCCAATTTCTGAAGGAGAATTCCATCACGCCGAATCCAGACGATGTCCGCTTTAACAAACGCTGATTCTACAGCAGATCTTCGTCTTCGACTTCAGAAGTTCATCTTAAGGGAGGTTTTGTTATTTTATTTCTCTTTCTTCATTGTAAATGGTAGTGAAATCGCCTCGTGTTGGCGACTAGGTCTGGGGTAGACTTAGGGCTGAAATTCGCCTCGTGTTGGCGACTAGATCTAGGCTAGTTCTAGGGGGTGCTCGAGGCCACATCCGGGGAAGGATTGGCTAGAGCGGCTTGAGGCCGAATCCGGGGAGGATAAGGCTAGGGCCACCGGTTCGTGGGGAAGCGAGTCGGGATAGAAAACAAAAAGAGCTTTTTAATTATTCGCCTCCGATCTCTAGCATCATCGAGATCAAGTTTTGTAAAACTTATTTATCATTAATAAAGCTTGTCTCTCTTTTTGTTTTACTTAACTTATTTCATGTCTTTAATCTTGCAATAATTCAAAGTTTAATTAATATAATCTAAAGTTTTTGAAAACCCTTATTCAGCCCCCTCTAAGGGCGCCGACCGATCCAACAAGTGGTATTAGAGAGGTTTTATTCCAATCGGCTTAACAACCGGGAATAATGGCGTCTCATGATCTCGCTTCAACTAGTGGGACAAATTTCTGTGAAGATGAAATATCACATAAACCACCCTTGTTTGAAGGAACAAATTATAAAGGATGGAAGATCTTAATTGAAAAATTTATTAAAACTTTAGACATCGAAGTATGGAACTTAGCAATTATAAGACTTGCGGATGAATCAAATCAAAAAGAACGTCAGCTAAATGCCAAAGCCAAACACTTTCTATTTTGTGCACTATCTAATGAAATTTTCAAATTCATATATTGCTTTTCTAGTGCATACAAAATATGGCACTTTCTTGAAGAAATGTATGATCTTCCTCTCGCAGGTGTGGAATAAACACAGGAGGAAAAGAACGTACAAGAATCCATTATCATCCAAGAAGATCTCTCTCGGAGCAAAACCATGGAGAATATTGAAATAGAGAAAGAGAACAATACATCAAAAGAAGATGAAAACTCATCTGTGATCGAGGAAGGACTACAAGATGACGAAGAAACGTATTTTGCCTCCTCCAAAAGCGCTGTAAGAAAGACTAAATCTTCGTCTTGTGTAATATCCTCTATCTCTAGTTTCAACATATTAAAAATAGCTAAACGAAAGATCAAAAAATTGAAAATTGCTAATAAAAATTTACGTTTAGAAAATAAGAGGCTAAAGGCTAATGAATCAAATTATGATGCGTCTTCATCACCTTGTTTTTTACTTGAAAATACAAATTCTTGTTTTGATTGTAATAATATTAAAGAAAAAGTCAAAGAACTTGAAAAAGAAATTATTTGTGTGAAAGAACATAATGAAAAATTATGTTTAGAAAATTCATCGTCGAAGAATGATTGTGCTAAATGTAAAGACTACGAGATTGAAATTAAAGAAATGGACGAAACATTTGATGAATATAGGGATGAATATGAAAAACATATTGAATCAATTGCTACCACTCTTAAAAATAGCACAATCGCTTACAATGAAGCCAGGCACAATTTACAAACTAAGAATGATGAATTAAATGCTAAAATCAACTTGCTCAAGGAAATCATAAAGAAAAACACTCATTCACAATACCAAGATATATCTAAAAGCAAGTTAAATATAAATTCTCAAAATATTAATAAATCAAACAATGGAAATAAAAGACATCAACAAATTAAAAATGAAATTCCAAAGTACAATTATTATTATCATCAAACTTCTCCCAACATAAAACTTCACAAATTTCCTATGAAAATGCTTTCTATAATCACTACAATTATAATCCTAAAGATAAAGATTATCACAATAAAAATTTGACTCATAATAATAATATTAAACCACAGTTTGAATGGAGGCCCAAAACCAATGATGAAACACAAACACCACAAAAGGGCTCATTCATTTCCATCTCCCCAAAAGCAAATACGTTGTATTTGGGTACCCAAAGGAACCATCACACCCGGTCCTCTTTGGATACCTAAATCTCTCTTTCATTAGGTACCACCAAATGCATGAAGTAGAATATTTTCAAAAGGGAAATATACAATTTTTCTACTTCATGATGTGCTTTAATGACTTTCAATTTTCTTTGTTTTCTTATTTCTTTGAAATTATCATGTTATGGTCATCTTGTATAGGAAAGATGATCAAAAATTTTAATGAGCCTATAACATTAATCAAAACTCAAAATCTTATTAAGATGACCTACTTATTATTCATATATTCATTATACACATATTTATCAACAATTAAATTCAAAATCTTCTATGTGGTGGTAAAATATTTAGGATTTCAAAAAGGTATACCACATAAATTTTTTTCCTAAATATCACCACCTCATAACATCAAATTATAAACGAAACATTATAGTCAAACATCCAAAAGATAACAAGATAAACATAATTCAAAGAACAACAACATCCAAGACATAGGTTCAAATTCCTGAATTATTACATAAAAATTGTTCCTCTCACAACTACTCCTCCTCATCTATGTCCTCCACACTAGGACTCGGGGAGCGTCTCCTGTGAATCCTCCGGATCGAGTGGCGGGGCGGATCTGAAACTGGACTCTCCCACTCCCTCCGCTCTGGTGTAGATGGGTTTAACTTTAAAGCTTTCATCATAAACTTCATCATTTTTTTGATCCCTGAGACATCCTTCCTTATCATAGAAACATCCTCCTCCACCCGTGTCATCCGCTCACCCATCTCCTCTCGAAAGGACCCATATGGAGCATCTCGAGCCCCTCGAGAAGACGCTCCTCGCCGGAGTGGTGGTTGAGTTGATGATGATGGCTCATCCGAGACGAAGGATGTTCGCAAATGCGAGGTACTATAAATAGGAGGATAACAATCTACTAAAAAGAAACCTAAGTCAATAGTAGGATACAAAACCTGAATAACTCGCTGAATGATGCCACCCAGAGGCAGGTTGTTGAATCTCTGACTGGTTGGTTGCCGCAACTTGTAGGAATAACGGATCAAGGAGAGTAACAAATCCGCCACATCAAACCTCTCCTTCTCTATAATAAAATAGGTAACATAACTCAGTTGCGCTGTGACCTTGGCAGTATCACCCAACTTCAGTAGGATTGTATGGCGCAACACATTTTGCACGACCAAGGCATCCACGGTGAGAGTCGAAACGGTAGAGATCAGACTCCTGCACTCCTTGTTATGCAGCGCCATGTTCACTTGAGTCCAATCTCTGTCTGCCCTGAACCTCTCAACAATTTCCAATCTATGTGGATGCTGAGTCAATCCGAACACGATCCTCAACTGTTCATGGGTAATAGTAACCATCTGCCCCTGCACTTGTGACTGGACTCCTCCATCCAGCTCTGTCGTTGATGGATCTTCCAAATGCATGTAAAAATCGCGCACCAACTCGGAAGAAAATCCGTCAGGAATGAACAAGCTCAATACCTCTGCAACAGCAAATAGCTCCATAATGTGGTGGTGTCGCGGCAAGTCGAACTCCACGACGTTTGGCACTCCCACTACAGCTGCCTCTACGGCCAACTCAGTATTCTTCTTTCCCTTATAACCCGGTGCCATCTGCAACATTACAAAAAAATTATTAAAACAAGAAAACAAGATCCTCATCTAAAAACAAAAAATTTTATATCTCCTTAAAATTAAAATACGTTCATATCCTAACTTAAAACCAAGAAATCCACATTCAAAACCAAAAACCTCATCAAAACCACAAACCTTAGAGAAAACCTAACGGTGTAGATCTAGTTCCTAAATCTACCTAAAAACTTCAAATATCTTCATCTCTAACATCACAATCAAGCTTTAAAACAAAAATCGTAAGAAAGGATGAAGAATTACCTCAGATCTGCGCGTAGAATGAGTCGTCTTCTAGGGTTTTTCGGGAGGAAATGAAAGATAATGGCGGATCTGAAAGAAGAACTCGGTTTCAACAAAAGCCTCGATAGCGCCAGCGCTAGCGCTAGCGCCGGCGGTATCGGACCATTTTGAGTTTTAAATAAAACAAAATTCTATTAAATACCTGAATTTATTCCCTACTATATGTACTAATTGGTGATGCAAGATTTAGTATATTTTGACTTGTATTAGGTGTCCTAGATCTTTCAAATTAACACAAATTCAAAAATGCAATTTTTGGTGTTTAACTATCAAAAACATCTCCTTAAATTCTGCAATTTCAGCATGAAACTACTATTGAGACACCTAATCAAAATCAAGAATCAACAATTTCAAAATCCTCAAAAATCACTTACTGTCTCCCGCGCTAGCGCTACCGCAGGCGCTAGTGTCCATGTTCATTTTTCTGTATTTTTTAAATTTCTAAAAATCCCTTAAAATATATAAATCTATATTTTCTACTTAGTTTTGCACTTCTGTGTTTCTTTATTTTTTTTTTTTGAAAAATCAAATACAAAACTACAAAAACCAAATTACAAAAAATATGCTTTTCTTTTTCGCTTGTGTTGGTTCCTTTGTTTAAAGTCCATCTTTATGCAAAAATCAAATATAAAAATTACAAAAGCAAAAGTTACAAAAATATGCTTTTATTTGCTAAAATCAAATACAAAAATATAAAACTTTAAAACTATCAAAAAAACTGTATGATATTTTTTTGTGAAAAATCAAGCATGATTTAATCTATTATTTAGAAATTCTACAATGTTGCAATTTATCTCTTCAAACTACTTTGGACATTGTCTTTCTTCATGCTTTAATATATCTATTCCAATGTGCATCAATTATAGTTTAAAAGTTGTGTAGGATCAAGTTTAGCATGCCTCTAAGTATGAGAAATGTTTTATGTTTGATAATGATATTTATTCACTCACTTTTTTTGGCATTGTCTACATATGTATTTAATCTAAAGAATGCTTGTGTATGTTTTGTATTAGTACAATAGATTAAAATTGCACAAGTATCTTACCTACACTCCTTATTTTGCACTCTTAAAAAATTAAGAAAAGTGGTTATGTTTTTCATAAAATCTATTGATTTGCAAAACAAGTGTATTCGGAGAACTTTATACAAAATAAAATTATAAAATAAATGACAAAGATAACTCCACCAAGCACTACTTGAACCTCCTGATAAGTCTTAATAAGCATTGTGAGGTTGAGCACCTTGGAAAGAATAGTAAAGTGTGTTGTGCAAATCAAATCCTTCTTTCAACAATAAGAAAAACCACTTACTCTTAAGTACACCGGATCACTAGTTTCAATCTTAAATTTCAATATGTGATCCCCCAAGCACTACTTTGCACCCTGATAAGTCTTGATGAGCATTGTGTGTGCAGAGCACCTTGGTAGTTGTACTTTTTATTGTGCATTAAAGTGTGTGGAAGTAATCTTATTTGCGTCTTATTGTGCTCGTACTTTACATATATCTTGTATTTTTTGATTAAAATATTTGTTTACATTACTCAAAAGTACACTTTTGTGCACATCATTATCTTCCATAACACTTCTTCTCATGAGTATTAGATCCTAATGCTAATTCTATATTACTTTTTATTTATGAAATGCACTAGATAACCTAGCATGTGTTCTATAATGTTTTGTATGTTTTAAATATTATGAATTAAAGTAACATTGTGGTAATTTCTTTTTGATAAACATTATTTCATGCTTGGTTTTATAAAACTTAAAGATCTAACTGCAAAATGATTTACAAAAACATCATCTTTTGTGAACTTTAACTCATATTGTTTTTTGGATTATCATTACTATTTGATGTTTTTGTATTGCTATAAGTCTTCCGCATCTTAACCATATAAGTGTTTTACCTTGCGCTTTTCATGCTTACTTAATATCTTGTACTCTTTGCATCATCACTTATTCTTCAAAATTCCTATCTTTCATTACGTGATAGATTTACTTGGAACACTTTTTATTGGTTACTTCAAACATAAAAATCTTTTATGCTACAAACTCTGAAAATTTTGTAATGCTCATAACTCTGATCTATTTCAATGAAAAACAATTCTATAACTCCTTATCATTTACTTAAAAAGCTCGATCATGCCTTCTCTTCTATTTACAAATTCTTTAGTGCTTTGTTTCCCTACCCACTTTTGCTAATAACAAAGGGGGAGAACTAACATGATAAATATAACCCGATATCATAAACCCAACATGACAACCCGCTATCATAAACCCAACATGACAAATTCAGATGATAGCTTACATATTAGAGGAGCACTCACTTAGGGGGAGCATGTATTTAGGGGGAGCAATTCTAAATAATAAAATCAATAATTATCCTAAGTCATCACTCTCACACACACACAAGTAGAGTTTCATCATGATTATTTATTAATGCTTTTATTTATCATTAATGGATTTGTTATTATCAAAAGGGGGAGTTTGTGAGAACATGGACTTCCACATCTCCTAGGTTTGAGAATAACAAATCCTATGTGTACTTGATCTTGTGTGTTCAAGTGTGCAGGTTAACATAGTCCATATGACTCAAGGAGTACTCATGATGACTGCCCCCAAAATTGAGGCCAAAATTTGAAAAGGCTCACTAGCACCGGCGGTAGCGATAGCGCCCGGCGCTAGCGATGATTAGCGCGATTCCGGCAGTGTTTTTAGAAAGAGCTAGCGCTCGGTGGTAGCTACTAGCGTTGGCGGTAGCATGACGCACAAAAGGCATAGAGCAAAATGTTGCCGCGGATGGGAGATCATGCCGCGCAAAATCTTTCCTAATCCAGGCTAGCGCCGGCGGTAGCGCTAGGGCTATAAAAGGACCCCCTCTCCTCTTGTTTTCGGACACCTATTGCATACACCTCAGAGAGAGTACTAGAATTCCAGAGGCTTGTCTTTGCCGAAATTTGAGGTCCCAGCGAAGCTCTGCCAATTTTTGAAGGAGAATTCCATCACGCCGAATCCAGACGAAGTCCGCTTCAACAAACGCTGATTCTACAGCGGATCTTCGTCTCCGACTTCAGAAGTTCATCTTAAGGGAGGTTTTGTTATTTTATTTCTCTTTCTTCATTGTAAACGGTAGTGAAATCGCCTCGTGTTGGCGACTAGGTCTGGGGTAGACTTAGGGCTAAAATTCGCCTCGTGTTGGCGACTAGATCTAGGCTAGTTCTAGGGGGTGCTCGAGGCCACATCCGGGGAAGGATTGGCTAGAGCGGCTTGAGGCCGAATCCGGGGAGGATAAGGCTAGGGCCACCGGTTCGTGGGGGAAGCGAGTCGGGATAGAAAACAAAAAGAGCTTTTTTATTATTCGCCTCCGATCTCTAGCATCATCGAGATCAAGTTTTGTAAAACTTATTTATCATTAATAAAGCTTGTCTCTCTTTTTGTTTTACTTAACTTATTTCATGTATTTAATCTTGCAATAATTCAAAGTTTAATAAATATAATCTAAAGTTTTTGAAAACACTTATTCACCCCCCCTCTAAGGGCGCCGACCGATCCAACATTATTATCATATTTGTGCCTTGATCTTAAGCATTGTTAAGATCATATTATTTGTATGTGAATTTCATGATTATAAAATTATGACTTTTTCTTTAATTGCAAATATGGTTGTTTAATCTTTAACTTAGAAATTTGTGTTTGAATTAATTCAAAAAATTACATTGGTTTGAAATTTTTATAAGTAATTTCTAGAAAAGTAAAATTTGTTTTAAATTTCTTAAGTAAAAAATCGTAATTTTTAAAAGGCCCTTATTCACCCCCCCCCCCCCTCTCTAAGGGCGCCACAAGATCCAACAATCAACACACATATGAACAACACATACACACATATACATCTACACACACACATCAACAACACATATCAACAAACACATACACACACATACAAAACATCCAAAACAGAATTTACAAAGCATACAAAACAGAAATTCCATACATACAAAACAGAAATTGGAAACACCAAAACAGAAATTCCAAAACAAAACACACATTCGAAAACCTAGCAGAAATTGGAAACATCCAAAACAGAATTTCGAAAACCTAGTAGAATTTCGAAAACGAAACCAGAATTTGGACCTGAGATTTGGAGAAATCCTCGCTGTCGTCGGAGAAGGGGAAGAAGATGCGCGTAGGGTCGCTGTCGCCGGAGATCTGGGGAAGAAGATGCACGTAGGTTTGCTGTCGCCGGAGAAGGGGAAGATGTGTAGGGTTGCTGTCGCCGGAGACCTGGAGAAGCGCAGTCGCTGTCGCGGAAGATGGCGTCGTCGCGCGTCGTCGCAGAACGAAGATGGCGTGTCGCGGAGATGGCGTCGTCGCCGGAGACCTGGGGAACGAAGAAGGGCGTCGTCGCGGAGATGGCGTCGTCGCACGTCGTCGCAGAACGAAGAAGAAGAAGATGGCGTGTCGCGGAACGAAAAAAATCGCGAGAGCTGTGGAGCGAAAATGGCGTGAATCGATTTTTAGGGCGCTGTACGCGGACTGATATCCGCTTCCGGAAAGCTGCCTTTAGGAGCTGTTTTAGATCCGCGATTTTCCGAATCTGGTGCAGCCAAACAGTTACAAAACAGCTCCAGCGGATGGAAAAGAGATTTTCCATCCGCTGGAGCTGTCCCAAACAGACCCTAAGTTCATATTTAATGATTTATGTTTAGATTTTTGGGTTCATGATTGACAATCAAATGCGATGTTATTAACTTTAAGATTAATTGATGTATTTAGAGGACTCCCAAAATATGTAGATATCGTTATTTAAAAAAATGTTATACATAAAAAATAAATACAGATATTGATAAATTGGGCAATCAAAATCTTTAAATTCACCCTGCAAACCATGATGAGCTATGTTTATTTTCGTAAAAGAGCAAACCATTATGCATTTATGCTAATTATATTATTTTATTAATTAGGATTTAAAACTAAATATTGATTACTTTTTAATAATATATTGTGTAGATTTGCACAATTTCAATGTGCCCTGAGATTGAGAAAAATTTTCTGTACGTGTAACGTTTCTACTTTTTTGTGCGCGGATTGTATTTTTAGCCCCAAATAAAGTTCTTTTTAAAAAATAAATCACAGAATATTAATTTACTTATTTTTATGATCATTTTATGATCTCATATGCATATGTTACAGTCTGAAAATACACGTGTTAAAAATTGATTTTTATGAATAAAGTTACATTTGTAAATTACATACGTTTTTACGATTGTAAATTAATATAACTATGAATACAGTTACACTCGTAATTTCAACTAAAAATACTGTCTCGCGTCATTCCATCAAACGCTACGTGTACAAAAAATCTCCCCCAAGATTGATAGTATCCGGTGCTGCTCGTCTTTCTTAAGTGATGTTATAGTAGCGGCCACGGTGGACCCTACTCAAACTGTTCACGCGATTGTGCTTAAGACATGATCAATCATTAAAAAAATCTCTAACAATACATACGTTCAATTATGGGCGGACCCACGCAGAGACACGCCCGGGACGTGCCCGGGCGTAAAAATCACGAAAAAGTAGAAAGTTCGGTTATTACACACATTCCCTCGCTTCTACCCTAATCTCCTCCTCGACAGGAGACCGGGACGCCGAACGATCACTGCAAGTAGCACTCGGATACCTTCGTCCTCCTCACCACCTCCTTCCTACGAACGTTTCGACAACATTATTTTTCTAAGCATCTCTCTCTGACTCTAACTCTCCGTTTCGTGCTCTCCTATTCTCTGTCGAGTGTCGTCACTGGTTCCTTTAGCGACTCCCAAAAACGGCGAGCACAAATTCTCTTCTCATCAATGATAGTTCAACGAGCAGTTCCAAGCTTCTTCCATCTTGTTTTGGCTTTGTTCCTTCATCCATAGCCGTGCACATAAACAATTGCATACTTGTAGTCGCCAGCGTTTTTCTTCCATCCCAAGCAAAGCAAGCTACGGTTTATTCTTCCTTTCCCTTACGTTGAGTTTTCTCTGTAATTGCACTCAAAGATTTCTGTATTAGTTTCTGCGATTTGAAATCAATGAGCTTTTCTCCGTACCTTCAATCAGTTCTATTTTTTCTGTTGCTTTAGTTCACCGATGAAATAATGAAATGAATCGATGAGGTTCTCTCAAACGTTTACTTCCTTTTGCATTTAAGGTGCTTGATAAAATGTTTATAAGTAATTCTAGCACCCTTTAGGCAGAAGTCATTTCCAGATTGATTATTTTATTGCCTGGTCATTTGTTTTTGAAATATAATTTATTGATCCTCTTATAGACTGTGGCTCCGTTTGGGGGGACTTATTTTCACCGATCAAGCGGTTACGACCGCATGAACCGGACCATAATATTTTATGGTCCGGTTCATGCGGTCGTAACCGCTTGACCGGTGAAAATAAGTCCCCCCAAACGGAGCCTGTGTCTCTCCCCTGTTTTGATTTATTGTGTTCTATATGATATGCTACCTCTTATAGTCATGTTTATAAAATTGAAATCTCATGCTTCTGGTTTAACAATATAATATATAAGACTATAGGAGTTTGTCAAAATGAAAATTTGTTTGCAATATCGTACATCTTGTTTAGCTAATTGTTTTATATATATTTATTAGCTAATTATTTTGTGGATGCAATATTTCCGATTAATTTTTTTTTTTAATTTATTATGCCTTGGCTAATCGGAAATCTTAGTTCCGCCACTAAGTTCAATTGATGCATATTGCATTCACCACTCATAATTTTGAGTTTCTCTTGGATTATTAATAATGCCCACTTGCTAACTTAAAGTTTACGCTTCAATTAAAATTAGGACAAATAAACTTCAAACACTTATGAATGGTTTTTTTTACCTCTGAGTTCGTTTCGTGGGTTTTTAACGGAGGGAATTGGTTTTGGTTGAAAACTAAAAATTCTTAGGTTTCGTAAATAAGTCAAACCCATTTTTTTGTTCGTTTGGAGGAATATTTTGAGGGAGAAAATTCAAAACTTGATGAGGATTCATCATAGGCTCTCATTTATGAGAAAAAAACCGGATGGCGGTTACTCCCATAAACCACTTCCCCCACTACTTTAGTGGGAGAGAGTGGGAGATCAAAGCCGGAACCGTCATTCCCACCACCAACCGTCAATCCGAAAATACGCGCTAAGCACGCCAACCGCAACGGGCACGGCGACAGCGCCCCCCCCCCCCCCCCCCCCCCCCCCCCCCCCCCGCCGGTGAGCGGGCCGCGTCAAACCGCGCACCCCATGGGGTGCGGCCGACCACACCCCACATGGGGTGCGGCCAAGCCGCACGCCACATGGGGTGCGGCCAAGCCGCACGCCACATGGGGTACGGCCAAGCCGCACCCACGGGGTGCGGCCTCGCCGCAAGGAGGGCGGCCGGCCGGACCGCACCCCCTTGGGGTGCGGCCAGGCCGCACCCCGCTTGGGGTGCGGCCAAGCCGCACCCCCCCCCCCCTTGCAGGGTGCGGCCAAGCCGCACCCCCCTTTTTTGCGGGGTGTGCCCACGCCGCGCCCCTCCCCGAGGCGGGGTACGGCCGAGCCTCCTCCTCCTTCCGCTTTCCTCACCGGGGGGCTTGCAAGGGGCCCTCCCATATTCGCGCCCTCGTCAGAACGCTCCTGAGCGCGCTTAGACCGCCTCCGCGCTCACGCGCGCTCAGAACGCCTCTAAGCGCGTTCAAAGCGCTTCCATGTTCGTCGCGCGCTCAGAACGCTTCTGAGCGCGCTCAGAGCATTCTCACATTTCCGACTCGCTCACATTTCCGACTCGCTCACATTTCCGACTCGCTCACTTTTCCGACTCGGCTTGCTCATTTTTTGTCTTTTCAGTTTCTCACTTTTCAGGAACAGTTTGTCGCCTTTCCTCGAAGGGCAGGATAGTCATTTACGAAAAATGGTGATCCGTGGGCTCTGAAACCGGAAAATATGATTCGTCCTCCCAGGTGGTTATGGTGGTTACAATGGCAATATTACCGGGCTACCCCCGGCCAAAGCTATAAAAGGACCCCCTAGGCTTCATTTGAGAGGAGCCCGCCTTGATGACCAGAGAGAGCTCCTTGAAGATTTCCACGGATTTCTCCTTCGGCGCTTGAAGATCTCCTTCGTGGACTTGAAGTTTTCCTTCGTCCCGAAAGACGACTCGGTGGTCTCACTTTCATTCTCACGAAAGTGGACACATCGCTCTCACTTTCGTCTTCACGAAAGCGGACAAGGCATTCTCACTTTCGTTCTCTACCGTTCTCAAAAGGAAAAGACTTAGTTTTTTTCGAGAGGTGGCCTATCACCCTCGGAACGTTCTCTCTCTCTCTCTCTAATATTGTAACGAGCGGCGGCCTGTCGCGCTCGAATTCTAAACACTGGATTGTAACCTCTCAGAAGATAGTGATGTTTGGTCGGCACAGCCCCGGCCGCGTGGTTTTTTTACCCTTTCCGGGTTTTTCCACGTTAAAACGTCCCAGTGTACTCAACGAATTTCTCTGTGACAGTTTGCGCGCTTGGTTCGCTCCCGAGCTAAGGTGGTTCAATTCGACCGGTCTACCAAGAGCCCTAAGCGACCAGCAACAGTTTGGCGCCGTCTGTGGAAAGGAATTCCCAAGGTTCTTTAAAGACTCACCAGAGGTAGCACTTTTCGCCAATTGCAATGGCAAGAAGAAGTGCTCGCACTACTGAAGGATCAATCCCGAAGGGGCGCGTCGACCCAGCTCCCTCCCACTCGCTCATCAATGCACCTCTCGCAGAAGAGGCAGTGCTTAGGCCTGCGACGGTGCTGGAAGGGCGCATTCGGCAAATGGAAGAGCAGCAAGCCAAGATGCTGGCTCTCGTAAGAAATCTTGGGGCTCCTCGAGCTCCCATTCAACCCCCAGCGTTGAACGTTCCGCTGCCCCCAGCTCCGGGTCATGCTCCTAACGAGGAGGCCGTTCGAGAAGGAGAAGCTTCAGAAGGATTCTTCAACGAAGCAAGCTCTGCTCACCCTGCCCTGATAGCTAGAGGCCCAGAAGCTGACCACCGTCACCATCACCCTGGAAGAGCTGCCCCTGATCGAGCAATAGAAAGAACCACGCGAGAAGAAATACGCGATATGATAGAAGAGGAGTACGTACAAGCAGGGCGACGCACAGCTCTCGCCCGCCGCCCCGCACACCACGGCTCCCCACTGTCGCCTCAAGTCCTGGCCCATCCAATTCCGAATGGTTTCAAGCTTCCCAACATCGAAACATTCGACGGGACGGATGACCCATTGGAACATGTCAATCACTTCACCACCATCATGAGGATTTACAGCGCCCCCGGTCAACTCCTCTGTCAAGTGTTCCCGGCAACCTTGAAGGGACAAACGCGCACTTGGTTCCACTCCCTGCGAGATGGGGCCATCAGCAACTTCGCTGAAATGACGCAACAGTTCGTGGACCAGTTCATCGCCAATCGTAGGATTGTCCGAGATCCCTCCCATCTCTCTGGAATCCGCCAGAACGACGGAGAAACTCTGAATGATTTTTTTCCGACGCTTCACCTCTGAGGCTCGACAGATCCCGGGAGTCGACCCCGAGCTTTTGCGAGGAGTCTTCCTTGGAGGTCTCCGCCCAAGTGGCTTTTACTCAGCTCTAATGAGAGAAACCGTACCAAGCTATCCTGACCTCGTTCAGCGAGTCGAGGCCCAGATAGCAGCAGATGAGACAATTGAAGCGCACCGCCGGCAGTTCGAGGGGAGCTCGAAGAGGAAGAAAGAGGAGTCACTGCCGCAGACAGTTCCCAATAAGAACAACAAGCATCACGACAACCCCAGCCGAGACCGAAGATCTCACCAGCATCAGGACTACACTCCCCTGAACACTACCAGGACTAACGTTCTCCTCGCCATCCGTGATAACAACGCGCTACGCAGGCCCGAGCCGCTTGCACCAAACAGAGGAAACCAGTTGCAGTATTGTGACTTTCATCGCGGGCATGAACACAGGACCGAAGGCTGCAATCGATTGAAGGACGAAATCGAGCGTCTTGTCCAACAAGGCCTCCTCGGAAGGTTTTTACTAAACCAAGTCCCGAACCAACGCGGAACACGGGGTGACAATCCAGTAGAGGACGACGCAGTACCCCGACACGGATGAACCAGAGATACCGAGCAGGGAAACTTTCCCCCTAATAGAGTGCGCACAGCCCGCATTCCATTTATCATCACTTTCTATTTTCTGCTTCTTCCAGTTATTTGCTTTTTAAAACAGTAAGATACAAGATTGCACTTGTGCACATGTATCCATTGTGTCTTTAAAATTACCACAGTTATTCTATGGCTCTATCAGCAACGCGAATTTTCTAAAACAAAGCTGCGAAAGTTAAGCCCACGTTCTTCGATACTAACACATAGCAACAAATTCGCCAACGTGGTGAAGAGAAGAGGCCTCTCGCGAGTGGAGGATAAGCGTCAAGTACAACAATTTCAACTAGGTCTGCCCAAAAGACCACCTTGCCTCGGCGTTGCTTGGGCGCATTGCCTAGGCGCTGCTCGGGCGCATTGCCTCGGCGCTGCTCGGGCGCATTGCCTCGGCGCTGCTCGGGCGCATTGCCTCGGCGCTGCTCGGGCGAATTGCCTCGGCACTGCTCGGGCGCATTGCCTCGGCGCTGCTTGGGCCCATTGCCTCGGCGCTGCTTGGTCGCATTGCCGCGCATTGCCTCGGCGCTGCTTGGGCGCCTTGCCTCGGCACTGCTTGGGCGCCTTGCCTCGGCTCTGCTTGGGCGCATTGCCTCGACGCTGCTTGGGCGCATTGCCTCGACGCTGCTTGGGCGCATTGCCTCGGCGCTGCTTGGGCGCATTGCCTCGGCGCTGCTTGGGCGCATTGCCTCGGCGCTTCTTGGGCACCTTGCCTCGCCGCTGCTTGGGCGCAATACCTCGGCGCTACTTGGGGACCTCACCTCAGCCCACCTTGAGCACCTCGCCTCAATGCTGCTTCATCGCATCGCCCCAAAGCTCCTCAGGTTTCAGCGCTAAACGACAAACTCGTCACGATCTCTAGCGCAATCGCTGGGCGGCAAGCTCGCGACCGAACAAGACGAGATGTAGGTTTCTCCCACAACTGGAACCAAGTGACGACTTCCGGAAAGTTCGCAAGTCGACAGACTCATGGTTGCGCAAATCGCAACAGCTTACCCTCGGCATGGTACGACGCATCGCACGGAGGTGGTGATGATCAGAATTGCCGCGAAGGAAAATCAACACCTCCGAACTCCTCCGCGCCGGAATTTAGACTCCGAAGGTTTAGGGGGCTTGTGATGAGGATTCATCATGGGCTCTCATTTATGAGAAAGACCGGATGGCGGTTACTCCCATAAACCACTCCCCCCACAACTTTAGTGGGAGAGAGTGGGAGATCAAAGTCGGAACCGCCATTCCCGCAACCAACCGGCAATCCGAAAATACGCGCTAAGCACGCCAACCGCAACGCGCACGGCGACGCCGACCCCCCCCCCCCGCCCGTCGGTGAGCGGGCCGCGTCAAACCGCGCACCCTATGGGGTGCGGCCAAACCGCACCCCTAATGGGGTGCGGCCGACCACACCACACATGGTGTGCGGCCAAGCCGCATGCCACATGGGGTGCGGCCAAGACGCACCCCACAGCCAAGCCGCACCCCTCCTTTTTAGGGTGCGGCCAAGCCGCACCCCCCCCCCCCCCCCCTTGCAGAGTGCGGCCAAGCTGCACCCCCTTTTTTGCGGGGTGCGCCCACGCCGCGCCCCTCCCCGAGGCGGGGTACGGTCGAGCCTCCTCCTCCTTCCGCTTTCCCCACCGGGGGGCTTGCAAGGGGCCCTCCCATATTTGCGCCCTCGTCAGAACGCTCCTGGGCGTGCTTAGAACGCCTTCGCGCTCACGCGCGCTCAGAACGCCTCTAAGCGCGTTTAAAGCGCTTCCATGTTCGTCGCGCGCTCAGAACGCTTCTGAGCGCGCTCGGAGCATTCTCACATTTCCGACTCGCTCACATTTCCGACTCGCTCACTTTTCCGACTCGGCTCGCTCACTTTTTGTCTTTTCAGTTTCTCACTTTTCAGGAACAACTTGTCGCCTTTCCTCGAAGGGCAGGATGGTCATTTACGAAAAATGGTGATCCGTGAGCTCTGAACCGGAAAGTATGATTCGTCCTCCCAGGTGGTTATGGTGGTTACAACGGCAAAATTACCGGGCTACCCCCGGCCAAAGCTATAAAAGGACCCCCTAGGCTTCATTTGAGAGGAGCCCGCCTTGATGACCAGAGAGAGCTCCTTGCAGATTTCCACCGATTTCTCCTTCGGCGCTTGAAGATCTCCTTCGTGGACTTGATGTTTTCCTTCGTCCCGAAAGGCGACTCGGCGGTCTCACTTTAGTTCTCACGACAGCGGACACAGCGCTCTCACTTTCGTCTTCACGAAAGCGGACAAGACATTCTCACTTTCGTTCTCTACCGTTCTCAGAAGGAAAAGACTTAGTTTTTTCCGAGAGGTGGCCTGTCACCCTCGGAACGTTCTCTCTCTCTCTCTAATATTGTAACGAGCGGCGGCCTGTCGCGCTCGAATTCTAAACACCGGATTGTAACCTCTCAGAAGATAGTGAAGTTTGGTCGGCACAGCCCCGTCCGCGTGGTTTTTTTACCCTTTCCTGGTTTTTCCACGTTAAAATGTCCCAGTGTACTCAACGAATTTCTCTGTGACTGTTTGCGCGCTTGGTTCGCTCCCGAGCTAAGGTGGTTCAATTCGACCGGTCTACCAAGAGCCCTAAGCGACCCGCAACAAAACTGAAATTTTTTGGGGTAATGTGTTCAAGCTGCTCCTATTCATCTTCTTCCTAAAGATTTCAAGCTTCTCCTCCTTTAGGATCTAACCCTAAAGGTCCTCCTTTAGGCTCTAACACTAAAGAAAACATCAGGCTGCTCCTCTAAAGAGCATTAGAAACTACAAGGAAACAAAAACGATGATCCATGGAAGCTTGTGTTTTCGCCGCTGCTCCATGGATCCCATAAATGAAGAGGAAAGGAAATAAAAATGGTGATCCATGAAAACGACGAGCAAAAATGAAAGCCCATGTTTTAGCCGTTGCTCCATGGATCTCAAAGCTCGAGTTGCAAAACCGCCTTCCAACTCTTTCTTCTTCACGAATCCTTTCAGCTCGAGCTACAAAACCGACCAAATTAGGTCGATTTTGTGTTAGCTTAAGCCAATTCTCTCCAGAAAAAAATCTCAAACAAAAATAAAAATTCAAATTGTATGTCCCAATTCCTTCCTCCCAAAATCGATCAGACCAATTCCATCCTTCAAAAATATCAAATGAATACAAAAATTGAAATTGGGTGTACCAATTCCAATTTCTTCGTCCTAAAACCTGCGAAACGAACTCACTAAAGTTTTCATAAATATATCAATTGTAATTTTCGAAAACCAGAGATATAGTTGTGTATATCTTAAGATTTTATATAAAAAAAATTACAATAATTCTAAGTCTTATTAAGGCTCTGTTTGGCTCCACATTTTACAGCTGCATGCCACTCTTTTTAAAATCGCCCCGCCAAACAGTTTTTTATGGTAAGCAGTGCAAAAATACACCGCTCGAAAATTGCCCAAATACCGCGTTTTCGAGTAGTGAGAATATTTCACGACTCCTGAATCGCATGGATATCATGTATGACCCCCCTCCTCCTTACTAGAGAGTTTCCGGACCTTATGCACAGAACGCCGTCTTACGGTGACTCCAACTCATAGGTTAGCTATCACCGCTCAACGCCGACCCTGTCGGCTAGTTCGATCATATCACAGACCAATTTTGCAAGAAAGAATACTAACAAATATGACAAGTCCACAACCACAGGCACACACACACATATATATATACATATATTAATATATATATCTATATATATATATATATAAAGAATGCAAATAGTCCACATTGAGAACAAACTAAAAGAGTGCAAGGGCTTAAGCCCGGTACAAGTCCAAAAGGAAATAATAAAGCACTCTCTCACTCTACACTATGCGGAAGCTACACAAAATACTCTCCAACCTGTCAACGTGTGGTAGTAGTGATGCGCGACATCTGCTCCTCAGGGTCTACCGTCTCGTCATGCCTGACGTACCGCGGCTCCTGCTCCTTGATCTCCTGATGTTATGGCCACATCCGACCGTTAGTCAAAAAGACTAAGCCAATTTTGTCCTCCCCCCCGACTCCTAGGTACCGAGTGAGAGGACGAAGCGAAGGACTGTAAGGGGTAAAAGAAAGATATGTGACATGAATTATACTAACAGTGTATATAAATAAACGAGCAGTATGTATAACAACAATAGGTAATAAATGTGCAGTAAGTAAACGCAGTGCAAGTAAAGGTAATAAGTAAACTACTACGCTATCAATTAGAGCACCTTAACTTATATGAAAGCCCACAAACTTATAAGTTAAGATTTCTGAAATTGTATTTTATCATATAAAAGAGCTCATACTAATTTATATGATAAGGGTCTGTAAATGTATATGCCTATAGAATGTTTGAATGTTACGTTATGTTGTGCTATGTTCATACAATGCAACTCACTCACACGACTTTGCGCGCACAGACCATTAGTTCCCACTTTTCGGAGGTAGCAAACCTCTCAGGTACTTCTGTCGTGGCTACAAAAATTGTGTATCGGGCACTCCACTTCTAGGTGGGTATACACACTTACCAGACCTAGACCTTACGTACGCTATTGTACACATCCTAGGTGCACTTCCGTGAGCTCTTGCGTACTCTTGCTGGCATCTCGCCAGTCTTTATGGTCGGGGGTGGGTTACTAGGGATTTTCTGCTAGACCGCAGTAAAGTAACCTACTGGCGTTATAACTCACCACACCCTGCCAAAGTCAACGTACTGCCAACGGTGTGACAAATGGACCCATACTGAAGACCCGCCACTAGTTTATGCACATGCAAGGTTTAACACATCACCCGAGCCTCCAGCTCGCATGACCAACTACTTTTGAACCGTTCTATCATATACATTGGGATGAGGTTTACCTTTCTCAACTTTCGTTATTTATGGTTACTCTTGTTTGTTATTTAGGCGATCATAGTGATTTTAAGATAAATTCTGGACTTCCCGAGAGATACCCGGTGAAGGGCTCGCAGCGGTACTAGAAGGTATTTTGGGGTGACACCCCATACCTTCCTTTCTTAGAATATTTACTTTATTAGTAGCTACCCATTGTTAAGGTTATCCTCTTGGTTGCTCTAAATTACTTAACGATGACTTAGAACTCCTTTATGCAACTTGATTACCTATTTACGATGCATGGTGCAAACTCTTAGATGTTCATCTATATGTCCAACCCTAACCTTGAAATGCATCATGATCTCATTATCCTTCTAAATATCACTATAAATGCCTAGGGTAAAACCTCTCAAAATGCTTTCAATTATTCATCGTGTGACACACTTCTAGTTGCTATTCACTATAGGGCTGAAGTCCTTTAGTAGGGCTACAACTTATAGGGACTGATGTGATGCATGCCCTATCTGTGTTCCAAATTTCATTCCATTTCTACATGTTCTGGCTAGTCTAAATACTACCTTAAGTTTTTGCTATTCACAACCCAACTCAAGCATTGAACTAGGTTGATCTATATGATGTGAACTTCACTATAACTTGGCCAAATGTCCTAAAATTTATACCATAGGTTATTCATGACCAAATTATGAGATGGTCAGAAATTCATAATTTCCCAATTATTTTGGCTATTTATAAAAATACTTTAAGGATAATGCACACCTCTCTTTACACATGAAGTACTAGTTTCAGAAGTCAAAGTACTACCAATATTTTGCCAATGGAATGTAATGGTAAAATTTCATGAATGACTAAATTTCATAATTTTTCAAAGCATTTGTGCCCAATATTTAAATATTTGAATATTTGGGTCAATTGGCCACATTACACAGTAAGTACACGATTAACTCAACCAAGAATTCTGGAAAAATTACCATAGGTTTACTTTATAAAGATCTAAAAATAGTCTAGCCAAACTTTTGGAGTTTTCCAGGTGATATCAATCATATAAATTTCATTAATGCATAAGTGTGACAAAGGACATTTTTGGTAATTTACAGTGTCAATGACTTCCAAAATCCCACCAAAATTTTCAGAGAAATATTTCAGTATAGGATACCATATGACAGAAATTTGGATTTTTCTCCAGACATTAGATGATGTTTATTTCATTTATGTACTTATGTGACAAAATCAATTATGCTCAAATAACTAGGGAAATCAACTCCAAAAATACTAATAAAATTTCCAGAGGTGTATATTACTCTAAAACATCTAGTGGAAGGAAATCAGATTTATCTTAAGTTATTTGATAACTTTTATTTGACTAATACACTTATGTGAGATTAATGTTATTAATTAAATACTTAGAATTTTTCATTCCAAAAATCCTAACTTTTCTATAGATGATACCCTCCATCATATTATGTGTATTGCTCAAATATCATGAGCATATAACAAACCATTTGTGATAAATTCACAAAATATCAAATAGTGTTATATGCACACCACCCTTCCATACATCTCATTATTATGTATGAGGAATATAATGTTCTACAGTGGCCCAAATGACCACATATTTTAACATGTGATGTTTTATGACCTACCAAACATATCACCCAAGATTTGGGACATTTTGAGTTTATCTAACCACAATTATTTCATTAATATGAAAAATCATATTTACCACAAAACCTTAAAAAATGTTGGCAAAAATTTATGTTTTTTTGGCAAGGGATGTATCTATGCCATATAAACTTATTACGAAAATATTAGACCAATCCAAGCATCTATGTGAGTAAGATCTACAAAATAAGGACTGCTCACCCCTTAGGACACACCTCACTATAATGGCCCTACAGGGAGCTATAGGCCACCAAACTTGGTGATTCAAATTCCTATAGACAGTAGACCTCAAGGGCTACAAAACTTGTCTCAGGCATTTTTGTCTAAAAAGGCCTCTATGTAGCCTAAATAATTAATCTAAACTTCAGTACATAGTGTGACAAAATGATTTCATTACATTAATATGGTATGCGGGTAACCATCAACCCAAATCAGACGACTAGGGGTCATCATCCCCAATAGGCTGACGGAAGACATTTAAACTTCATGAGGCCTTTGCCTTTGCAATTGCCGTCCACCTGAGGGCCACCATTGCCTGCCGCCACCGCCATCACCTCAGTTGAGGTGGTGGCTATCGATTGGTGGCGACACGACCACCGGAGGAGGTGTCTCCGACGAACCCGAGCGGGGTGAAAAGCTCGACAAAATCTCACTTATCTCACATGGATTGCGGCTCAATTGAGCCTGCTTTCTCAGCCTAATGACCTAGAGAGCTAGCATAGAGGGAGAGGAGGAGAAACCGACCTCAATTGTGGCTCGACGGCGGGTGCTCCGATGGGTGGCCATGGATTTCTCCGTCTCTGGCGAGCTTGCTTGATCGGTTGATTCTCCACCAAAAGATATGTTCTAAGAGGCTTGCTCGACTGTTAAGGACCCTCTGAAGATGATGGAATGGTCAAATGGAGGTGGTGATGGATGTATAGAGAGGATGGAGGGTGGAGTGTTTCGACCATGGCTTGTACAACCTCCCCTCAGTGGCTGAGCGGCTTCCATGCTCTGAAAATAATGTTCACAGTCTGAGGGGCCAGCTATAGCCTTGGGCAAGGAGGTAAGGGGCCATGGAAGCTCCCTTACTCAAAAGTGTCTTTTACCTCAAGAGGAAAATGACAATTTTGCCCCATGCTCACACTCTATCTCTCTCTCTCTCCAATTTCAGATGTGGGGTGCCAATAGACTTGTGGCATGCTGGTTAGGCATGGGGTGGGGCCTTGGTTCACTTGAATTCCATTTGGTCTTTCATTTTCTTTCTTAAGGCCTTATGTTGACCATGGTTGACTTTTACATTGACTTGGTCAAATTGGTGGGTGGGTTAGCCCCACTTGATTGTAATGAGTCATATGACCTTACCCAAAGTCCACTGAACCATGGTGTGGCTCCAATTTGGTTAATTGATCTATATGGAGTGAGTTTGACCCAAATTGACCTAAGTTTGACTTTGGTCAAATTGGATGGATTAGTTAACCACTTGATAGGGCTTTTGGCTCCAATAGATCTCTAATGGGGTTAGAAGGTTAGGGGTGAAGTCAATTTCACCAATTGAAGGTCAATTGGTCCTTGGTTGGGTTGATTTGGGCTATGTTGACCAAAAGTTGACTTTGGTCAATACCATGAAATTGGGTGGAACCAATTAGTGATTATTGACCTAATGACCTTCCTTAGTGGTTAGGGGAACATATGTATGGTCAATTTGATGTATGTAAGGTCAATTGAGTCTATTTATGTTGACCGAAGTTTGACTTTAGTGAATTTGACCTATTTGGTTGACCAATTGCTGGGGTTCTTGGTCAAGTGAGTCTCAATTAGGGTTAAGAACATAATGGTGAGGTCAATTAGTGTTTGTGAGTTCAATTTTGGCTAATTTGACCTAAGTTGGCTTGTGCTCACTTGTGTGCACTATGTGAGTTCACCCCAACTTAGTGAACTCTAAGGTCAAACTATGTCGACATATGGTGTTGTTGTAGGTTATGAACACATGCGTGATTGCGCTCTAGCTAGTAGAGTTTAAATTTAACTGTTTAAATAATTGTTGCATTTCAGTTATTACTGGTTTGTTTATTTAGCTTGCTCCTAGCTTACTACATGTTATATATATATATATATATATTTCTTTAACTACTATATAGAAGAAGTTGTCTTTGGTTCAACATTCAAAATTGCCAAATATAGCCTCATTCTTTTACTCCAATGACTTAACATATATTATAAAAAAATGAAAATTCATAAAATATAATGACTTTTTGTGTAATTACACAAAACTCCTATAATAAAAATAATAATGGAAATTCATAATATCCAAAAGTTTTTAGTAGACCTCCTAAACCTACAATGATAGGTTATCATTAGGCCTACAAAACTAATTTCAAAATATAATGGCTCACTTTAAAATGATTTTTTGTTGAAATATCAATATTTTTGAAAAAAAATAATTATAAAATATTGATGTATATTTTTTACGGTCATTTTGAGTACTCATATGTATATGTTGCGGGAGAAGCCCGCCGTCGCTGGCCAGGTTCTGTCAAATGCGGGCGCACCCGCTCGAATGTGGGCGCAGCCCACTAAGACTCAGCGAGCACGGGCGAAGCCCGTGCGGAGCTGCTCGTGCGGAGCTCCTCCCCAAGCCTTATGGATCTTGGGGAGGAGGTGTGAATCCACTTAGTCTGTGACTAACGGTTATTGAATAACCATTAACAGGAGATGGAGCAGTGCGAAGTTCAGATAGCACATGAGAGCATACCTGCCTTAAAGCCCGCACGAGCAGACGCACCAGCATCGTCTTTGGACTTTAGAGATATGAGCATATAGTACTTAGAAGCAGCGAGAGTAAAATGAAGTTGTTCAGCCGTGTTAGGGTCTGATGTATAAACAGTTGGCTTCGACCTTGGTATATATACATGCGCTTTGATTTCTGATTTGCTTCAGCGTTGCTGATCTAATGTGATGATTGGCCAAAGCCTGACAAGGCAATCATTCTATGCTTGAAGAGTGGGTATGTTGCCACTCAGAAAGCATAGGGTGGCCATCTTAGGTGGTAAGACTCGTCTACGACCCGACCCGATTGGGGTTAGGGGACGGGTGGGGGGGGGGGGGGGGGGGTCTTACAATTGGATCAGAGCATTCACGATCCGTTATTGTGGGGAAGCTTCAGAATCCTTCCTTCCCACTCTCCATTTCTTGGTTCGGGGCGAACCATGCATCAGAAGTCTGGTGGACCCTTTAGGTAGTCGTGTAAGATTTTAGGTTGCACGTTTGCACACCCGCACACACTCTTTTTCGCTTTAGTCAGTTCTGCAAATTCCATTACTTTACAAACTCCTGACCCTTCCCCCGTTACTTCTTCAGATACCAGAGTCAAGTAACGGGAGATCTTCCTCGATTGACCAGTACCACTCGATGACTCCACCACCTGCTCCCTTTGCAGTGACGGAGTTGGGTTAGACCCTCACAACCTTGCTAGGCACATTCCAGACTGCTAATGCCCAACAATAACAACAATTCATTCATAAGTCTAACATGATAACGACCTTCCGAGGGTTGAGACCTCGTACTTACCGAGGTTGTGAGACTGCTATGCAGACAGAAGAGTGGGTAGAAAGAGCCGAGGAACTGCTAGTAGGGATGAGATGCCCAACAGTTTTTAAAGTTTCATTGGTGGTAACCCTACTTGAGGAATATGCCAGCGACTGGTGGCGTGCAGCTATTCGTTTCACTTTTATAGGACGCCCACTCAACGTTATTCTATGGGGAGAATTTTCTGAGGTATTTTTAGAACACTACATACCAGATGTCGACCGTGCTGAGCTATATGAGTGCTTTCTGCAGATTCGTCAAGGAGATATGACGATACTAGAATACTGGAGAGAGTTTATCCACTTAGACCATTTTGCGGGAATATTAGCAATGACAGACAGAGACAGAGTTGCTAGGTTTTACCGAGGCCCGCACGATGACCTCCTCCAGGCCCTGATTATGATATCACACACTTCATTCCACAACATCGCCACCCACACCGCTGCACTAGAGATGGACCAGATTATGGTACCCCAGCAACAGAGGAGACCTATAGAGACATCGGTTGCACCACGAGGACGGGAGAGGGTAGTTGTTCCTCGATGACAGTTTTGAGATAGAAGACAGCATCGCCGCCACCAACCATACCGACTATCACCCCAGCAGGCACCAACAGTGCTACAAGATGTACCCTTCACAGGGAATTGCTTTCTGTGCCATCAGCCCGGACACATATGAGCATTCTGCCCGCGGGCCGTGGAGAGGCCTGGTTAAGGAGCTATTCAGGGAGCTGCAGATAGAGGATGAGAGCCACAGAGGAATGGAAAAGCCGCACCTATGGAGGCTTATGCTTTAGGCTTACAGTAAGGAATAACTCCGAATATAGTTATCGGTATATAGTTTCTCGGTGGTGCTTATCTTTTAGCTTGATGTAATCTCGGTTGTTATAAATGTTGTTGTAAGATAAATTAATAACTCATTCCATGATTACTTATGGTAGAAGGTCAACCTGTAAAAACCCTATTTAATACAAGAGCCACGCACACCTTTGTATCACGATACTTTGTTTCTTCAAAGACCAACGTCATCCGATCGGCCGGAATGTTAATACGTATTCACATTCCGGATGGATCGGGTTTAACCTTTACGGAGAAATGTTCATTCCAAGCCCTCTGGAAAACATGGAATTCAAATTTTACGTGACCATATTAACGATAATCGATTTTAACACCATTCTAGGAATGGATTGTCTGACTGAGCATAAGGCCCAAATCCATTGCTCAACCAGGAAGATCAACCTCCAAAACTCGAATGGACAGTCCATCACGCTGAAAAGGTATTCCCTCCATCTCACGCATAATTTTAACTTCTGCACGGCCCGCTAGGGCAGTTAGACAGAGAGTTAAATCGACTTACGGTTCGGAATACTTGTCTCTTATCAAGAATCGACGAGTTATTCGACCAACTGTAAGGTGCTTCCTAAGATTGATAAACGATCAGGCTATTACCAACTTCGGATCCGGGAGAAGGATGTACCTAAAACTGTATTCAGCTCCCGGTATGGACATTATGAATTCATGGTAATGTTTTTTGGGTTAACCGCCCGCATTCATGACTTTGATGTATAGAGTGTTCGAACCCTACTTAGGTCACTTCGTTATCGCCTTCGTAGATGACATCTTTATCTACTCTAGAAGCAAAGAAGACCATGTGAGGCAACATTTAATGTGCTAAAAGAATCGCTTGACCTCAGCGCCGATCCTTACAATTCCATTTGGAACAAAGGGATTCCAAATCTACACCGACGTATCTCCGAAAGGATTGGGAGTCGTGCTGATGCAATACATCAAAGTGATTGCTTAGCGTCTCGGCAATTGAAGCCACACGAGCCTAACTACCTGGCCCACGACTTAGAATTGGGTATGGTAGTCCTTGTCCTCAAAATTTAGAGGCACTACCTATACGGAACTAAATATAAAATCTTCTCCGACCGCAAAAGTCTCAAATATGTCTTCACCAAAAAAGAATTGAACCTCTGTCAACGTCGGTGGTTGGATTTTTTTTTTGCGATTATGATTTCTCCCTTCAATACCACCCCAGTAAGGCCAGTAAGGTTGTCGATGCCCTGAGTCGTCAACTCATAGTAGCAGGAAGCTAGATTGAGGCAATACCTGAAGAATTATTATGATCCTTATCAGACTTGAGTATCACCCTAATTTCTCGAAGAGACCCAGTAGAATATCAAGTTCAGATGTGTTGGATGGAAATTCAATGTAATTGTCAGTACCAAATTCGTGAAGCCCAGAAGATTGACTCGAAGGCGGCTCCGATCATCCAATCGCTACAAGATGGGGTGCAAGAAGACTTCAATCTATGTGAGGGCATCCTGCAGAATAAGCACGGAGTCTTTATTCCCTCCACCGGAGAAACTCGAGAGGAGATATTATGAGAAGCTCACCAATCCAGGTATTCTATTCACCCTGGAGCAGTTAAAATGTATATTGACATGCGTTATACTCTATATTGGCCGGAATAAAAAAAGGATGCCACGGATTATGTAGCACATTGCCAAACCCGCCAAATGGTCAAGACAGAGTGTCGAAGTCTGGGAGGTTTGATGCAACCTCTACCAATACTAGAATGGAAATTTGAAGATATTTCGGTGGATTTTGTACATGGTCTACCTCAATCTTGTGCAGGAAATGACTCTATATGGGTCGTAGTAGATCACCTCACTAATATGGCTCGATATATCCCTAATCAGCAAGGTGGTGGCGTTGATGTGTTAGCCAGGATTTTCATGAAGCAAGTAGTTCGATTTCACGGGGTACCAAAATAATCGTCTCTGACCACGATGGACACTTTACTTCAAAGGAGGGGAGACAGTGCATGCTTATTTGGGCACAAAACTAGTTTTTTGCATCGCATTCCACCCCCAAACTGACGGTCAAACAGAGATAATGAATCGAACCACAGAAGTTCTTCTTCGACTGTGCATAGTGGAGCATAACGAGCCCTGAGAGCAACTTCTGCCTCTGGTAGAATTCTCATATAATAATAGCTTCCAGGACAACATCAAAATGACCCCGTATGAAGCCCTTTATGGGAGACGCTGCCAAACACCATTATCTTAGGCACAAGATGAAGATCCTGAGGCATTAGGTGTAACATACACTGATGACACCACCGCAACACTAAGATTGATCCGAGATCGGATGTTGGAGGCACATAGCAAACATGCTAAATATTATGATGCTTGAGAACGACGGTAGAGTTTAGCGTAGGAGATATAATATCCTTGAAGATCAAGCCTATGCATGGTATCTCCCGATAAAGAAGCAAAAGAAGCTGAACTCACGCTATTTGGGCCCTTACCCAATCATAGAATGAGTTGACCCCGTTGCATATCGATTACCACTACCACCAGAATTGGGAAATCTGCATGATGTTCTCCACGTCTCTTCATTACGACATGTCCTTCGACAACCCGATCAACATATTCCTATACCCCCAGTACCCGTGCAGTCTGACATATCTCTACAGTTAGTGCCCGTGTGAATGGTTAACTCAAAAATCAAGAATCTGCGGAATAAAGTCATAAACATTGTTAAGATATTATGGTTAAATCACGATTGTAATGAATACACATGAAAAGCAGAGAGCCTCATCAGAGAAAAGTACCCATAACATTTTCCCCAAGTATGTTACATTTTCAAACACCCCCAACTTTAAGCAATTTTCGGGGACGAAAATCCTCTTATTATTATTGGATTGTAACATCCCGACTTTTATTGGGTCACTAGGATCCTAGATGACCCAATAAAAGTGATCTGATCACCTGTAGGGTGCCCTAGAAGCTAGTCAGTGACCCATGTAGTATATTGAGCATATGCGTTTTGAATTGACTTCCGTCAGTTGCGTTGGACACGTATAGTTGATATGAGTGCAACATAACTCGTTTCGTTCTGATCTGAGGTCGTTTAGAGAGAACGTGTATTTTGAGTATCGTAGCGCGTCACGTCGACGCTGTTTTAGTATATTGAGCATACGTGCTCCAAATCGACATCTATCAGTTATGTTGGACTCGCATAGTTGATACGAGTGCAACAGAACTCATTATCCGATCTGAGGTTGTTTAGAGAAAATGACCTTTTTGAGTATCACAGCGCGTCACGACGCCGTCGTTTTAGTATATTGAGCATACATGCTCCAAATCGACTTCCATCAGTCGCGCTGGACTCATATAGTTGATACGAGTGCATCAGAACTCGTTTCATTCCGATCCGAGGTCGTTTAGAGAAAACGACCATTTTGAGTATCATAGCGCCACGACGACGCTGTTTTAGTATATTGAGCGTACGTGCTCCGAATCAACTTCCGTCAATTGCATTAGACTCGTATAATTGATACGAGTGCAATGAAACTCGTTTCGCCTCGATTCCATGTCGTTTAGAGAAAAAGACCATTTTGAGTATCGTAGCGCGTCATGGCGACACCATTTTAGTATGCTCTAAATCGATTTCCGTCAGTTGCATTAGACACGTACAGTTGATACGAGTGCAACGGAACTCATTTCGTCTCGATATCAGGTCGTTTAGAGAAACTGACCATTTTAAGTATCATAGCGCATTACGCTGATGCCATTTTAGTATATTAAGAAAATGAACTCGGAATTGACCCAAGCCAGTTTCAATGGACTCGTATGATCAATACGAGAGCAACAAAATTCGTTACGCTCAATTCCGACATCGTTTGGTCGAGTAATAAAGATATAACGCGTAAAAATATATGACGTCTCGAAAAACGTGAACACTTGAGTTTGACCCCGACGCATCAACAATAGCTTGACACTCGACGACTTGGACCTACATTGACCTTGACCCACCAAGGGGACCCACCCTAGGGTTGACTTTGGTCAAACCTCTATAAAAAAGACTTATTTTGAATTATTCAAAAAAAGGACCCTCCACTAATGCCCCACCATTAAGCCCAAACAATGGGCCCAATATCAGCCTAAATAGGCTTTGGTTTGTGCATTATTGGCTGAACCCAAGGTAGCGAGAGGAAGCAAAGGGGCCACTCTCTCTCTCCCTCCCTCTTTCCCTACATGGTGAAATAGGTTAAACTTAACCCTATAGGCAAGTACACTCCTCCTATAGAGGAGTGACAGCTGCCAACCATGGTTGGGCAAGCAAACCATGGTTCCATCCTCCCCTTGGCCAACAAGAGAGGAGGGAGGGGTTCTCTTCTCCCTCTATAAAATAACCCCTCCACCTTTTCTTCAGCCCCCACCCCTCTTTCCAAGCTCAGTCGAACCCGGCCAAGCCACCCCTTGTCGGAGCCCCACCTCGCCCAAAAACGCGAGCCGAGCTCTACCACCCTCCACCACCTTCCATGACGGATCTCGTCGAGAGCTCCCGGAGGCCTCCAAACCAGGTGGGACCTCCTCCTCTCCTTCCTCCCTACCTTTTGGCGGCAAGAGCCCGCAAGATGGGGGGGGGGGGGGGGGGGGGGGGGCGTACAGGAAACTCTATTTTTTAATTAAAATTTATAATTATATTTATTATTTCATTTGTATTTTCTGGGCCTTATTAGAAAACCAAATGCATTTGTATAAACAGTTGGCTTCGGCATTGGTTTATATACATGTGGTTTGGTTTATGATTTGCTTCCGCGTTGCTGATCTGATGTGATGATTGACCAAAGTTTGACAAGGCGATCATTCTACGCTTGAAGAGTGAGTTTGTTGCCACTCTGAAAGTATAGGGTGACTGTCTTGGGCGGTAAGGTCCATCTCCGACCTGACCCGGTTGCGGTTAGGGGAGGGGGGAAGGATTGCATACTGCACTTGATACTTATTGGATTTGGAATATATTCATTGTTCTAATATTTTATTATGAGTGCAGGTGACAGGTGTGGGTGAATGATAGCGCACAAGGAGATATGAAAGCCGCCAAGCAGGCTACGTACCTTCGGTATAACGTAACTTAGCAGCATCTTTCCTATATATCTCATGGTAATAATTGTTGATAGAGCCATGACTGATATGGTATATGCGGCCTAGATGTTGTTGTTGCTCATACAAGTCTTAAATATTGGGTTTATGTGATAGTTAGTCTTCCGCAAATATATTTATGTCTTCCGCTAAATTGATATAAGGTACAACTAATTAATGGTGCCTTCCGCTAAATAATTGCTTTCCTACTCTTTTTAAGTGTGATGAAAGTCACATAGCATCACCGTCGATGCGTGACATCAGAGTAAACCAATAAGAGGTGTCAGAGATGGTCGTGCCTCCACCCTCATGGAGTCACTACGATGTTGGATGTTGGTAGTGCTGTGCGAGAAGATTCCCGTTCGGACCGCTAATTCCGACGGCGAGGTCTTACAAGGGAAGTCATATGAGGTCACCAAATCTTAAAATGGATAACTCTTCGCAGTGTGTGAACTGCCATCCACCCGTTACAATGATGTCCTATTTATAGGCAAAGATAGGGGGTATCCACCCCCCCCCCCCCCCCCCACCCCCCACCCCCCACCCCCGACGAGATCCCTATGAGGTCACCGAGAAGCTGCCGTGATGAATTTCGTCGAGCTGAATGTTGCCAAGCTGAATTCTAACAAGTTGAATTCCGTCGAGCTGTATTCCGTTGAGCTGAATGTCATCGAGTTGAATGTCCCCGAGTTAAATGACGCTGAGCTGAATTCCGTCGAGCTGAATTCCACCGAGCTGAAGGCTTGAGGCCGTCGAGAAGGACTTCTGAGGTTACTTCTTTATGCATTCCTGATCTCGACGAACTACATGTTATACATCTATATTATATATAGAGTTGATCTTGTCTATCTGATCAAAGTTTATTTGGTTATTCAATTGAAGTGAATTCAAATTCGAATTCAAGTACAAATCCTAATATGAATCTCTGAATTTTATGCAAATTTGAATTAGATTGAAGAGATATTTGTTTTGATTAGTGAACACCCTTCTTGCAGGTATGGTTAAATTTTGGTAACAACTTTCGTGTTAGTGAATTAGTTATTGAGTGTCGGTGGAGGTTGATTTGCAAATTATGGATATCCCATACAAAGCTTTGGTTGGGTAGAGAATCGTATGTTGCCATACTTCCAATGGAATTTTTACATCGAGGTCAGCTATTTGGGGAGATGAAGATGAATAGAGGGCTGGAGTGGACATTGTTTGGGAAGGTTAATTTTCTCTATCGTTGGCTATATTTCCGATGGCTTGTGCGCATGGATAAGGTGCCAAAAAATTGGTTAAGTTTCCTGTGGAGTTTGATACCATCAACTCGGTGTGAGATGTGTTTAAATCACGAAGAAACACTAATGCATATTTTATGTGATTGCTCTTAATTAGTAGAGGTATGTATGGTTACTTCTTGTACCTACGTCGTTAGTTCCTTTCTTTGTAGATGATTTAGTTTGGTGAATTAATACGAATGTAAGTGGGAGGGATGCTATATTTGTCAATGAGATTAGCTGTAAATACATCTTTATTATTAAAATAAGGCATCTTTGGCACACGCCTGTGTGCCTCAGGCCATGTGTCAAAAACTTCGGTCAGGGATGCGGGCGCTGAACCCCGCATGTCTTGTTCAACATCAGTCGTCTCCTTTGGGTTAGAATTCGAGAGATACAATTAACAATTGTGGTAAGTTTGAACTTTCAGGATGCATTATTCTCCAAGTGCCGACAAAGGTTGGTGTGTAAATTATTGGCTTTCCCATACAAAGCTTTGGTTGAGTAGAGGATCGGTGGATATGTTGTCATACTTCCAATAGAATTTTTAAATCAAGGTCGTCTTATATTCAGCTACTTGTGGAGATAGAGATGAATAGAGGGTTGGAGTGGACATGGCTTTGGAAGCTTAACATTCCCTCTCGTTGGCAACATTTCCTATGGCTTGCACGCATGGATAAGGTGCCGACAAATTGATTACGTTTCCAGTGGGCCGGGTTTGACACCATCAATTGTGTGTGAGATGTGTTATATTTATCAATGAGATTAGCTGGAAATACATCTTTATAAATACAATATATCGCCTTTCGACAAGATGCTATACATTCTATAGAGAAGAGGTGGATATGGATGCTAATAGTATTTGTGCTGGAACTATGTGGTATGGTTCAGCAACTACCCCAATCGAATTATTTGGCCCCACCCGTTATCAGTGGGATCAAGGGTATTTCCAGCAAGAAATATATCGAAGAGTTGGCGCCGGACTAGCCGAAAATCTGAGTTTATCGGAAGCTTGGTCTAAAATTCCCGAAAAATTAGCTTTTTACGATTACATTGGTAATAATCCGGCGAAAGGGGGATTATTCAGAGCAGGTCTATTTTCAAAAACAAAGGAGCTGCAAGTAGTATAGAAAAGAAAGATCCAAAGCTTGGGCCCTATAAGACATATCAAGTGGAGCCTCCGCCTTAGGGGTTTGACATGGCGGCAAAGGATAATCGGTACTAAGGGCGATGAAGGATCGCTGATCAGGGGCAATGCAAGGGAGTGGTTATGTAGATTTCAAGCCTATTTTGTTGTCTATACAAATGTAGATTCCGAATTGTATGATGTACAAATGTGTTTGGTGTTAACTTGCCAAGAGGGCTACCGTAATGTCATTTGCGAGATTGATTTTATTACCATTATTACTCTTGTTAAGAAGACCAAGTGGATTTTCATCCATTAGCGTCACTTATTCTGGATATTAGAAGTCATCACCAACATGATTGGAATTGTTCTATCCAACATGCTTTCCGCAAGGCGAATTTTTTGTGTTGACGCCTTATCTATGACGGGATGTGAGTCTTGCCTTGCATATGAGGTGTAACATCCCGATAACGAACTTCTATATCCTTTAGATATTATTTGACCCGTTAGGGTCTAGTGGGCTTGGTTGGCACCAAAATGGTGGTTAATATTCTATTGGGTGTTATTGACCCAATAAGTCACTCAATTCACTCATCGACCCGCGTGAATATTATCAGCACAAGCGAACAGTAGACCCCTCCTAGGTGTGTGTGAATCGACTCATTAGGTCTTAGTAAGCCTAAGTTACACACGAATAGTACACCCATACTCTAAACAAGTCAAATCGACCCATTATGACACATATTCATCGAGTTGATCAACTTGAATTTTGTAAAACTCGAAATTACCATAATTTGTCTAAACACACGTACACCAAACAACCCCACTCAAGCAAATCATCTACGGGAGGTGCTCTTAACTCACCAACACACCGAAAGGGTTGCACTGTGCCCCATGATTAGAGGACAGACCTTTGAATTATTTTAATTATATTTAAATAATTTATTTAGTAATTAAATAATTTATTTAGTTATTAAATAATTAATAAATTATTTAAATAATGAGATAATTAGAATCGCGACGAATGAACTCCCATCAACTCCAAAATTTTTCCGGGAAACCCAATGATTTATGATGTACAAATGTAGATTCTGAATTGTATGATGTACAAATATATTTGGTGCTAACTTGCCAAGAGGGCTGCCGTAATGTTATTTGCGAGGTTGTTCTATTAACATTATTACTCTTGTTAAGAAGACCAAGTGGATTTTCATCCATTATATTAAAAGTCTTGCCTTTATTATATGGTGTTGAAGGAAACATCGTAGTTTGTAAGACAAAAGCTTAGGTTTGATTATATGGGTGTCTTTCCCTCAAAGTTTTCGAAAAAATTTATGTACGTATGTGCGTGTATTCTGAGGTGCGCATATAAATACTCTTTATTTCGCGAAGGACTCACGTTTTCCTCTCAAATTTTCGCTTTTGCGTTTTCGGGGTTTCGAGCGTGAGCAGAAAACCTTTCTAGCGGGTGCAACATTTTACACCATCATCTTCTTCGTTTGAGGAGAGGAGCCCCCATTTCTCCCCAACTTACTGCATTTTCCTCTTCGGCGTTACGAGCGGGAGCATCCATCATTTTTACCGGCATTGCACTCCGTGAGTATATTACGGGGGTTCACCCCGAACATCTCTCTTGTTCCTGCCTAAGGGCCGACCACCAGTGTAGGACGCATATTTCTCCTGAATTTTTTCACCTAATCTATAACTCAGGGACACGTCAGCAGCATTTTACACCGTCGTAACTTCATGGATGACAACAATCAATCATCTGAGAAGTCCCAGGAAGTTGACAAGAGTGCTAGATCATCTAATGAGGCGATAGACGTTGTAAGATTAGGTGTTATTACAGCTGTATAAATTAGAATGCGGTTGTATTACAAGTGTAATACGACAGTATATTTTATTATCTAGCTAGCATCTTACATTGCATTTTCGCAGGTGCACAAGGAAGATGTAGTGTTTCGCACGGTTCATTCTGATGATGAGGCTTTCAAAATGTACTCAGAATATGGTCGTCAGTGCGACTTTAGTGTGCAAAAACATGTATTTTACTGGACTCTTACACGAATGCAAAGAGAAAATTCCATAGACTGTATTTTAGGATGGGATGCTTGGCTTGCTTGCACTTTACTGCCGACCAAGAGGGTAAAAATTGGAAGGTATTAAAATTCATTGAAGAGCACAATCATCCTTTGGCTACATCCCAAGATGTACATTTGTTGAGATCGCATCGTCATGTAGCTGATGGCCAAGCAACCTTGATTAGGAATATGACAGGAGTGAGGATACGAATGATTGACAGGTTCAACCTTATGGCGGAAGAAGTTGGCGGAGCTCAAAATGTAGAGTTCGCGAAAGCAGATGCATATAACTTCATACATCGGCAAAAAAGAGCGCTCATCAAAATTGGAGATGCAGCTAGATTATTGGAAATTTTTAAGGATAGACAATTGTCATATAACATGTTCTCCTTTGATATACAAACATATGAAATGAATCGTTTGCATAGTTTTTTTGGATTGATGGCCCGACAAATTTGGATTACGAATCTTTTGGTGGCGTGATCATTTTTGACAACACTTATAGGCTAAACAAATATAATTTAGCATGTGCTCCTTTTATAGCAGTAAATCACCATTGACAAAATATTTTTGTTGGATGTGCATTTGTAGCACATGAGATGATAGATTCTTTCTGTTTGGTATTTGAGGTTTTCTTAAAGTTTGTTGGAGGCAAGCGACCGATCACAATTTTCACAGATCAAGATCAGGCGATGACAGGTGCTATTGAGAGGATTTTACCTACCACCTGTCATCGTTTATGCCAATGACACATTTCAAAGAAAGCACAGTCTAAGGTATCGACTTTCAACCAAGACAAGCACATTAGATCCTTATTTTATACTTGCTTGAGTAAATGTGGCAGTGAAGTGGAGTTTGAACTGTATTGGAGCGAGAGAGATGATCACCATAGGAAATTTGCAAGAGAATCAGTGGTTAAATGAGCTTTACAACATTAAAAATAAGTAGTCAACTGCTTTTAATAAAGAGGGATTTGATCTTGGCATTTTATCCACACAACATAGTGAATCGGCAAATCACAATCTTCATGGTTGCTCGAAACCTACATGTTCACTTACCAAATGCTTTCTTGGTATGGAAAAATTGATTTATTGTTGGCGAAGGAGTGAACAGGAGAAAGATTTCAAATGCAAACAAGGTACACACTCTCTCAAAATTAAGTCTCCCATGATTCTTAGACAAATGTCCAAGATATACACCAGAAAAATATATGTAATATTTGAGCATGTTTTGATGGAGGGGGCACTTAGTTTGATGGTGTCTGAGGAATCAATGTATGACCAAGATATGATTGTATACAACATATGCCTTTGCGATACTACCGGTCTTCAAAATGAATGGATTGTGAGATTTAACACAAAGAGCAATGATATAGAGTGTTTTTGTAGAGGTTTTCAAACGAAGGGTTTATTGTGCGAGCATGTACTCCGGGTTTATAATATTCGTAATGTACAGAAAATTCAATCAAATTACATATTAAGGAGATTTACAATGCAAGCTAAGAAATGATGTAATTTTACAATGTAGACGTCCATAAACCGAAACGAGTCAAACTTGATTTTCAAAAATCATATGATGCGGTGGACATATGACATTTGCCAAAGAATGGAAAATTGTCAAATAACAAACGAGTACATGGTTAATGTAATGAATGATGTGGGTCAAGTAATAGAAGATATGATCGACAATGATGAGAAAAAGAAAAAAAGATTTGTTTCATCCTTACGGAAAGACAAAGATGTCTTGAAAGATCAACCATCAATGCGGCCAAAGGGGACACCAAAGACACGTTTGAAGAGTTAATGAGAACAAAACTCCAAAAAACAAAGTATGAGTAATTTTTTTTAAATTTCACTATTATACATCGGATTTTACCTTAATATTCTTTTTTGGTAAACAGAGAAGTCGCGTGCAGTTAAAGGGAAGGGTGCTTCTGCCAATGAGATTTTTGAGCATCCAATTCAACATAACTTCACGGATAATAATTCGGGGTTTGATTCAAATTGAATTTCAAACCCCACTTTGGCACATGGCGACTTGAACGATGATTTCTCGATGAATAATGACTTTTCTATTCATGTGCTGTTAGATTTTTCGTATATCTCAGATGTATTTAAATGGTCAACTATCTGTATTAACAACAGTTACTCAATTTTTTTTAAATATATCATGTTCCTTTCACATTAGCTTAAATATAATGTCAATACAGTTGTATCTGCACCGCATCCAATTGTATTACAGTAGTATTTGGAGTGAAATGTATCCACAACTGGTTTTAACACAGTCCTCCCTCCATTTTTGGGAATAATTTTTTTATGTTCTCCAGATATATTCAAGTAGTCATATATCTGTAATATTAACAGTTATTCTGTTTAGAAGAAATCATGTTCATCTTTGATTTGGTTAATTATAAGCTCAATACAATTGTATATGCACTGCATCCAATCGTATTACGCTTGTATTTGAAGTGAAATGTAACAATAACTGCTTTTCACACCGCCCCCTCAATCCAATCATTTGTATCCAAAATGGTTAAATATGGTTAAATGTAAGCTCAATACAATTGTATCTGAATTGCATCTAATCGTATTACGCTAGTATTTGGAGTGAAATATTTACATAAATGGCAGTGAAATATTACCATAACTGGTTTTAACACATCCCACCATATTTCCTTCAAAATATGATAGTATCCGCTCATTATCCAATCGTATTACGGCGGTATCGTTCGTCAAATGTTAGCACAAATACTATAACCTTCCAATACTATATCAAAAACATACACAAATCAAAATGTAATTACCAAAACCATACCAAAATAACTTTTTCTAAGATATAAATCATAAAATCCTCGAAATCATTATCCTGTTTACAATTTGTATATTACGGACGATATAAAAAAATATCTTTTAAACCAATCATCCATCACTATCCTGTTAACTTCAAAAACTCTTGCCAGCAAAGTATCCCCATCATTATGTCATGCCTTTGATGAACAGTCTACTTCTTCTAACTGCAAAATATTGATTGGAATGTAAACATTAAGTACTGCATATCTTTGACAATCCTCCGAACGTATGTAAACACTTAGAAATTTTCATAATCTTTAGTGAAAAAATAGTTTACATAGAACATACTTGACTAGGGCTGCAACTGTTTGGCCCACTAACTCTTCAGTATACTCTCCCTCCGAAAGCCGCAACATTTCTGCTGCCAAATCCTTTTGCTCGTATGTAGCTAGAGGGTTCTGTTAAATATGAATTTCAACCCTTTTTTTGGTAGCCCGAGCATTAAGACCACCTCATTTATTGTCAATTTTTATAAGCTTTTCCTAGAAGGAATGTCTTATTCTTCTTTGAGTATGCTCGAATCAAAGTTAGAACTAGAGTAATATTCTGCTTTAAATTTGGAATAGAGAATAGTTGCAAAATTCCAGCTTCTTGTAAATCATTCCGCGTCTCTTCATTCAATGACCTGAGAAGTGGTATCGTTTTTTCCTTGAACGAAGTCACATCACATCGACAATGTAAATCTGTGTTGGGAATATTGTCTTCAATGTTTCCTTGATTTGAAGAGGCATCACACTCAATGTTAAGTGCATATTGTATTTGATAAACCCTATTTTGTCTCATGCTAAAGTAGGGTTAGGTTATTCCAAGAAGTGGAATATGTTCAGAGGTTTAATGCCAAAACCGTTGAGACGACCTCTCAGTCTCAGCTGAACCGCTGAGACAAGGCCAGGTGCCGCTGAGAAGAAGTCTGGGTATGATGAGCTGCTGATAGAGGAAAACCGCTGAGATGATTGCCTGTCTCAGCGGAGCCGCTGAGACGAAGATAGAAGTTGCCGCTGAGTCTGAAAGCTGTCTCAGCCCAACCGCTGAGACAGATTCAAATATGAATAAAGCACTGGCGGGATCTGTTTTTGGCGCAAGTGGGTGAAAAGCAAGATATACTATTGACAGATGTCCATGCTGTGTCAAGGGCTTCTAATAGCCGTTGAAAGTCAAAAGGAAGTATAAAAGAAGATGATAGGTCTAAAAGAAGGGTACTGTTTTATCGGGAAGAGCATTATTGTGTGCTGCTAGTTCTATCTTCTTCAAGCTTCCTGAAAGGGCAATCTCTCAAGCTCAAGCTGAACTCTGCTGGGAGATAAGATAGTTCTTCCTGAATCATTCAAGAAGAACAAGTAGATCTTCAACTTTGCGGAAGGAGAAGATGAAGGAGAAACAAGACTTGTAGCTGCTTTTTCACAGTTCTGTTTCAAGACAACAGAAGACAAGATCTGAAGGTTTACTTTATATAGTCTTCTGTTGTATCTTTAACACTTTACTTATCTGTAAGGCCTTTGTGCCTGAGCTGTAAGACTGCTTAGCCTGAGTGTAGAGTTGTACTCCCAGCTTGAGTGTAGGATCTTTGTGAAGATCTGAGGTAGGACTTCTTGATAGGTCTGAGCTAGGAAATCAGGAGATTTCTGAGTTATAGGATTTGGAGGACTCTGAGTTTGATGGGATGTTAAGCCTGAGGTAAGGTTTGGATAAAACTGAGAGAGATTCTGAGGAATATGAGGTGTAAGCTCTTGAAGCTGAGTTGGACGAGTTGGTCATGTCTAAGTCATTGTTAGAAGGGTGAAGGTGGAAAGAGGACTACTCAAGACACCCTATCTTGAGGAACCTCTATATATGCTTGTGTGCTTTCTATGTGTTTGCTCATAACTTTTTCATTCATTGAAAATAGCTAGGCTTGAACAGGAAAGAAAAGAAAGAGACCTATTCACCCCCCCCCCCCCCTCTAGTTGATCTAGACTACTACCTATAAACTATCAAGTGGTATCAGAGGGAGGTTGGTCAAAAAGGACTTAACTGTCTGACCAGATCCTATAAAGGAGTAGTCATATCTGAATCCAATGGATGTCATTGGATTTCAGAAGGAGATGAGGTCTATGAAGTTGCCCATATGCAACAAAGAGAACTTTGGCATATGAAAGCAAATGATAAGGCTGTTCATGGAAGCCTCAGACCCTAGGATCTGCATTACTGTGAAGCAGGGTCCTTTTACTTTTGAAACATCCTCCACCATAGATCCAACTAGGAAAGTGGCCAAGCTTTTTGCTGATAAACTTGCACTATTCACAATGGATAAGAGAGCCCAGAACATTATTGTGAATGCAATTGATGATTCCACCTTCCAGAACTTGGTGCACTGTACAACAACCAAGGAGATATGGGATACACTTCTAGTGTATATGGAAGGGACTGCTGAAGTGAGGGATGATGGGAAATCTCTCCTCAATCCAGAATATGAAGCTTTCATGCAGCTCAGTCAGGAAAGTATATCTATCTGCTATGAAAGGTTCTTCAGGATAGTTAATGAGCTGAGGACCTATGAAAGGGTATTCGGTGACTATGAGCTAAATGACAAGTTTCTAAGATCTCTAACTAGAGACTGGGACACAAAGATATGTGTCATCAGGGAAGTGGCTAAGCTGAGTGAAACTCCTACTCATACATTATTTGGGAAGCTTCTCTCTTATAAGATGCAACTATCTGCAAGGAAGAAGGATGGTAAATCCACCAGGCCTCATGCAAGGGAGAAAACTGTGGCTCTCAAAGCTGACAGCCCCAAAAGGAGCAAAGTCAGATTGTTATGTCCTCCAAGAAAAGCTGTTGATTCAAAAAATTCTGAGAACTGCACTTCTGACAGCACCTCATCTGATGAGGAGCTTGCTGCCTTCTCAAGGCATTTCAAGAAGCTGATGAGGAGGAAGCAATGGAAGAACAAACCTCCCTCCTTCTCCTCACACTCCAGAAAGGACCACAACATATCTGAAAGGCAGCACCCCAAGGGTGACAGGTATGACCCTAAACATGTTAAACATATTTCATCTAATGTTATATGCTACTGCTGCAGCAAGCCTGGACATTTCATTGCTGACTGTCCAGTCAAGATAAAGGAGAAAGGTGATAAGAAACATCATCACCAAAAGGAAAGGAAAGGTGAAAAATCCTTCTTAGCAAAGAAGGGGAAGAGCTGGAGTGAATCTGAGTCCTCAACCACAGATTCAGATGAAGAAGAGAAAGCATACATTGGGTTGTTTGCTGCAGAAGAGGATGAAGACTTTCCTGCTGCCAAGATTGAAATCAGGGCCCCCTTGTCACATTCAAACGGTGACATAGAGGAGGATGAAGACATCCAAGAAGACTATGGGCTGATGACTCTAACAGAAGATGAGGACAATCAAAACAATTCAGACAATGAGCAGGTACTAATCCACTGAATTTCTTCTTCTGAATATGAGACAAGCCCAGAATATGAAGCAACTCCATCTAATGTTAGAAGTGATTCAGAGTCTGAGGAAGATGTCAATCAATTGATTGACAGGTATGGTGCTCTCTTGGAAGCTCTAAAAAGGAGCAAGATGTTAGCCAAGAAGCAAGCTCTAGAGATTTCTTCCCTAAAGCAGGCACAAACTGATTGCATTGAACATGCTACCCAGCTAGCTCAGATGAGCAAAGAAATTGGCAAGTTAAGGGGAATGTCAATCATCCATGTTGGCACCATAAGCCATAAAATCAAGATCATCAAGGATCTTGAGGAAAAAGCTTCTCAAAGAGAGGATGTTAGTGGCTCAGTTCTCTAAGCCTATGACAGTGCTACCTATTATTGACACCTTATCCTCTCATAATAAAAGAGGATTGGGATTCAATAAAGAGGCAGCAACTGGTAACACAAAGGGTAAGGTCAAGCTTCAATTGAAGCAAAGGCTTCCTTTGTGAAGGTAATGATGCCATCCAACATATATGACCAACAAAGCATACATGGTCACCTATTGAATGATAATTCCAATAGATTGAGCAAAGATGTTCACAGCTATAAGAGTATAAAGGAGCTAGGCTTGAGTGCCTTAAAGGCTCCACGTGAGGAAATTCAGATGGCCCATCATGGACCATTTGTTTTTGGAACCTCATCAACTACACTCAAGATAAAGGAGGCTGCATCTTCCAACTCCCATCCAACAAAAATTGGGGCTGCTGTTAGACCTATAACCAAGCCTAACAGTTCAGTTTCTGCTGCCATCAACACTTGCTTAGTTGCCAAGCTAAAATCTGTTGATGTCAATCAGAAAATTGCTGCCAAGACTGATTATAGGAAGGCAAAAAGCCAAGTGATTGCTGAAAGGAATAAGAAGAATGCAGTTGTATCCTTTCCTGAACAGAATAAGGAAACGTCAACTTCTAAATCTGTACAGAAAAGAAGATATAACATATATGAGTGTTGGTGTTGTGGCAAAGTGGGTCACTTTGCAATTGATTGTTGGCACAACCCCAATGTACCAATTGCAAGGAGGGCACTCCATCCAAACAAATCCTTTCCAAGAATATTCCATATGGTATTAACAGGGACCTAGGACCCTAAATTAGTTGGGTTCCTAAGGTATAGTAAATTTTATCTTGCAGGTTAGTTCAAGTACCAGCCTTAAACAAATATGGTACTTGGACAGTGGGTGCTCAAGGCACATGATAGGTACCCGAAGTCTTCTACAGGACTACACAGCTGTGAAGAATGGACCTAAAATTACATTTGGTGGATATGAAAAGGGAGTCACCAAAGAATTTGGTATGATCTCCAATGGCATAGTCTCAATCACAGGGGTAGCTTATGTTGAAGGGTTGCAACACAACCTTGTAAGCATAAGTCAACTATGTGACTTAGGTTATGTCATTGAATTCCATAATGACAAGTGCTTGATCAAAAAGTCAAATGACTTAGAGACCATTCTCTCAGGCACTAGGAGTGGGAATGTATTGTAACATCCCAATTTTAAAAAGGGGTCTAGCCGGTTCGGTTGAACCCTTGGAAGAGCTTAGGCTGGGTCATAGGACAACCACGACTCGACCTTCACCTCCTAATGGTGGTCATTTGGAGAAATAACTGTTTTGGTTAGCATTGTGCTTCGCCGCAACGTCAAAATTATTTATTGAGCATATGTGCTCCGAGTCGACTTCCGTCAGTTGCGTTAGACTCGTATAGTTGATACGAGTGCAATGAAACTCGTTTCGTGTCGATCCGAAGTCATATGTAGAATATGACTATTTTGAGTATCGTAGCGCGTCACGACGACGCGATTTTAGAGTATGGAGCATACGTGCTCCGAATCGACTTCCGTCAGTTACGTTAGACTTGTATGGTCAATACGAGTGCAACGGAATTCGTTTCGTTCCGATCCGAGGTCATTTGGTGAAAGTGACCGTTTTGAGTATCGTAGCGCGTCACGACGACGTGATTTTAGAGTATGGAGCATACGTGCTCCGAATCGACTTCCGTCAGTTACGTTAGACTCGTATGGTCAATACGAGTGCAACGGAATTCGTTTCGTTCCGATCCGAGGTCATTTGGTGAAAGTGACCGTTTTGAGTATCGTAGCGCGTCACGACGACACGATTTTAGAGAATGGAGCATACGTGCTTCGAATCGACTTCCGTCAGTTACGTTAGACTCGTATGGTCAATACGAGTGCAGCGGAATTCGTTTCGTTCCGATCCGAGGTCATTTGGTGAAAGTGACCGTTTTGAGTATCGTAGCGCGTCACGACGACGCAGTTTTAGAATACAGAGCATACATGCTCCGAATTGACTTCTGTCAGTTGCGTTAGACTCGTATGGTCGATACGAATGCAACGAAACTCGTTTCATTCCAATCCGAGGTCATTTGGTGAAAGTGACCGTTTTGAGTAGCGTAGCCCGTCACGACGACGCAATTTTAGAATGCGGAGCATACATGCTCCGAATTGACTCCCGACAGTTGCGTTAGACTCGTATGGTCGATACGAGTGTAACAGAACTCATTTCGTCCCAATCCGAGGTCATTTGGAGAAAACGACTATTTGAAGTAACGTCGAGCGCTACAACAACGCCATTTTAAAATATTGGGCGAACGGACTCGGAATCAACTTCAGATGCTTTCATTAGCTTTGTATGGCGGACACGAACACAAAGACACACCCCGCACATTTTTCCCGCGCTTATTTTTCAGAGTTATGAATATATATGTATGGAAATAATTATATACCTATATAAATGTGTATATATATAGATATATATATAAATGAATATATATACATAAAACCAGGCATAGAAAAAAAAGGAGAAACCAGCGAAACCCTTCATCGACGCAGGCAAAATTCCATGGGCTGAAAACCATGGGCGAAAACCAGGGGCGGAAAACCAGCGATCGGCCACATGTGCTTTTGAAGGAGCTTCGCTGGAGCCATCCGGTTGATCGGCCATGGCTATAGAAGGGGCTTTCACGGCAAGGTCCGGGGACACGCTCTCCCTCCTCCTCTCCCCCTCCTCGAAGCTCTGTCCTGGCGAGGGTTTCACGGCAAGGTATGACAGGGAACTCGTCCTCCTCTGAAAATGGTAATCTCTTAATCTTCTCAAATTTTTCGTCGCCTGGGATCATTATGGAAGTTGCGAGGATGAATTGGGGGGGGGGGGGGGGGGGGGGGGGGGTTGATCTAAATAGACGAAGCTTCATCTCTTCCTCATGACAAGGGAGATTCCGACTCCTCCCCGCCCCTGATTCGTGGTAACCCTATTCTCCTCCTTCCTCAAGTTTTTCATGGCGATGGCTCTTTTTCCCTTACCTGCCTCTTCCTCCTCCGGCAATGGTAATCTTTAAGCATTCTATAATTTCACTATTCATCATCTTGGTTATTATGGGAGTGGAAGGATGCACGGTGCTCTGGTTTAGAGGTTTGGGTCGATGGGGGCTGCTTTTAAAATACCTAGAAACGTGGGGGTTGTTGTGTTGCTTTTCCTTATGGGGGCTGCTGGTTTGCATTTCCTTATAGGGCTGTTGTTTTGCATTTCCTTATGGGGATGTTGTTTTGCTTCTTTATGGGGGGCTGCTGTTTTGATTTCTTTATTGGGGGGGGGGGGGGGGGGGGGGGGGGCTGTTGCATGCTATATAATTCCAGTTGGGTTGCCTTATAGCTTTTCGTATGGGGGTTGTTATTATATTTGTCTGGATCGGTCGGCTCTCGGCGTGTTGGTCGCGATCCGGCGAGTCGCTGGTTGAATCCGAGGCAAGGAAACACTTCCCCTTCCTCTCTCTTAATTCCCTTATTGCCGTTAGTCTTGATAAAGGGAGCGTGCTGCTGGTCCTGTTGCTTGATATATGCTTGACCCTCTCATATAAGCTACTGCTATATGGTTGGATGAATTCTTTTTGGGCTTTCATGAAGAAATCTCCTACTTGGTTTTACCCCTTGGTTTATGATGGCAGCTAATTGGTTTTTATTTCCCTTGGATTATGATTACAGCTGGTATGCCCCTTGGTTTGCGATAACAGCTACTTGGAAGTTTCTTGTTCTATGTTGGCAACTACTTGGTATTTCCTTTGGTTCATATTAGCAGCCATTTGATTTTTCCCTTGGTTTCATAGCTAGCAGCTATGTTGATTATGTTCGAAGTTTTGGTAAATTCCCTTGGTTATGCTAGTAATGATCCGATCATGTGCTGAAGTTTAGTGAACGGGGGTATTTCTCTCTCTTTCATTTCTCTCTTTCTCTCTATCCCTCTCTTCCTCTTGACTTCCTGATGGATTACCATTGGAAATCAAGATTTCTGAACGTACGCGTTGGAATGGGAAAGTTTGGTTTGCGGCTAAGGTGAGGGGAACGGGGTTGGAATTTTATAATGAGGAAACTGCCTCGCATGCTCCCTTACTAAAACTTCTTCTTCTTCTTCTTCTTCTTCCCCCCTTCCTTTCTTACTTCTGATGCTTGGTTATCACTTATGGCTGGAAATCCTTCTTACTTCCGATGTTTGGGTATGAATTTTACATTTCGTGTTGGAAAACCTTGTTCCCCTTTGGTTCGGAATTATTTAGGGCTGTTGTGGCTTTGTGCTTACTGCTGTAGCTTTGCCTTGCTGTTGTGGCTTTGTGCTTACTGCTGTAGCTTTGCCTTGCTGTCGTGGCTTTGTGCTTGCTGTTGTAGCTCTGCCCTGCTGCTATATGATTTGATTTGGGGTTGCCTCGTATGTGTTCTAATTTGGGGCTGCTGTTTATCGGGTTGGGGCTGCCTCTTTTGCTCTTCATTTTGGGGCTGCTCCTTGTTGATTTTGGCGCTGCTCCTTGTTGATTTGGGGGCTGCTCCTTGAGTGTTGTCTAATTTGAGGGATGCCTTATTGCTGTTACATTAGATGATTGGGTATTTGGGGGCTGTTTCTTATGCTTGTTAATTTGGTGGCTGCTCCCTATATTATTTATTTGGGGGCTCCTTCTTTCTTTGTTGAATTGGGGTGCTGGTGCTCTGTTGGGGCTGCCTCCTTTGCTCTTGGGACTGCAGGTATGGTGTCAGGCTGCCTCTCTTGTTGTTGGTTTGGGGGCTGCTCCTTGTTGAGTTGGACTGCAGGTATGTTGTCGGGCTGCTTCTTATGCTTGTTAATTAGGGGGCTGATGTAAGGATTGCTGTATTTTATTAGAGGGCTGCTCTTATTTCCTTTTGTTTTCTCCTCTTATGGGGCTGCTGCTGTTGGCTTTAGTCGGGCTGCTGCTGTTGTTTTAGTTGGGGTTGTGGTTATAACCCTTTGTAAGGGGCTGGCTTGCTGTTATTTTTATTAGAGGGATGCTCTTATTTCCTTTGTTTCCTTCTTATGGGGCTGCTTCTGCTACTATCAATTAATGTTGGGCTTTCCTTGTGAATTGAGGGTTGTTGATATGCTTTTGGTAGATGGGTTTTGCTGTTACTACCTCCTTCCCATATTCTCTAACATTTCTTCTCTCTCTCTACCCCTTCGCAAATTCTGATGTTGATTAAAGGTGGAAATACTCCCTCTTCTTTTGATGTGGTACCAATACCAATGGAAATGTTATATAGATGACTTGGGTTTGATCACCAAGCATCCAAATGATTGACGGGAGCCTATGGGCCATATGAGGATGGCTCGATTTAATTGCCAGCCGGGTTAAAATAGTGGCACCTTCTCGGATGGAGATATGCTAAGCTTATAAAGAGTTCGTCTTCTCTCCTCCTACAAAACTGCGGGTGGATATATTGTTAAGCTTTAAAAGAGTTCTTTTCTCCTCTTATGATGAAATACACCTTTTGAGAAAATAATTCCTACGGGAATAAAATGTTGCCTTCGAGAAAGTAATTCCTACGGGAATAAAATGTTGCCTTCGAGAAAGTAATTCCTACGGGAATGAAACGTTGCCTTCGAGAAAATAATTCCTACGGGAATAAAGGTTGCCTTGAGAAATAATTCCTACAGGAATTAAATGTGCCTTCGGAAAATGTGCCTTCGGAGATTATAGGATGGCCGATGAGTTTTTCCTCTAAGGCAACCCGCACGACGGACGGTCTGGGAGGGCAACCCGCGCGAAACTTATAGAACTACATGGGTCTGAGACCGTGTGCAGGATGATACGGAGTACGTAGGTGGTGGTCGTGGGAAGACTGCCTCGGCCCAATAAGAGTCCAGATATCCCCTCCCTTACAAATGTTATATTACGTCTATTGTTAGGGGTTGGATTCTATTCGTAGTTCTAATAACTTGTCTTTAGAACAGGTAACAGGTGCAGATGAGGGGCAACACTCATGTGTGGAGGAAGCCACAGAGCCGGCTACTTCAGGTATACGTTGTTAAACTGCATCTCCTTTTGTTGTGCCCTAACTCAGGGTATATATATATATAATGGCAATGAAGCCTTGATGGATAGGATTTAATGCGGCGGCGAAAGAGATATGTAGATTATTTACTGGTCTTAAAATTGTGGTTTTTGTGATAAAACTACGTCTTCCGCTAAGTGTTATAATATGCACTCTTTGATGATGTCTTCCACTAGAATACTGCTTCCCTACTCTGTTGGTGACTTTCGCTTAACACCACCCCTAGGCGTGACAACGGGGTGTTCCAGGAAGGGGGTTGGAGAAGCTAGTACCTCCACCCTTCGGGATCGCTTCGGCGTCGTGCCGAAAGGGTGGTGTGCGATAAGATTCCCCGGTCGGACCGCCGATTTGGGAGGGGGGTCTTACATGTATATTGTTTAGATTTTATTTGCTATAATTCCCTATCCCCGGTGTGTCTTGTAGCTAATGAAAGTGAGTCTCTTTGTGTTCAATGACACAAGAGACTTGCCTACATTAACTACAAGATAATGTATAGACTATTTTCTAAAAACCTTGTTAGGAATAGTCAAAATCTAAAATGTATTAAAAGTTGTCTCTGTCATGCTTGCCAAATGGGTAAGCAAACTAGAGCCACTTTCAAAAGTATTGGCTCCAAAGACACTGGAAGATGTCTATATCTATTGCACATGGACTTGTTTGGTCCTTTGCCAATTCAAAGCCTAGGTGGGAAGTTGTATACCTTGTGATTGTTGATGATCACTCAGAGTATATATGAGTTCTCTTCCTAAAAAGAAATCAGATACCTTAAATGTCATTATAAATCATGCCAAGGCCATTCAGAATGATCTACAATGTACTGTGGTCAGGACTAGGACTGACTATGGCACATAATTTCAATCTGAAGCTATGACAAGGTTTTGTCAAGAATTTGGTATCACCCAAGAGTTCTCCTCCCCAAGGACTCCACAGCAAAATGGTGTGGCTGAGAGGAGGAATAGGACCTTGATAGAAGTTGGGAGAACATTGCTTAGTGACTCCTCACTCCCAGAATATTTCTGGGCTGAGGCAGTCAATACTGCTTGTTATGTTCTCAATAAAGCTTCCATCAATAATGTCCTTGGAATTACCCCATATGAGATTCTGAAAGGCAAACAACCAACAATATCTTACTTTAGAATCTTTGGTTGCAAATGCTACATTTTAAACAATGGAAAATCTCAATTGACAAAGTTTGCAGAAAAATGCAATGTATAGGTTCTTGTAGGCTATATCTCACATAGTAGAGCTTATAGAGTATACAACAAGAAAACTCATATTGTAGAAGAGTCTATGCATGTAGTATGTTGGAACAACCCTATTGCTGATTTGGGCTAGAATCATTATCTGTTGATTAGGACTCAAGTTGACCCCATTGTATAGTCTAGGGTCAAGGTCTAAGTTGTCTGAGTTAGATAGAACTTAGGAAAAATTCCAAGTTTTTGCGTTCGACGAACTCCATTCTGCGTTCGACGAACTCCTTCCTAGGTTCGCCGAACGTCATATTTCAGTTCGACGAACTTGCCTCTCAGCTCGACGAATTCAATCCTCAAGCCATTTTAGCAGATTTCATCTCAGTTCGACGAACTCCAGGTTCAGTTCGACGAACTCCAGATTGTGTTCGACAAATTAATTCAGTTCGACGAACTCAACTTTCAGTTCGACGAACTCAGCTTTCAGCTCGACGAATTTTCTCTCCAGCTTGACAAATTTTTGAAGGATCAGTTATCTATTTTCTCTGAACTCAGATCGACTAATCAGCAATGGATCTATTCTATTATTTGGACTTATTCACTTATCAGATAAGTCAAGATTTGATCTTTCCTTTTATTATTCCTTTTCATTCTCTTCTTTCGAGAAAGTAGTCGTTGACATATATTAGAAAAGGATACTTTCATGGAAAAGGAAAAAGAATTAAAGTTTATTGTTGAATCAGATTGCAGTTCCAAGAATGATCATTTCAGATTATTTTATTCCTTAATTAGAAAATTTGAACTTCAAATCAGTCAGATATATCTAAGGAGAAAGAGATGTAGAAGATATCAAGGAGATATATTAGGGTATAGAGAAAGAAAAGAGATATACCAGTGGATTCAATAGAGAACAGAGAAGATATAGAAGATACTTGAAAAATACTCAGAGATATAGAAATCTTCATCCTCAACAGCAACATTTCTCATTCTCTGAGAACATTAACATTCTTCTCTCAGTTTTCTGCTGCTAATTCTTAATCTTAAAAGAGCAACAACAATCTGAGAAACTTTGTCTCTCAGATTCATCTACTATCAAGGAAGATTTTCTATATTCAAGAGAAATCTCCATCCTTCAACTGTCAAGAATTTCTATCAGACAGGGGGAGCTTTACATCAACAATCCACTAGTCTTCTCTCAGCTTGTTGACAGAGAAGAATTTCATAACTTTTTTGTTTACCCCTTTTATCCCATCTTGTACAGGGTTCTAACTCTCTTCAAAAGTTAAATCTTTGGTGGCAGGGCACCTGATCAAAAACCTGTGTTTTGGTTTGAGCACCTGATTAAAAGTTCAGTGTTGTTTGGGCACCTGATCAAAAATCCCAGTGGTGATAGGGCACTTGATCAAAAACCTAGTGGATTCCTACCAAGGGTGGTAGAAGAGTAGATGTACCCAGTTTGATTGAGAAACTACTATAGATCCTTGTGTCTTCTGTGTTTGTGTGATTTACTGTATTGTGCTGTGCTGTGTTGTTTATTTTATTTTGTTTTTATACTCACTTTGCTACATATATATATATATCACTATTTTAATTCCGCTATAAAATAAGTTAAAACTTTTAATACTCTATTCACCCCCCTAGAGTAAATCTAAGATCTAATACCTCACTTTCATAGTATTTGATGAGACCAACCTACTTTATAAGGGCTCATCTGGTTCATCTGTTTTGACAGAAAATGAACAGAAATTGGAAGAAATGTCTATCCAAGACATTCCCAGCAGTAACAACCTATACATATGCTGTTATTCCTGAAGATGAAGAAGTGCAGGCTACTGAAGACCCTACTATTCCAGAAGAAGACTTGCAGATTGTTGACAGGATGCCTACAACAACAAGACACTTGAGAGATCATCCAAGAGAACAGATAATTGGAGCTGAGAATCAAGGTGTGATCACAAGAAGTAGGGCTCACAATGAAGCTCTATTCTTGTGCTTCTTGTCACAGTTGGAGCCCAAGAAGTTTGAAGAGGCCAATCAAAATACTTTCTGGATTCAAGCCATGCAAGAAGAGCTTCTTCAATTCAAGAGATGCAAAGTCAGGAAGTTGGTGCCAAAACCTCAAGGACACAACATCATTGGCACCAAATGGATTTACAGAAACAAGTTGGATGAGAATGGAATCATCATCAAGAACAAGGTAAGATTAGTAACCAAGGGCTATATACAAGAAGAGGTTATAAACTTTGATCAAACCTTTGCCCCAGTTGCAAGGTTAGAAGTAATAAGGCTATTTCTTTCCTATGCTTCCCACAAGGGGTTCAAAGTATACCAAATGGATGTCACGTCAGCTTTCCTCAATTGTAACTTGAAGGAAGAGGTATATGTTGAACAACCATCAAATGCAGATTTTGCAGGATGCAAAGAAGACAGGAAAAGTACAAGTGAAACGTGTCAATTCCTAGGAAGGAGGTTGATATCATGGAGCAGCAAGAAGCAAACCTATATCAATATATCAAGTTGAGTAAAGATAATTACAAAACCTTACTCCCCAGTCGCCGAGATGAATCATCTTCCCTTCCATCTCAGCGTCTCGTTTTCTTAGAAATAATGGCACCAAAGAGTTCCAAGGATCTTCTGGAAGGGTATGAAGTAGTAAGAAATGGATTTGCTCATGCTCCAGAAGAAATCAAGGAGGTGATTCAACTTCTAGAAGCTTAAGGTCTGGAATACCTTCTGTCTGAGCCCATTGTCATTCTCAGAACTAAAGTTCTGGAATGGTACAGTAATGTAAGGATCTCCCCATTCAAGTCTACTTTGATGTCAAAGGTTGGAGGTGAAAAGATTAAAGTCTCCTCCAAGTGGATAGAAAAAGGTCTGCATTTAACTCCATGCAGTCTTGATGAGGAAGAGGAAATCTCAAATAAAGATAAGAAGAAAGCTCTAACCTGGTGTAACTACGGTGATGCCCAAAAAGGCTCACTAAAGAGGAAATTCTTCAATCAGAGAGGCAAGCTCCTCTCTGACATAGTTGGTAAGGCCATTCTTTGTAAACCAGGCTCCCATTACACCATCTCCAAATTCATGTTTGAACTGATGATAAGGATTATCATGAAGAGGAAGACATCCTGGGGAAATATGATCTTCCAAAGACTGAAAGAGTGTCTGCAAGCCCCCAACTTGGGAAGAATTCTGTCCCTCTATCTTCTGAACACCTATCCTGAGAAGTTTGAGAGCTCAAAAGGATAAAATCTCCACTACCTAAAGAAGAATGGATATAAAAACTCTGGATAGGTTCACTAGGGTGCTCCCCATGAGCCAGCCCTCAGTGGCAAAGGACAAGAAGAAGAAGATGTCAAAAGATCTCAAGAAATCCAGAATAGTTGTCTCAAGTTCTGAGTCAGAACATTCTGATGAGAATGAGGATGATGGTGCTGATCTGAACTCTCACAGCAGTCCAGACAAAGAAGTTCTTCTGGATGACAAGACTGAGGATGTTACATCTGATAAAGGTGATGCAGATGCACAAAATATAGCTGCTGATTCTGTCAAGAAAAATGACATGGAGAAAATTAACACAATTGGTAAGTAATCCTTCAACCTCCAATTACTGATAATGGTATATAATCTTGAACTATAAATTAGTTAATAACTAATGATTCCACGGAAATCTCAACTTCAGATCCTCATGACCAGTTGGATGCCCTATCTGAGGGGGAGCAACAACAAGAGCCATCTGAAATGGATGTTGCTGATAATAATAATAATAATGCTGAAGAAGTCTTAGTTAGGATGAGGATAAAGGGCATTCTCCAGAGGATATCCAAAGTAAGATTGACACCATCCTCTTAAATCTTGAAAGAAGAATCAACCTTAATCCTGATAATCTACCAGTTCTCTAGGATTCAACAGATCAAAGACAAGCTGATGCCCCGTCTGAGGGGGAGAAGCCAAAGAAGCCATCAGTTGGGATTGATGATAGTATCTATGGAAAGCATGATGTGGAGAACTTAGGCTCCGAAGATTTACTAGATTTTTTGGACTCAACTAATCAAGAACAGTCCAGTGCTCTATTTGAGGGGGAGGAGCAAGGAAAATATGATGATAATAATATTGATAATGATGTTGTTGATGCTAGAGATGATGAGGATAATGATGGAGTCCCTCCTGACCATGTTGCTGACATAGCCAACTGTGTTGAACAAGTGGATGATCAAGACAAAAGGAAAAATACTCCAGTCATTAATCCAAATAACATAAATTGAGGAAGTACAAGGGCAGATTACCCCCCAGGTGGAATCTATTCCTCCTCCCAGTCTCCCTCAAAAGCTCAAAGAACCTCCAGTGATTGATCAGCAAGCTTCAACCTCCATCTCTCACAGTCAAATGAGAATATTCTTAGTGCTATCCAAATAATGCTAGATACTCATCTGACATCCATGAAGGATTATGTTGACAGGTCAGCCTCTATAGTGAAGGAGTATGTAGATCAATCCATCTCCAATGTAAAGACTGATGTTATGGCTGAACTAAAGCCCATCCAGGATGAAACTATCTATCTGAATCAGCAAATGACCTCAAAATAGCAGAGTCTGATATGAGATATGCCAAAGAGTATGCAGCAAAGCAGATGGGGTGCTTCAGAATACAACATCTCATATTGAGAATTATGTGTGGTCAACTGCTACCCAAATGGATGTTGAGGCAGTAAAGTTGAAGGATGAGCTCAAAGCTGACATTGAAAATGTCTTCCAAACCCTCTCTGGAACAATCACAGCAGCTAACCAAGACATCAATCAAAGAATATTTGAAGAAGCCAGAAAGGGGGAGAATACCAATGTTGTAACCAACTCTGAGCTAGCCCTCAAAGTTCTGCAAGGAACAAGGATAGCCTTAAGCCTTCCCCTCATGGACAGGCAGAGAGAAGAAGATCGGGACTTCCCTAATCAAGAGAAAATTGCTCAAAATGTCATATTGGCAAAGATAAGAGAGAGAACACAAGATGCAAGCTGAAGAATTTATGGCTAAGCAAGGGGATGAGCAGAGCAAAGACCCAGATTTTGAATATTGGAGTAGGACTCCAAGAGCATAATCCTGAATGCATGGCTAAGCCATGGACAAGTCTGCAAAGACATTGATAGAATATATCCCCTGTACAACCCTCATTCTCCGAGGGTGGACCCACTCAAGGCCACGTAGACAGAAGTCAAAGGTCAAAGGGTCAACACAGAGACCAGCAGTCCAAGGCAGAAGTAGAAGAGACCCTGGCGAGTATACAGGCGATACTCGCCAGGTTAGGCGAGTATTAACCAGAGGAGCTCATCGCGCACAGGAAGCAGCAGAAGCCCTGGGCGAGTATTGGCCCGGCATGTGCGAGCAGCACCCAATACTCGCCAGATGGGCGACTATGGAATGGTACTCGCCGAGTAACCCATAGTCGCCGGGTTGGGGTCTGGGCTATAAAAAGCCCCCTACCCTTTGGTTTTCCTATAAATAGGACCCCAGGGGTACTTGGATTGACACCTGGACTTGAGCTTTTGGACCCCGATTCCCGAACTCTCGAGCCCGTCACCCTTGCTTTTAGCCAAGTCGGTGCCTTCCCTGTACCAAGCTCGGCCACTTTGGTTTCGGAGGGGAAGACTCTCTTGAGCTTCTGGGTACGTGGTGGGACCTCCCTGCCGCAGCACCTGAGGTCCTGTTTGTTGCTCTTCTAGCTTCTTCGTCGTTGCCAGCCAAGCCATCTCGTTGGACTGCTGGGCGAGTAGCCTCCGGCTGCAACGGTCTGAATCTTGGAGCCGGGATTTTCCTGGCTTCAACACCCCCCTGAAGAATGGATAAAGCATTTGGAAAGAAACACAAAAAGGGAAAGAATATTCAAAGAAAATCTGGTAAGGAAGGACAACCTAAGGAGGATGCCTTCAAGGTATATTCCAAATCCATACCTGTACTTCAAAAGGCAAGAAAACAAGAAGAAGCTAGCTGAAATAGAAGCAGCAAACGTAGAAAAAGACACTGCTACTACTGCTGCTGAAAATAAGGTTGATGTTACTGAAGACAAGGAGGCCTCATCAAAAGGGAAAGAAGTTGTTGCTGACAATGCTGAATGCTCAACATCTTCTAAGAGGAGAACTTAAATTAATGTATTTAGTTTTGTCTTCTGAAAATAAAAATGTAATTTAAACAATGTCTCAACATTTTGACAGAAAGGAAAATGAAAGCTTGGCTAAATCTATTGGTTTATGTTAGAGGTTAATCTTAGTCAAAGCTTAGTAATAGTCAATATCATTGCTATAGAGATTCTGTGATATCTAAACATAATGAATTAACAATGCTATTGTTTTGATAAACAATGTTGTCATTTTGATTGTCATAAATGTAATCTGTATTGACATGATCTGTAATGCCTAAGTTATGTCATCTTTTATATAATATGATATCATGAATGCTTTATAATTCATTACATGATAAGTTTTCTCTTGTTATGTACTTTAGCATTGGGGATGTTCTGCCTTCTTCAAATAGGAGGAGATTGTTGGGAATATTGCCTTCAATGTTCCCTTGATTTGTAGAGGCATCACACTCAATGCTAAGTACATATTGTATTTGATAAACCCTATTTTGTTTCATGCTAAAGCAGGGTTAGGTTATTCTAAGAAGTGGAATATGTTCAGAGGTTTAATGCCAAAACCGCTGAGACAACCTCTCAGTCTCAGCTGAACCGCTGAGACAAGGCCAGGTGCCGCTGGGAAGAAGTCTGGGTCTGCTGAGCTGCAGATAGAGGAAAACAGCTGAGACGACTGTCTGTCTCAGCAGAGCCGTTGAGACGGAGACAGAAGTTGCCGCTGAGTCTGAAGGATGTCTCAGTCCAACCGCTGAGACAGATTCAAATATGAATAAAGCACTTGCGGGATCTGTTTTTGGCACAAGTGGGTGAAACGCAAGATATACTATTGACAGATGTCCAAGCTGTGTCAGGTGCTTCTAATAGCCGTTTAAAGTCAGAAGGAAGTATAAAAGAAGATGTTAGGTCTAAAAGAAGGGTACTATTTTATCGGGAAGAGCATTATTGTGTGCTGCTAGTTCTATCTTCTTTAAGCTTCCTGAAAGGACAATCTCTCAAGCTCAAGCTGAACTCTGCTGGGAGATAAGATAGTTCTTCCTGAATCATTCAAGAAGAATAAGTAGATCTTCAACTTTGTTGAAGGAGAAGATCAAGCAGAAATAAGACTTGTAGTTGTTGCTTCACAGTTCTATTTCAAGACAATAGAAGACAAGATCTGAAGGTTTACTTTATATAGTCTTCTGTTGTATCTTTAACACTTTACTTATCTGTAAGGCCTTTGCGCCGGAGCTGTAGGGCTTCTTAGCCTGAGTATAGAGTTGTACTCCCAGCTTGAGTGCATGATCTTTGTGAAGATCTGAGGTAGGACTTCTTGATAGGTCTGAGGTAGGAAATCAGGAGATTTCTGAGTTGTATGAGTTGGAGCTAGGACTCTGAGTTTGTAGGGTTGTTAAGCCTGAGGTAAGGTTTGGAGAAAACCTGAGAGAGATTCTGCGGAATCTGAGGTGTAAGCTTTTGAAGCTGAGTTGGAGGAGTTGGCCCTGTCTAACTCATTGTTAGAAGGGTGAAGGGGGAAAGAGGACTACTCAAGACACCCTGTCTTGAGGAATCTCTATATATGCTTGTATGCTTTATGTGTGTGTGCTTATAACTTTTACATTCATTGAAAACAACTAGGCTTAAACAGGAAAGAAAAGAAAGAGACTTATATCCCCCCACCCACCTCTAGGTGATCTAGACTACTACCTATAAACTATCAAGCTGTAGACGGAGTTATCTGCCATATCATTCAAAACACATGTACACGCAAAATAGGTTCCAGGACTATATCACAATGAGAATATAACTGTAATACGACCGCATCTACTTACTATATGGGGGCATTTTAACGGGAGCTAAATTAGAAGCAACTTATGGATATTGTGTTAGTAGAAGTACATAGATGAGAATAAGACTGCATTATATGTATAATACCGTTGTACACTAAACTATAAAACAGTAAATAGAAGCAAAAAATGGTCGTACGCACTTACTAAACATAGGACGGTGTCACAATGAGAATATAACTTTAATACAGCCAGCCGTATTGCGTTTGTAATACGGTACTATTTAGGGATGCACATAGATAATACCATTGTTTTATCACAATACTTCAATAATACAGAGGTATTTCCGCAAGATAGATATAGAAACTAACATAAATCGCATCGAACACGTAGATACGGTAGTATTCATGGTTAAATATTTTAAAATCATGACTAATGCTGTCGTATTAGCGCTGTATTTCGAAAAAAACCGAAGCAATATCATCGGAACAGGTAAAAAACGCATACGAACTCCATGGACAGGTAAAAAAAGTTTTGGCAAGGTATTTTCCAAATAAAACGGGCGTTCAGAAACCTTACCTTCAACGACGAAGTGGTCCGCGATTCTTTGTCCAGGAGGGGAGCCGATGTCCAATGTGTGCGCACAAATCACGTCGATAGCCGAGAAGACTTATTTGTGGAAATCCGTTTCAGTTTAGAAGCACAAATCGCGTCGATTTGAGGAGGAGAGCTAGGTTTCCGCCTAGGGTTTCAGTTTTGAATTTCAAAAGGTCGACGATAACGAAGGGCCCCACTGCGAAAAACGGCTTATATATACGTACCGAAAACGGACACGAAAGTTTTAGGGATTCATAGTAGTTTTTGAATTTCTCATGTAACCAAAAAAAGGAAGAATTTTCACTATTATTTTGAATTATTTCACAGCCATTTGACCTCTAAAGTAAAATTTCATGCAAAAATGAGCGTTGGTTCAGATAGTTCTTGATTTATTTGCAGAAAAATTAGCTCATGTTATAAAAATTTTATTCAAATTTACAAAGAAAAATATGGACACACACACACACACACACGGGCAGACCTATGTTAAGACATGGCCGGGCATGTGCCCGGCCGTGTTTTTCGCGAAATCTCGCTAGGGCAAGAGGCGATTCGCGATTTCTACGGTTCGGCGGCGCTCGCCTCGCCTGGATCCTCCGCCCACGCTAGCTTCTACAGATTGCAAGACTGCACGGGTATGCTCCTCTAGTCCTCTTCCTCCTCTTCTTCTTCTTCTTCTTCTTCTTTTTCTTCTTTTTCTTCAGTTCTTCCTGTTTTCCCCCTTCCGCCACTGCTCCTCCAGTCCTCCTCCTCCTTCTTCTTATGTTCTTCTTTTTCTTATGTTCTTCCTGTTTTCCTCCTCCTTCTTCTTCTTTTATTTCTTCTTATGTTCTTCCTGATTCCAGAATGAATTTACCATTATTAGCATGCTGATGACTGAATTTTTTTTTATCCCACCAAGTTTATTGTATGAATGGTATTTTCAGTCAATTTTCTTTCTGATATTTATTGATTTGTTTCTTTCTTAACTGGAAGTTGTATCCTATGCAGCCAGCCAGCCATTCTAATCGTCTGCTCGATGCCTGCAACCACTTGTGGCTTGCTGAAATTTCTCACACCACAGTAGACAGAAGAATATTAGTTAATATTGATGCTTATACACTTTTGAAGTTTTTGGTCTCTTATCCTCATGTGAAGGTCTCCAATTTCTGTAATAAACATATCATAGAAGTTTCGAATATGGAAAATAAGTTTGTTCGGTCAGGTAGATCAAGACGCAATGCACGCGAGATTACCAATCTACATTATTTCAAGATTGAAATTTTTAATACATTGTTTGATTGGATGCTAAATGAGTTAAACGATCGTTTTGACGAAGTAAACACAGAATTACTTTTATGTGTCACTTGCCTCGACCCAATGGATCAATTTTGTTCTTATGATAAACAGAAATTACTTCGTCTTGCTGAATTATATCCGTATGATTTTACTTCGATAGAATTACAGTTACTTGAAGGTCAGCTTGATACATATATTTTTGGCATGCGCTCTACACCGACGGATACATTTTCCAAAGTTAATGGAATCAGTGGATTACTTAGAAAGTTAGTGGAATTAAAAAAGAAAGATCATTATCAGTTAGTTTTTAGACTGTTGAAGTTGGCATGTCTCTTACCAGTTGCTACGGCTAGTGTTGAAAGAATGCTTTCTGCAATTAAGATAATAAAGAACCGTTTGCGAAACAGAACGGGGGATGAATGGATGAATGATTGCTTGATAGCTTACATTGAAAAGATGTTGCAGATACAATTACAACTGAAACAATTATTTCACGTTTCCAGAGCATGTGTAAGCGCAAAGTATCTTGTTAATATGTAAGTTTTTTGTGATATTTTATTTTTATAACTTGTATGTTTTAATTTTGCAACAATTTAATTGATCTTTAATGTTTTCATTTTGCATTCTGGAAAAAGTAAAAAAAACTAAGTAATATTTCCAACAATGATTGCATGTTAAAATTTATTGTGCTCGTGCTGCGCCAAAATCCTAGTTCCGCCACTGCACACACACACACGAGTGAAAGGGCACGGGCCCCCGTGCGGGCGGCGACATTCTGCGGGGGAGGCGATATTCGGCGGGGATGACGACATTCAGCGGGGGCGACATTCGGCAGGGGCGGCTTCATTCAGCGGGGGCGACATTCGGCGGGGGCGGTCTATATTTATATACGTATATATAAAACTTAATTCAATGTTTTTCAACAAAAACCATATGATGTGATTGTTATCATCTTTGCTTGGCATAGTGGAAACCTGTGTTCAATTTTCACCATTGATAATTTTTGTGAGATTAAAAAAAAGGGTCATATGACTCCTTTTTCAATAAATTTAGGGGTAAAATTGTAATTTCATGTTATAGGGTACCTACGCCTTCATAATTTTAGGTCACCCTCTAGTAGGTTTAGGAGATCTATGAAAAAGTGGAGAGAGAGGGAGCAGTTTGATCCGACGGCTGATGAAATATCATGTCAGATTCGACGGCCATAATTATTTCAATGAGTTTAAAATTCATGGATTTGATATTTCTGTATATATGGTAGATATATATAGATATATAAATAATTAAATGTGTGAGTATAAAATATAAAAACTATAGTTTTGAATGTCAAGGTTGTGTGTTCAATAATTTATAGAAGATAAGAAAATGATTCATTTTAAGTGTTTTTTCAATACTTTATCTTTCAACTAGAATCAATTAATTATAAGTGTTTTTATTTTATTTTTATGGAGTCATTTTTCAGAATAAAATGGTTTAGCTTGAATATTTGTTTACTAGAAAAGAGAGAATTAATAATAAACCAAACAACTATTTCCTGTAAACGTAAATATTACCAGCCATATATTGAAGGAGATGAAATATTGGAAGGATATGAAATGACGAAATCAACTTAATTTTCAGAACAAAATTAAGAAAAATAATAATAACTTTTGCTAGATATTTTCACAAAAAAAATTTATTAAACCAAAATAATTACCCCCATCAAAAATAAAAATTCATAATCTATACAAGCGGAAAGAATAATTCTTATCAATGGGGGGCAACTCCAAACAATTCCTGACAATAGTCCACTAAAATATCTGTCTTTCCTATACAGAATGCCTGTGTTTAACCCAATTCCTTCCTAGCAATAATAGTCCACTAAAATATCATCTATTCTCCTTGCTGTGAGCAGCGACGCCGTGATGGAAGGAATAAAGTGCATCCATTGCTGGTGTGGAGCAGCTTCCCACGGAGAGCGAAAATGTCGTCACACAATTTGCATGGGGAAGTCGTGCACGTACTCGATCCCGCGGTCTCTCTTCTCAGTCTGGACGGCCTTCGAACCTGCGATCGCCGCCGCATTCGCTGCATTATCCGCTGCAGCAACAGCCTTGTTCACTTTGTCGTCCACCCTCGGCACATTGTAAGCGCGTTCTGCTGCTGCTCTCGCATCCTGGTGATGGAAAAAGGCGCATCTGAGCAGGCTAATTTAGACATGGATATTTAGAACGCTGGAAGAGATTCCATGTCATCCATACCTGAACGGCGTCGAGTACTCTAGTATGGTTGACAGCGAAGGAAGCGCCGGGGAAGGGATTCCGAGAGGTAGAAATTTCTAGAACGCTGTTGGTCCAGCGGCCGGACTGAGACTCCCCGTTCGCCGAAGAACACATTCCCAGACCTTCTCTGTTCCCCTCGCGCCATGCGCCCTCATAGCATTTCCCATCGGCGAAATGATAGACCCCGAAGCCGTGCATCCTGTCGGAGAAATATTCTCCGGCATAGGTGTCCCCATTCCTTGTCACAGTAGAACCAAAATCAGTGATGGGATCAGTTGGTAAAATTAAAGGGCATTGAGAAATGTTATGCGAAGAGACAATGAGCAAAGCACATTCACAACCTTTAGCTGAAATGTGCTCCATTTTTCTGCATTTCTAAATTATCAAATTTTCCAGATCCGACTGCTGATCTTATCTAATTCGATAACAAGACGATGAATGCCGTAGAATTTTATCTAATTCGTTCTTTTCCTTATAACCCGCGCTAGTATAGATATATAGCTAACCTCATAGACTTATGGGGAGCTTTCTCTATTGATTTTATCAGGCATTTATTAATGAATATGAAAGATGGATTCCTCCACAATATTATAAGTACAGTAAAACAGTAAAATTATAAGCAACAGAAATCAACATTCTTAGTTTACGTTCTTGCAATTTTAATCATGTCATTGGCGTTTTTCATTGTAATTTCAGCACTAATAAGGTTTGCAGTTAGTAATTTCTATCATTAATCGTTCTCCAAAGTGACAACAAAATTAACTCCAAACAAGAAATGAGAGCCAATTAACGAGCTACTAGATATAGCTTACAAGTGGATTCATAATTTGAAGATCTAATGAAGAAGCTAGTGATAGATAACACTGTTTATCTCAAAGAAATGAAAAAAAAATGGCATACATGCATAGCTGAACAATAACACATGAATGAATAAGAAACTCATAAATCCAACACCAAAAAACATGATGAACTTGCATAACCAAACAACTACTAAATGTACACACAATTTTAATGAAACTAAAGGGATGCTAATAACTAACATCAGAGATTTATTCCTTAAAAAGCCCCAAATCACATAAATTTGGCCAAGTTCTGAATAACCTACACAACAAATGGTTTAGAAAAAATAACTTTAAACCTATGAATGCTCAACATAGAAGCAGAGCCCTACACGATAGTTGAAATAAACTAGTAATGTTGACAGCATCGAATCAAAGCGCTAAACAGAAACAACAGGAAATTGATTTTCAACAAGAATTATACATTTCCATATTTGTTAGAGATTGCACCAAATTGGTTTTATTCTGGAAACAGAACAGAATTTGCATAATTTAATTGATTGTATGATGTTTCGTAGCTTCAGAAAATAGCAAAAATAAAACCAGATTATTGCAATGAAAAAAATGGTATCCGGCCAAATTACCTGAACTGAGAATGCCCTAAGCCGTGTTTGAGTCCCCACTTGAATTCGCCAACATACCGGCTCCCATCTGCAGAGGTGTGCTCCCCATAACCATGGCTCTGCCCATTCAGCCATTCTCCTGCATAGAGATCGCCGGTGTGATAGCGATAAACCCCAAAACCATGGCGGAGTCCCTTCTTAAACTGTCCCTCGTATCTGCTTCCCTTATTCCAAGATTCCACCCCATGCCCATCGCATTTCGAATCAATCCAATCTCCTTCATATTTTCCACTCCTGTAGTAGTAGTAAACCCCACTGCCGTAACACTTTCCCCCCCGGAGCTCCCCCTCGTAGACATCCCCATTGTTGTACGGCTGGACGGCGAGGCCGGTTCGGCGATCGGCGCGGCTCCAAAAGGAGAAGGCTCTGATGGAGAGCAGAAGTGGAAACGTAGGAGGGCGAGGGAGAACACGGAAGAAGGGGAGGACGCGGTAAAGGAGCAGAACAATGCCGGAGGAGAAGACGAGGACCAGGAGAAAATGAATAAGGAAAGACTTACTATCAGCGGAGTAAGTGGCGGAGAGGAGGAGGAGATAGAGGGAGGGGAAGAAGAGGAGTATGAGCAGGCGAAAGCGGAGGCGGAGGAAGCGGAGGGCGGTGAACAGAGCTCGGGTAGGCGTAACCGAGGGTAAAAATCGGCGGCGGTGACCGGCGGACGGCGTCATTGCGAAGCTTTTACTGGAGTCGCTCGAGAGGAGAGGCTGCATTAGGGCTTCGAATCGGAGCTTGAGGATTTGGATCGGAAGAAGCGGAGAGTGGGAGGCGGAATGAGGAGAGCTTCTGCTATTTATATTTATAGCTTAATAATTATTCAAACGATTTTTTCTGTTATTTGGCGTGATTATAGCTAATCCCTTTTGTTAGTTAGCCCGAATTTAAAATCCATAATCCCTCTATTTAGTTAATGCGTTAATCAAATTCGAAATTTGGGATTCAATTATTCAACTTTCGTTTTTTTTTTCAAATATATTCTTATTAGTATTTCGATTATTTGTCTGCTGCATTTTTTGTGACTATTTTATATTTGTTTCAATTATTTTATTATTTTTATTATCGAGTGATGATATAAATTTTACTCAATAAAAATGTATGTTTAGTTTGGGACTTTCTCTTTGGAGTGTTGAGCTCTTTGCTGTCGGCGAAACTGGTTGTTGTGGGAGGGTGTTGTTAAGCAAATCATTACTATGCACAAATTTTTTTGTTATTACCAAATCAAAACTATGATTTTGTTATTAATACAATCATAATTTTCACATCAAAATTATTCTTACATGAGTGAAATATAACATTATTAATTAATTTATGCGTACTTAATATCATGACGGCATCATCTGCAAACAATTACATTAACTATGATTTTGACGGGACCCTATGTTAACTGTGACCAAATCTAAAGTCATCTCAGACTGCTCCAATCTCCTCTTCGAGTCAATCACTCCCTGCACATCTTTCTCCTTCATTTAACAATGCAAAAGAGTACTCACTGTAAAATTATCATCTACATTGATTATCGAGATCTCATCGGTCATTCATGTTCTTCCAGCCTTACACAATACATTGATCACTATGGTGTCCGCCAAAGAAGTTGCTTTGACTTTTATCCATTTCATTGATTAATTCAAAAACTTGACCTAATTTACCACTTGTACACGTGTCATCAATCAAAATCGAATGCACAAATTCATCAGCAAAACGATTCAATTCATCCATTATTGTCCTACAAAAAATGAATGCTTCAACCATCTCCAATCCCTTGCAGAAACCTTGAATGCATATCTGGCGGCCACATCTATAATTACTTCAATTTTGCCAATCAAACTATAGTTCAGAAATCTTTCCATTAACAACCTCTTGAAGTAAATATACCTTCTCTTCTTCTTCTTCTTCACATTTTTCAAAACCTTCAGGTTGATGCACATATATCTCTTCTTTAATTTCTCCATTGAGAAAAACAGATTTTACGTCAAGTTGGTGAACTTGGAGACTGGTTTGAGCAGCAACGACAAGCAGGACATGAATGCTTTCCATACGCACCCAAGGGCAAACATTTAATTGAAGTCAATCTTATGCTTCTGAGTATAACATTTGGCAACGATTTTTGCTTTATATCACACTATTCTTCCTTCTTTATCATGCTTGATTTTATAGACCCATTTTAGATTTATAATATTTTTGCTTTGAGTTTTTGGGACAATCTCCTAGGTGTTATTTTTCTCAACCATATCAATCTCTTCTTCCATTGCTTTCACCCAGTTTGAATCTTGTACAACAGCTTCGAAGCTATCGGGCTTCTCTTCGAGAGTAATGCACATTCAAATTAACCGTAAATTTCAGACAGAGATTTGCACTTCTTTAGAAGTGATTACTCATCAGAATCAGTGTTATTATCTCAAAGAACTTCATGTTGCTCTTCTGTAGTTGGCTCCGATGGTTGATCATCAAGTTCAACAGCCTCGACAGGAAATGAAGAAGAAGTTGTAGTCTGATCCCAGCACCAAGACGCATTCTCATCAAAGATGACATCCCTGGAAATGTGAAGTTACTGAGTGACTGGGTTATATATATGGTATATGTTAGAATGCTGGCTATATCCAAAGAAGACTCCTTTCTCTGCCTCATTTCAAGTTTCTTCCTGCTTTCCTTCGGAATATGACAGTAAGCAATGCAACCAAATGTCCTGAGATAGCTAACAAATGGCTTCTTCTTATGCCAAGCTTCATAAGGTGTGACAGAAACAAGGCTCCTCATAAGAGACCTATTTACAATATTGATAGTTGTATGCACAACTTCAGGTCATAACTCCTGTGATATATGTTTATGTTGTAGCATAACGCTTACACTTTTTTATAATAGTTCTGTTTTTCCTCTCTATCACGCCATTCTGTTTAGGGGAATGAGGAGAGGTGAGCTCCTTGTGAATGTCATGATCTCTGTAAGGAATTGAACTATTCTCCAATGAATTCTCCTCCCCGACCAGTTCTTAATTATTTTAGAATATACCCACTCTCCTTTTCTCTGTGTACTTTGAGTTCTTTGAACTTTGCAAAAGCTTCAGATTTGTGTTGTAAGAAATAAATCCAGGAGTACCTTGATTAGTCATCAATAAAGCATAAATAATATCTCATACCTGTCCTTGTGAGCTCAAAAAAAGGAAGGTATCCTTCTCCTTCTTCGACTTATGCAATCAACAGTTTAATTTGTTCTGCTCATTGGCATCTTTGAAGCACTCCATTGCACCAGATCTGAAGCAAAAAATCATCTTCGACATTCAAATCTTCTCCTCCTCTTTTCAAATCTTCTGTAACCCTCGACAGCAACCCCGATGTACATCCATGGAATCATCAATGAGTTTCAATATACACCATTTTAGTCTCTAAAACCCCAAATTACTTTGTGAACCTTAAAAAATCTGTTGAGATATGTAGATTGTAAGGATTTCAATCAACCAACAATCCAAATAAATTTGAATGCAATTGTTCTACTTCATGTTGGATCTTACGGCGCCCTTAGAGGGGGGGGTGAATAAGGGTTTTATGGAATTTTAAATCTTAATTAAAGTTATCAAAGTTTGTGACCAAAGTTTAGGAATATTTTATAAGAAAATATATTTTGATATCTCAGAAAAGATTGTATTGAAGATTCTTTTTTAAACAAGAGAACAAAACTTTTTGTTAACTGCTGCTAACGCCTGGCGTTAAGTGTTAACGCTGGGCGTTGGCTCTCCAGAAAATATTCTTTAGCACAAAAAGATTGCCGCAATGATTTTACTTATTAAATCTTAAATGAAATACAATTCCAGAAAATCAGAGATAATGAAAATGATTATTGTATTTCAAAGATAATTACACAAATGTTAATTTTAATACTTTAATGAAATAAAAATTAAAACATTCTTGAAGAGGAAATAAAATCAATTGAATAGAACATTAAAAGACATGATTTTATTTCATAATAAATTGAATACACAAATGTTTAATTTCTATAACGCTAGAAATCAAGGCGAGAATATGTAAAAATACTTTTTGTTGTTTCACCGGTCATTTTCCCAAGGACCGGTTGGCTATAGCCTATCTATCCCCAGATAAGGCTTCTACCCTAGATCTACCTTTGACCTAGTCGCCGCGCACAAGGCGGCGAATTACCCACGAAATCCTTCTCGGAATCCGACGTTCTCCCCGAACGATTTCTCCACACAAATTACAAAAGGAAAAAGTAAAAGATTACAAGATAAGTAAAGAGAAACTCCCCAAGAAATTCAGAAGATGAAGATGAAGGTGATGTAGATGTTGGCGTTCTTGAAACGATCGTCCTTCGTATGGAATATGCGTTGTAGACCTTCTCCTTCAAAATCCTCTTTAGATCTTCATGATAGCCCAAGGGAGATCTCTTAATTGTTGTACACGAGCCTCTCTTAAAATTATTGGAATTCTGGAATCATCTCTAATAGAATGAGAGGGGCTGTACTTTAAATAGCCAAGGGAGCTAATGCGCGGCGTTAAGAGTTAACGCCGGTGTTAGTGAATGTGCACTGTCGTGGCTGAAATTACGTTTAGAAAATAAAACTTTAAAAGCAAACGCTAAAGTAGAATCTTATATTGATGTTTCAAATTTTTGTTCATGCTCTTTAATTGAAAATGCTAAACTTTGTTTTGATTATAATACATTTAAAGAAGAACTCAAGTTTTTGGAAAAAAGTCTTTTAACTTCAAAAGAGCATAATGAAAAATTGTTAAAAGAAAATGATAATTTAAAGGATAAATTAGAATCATTAAAAATGTTTATTCAAAACTTTTCATATAATAAAACATCTTTTATTTCTAGTTTATCAAATTATCAAAAGTCTAAAAGCTTAACTTCATATTATAAGAGTACGTCTATAAGAAAGAGTGAAAATGAAAATCATCAAATTAAGAATCAATCATTTAAAACATATTGTAACCCACTTTTTCAACATTCAATTTTTAAGAAAGACCATCACTCTTATAAACTCTCAAAGAATCAATATAATAAAATTCATTATGATTATCAACATCAATGTATTTTGAAAAATAATTTGAATAAACATAAATCCCAAATGAATTATTTTTCAAACAACTATCATTCCAAAAAGATGTCAAATAATCATAATATGAATTTAAAAGATAAACAACCAAAGTATGAATGGAGGCCTAAAATTAAAAATGAAACACTAACTCCACTTGTAAAGGCCCATTCATCACTATCTCTTCAAAAGCCTACACGATGTATTTGGGTACCCAAAGAAACCATCACACTTGGTCCCCTTTGGATACCTAAGTCTCTCATTCACTAGGAATCATTATATTGCATGAAGTAGAAATTAATTTAAAATGAAATATCAGTACTCTACTTCATGATATGCTTAACTGCTTTTTTTTGTTTGTTTTCTTATTTTTGAGCCAAAACGCTAAGGTCACTTAGATATATTATGAAATATGACTTTTACATTTTAAGTCTAATGTTTATCAAATCAAAATTGAATTAAATTGAACATAAAGTCATAATTTTTAAGTGATCTATCTTTTCTTTTTATTTTATCCATTTTAAATCATTTGCCTATAAATGTCTTATATTATCATTATAAATTGAATGCTAAATTTTTTAAATGATATTATCAAGACTAATGAAATTACTTTCAAAATTGGATTTAAATGGATTTTTAGGGGTCTTAGGCTAAAATATTAAATGCGCAACTAATTGCATATTTGTCTATTTTTCGTTGCTGCATATAATAGCCCCTATATTGAAAATCATAATCGAGAAAAATTAGAATCAAATAATATCAAAAACAATGTGTTTTAAATCAAATATAGTAACTCTGTTGCTAACGCCGGGCTTATCACTAACGCTGGCGGTAGCATTTTTTCTAAAATTTCTGATTTTCTCTGAAAAATTACTTTTACTATCATTGTTGTCAAATACCTTGTATTTGTTTTGTCTAATTTCTAAAAATTAAAATAAAAAGAAAATTTACAAAAATGATAAATATGATTTCACAATCACCACCATGATCTATTAATATCCTATGCTAAAATTCACTATAATCATATATCATAATTCATGATCCATCAAGACCTATCTTAAATCAACTAATTCTATCAACCTTAGGAATTATGAAATATATGATTGCAATTGGTATTATAGTTTCATATCTTGTTTTGTGTGTGTGATGTGCATCTTTATTGTTTGCATGAATCTCATTATCTTTAGACCTATGAATTAACTTGATATCAACAAGATGAAATCAAATAGAATTGTCACTTCTTTCTAGGTCTATGAAAATTCAAAACTCTATGTTTGAATACATGCAACTCAATCTTATATTTGTCCATCTTTACTTAGTTTTGCACCATGTTGTCCTAATACATCACACTAGCATTATCACGTACCATAGATAGAAATCAATGCTCATGCTAGTTATATCTTGCAATGCTAAAGTAAATTATATCATTAAAATATGAAAATTTTATTTTCCTTTGTAGTTATTTGCATGAATAAAACTTTTCTAAATGGATTTAAAATCAACAATCTTCGATAAAATTGTAAATCCAAAACTAATCATGAAATTATAACACAGTTAATATATTTAAGGCTTACACGCTTAGTATGTCCATAATCAATAAACCTATGACATGTGTCTCACAATAGCGAAGGCATAGGATTGTGTGCATTAGAGACCTAACCTCTAAGTCATGTCTTGTCCTTAACCGGGGAGGGTTCCAGTGGGGCCTTGAGAGGCACTGGGGGGGAAAGAATGTTAGGTTGAGCGTCATCTTTTGTATGCATATGGGATTAACACCCCAACCTACGACATATGTGCAGCTCCTCATGCCCATCTGTCACTTAGTACGGGGCTAGAGTGTAGGCATGTAGTTAAGGTATCTTGATCTTAGATATATTTATATTATATTCATTGCTTGAACATTATCTCACTCTTTATACATAAATCATGCATATTTTTTTATTCTAACATTGCATCATGTGTTTGCATATTTTAATATTTCGAGCTTTAATGATTTTACCGAACACAAGTATTTGAAAAATCACCAAATAAATACTAAAAGAGCTTTCAAATCTAATCAATATACTCTAAAATTTCAACTGAAGGAAGGTCTCTTTATAATACAAATGAATTGAGAAAAATATTTTTCAAAACATCAAGAAATGCAGTTCTGTTTTGGCATTAAGAAGTTAATGCCTGGCGTTAGCTCCTTTGCTCCAAAATATTTTTTTTTTGAATTATTTCTGGTATTATTTTAATATTTTGTGTGTTTGTAAAAAGTTTTCTATCTTTTTATTCCTTTTAAAACAAAATTTTATTTCTTTTAAAAAAATATATAAGTATTTTCTCATACGTTATTTTTGTTTATTTCTCTGGCATAGAATATCATTTATTGAAAGGGCTATTAAAGACTTCTATGATTTCCAGAGAATATATATAAAAAAAACAAATACAAAATTACAAAACAATTTCAAAGAACAAAAATATGTTTTTCTTTATGTGTGTTTATTGTTTTGTGCATATATAAAAAAAATTCAAAAATTTATAAAAACAAAACTGATTGTTATTCATTGCCATTTTCAAGGATGGATGATTAATTATATCAATTAAAGATTAAATACAATGTTTAATTTAACTTTCAAGTTTCTTAAAAATATTGTTTTGTATTTGTCATGCCTTGAAAATTATCTTGTTATGTGCAATGAAATTGATTGTAGATAAACATGTGTAGAAATGTTTAGCATGCCTCTAAGTATGAGTAATGTATTATGTTTGATAATGATTCATTCACTCACTTATTTTTGATAACCTACATGTGTTTACAATCTTATTTTTACATGATTGTGTAGTGTAATAACATAAATAATTAAAATGCCTAAATAGATTACCTACACAACATTGAATTGGTTATTACAATTCTTTGTCTTTCATGCACTTATTCTTAAGAGAAATGTGGTTTAAAATGCTATGTTTGCAAAACAAGTGAATTCGGAGTCCTTAGTCACTAAACTAATAAGCAAATAATAAATGACAAGGAAAACTCTACCAAGCACTACTCACCCTCCTGGTAAGTCTTAATGAGCATTGTGAGGTTGAGCACCTTGGCTAAGAATTGTAAAGTGTCTTGTAGCAAACAATTTATACACCACTTCTCTTTAGTACACCGGATCACAAAAAATTGAAAATAAAGCTAAAAAGTATAAAAGTGATCCCCCAAGCACTACTTTGCACCCTGATAAGTCTTAATAAGCATTGTGTGTGCAGAGTGCCTTGGTAGTTGTATTATTTATTCATGTGCATTGAAATAGTGTGGAAGTAATATTATTTGTGTATTTTAATGTTGTGTTATTTCATTATATATGTCATGTGTTTTTGATTGATTCACTTGTATACTTTATCAAAACACTACTTTGTACACATCATTATCTTTCATAAAACAACTACTCATGAGAATTGGATCCTAAAGCTCATCTACTCAAATCTCTACAAACTTAAGTAAATGCACTAGATAACAAAGCATGACCGCTACAATGTTTATGTTTACTTGAAATGCAAATTTTATTACATTGTAGTTTGTGTATCTTTTCTTGATATTATGAAATCATGCTTGCAATTTTTTTTATCTTAATGGAATAGCATCTCTTCAATCTTTAACTCAAACATCAACTTTTCAAATTTAAAACTCATTATCCTTTATATGGTTTTATCTTCTAAAATGATGTTTATGTTTAAGAGTGCTTATTATTTTTAACACTGTGTTTTCCTTTAAGCAAGTGGTATCTTAAAATAGAATGCTTACTTTATCATGTTAGCTATGTTGCTTACTACTTTATGTACATCATGCTTATATTTTTCTCAACAAGTAGTATTTAACAAGCTTTTGATTGCATCCTATTTTTCTTCTCGACATAAAATCTATTACTCTTATATACTCCCATATTTATTATTTCTTCATAATTATTCATTCTTTATTTCAAAATAACTTTTGATAATATCAAAAAAGGAGAGAAATATAAATTCAAGAAATCTCTTACTAATCTCAATTTTTCAGAATGCACCATTGTAATTAATTATAACATTTTGGGGGAGCATACATTTAGGGGGAGAATACAATTTAGGGGGAGTATATTAAAAAGTTTTCATGGAAAGCGTCTATGTAGAGGGAGTGATATTGCTCGATCATGACAACCCACTTTTGGTAATAACAAAAGGGGGAGAATAAAATGAGAAATCCAGTGACATAGATATTTAGGGGGAGTAAAATCTATCACGCAGTAAACCTTTTATTCATGCATATCTTTTATCGCACTTATCTACAAACTCACTAATTTCTCATATGAGTATTTGTTATTATCAAAAGGGGGAGATTGTTGGAGCTTGCTTTCCGCATCTCTTGGTTTGAGAATAACAAATACCATGATGTATTTGATCTATTCTTTTGTGTGTTTATAGTGTACAGGTGGTACATGTTAAATAAAGAAACACGTCCTCGTTCATGGATCAAAAAGACAAAATGACGAGTTTTGTATGTTAAACTTCAAACGGCAATAACTTTCAATCCAGGAAGAGTTACGGAACGTGTCACCCCATTTCGGAGATGAGAACGACTCCATCTACAGTCTGGAGAAGTTTCGTACGGCAAAAATGAAGAGGAGCTATCGGATTTCCGACAGCAGTACCGGATTTCCGACAGCTAGCTAACGGATTTCCGACAGCTAGCTAATGGATTTCCGACAGTGCACGATCTTCCCGTAACTCTACGACGTGCAGCAGTTACGCAAGCTAACGGATATCTGATAGTGCTATCGGATATCCGACAGCCCACGTCTCAACCACGACCTCCACTTCGCGCAGAAACTTTGAATTTGTGGGACACGTGTCAGCCTCTGGAGATAACAGATTTCCGATAGCTAGCTAACGGAAATTCGACAGCTCTCTTTTATTAAAATGGTTCAAAACTTTGTGGATTTCATGCTTTGAAGATTCTAAGTTCCTTCCTGAGTGCATACGAATCAGAGAGCTCCAGAACCTCAAGAACTCTCATTTGTGCTGAGAAGGTTTGAAATTGAAGACGAGATCGGACGCGCTTCTACATCAACGATCATCTCGAGGCTTCAACCTTCCTTTCAGAGATCTGAATTTCTAGGGAGTTCTTATTTTATCTTATATTTTCATTTATATACATTTTACTTTGTATTGGTAGGGAAAATCGCTTCCTTGTGCGGAGCGTCTAAGTCCTTGCGTGGCTTAAGGGAAAATCGCTTCCTTGTGCGGAGCGTCGAAGTCCTTGCGTGGCTTGGTGGGAAATGGTGCCCTTGTGTGCTACGTCTAGATCTTGGGAAGATCTAGAGGATAGGCTTGGGCTTGGTCTAGGGAAAGATAAGGCATAGCCTTCCGGTCCTTAGTAGAAGGACCGGTAAAATTGTAAAAGTTTTATTTTACCATTATTGCCTTGATCTTAAGCTTTATTAAGATCGTTATGTTCATGTATGTCTTTGTCATATTTAATAAATTTATGAATGTTACTTTATTGAAATTTAATTGAGTATTTATTAATATAAAATTTGTGTTTGGAAAATTTCGATTAATTATTTTTAAGAAAAGTGAAAGTTGGTGAAAAATTCTTAAGTAAAAATCATAATTTAAAAAAGCCCTTATTCACCCCCCCCCCCCCCCTCTAAGGGCGCCACAAGATCCAACAAGTAGTGCTTGAGAATCACTTTTATACTTTTTAGCTTTATTTTCAAAAAAATTCTAGATTCGGTGTACTAAGAGAAGTGGTGTATAAATTGTTTGCTACAAGACACTTTACAATTCTTTAGCCAAGGTGCTCAACCTCACAATGCTCATTAAGACTTATCAGGAGGGTGAGTAGTGCTTGGTGGAGTTTTCCTTGTCATTTATTATTTGCTTTTTAGTTTAGTGACTAAGGGCTCCAAATTCACTTGTTTTGCAAACATAGCATTTTAAACCATATTTCTCTAAAGAATAAGTGCATGAAAGACAAAGAATTGTAATAATCAATTCAATGTTGTGTAGGTAATCTATTTAAGTATTTTAATTACTTATGTTATTACACTACACAATCATGCAAGTATAAGATTGTAAACACATGTAGATTATCAAAAATAAATGAGTGAATAAATCATTATCAAACATAATACATTACTCATACTTAGAGGCATGCTAACCGTTTCTACACATGTTTATCTACAATCAATTTCATTGCACATAACAAGATAATTTTCAATGCATGACAAATACAAAACAATAATGTTTTTTTAAGAAACTTGAAAGTTAAATTAAACATTGTATTTAATCTTTAATTGATATAATTAATCATCTTTGACAATGGCAATGAATAACAATCAAATTTTTATAAAAAAAAGTTAAATTTTTTTATATAAGCACAAAACAATAAACACGCATAAAGAGAAAAAAAATATTTTTGTTCTTTGAAATTGTTTTGTAATTTTGTATTTGTTATTTTTTATATATATTCTCTAGAAAACATAGAAGTCTTTTTTGCCCAATCAGTAAATGATATTCTATGCCAGAGAAATAAACCCAAAATAATGCATGGGAAAATACATATATTTTTTTTTTTGAAAAGAAATAAAATTTTGTTGTAAAGGAAATAAAAAGAGAAAACTTTTTACAAACAGAGAAATAAAACACACACACAACACAGTAAAATAATACCAGAAATTACTCAAAACAAAAAAAATTGGAGCAAAGGAGCTAACGTCAGGCGTTAACTTCTTAACGCCGATACAGAACTACAAATTTTGATGTTTTGAAAAATATTTTTCACAATTCATTTGTATTTATAAAGAGATCTTCCTTCAGTTGAAATTTCAGAGTATATTGATTAGATTTGAAGGCTCTTTTAGCATGTTTTTGGTGATTTTTCAAATACTTGTGTTTAGTACAATCTTTAAAGCTCAAAATAATAAAATATACAAACACAAGATGCAATGTTAGAACAAAAACAAATATGCATAATTTATGTATAAGGAGTGAGATAATGTTCATGCGATGAATATAATATAAGTATATCTAAGATCAAGATACCTTAACTACATGACTACACTCTAGCCTCGTACTAAGTGACGTATGGTCATGAGGAGTTGCACACATATCGTAGGTTGGGGTGTTAATCCCATATGCATACAAAAGACGACGCTCAACCTAGCACTCTTTCCCCCAGTGCCTCGCAAGGCCCTACTAGAACCCTCCCCGGTTAAGGACAAGACATGACTTAGAGGTTAGGTCTCTAATGCACACAATCCTACGCCCTCGCTATTGTGAGACACATGTCATAGGTTTAATGATTATGGATATACTAAGCGTGTAAGCCTTAAATATATAAACTATGGTATAATTGCATGATTAGTTTTGGATTTACAATTATATCGATGATTATTGATGTACAACCCGTATTCGACGAGTACATAAGTAGAGCTCGGTGAGTAGACCAGCACCTACCGACGAGTAGATTTAAGGCGGTTTTACTCGCCCAGGGCAGGGAGAGCGAGCACGCTCCCTCCCTATCACGAGGCGAGTACGGGCTTCAGCGAGTAGGACTTGACCTGGTTGTCCCAGTCACGATCTTAAGTAGGGAGCGAGGCGAATGCGGGTCGACCCGACTCCTCGGTCCCCCCTCACTATCCGCAGGACAATATAGGTTGCGGTTAGTATATGCCAAAAGGGCGCGAGGAGTTGTTCGCAGACCATTTTGGTCCGCATCTAGTAATTTGGTTAAGGCGGAGGAAGTTACCCGCAGACCTTTTTTGACTATTTTACCCCTGGGAAGTTTTTCCCTATAAATAGGACCCATGATGTCTCAGATCAGCACAGATCCACCCCCCATTGAGAGTCTGGGCTTTCTTTAAGGGTGCGAGCGGTTCGGTTTGGGTCGGTTTGGACCCAAACCGAAATCGAACCGACATGCTTCGGTTTTCGGAAGGTCCAAACCGGACCGAACCGAACCCGGTCGGTTCGGTTTGTCGTCGGTTCGGTTTTTTTCGGGGTTTTTTCGGTGTCGGTTTTTGTATGGTATGTGGAAGGAAGGACTAAGAGAATTTCACATCTACAAAATTTAACGTCATTAAAGAGACTATTATCACTTATTAGGGCCATTACTATTTACTAAGAGAATACATCAACATCACACATGTAACTAAACCAACATATTGAGTCTCTGTCTAACTTTGAAAACTCTGGAAAATGAAAAAAAAAGAGGGGTATAACTTCAAATACAAACCTTGCAACTCTAGAATGGAAATTCATCTATATTGTGGTAAATTTATCATTAACAAAAGGCAAAAAGTGATGAAGGATGCATCGTGGACGGAACTAACGCGACAAGTGAAACTCCCGGCGAGACCGGAATCGCTTGGCTTGAGAAGATCGACCTGCTTTGGAAGCCTTGGGCCATTTAATTATTTTCATTAGCATGTGATGTTTTCTATTTGTATTTGCATGTTTATATTGCTCTTTTTGCTTGGTGTGCTGTTAGCGGGTGTGCTAATAGTTGTGGCTTTCCCCTCGTAGTATAAGAGGTGGGATATCTTATGTTGTAAGCGGTTTTTGACAATTAAGAAAGTAATTTGGTTGCCCTAGCCGCATCTCCTCCCCTCTTCGTGCGAGAGAGCCCCGTCCGGAAGGACCCCGCCGCCGTCCGCTCCCCTCTTCCCGTGAGGAAGATCATCGGCGGAAGGCGCCACCCCTCCCCGCTCGACGTTCCTACGTCAAAAAGTCCTCAGTCGGATAATATAGGATTATTCTAATTGGACCAGGAAAATGAAAAAAAAAGAGGGGTATAACGTCTGGTGCCGACAGCCGCGTGCTGGTCTTCCGTCTTTTTATGGCTTTTTTTATATATTTATTAAGGCTACACTTGTCCTTTGGGAGTTGAGCTCATTAAAATGACTAAAAATTTATATATTATTAACTATTAAGCATTGAACCGAACAGTCAGAACCTGGGCACATTTAGTGATATATAATTATATAGTGTATACATAATTTAAAATTATTATAATATATTAATATTATATTAATTTTATAATATAATTATATAGTGTATATATAATCTAAGAGCTAGCAGCCTAGCACTATCGTGAAGCCTTGAACCGAACGGTCAGAAGTCAGAACCTGGCCACATTTAGTGATATATAATTATATAGTGTAAACATAATTTAAAATTATTATAATATATTAATATTAGTCGGTTCGGTTTAGTCGGTTTTTACAACTTGAAAACCGACTCGAACCGATATGACTTTGGTTTTCACAAACTCCAAACTGAACCGACACCAAACCGAGCGGCTCGGTTTCACAATCGGTGCGGTTCGGTCGGTTTTGTCGGTTTTCGGTTTTTGCTCCTCACCCTTAGCTTTCTTCCTTGTGCTGTCTGAGACAGACCCAGCTTCTGGTTTTTGGGAGGAGAAATCGAGTGGGATTTCCGGGTTAGTGGCGGGACCTCCTCACTGCAGCCAGTGGGTCATTCTTAGGAAGCTACCTGCCAACCGGTGAGGGTCAATTCTTAGCTTGGAATACTTAGATCTAGGGATCCGACGAAGAGAGAAGTAACTCAAGCTACTCCCCAAGTCTCGAACAGGTTGGACCGGTATCCGGGTTTCAATATTTTTGGTGCGGTGAGCGTGGACTGTAGCAAGAGAAGAAAATCTCATCTGACGATCCCATGACTGAACGTGACGAGCTAAGAACTGGCCAGGGGAACTCGCTGCCTTTGGGCGAGTTCGTGACCAAGAGTGTCTTCGAGCAGGGATGAAGGCAATGGAGGATACCATCAAGGGGCTACTCACACCTCGCGCCGAGGTGGGAGTACCTTCCCCTGTCGCAGCCGCCTCGCCCGCTGAGGCGGGACCGAGTCAGCGCCTCGGCAAGGAGGCGCTCCTCGAAGATGAAGACCAGCCGCTCCGCGCGCGAGTGCTCATCGCAAGCCCGACGGAGACTCGCCAGTCGGAGGGCGAGTACGACCGAGTTTGTCCTCTTCGTCAGCACGCCCCACCCAGTTCGTTCTGCGAGTTGGTGTTGTCCGCCCCCATTCCTGCAGGGTTCACAGAGCCCGCCATGAGTTTCTACTCTGAAAAAGATGATCCCGTCAAGCACCTGCAATGGTTCGAAGATATGGTCTCCATCAAGCCGATGACGGACGCCTTCAAGTGTCGGTTGTTCGCCATAACCTTCCAGGAAAAAGCCAGAGACTGGTTCCACCAGTTGCCCGCGGGAAGCATCTACGGGTTCGAGGACCTGCGCAGAAGTTATCTGCTCCGCTTTTCTACTTCCAAGAAGAGGAGGAAAGGTTCAGAAGACCTCTTTCTTATCAAGCAAAGACCCTAGGAGATGTTCGGGTCGTACCTTGATCGCTTCCAAGAAGAGATCCTCCTAGTCCAGGAGGTCCCCGGGCACACCCTGATCTTGACATTTAAGCTGGGACTGTGATGGTGCAAATCCTGCACACCGCTATAGGCGGTAGCGAGACTGCGATCCGAACGGCAGTGAATCGGTCGCTGTCAAGTAATAATATGAGGAAGTAAATCCCCAATTATCGAATCTCTCAAGGAACACAATAAGGTGGAGTTTACTATTGAGGCAGGACTTGAGATTGAAGTCCATTAGTCGGATGGAACGCTAAGGGGGGTTGTTTGGGTTATGGAAAATAAAAGTAACAAAATTAAACTACTCCTATGCAGGCCTTGAGCGCACTGCTTCGCTAGGCGGGATGGAGACTACGTAGGCCTTGAACGCACTACTTCGAAAGGGCGGATGGACGAGTAGGCTAGCGGATGGAATGGTTCGCACCGGCGGAGTCGTGGTGGATTACACGGGCCGTTAGCACCGCTTAGCTTGGCGGATGGAAGAGTAGGTTCACGGAATGAAATCGATAAAATGAATGACAATAGCGCACCTCATACACATGAATAAATCAAAAGGAATTTCATAAAGATGAAATAAAAGTTACAGATCTAGATTTATCATGTTCTTCATCCGCAAAATAGAGAGTTTAGCATACAAACATCATTTCGAAAGAATAAAGAGTAAGAGATTCGATCGACTCCGAAGCCTTGCTGGGATTCATGGTTGGAATCGCTGGGTTGTCAATCCGCGTCCAAGCTCGGTCCTCAACTGCGTCTAGGGTAAAGGAGGGTTGTCACTTCCTCCCAATGGCCCGTCTTCTTCGTGTCACGACCCGGCGATGTCCAAATGCTCTTTAAACCTTCCTTGATGATGAAAGTAAGATCCAATCTCTTCCTTGAAGTCCCTAGATGAATAGAGGAGGCTTAGAACGAAAAAACGCAAAAAATGGCGCTCAAAAAGACCTAGAAACGAAGAAGTTACGGCTGTTTTCGCGGAGCAGCTATTTATAGACAGGTGCAGGTTTTCAATGCGCACGATTAGTGGCGCACGACCAGTGGTCGTGCGCACTATGTCCAGTGGTCGTGCGTTAAGCCAGTCAGGCCACTTTTTAGGTGGGAATTAATGCACGATCACTAGCGCACGACCAGTGGTCGTGCGCACTATGTCCAGTGGTCGTGCGCAGTGTTCCTGTGCAGTTTTTGCGCCCCGGAACACTCGCACAACCCCCGTATCAACATTAAAGATCGTCAGGCCACGTAAATGGACATTCCACACATTCTCAAATATAGAAATTGAATTGCAACATAAAGCATGAGTAAGATAAACAAGAAAATACATCGAAACAGGCCTAAAGTGCACTTAGCTTGGAATAACAGGTAGAGAACAAATATGAGTGATTATGGATCTAAAATGTAGTGCATTGACTCAAATACCGGCCCAGATGAGTCCATAAATGTGTATATAAATGGGACTCATCACACCCCCAGACTTACCTGTTTGCGCGTCCCGAGCAAACATATCCGGCGGAGTAGGAAAAGCATAGCTAACCAAAAAAATTGCAAACATGGAATAGAATGCGAAGTTTCCTACTAGTGTGCATAGAAGTTCATTAGAAGAAGTTTTTACATATGCTAGCTACTTTATAAAAGTGTAAATGCGTAAAAATGAATTTATTTTTACTCAAAAATGGAATGTTGGTGAATCTCGTGGTCTCGCGTAGTACGAAAGTAAGCTAGACGCGCAGGTGAATGTTACCTAAGACCGGAACTCGGAATTATCTCCGTTGAAATCCATCAACGTCGAGAACCATATGCTCGCCCGGTCACACTCTCTCCACGGCGCTAGTGAACTCACAAGACGAATCGATAGGACTTTAGGTATACATGAGGCTTGGGTTACGGTTTGGAATGCAAAGATAAACGTGAAGGCTAATCGCAACCCAAATGAGCACACAAAAGTGCTAAATCATAGCAGCCTCAATAATACACGTGTAACACACCCCCAGACATGACTTTGAAACCGGGTGTGCATACGGCCTACAACAATCAATACCAAAATATGCTTCAATTAAAGCGCTAGGGATAAATATATATTTTTTTTTTCTTTTTCTTTTTCTTTTTCTTTTCTTTTTATCCCCAAATTAATTAGCACAATTCTCGGCACAAAGACATTTTTTTTAAAACTTCCACATCAACACTGAAGTTACGCATCACCGCACCGCATTGAAAAAATTACAATTCATAAATGCTCTTAGCTTAATTTTTGGTTGCGATAATAGGATTAGCTTTTAGGCCTTGGTGAAGTATGGTGGGGCTGAATCAAAAGATCGGGTAGGCACAAAATAGGCTAGCAACGGTTAGTGTATAGGAGTGGTAGAACAAAGCTCAAGCTTGCCAAATAGATGGCCTATGTCACGCTCAACTTGCAAGTCATTCGCACCCATGCTTCGAGAGTCGCTTGGGGCAAGTTCTTAACCCCCGAGAAAGGTAATCCTTCCTCCCGACTCGAGCAACACGAACCTCACATTCGCCTACACACAATACCACGCTACCGCAAGATTCAACCACATTCACCATTTTGAGTAAAATAAATTAAAATCTACGCAAATCTATAAATTATAAATTAGAAGCATAAACAAAAACTAATTCTACTCAAATCCCTATGCAAACACGAGTATTCAACTAGAGCACTACAAGAGTCAACATTCCACTCCATCTTGCAATTATTTTGGCTAATACAGCACTTCCTACATCACATCCAAGAATTGAATATACAGAAGCATACAAACAAGCGAGTGCGCGCTAAAGTGGGTGCAGTGGTGTACAGTGAAGATGAACAATACTAAATAACTGAAATTAAAATACTTCTAGTATGCAAATGAGATGTGCACGTGCAGTGGGTAACATATAACGGCTCTCCCCCAGACTTAATCTAAACAATACAACATAATGATATGACAGTGAAAATCAAAATCGAAAGCTAGGGAAGAAGTTACCCAATGCTCAGCAAGTGAGCATACCAGAAGGTGCGTGGAAATCTGAAGCAAACCCGCCATTCAGAATTTGCAATGAGTACCTGCAAAGGTGAGCTCCACAAAAACAAAAGAAAAATACAAACTAAAATAAACTACAGTTAACTAAACACGATTAGAAGAAATAAAAATGCAGGAAAAGTAAGATAACTACTGGGGTTATTGTCCTCCCAGCACGACTTATTCAAATTGAAAACAGTTCTAGCTAATGGGTCTATGAAAAGAGAAGTGCACAGGTAACTGTTCAAATATGCGTGTTGGTAGCGGGTACCGATACGGCAACAGAACAGTCACGCCTCTACCCGAATATAAATAATACCTGCTCGTCACAGGTAGAGGGAATAGAAAGTAAGAAGAGGAGAAGGTATCCTCACTCAACTCACCAAAAACATCCTTGCCTAGCAAGGTGTCGTCAACATCGAGGTGGCAGGAGGAAAAGGTAATGAGGGGAGCTTCCTCTACGGAGGGGGAGTAAACCTCCTCGCGTGAAAGGATGCTCTCATCATTGACTTGAGCAAAAAGCTCCAAGTCCTCCTGAAGTACCTGTGAAGATTCAACCTGCACAGACTCAGATGAAGGAAGGGGATCAGGAAATAAAGAAGGCGAAAAACATAAATAATCGTCAATCGGGGGAGTGATCCCGGTCTCACTCCCATCAGGTTGGGGAAGTAAAATAAAGTTAAGATTGTCATCAATGCTACAAGATTCGGCGGGATCAACGGTGGCCAGGCTTAGGATTTGGACTTCCTCCACCGGTGCTGAGGAAAACTCCTCTTCACCTAGAAGGTTGTCCTCCTCCATAGGAATAGGCACAACACTCAGATCACCCACCTCATCCTGCGACATATCATCAACAATGTCATCGGAGATGAGTATAGCACGCACAACAGGGGAAAGAACCGAATCCACAAGAAGTGGTGGAGGCACATGGTGAATAGGCTCAGCAATGTCGGTGCATAGATCAGCCGCACATCCGGTGACCGTGTCCATGCCATACCCTTCAAGATGCGAAGGTGACAAAGACACATAACCGGATGTTGAAGGTGTGCCGCCAGAGTTAGGAGTTGGGACGATCCGGATATCCGACTCGTCGTCTTCGTCCAATTGGCGAAGATACTCGGCACAGTCCTTCAGGACATGATCAGTGCTCTGACAAAACCGGCACTGCCTTGCGGGCTTCTTTGGCACAGCGGGAGCTGGAGCCGAAAAGAAGTACGACGGTAAAGGCTCAGCAGAGTAGCCATAAGACTTACGCGCACCATATGGAGTACCAGACGAAGTCGGTGCTCCATATGCTGGGCTATAAGAATTATGCCTACTATTCTCCATAGGGCATTCATCACTAGAGTGGGAGGTAGCTCCACACCAACGGCAACGGAAATTGAGATGTGCCCACATAGTGTGAAGATAAAACGATTCAAAAAGAAGAACACTATTGTGCGAAATACTACACTTAACAAAAATTTACTAAAGCAACCTACTATAAAACAAGAAAATGGAATAAAGAGAACAGAAATAAAATAAAAGATGCGATAAACAAATGGGAGGGCTTCTCTCTCAGATTCTCCCTCTCCAGAAAACTCACACGACTGTGTTCCCCGGCAACGGTGCCAAAAACTTGATGGCGCAAATCCTGCACACCGCTATAGGCGGTAGCGAGACTGCGATCCGAATGGCAGTGAACCGGTCGCTGTCAAGTAATAATATGAGGAAGTAAATCCCCAAGTATCAAATCTCTCAAGGAACACAGTAAGGTGGAGTTTACTATTGAGGCAGGACTTGAGATTGAAGTCCTTTAGTCGGATGGAACGCGAAGGGGGGTTGTTTGGGTTATGGAAAATAAAAGTAACAAAATTAAACTACTCCTATGCAGGCCTTGAGCGCACTGCTTCGCTAGGCGAGATGGAGACTACGTAGGCCTTGAACGCACTACTTCGAAAGGGCGGATGGACGAGTAGGCTAGCGGATGGAATGGTTCGCACCGGCGAAGTCGTGGTGGATTACACGGGCCGTTAGCACCGCTTAGCTTGGCGGATGGAAGAGTAGGCTCACGGAATGAAATCGATAAAATGAATGACAATAGCGCACCTCATACACATGAACAAATCAAAAGGAATTTCATAAAGATGAAATAAAAGTTACAGATCTAGATTTATCATGTTCTTCATCCGCAAAATAGAGAGTTTAGCATGCAAACATCATTTCGAAAGAATAAAGAGTAAGAGATTCGACCGACTCCGAAGCCTTGCTGGGATTCACGGTTGGAATCGCTGGGTTGTCAATCCGCGTCCAAGCTCGGTCCTCAACTGCGTCCGGGGTAAAGGAGGGCTGTCACTTCCTCCCAATGGCCCGTCTTCTTCGTGTCACGACCCGGCGATGTCCAAATGCTCTTTAAACCTTCCTTGATGATGAAAGTAAGATCCAATCTCTTCCTTGAAGTCCCTAGATGAATAGAGGAGGCTTAGAACGAAAAAACGCAAAAAACGGCGCTCAAAAAGACCTAGAAACGAAGAAGTTACGGCTGTTTTCGCGGAGCAGCTATTTATAGACAGGTGCAGGTTTTCAATGCGCACGATTAGTGGCGCACGACCAGTGGTCGTGCGCACTATGTCCAGTGGTCGTGCGTTAAGCCAGTCAGGCCACTTTTTAGGTGGGAATTAATGCACGATCACTAGCGCACGACCAGTGGTCGTGCGCACTATGTCCAGTGGTCGTGCGCAGTGTTCCTGCGCAGTTTTTGCGCCCCGGAACACTCGCACAACCCCCGTATCAACATTAAAGATCGTCAGGCCACGTAAATGGGCATTCCACACATTCTCAAATATAGAAATTGAATTGCAACATAAAGCATGAGTAAGATAAACAAGAAAATACATCGAAACAGGCCTAAAAGTGCACTTAGCTTGGAATAACAGGTAGAGAACAAATATGAGTGATTATGGATCTAAAATGTAGTGCATTGACTCAAATACCGGCCCAGATGAGTCCATAAATGTGTATATAAATGGGACTCATCAGACTGCAACCAGGGTTTTTCACGATGGAGATCACCCGCAATCCCCCCTATCATTCGAGGAGTTGATCGATCAGGATGCAAGGCAGATCGAGGGGGAGGCAACCAGCCTGGAGTTCGTAGCCAAGTTAGTTAGGTTGGAGGGAGGAGAGAAGGAAGGAGATGGAAGTGGCAGACGTGAGACCAAGAAGAGGGATGAGCCGAGAGGCGAGAAGAGGGAGGATCCCGGGGGAACAGGGACCAGCGGAATCAGGAGAGGAGGTTCCAAGCCCCACCTCGCCGGCCGGCCTGGAGACCTGCAGGAGGAGGCTACCAAGGGAGACCGGGAGGGAGATACTCCCCGGAGCGGCGAGACCGCTGCGCTCTCCCGAGCGGAGGCAGGGGAAGTGGAGGCAGAACCAAGCGCCGCCAAGGGAAGCAAACATGATCAGAAGGGGACGAGGACGAGTAAGGGGGGTAAGCCGCGATAGCCTCGAGGTGAAGAGGTGCGTTGGGCAATGCCCTACTGCGATTTCCACCAGGTGGAGGGCTATGCGACGACCACGTGCCCTGAGTTCTTGGAGTTGAGGAGAGGAGCTGGAGGAGCCCAGGAGGGGCATCAGGAACGGGAAGGAGGAATGTTGAGAATCGAGGGGGGAGGAGCCCCCGCCCCAAGGAGGTGTGAGGATAGGGGAGATCTAGGAGCCCATGGAGGGATAGGTATCATCCACGGAGGAGCAGGGTTGGAGGCAACTCGGAAGGGGATCCTCAACGTCGTGTATCAGAAGGGTGTGGCCTATGCCTCCCAGACTCCGCCACCGTCGGGTGAGATCACTTTCTCGGAGAAAGACATGCTGGGTAACGAAAACCCCTTTCATGATGCGGTGGTGATCAAGTCCGCAGTGGAGAACTACACGGTCTCTCGCATCCTAGTAGACAACGAGAGTTCCGTCAATGTGGTCTTCAAGAAAGCGTTTGACGCCATGAAGGTGGAAGAGAAGAGAGTCACCACGACTGAGGGGCCGCTCTTCGGCTTCTCTGGAGAAAGAAAGGAGGTATAGGGAGGAGTAGAGTTGGTTGTAACGCTGGGGGGTACTACCAGGTGCTGCAGGTTCGTCATCGTCGACACTCCTAGCAGTTACAATGCCATCTTCGGCAGGCCGCTCATCAGCGCCTACAAATGCGTGCCTTCATCCTATCATCAGTGCCTCAAATATAATCAAGGAGGGCTACAGATCAGGATTCGAAGCGACCCCAAAGTAGCAAGGCAGTGCTATCTCAACGTAGTTAACACGATCAGTTGGAAGGAGGAGGCCGAGGTGGTAGACCAGGTGATGGAGGAAATGATGAGGCTAGAGGCAGTCGAGGAGGTGGAGGATAAGGAGATCCTATCTGAAGGCGGAAGGCCAGGAAAGGTGAAGATCAGCGGGGAGCTGGAAGAGGAGGACAAGGAGAAGATTATGTCCTGCATCCAGAGGAATGCAGACATCTTCGCGTGGAGCGCAGCCGATATGCCAGGCGTCAACGCGAACGTCGCCTGCCATCATCTCAACTTGGATAAAGGAGTCCATCCCATCCGACAGAAGAAGAGGGCAACCGCCACCACCCTGGTCGAGCCCATCAGGGAGGAGGTCAGGAAGCTGCTGGAGGCGGGGTTTGTGTCGGAGATCCAGTACCCAGGCTGGGTCTCCAATGTTGTAATGGTGAAGAAGGGGGAGGGGAAGTGGCGCGTGTGTATCGACTTTTCTATCCTTAATAAAGCTTGCCCCAAGGATTGATATCCCTTGCCTAGAATCGACGAGCTAGTAGACTCAGCCATCGGATTCCCTGTCATGAGTTTTTTAGATGCTTTTTCTGGTTATCATCAAATCCGCATGCACCCACCTGACATAAAAAACATTTCCTTCATCACCAATGACGGTGCTATTATTATAAAATGATGCCCTTCGGGCTTAAGAACACAGGAGCCACTTACCAGCGAATGATGGACAGGGTGTTCAAGAAGCAAAAGAGGTGAAACCTGGAGGTCTACGTCGTTGATCTCATGGTGAAAAGTAAGAGCGTGGAGGAACACCTACGGGCCCTAGAAGAGACCTTTGCCACACTTTGGAAGTATAAAATGAGGCTGAATCTTGCCAAGTGTGTTTTTGGGGCAGGAAAGGGAAAGTTCTTGGGTCACCTCTCGACCCCGGCGGGAGTGGAGCCAAACCCCGATAAGGTCAAGGCAATCATGGAGATGGAGGCACCCAGAAACACCAAAGAGGTTCAGCGCCTGACGGCCGTCTGGCCGGGCTGAGCCGATTCCTCTCCAGGGCAGGAGAGAAGTGCTCACCTTTCTTCAAAACCCTCCAGGACAACAAGAAGTTTGAGTGGTCTACGGAGTGTCAGGGGGCCTTCGAGAGCTTAAAGCTTCAGTTGGCTCAGGCACCCTTGTTACAAGGGCCTGGAGAAGGAGAAGACCTCTTCTTGTACGTCAGAGTAGGCGCGGAAGCGGTAAGTTCGGTCTTGGTCCGCGAGGAAGGGAAGCGGCAACTCCCCATCTACTATGTAAGTCGGGTCCTATGGAAGGCTGAACTACGCTACCCCATCCTGGAGAAGCTGGCGTTTGCCTTGATAGTCTCGGCTCGGAGACTCCGACCCTACTTCCAGGCCCTTCCGATCAAGGTAGTGACAGATCATCCTCTCCGCAGCGTTCTGGATGGGGTAGAACATTCAGGAAGACTAGCCAAATGGTCGGTGGAGCTCAACGAGTTCGACGTCACGTACGTCCCTCGACTGACCATGAAAGCCCAGGCAGTGGCAGACTTCCTGTCCATTTACACCGTGGAGGTAGGTGAGGAGGAAGCACCCCGGCGAGTGGCTTGGGAAATGTTCGTGGACGGGGCATCAGGAAAGAACTCATGCGGGGGAGGCATCATCCTTATCAGTCCCCAAGGCACCAGGATCGAGCAGGCCATTCATATTCATTTCCCTGTCACCAACAATCAGGCAGAATATGAGGTCGTCATCGCAGGGATTCATCTAGCATGGGAGCTGGGGGTTCACGACATAAGAGTCCACTCCGACTCTATGGTGGTCACCTCCCAGGTCCGAGGAGAGTTCGAAGCAAGGGAACCGATGTTGCAATGCTACCTGGTAAAGGTCAAGGGCTTGGTGGGCTCCTTCAAGTCCTTCTCCATACATCACGTCCCGAGGAAGGAGAATGCCCAAGCAGACCGACTAGCCAAATACGGCCTCGCGGTCGGAGGGACAACCACGGGTTTGTTTCGGCCCTCTATTGAGGAAGGCGAAATGATGGACATCGATCAACCCTCGTCGTGGATGGACCCTCTCATTACTTTCTTGACCACGGGCAAGCTGCCTGCAGAGGTTCAGGACAAGAGGCGGTTCAGGTACAAATCATCTTATTATTTATTAACTGATGGGATACTCTATAGGAAAACTCTTTCCGGTCCCCTGGCAAGATGCCTGTCCGAGGAGGAAGCCTCCCGGGTCTTGGATGAGATCCACACAGGCGAGTGCGGAAGTCACTCGGGAAGCCAAACCCTGGAGAAGAGAGTGCTCCGGGAAGGGTACTTCTGGCCTACCATCAGGAAGGACGCGTATGAGTTCGTGAAGAGGTGCCCAAAGTGCCAACTCTACGCCCCGCTCCAGTTGCAACCTGCCCAGCGTCTCCGATCGATCCCCACCCCCTGGCCCTTCGCCATTTGGGGAATGGACCTGGTTGGACCATTCCCACCGGCGAGTGGGCAGAGGAGGTATCTCCCGGTGATGATCGATTATTTCTCCAAGTGGATGGAGGTGAAGGCCCTAGCCAAAACAACCTCCTTAGTGGTGAAGAACTTCATTTGGGGGGAGATCGTATGTAGACACGGTCTACCCCCGCCATCATCACCGACAACGGTCCGCAATTCGCAAGCCTTGAACTCACCGACTTCTGTAGTCAACTTGGCATCGATCTCCGCTTCGCCTCAGTCCATCATCCAAGGAGCAACGGTCAGGTGGAGGCGGCCAACAAAATCATCGTCAACCTGCTCAAGAAGATGGTTGAAAACCTAAAAGGGAACTAGGTGGAGCAGCTCCCCTCAGTCCTTTGGGCCCTGAGGATTACCCCCACCACAGCGACCGGCGAAACACCATTCAAGCTATCACATGGCTCAGAGGCTCTCATCCCAATAGAGTTCGAAGTCCAAAGCCCTAGGGTGGTGGCGGCGGAAGAGGGAGACGTGGGGTGGAGACTTGAGAATGAAGACCCGCAGCGACTCGCCTTGGATTTTGTGGAGGAGCTTCGCGACCAGGTTAGGATCCGGCAAGAAGAAATCAAGCGGAGGATGGCAAGGCACTTCAACAAGCACGTCCGAGTAAAGCAATTTGACAAAGGAGACTTGGTCCTCAAAAACGTGGACGTCGTAGGAAGATCCGCAGCAGTAGGTAAACTCCACCCCAATTGGGAAGGCCCCTACATTGTCTTCGAGGTATTAAAAGTAGGCGGGTGCCGTCTGCAAAATGTCGAGGGAGAACTCCTAGGAAACACTTGGAGTGGAGACGACTTGAAATATTTCTACTCCTAATATCAATGTAATACCTAGTTTATTTTTGTTATGATAAGAAACAATAACACTTTCCATTGCAAACTCGTAACGCTCCACCACCTGGACGACAGATACCGAGCAGTGAGTTTTATGTCCTCGAGCAGAGAGTTGTCGTAGACCAGGCCATAGCACTGGGCTCCTCCCATGCAGCCTGGCTACTTGCCCCCTCGAGTGAGTTCTATGTCCTCGAGCAGAGAGTTGTCGTAGACCAGGCCGTAGAACTGGGCTCCTCCCCTGCAGGCTGGCTACTTGCCCCCTCGAGTGAGTTCTATGTTCTCAAGCAGAGAGTTGTCGTAGACCAGGCCGTAGCACTGGGCTCCTCTCCTGCAGGCTGGCTACTTGCCCCCTCGAGTGAGTTCTATGTCCTCGAGTAGAGAGTTGTCGTAGACCAGGTCGTAGCACTGGGCTCCTCCCCTGCAGGCTGGCTACTTGCCCCCTCGAGTGAGTTCTATGTCCTCGAGCAGAGAGTTGTCGTAGACTAGGCCGTAGCACTGGCCTCCTCCCCTGCAGGCTGGCTACTTGCCCCCTCGAGTGAGTTCTATGTCCTCGAGCAGAGAGTTGTCGTAGACCAGGTCGTAGCACTGGGCTCCTCCCCTGCAGGTTGGCTACTTGCCCCCTCGAGTGAGTTCTATGTCCTCGAGCAGAGAGTTTTCGTAGATCAGGCCGTAGCACTGGGCTACTTTCCCCCTCGAGTGAGTTCTATGTCCTCAAGCAGAGAGTTGTCGTAGACCAGGCCGTAGCACTGGGCTCCTCCCCTACAGGCTGGCTACTTGCCCCTCGAGTGAGTTCTATGTCCTCGAGCAGAGAGTTGTCGTAGACCAAGCCGTAGCACTGGGCTCCTCCCCTGCAGGCTGGCTACTTGCCCCCTTGAGTGAATTATATGTCCTCGAGCAGAGAGTTGCCGTAGACCAGGCCGTAGCACTGGGCTCCTCCCCTGCAAGCTGGCTACTAGCCCCCTCGAGTGAGTTCCACGCCCTCGAGTAGAGAGTTGCCGCATACTAGGCCGTAGCACTGGGCTCCTCCCGTGCAGGCTGGCTTCTTGCCCCCTCGAGTGAGTCCCATATCCTATAATATGCTAAAGCCCTACTACGATCCCTGGGGAGGGTGAAGGAGGGTGCAAGGCGAGTGCCACAGATATCCTTCCAACGCACGACTGACACGGTCGTTACCTCACCGCCTCGCAGACCGTTTTAAGCGTGAGTGTGCGAGCACCCAGCGCAGCGAGTCCTCCACTGACCCTTTTGCATCCTTGGCGAATAAGGGAGGCCGGGACGCCAGACCTATGAAAAGAGCCCCCCTGTGTGAATCGCAGCTACGGGCGAGTGTGCCTTAAGGACGAGCACGACAAAAAAAGGAAAAGTGAAAAATAAACTCATCGCAATAATAAAGGCTACGCAATCACAGAATGAACAAAGGCGAAGGCACCTATTTGATAGAAGGAAAGGGGCGAGTACGCTGAAAAGTTCGTGCAGAAATAAAGGTTTCTTATTACATTTTAAGAAAGCGGAAAAGAAAGTCGCTTAGTCGTCCTGGCCCTCTTCCTCTGATCCGCTGGAGGAGTCCTAGCCTTGGGTCCCCGTCGGAGGTGGGCTCACCACCTCGCGGTAGAGTTCTGGAAGGAGAGTCGCGAGATCAACTTGGGCCCCCTCGGCGGTGAGCATAAATCAGCGTCGGAGGCGCTCCCGCACGAACACTGCGGTCGCTACCGCCAACTTCCTGCGTGTCTCAGCGACTTGGGCAGGAGTGAACCGGAGGAGGGCTGGCGCGATCGATGACTCCCCCTGGCTCTAGTGGCGAAACTCCTTTATCTCGGACTCGGCCTCTGCGAGGCGATTACCGAGGTAGTCGACCTGACGCTGCGAGGAGGCAAGCTGCTCCTCCAACTCAGATATCTGCGTCACCAGTGTCACTGCGGCCACCTGAGAAATAAAATGTTAGCCAACGATAGAGTAGGCGAGAAAGACGGGGGCGAGTAGGACCCCGTACCTCGGGAGGAGGAGCCTCTTTAACCTGGAGCTCTGTTATCTCTTTATCCTTATCTGCTATCCTCTTCTCCAGCTCCGCGTAGGCGGCGCCCAGGTCGCGGAGCCGCCTGTTCGACTGGATCCCCCGCCGCGCCATCTGGTGAATCAGTTTGGCAGTCCGGAGGGCGGAGTGACAGCTGAGGTTGGCCAACTCGCGGATAGGAGCCTCCATGAGTACCTCAGCGTCATCGCGCCCATACAACTCAAAAAGCAGGTTGAACGCCTGATCGCCAACCTCCTCGAAATCCTCCTAGGAAGGGAGGAGCGAACTCACCAAGATCCTGTTTGCCTCGTGGTCCCATATTAGAAGAGGACTCCCTCTGGAATCCTTACTCCTCATACGCAGCCCATAATGTGGATGAGTAGAGGGGTCGGGAGGCGGGCTCGCCGGAGGGTGAGAAGTAGAACCCCCGGTCTTTTGCTTTTTCCTCCTCGGCTCGCTTGTCGAAGCAACTTTGGGGTCGACCCGACCCTTGCCCTTGTCTTCTGGCGAGGCTGTCTCGCTGCCCACCACGACCACCACCACCGCAAGGGGTCCCTCTAGGTGGGGATCGCTCGATTGAGGCCGAGAGGCATCATGGGGGGGGGGGGGGGGGGGGGGGACGAGTGGGGATTACGCGTTCCCCTGCAAAGGTAAGCGAGACAATTAACGATTATCCCTACCAAGAGTAGATAACCAAAACCGCACAGCGAAAATTATCCAGGACTTACCCGCTCACGGGTCCACAAAGGTGAGCTGGTCCACACCTCGCCGCAGGTAGACGACGTCCATGACCTTATCCTTCATGTAAATATAGAGGCTTAGAGCGTCCCCCTTTAGGCGAGGCTGCCTGTATTCGACCTCTGTCTTCTGGAGTGGGGAAAAAGGGATATTCCCAAAGTCACCTCGCACCAGGACAAATTTGTCGGTCCAGTGATGGACCTTGTTGAGCGTCTCAGCAACCTTAACACACACGCTGGTAAAAAACATCGTGTCGTCGCTGGTTGCCTTCAGAGTCAGGACCTTGTGGAAGGCGAGGAGGTCAAACTCGACCTTCTCCTCGTGCAGGTAGCACGCATAGGCAACTAGGACGCTAATCGCGTTAGGATTGACCTGCGAAAGGATCATCCCAAAGTATCGAAGGACCTGGCGCACCTCAGGTCACAGGGGGAGCCTCAATCCCACATGGAAGTGGGCCAAGGGAAAAGCAGGCTCCCCACTGTAGCGCGAGTTGAGGAACTCACCAAGTGCTGACCGCATCGCGGTGTAACCAGGTGGCAGATATCGGTTCTCCACGTCAGCCAACTCTTCGCCTAAGGTCTGCGAGGAGGGAAAGTTGTACTCCTTGAAGTTGCGCACGCAGAAGGCGCGCCCCTCCTCAGATGGTTCTTTCACCATTCTCAGCAATAGGAAGGAAAGGGTCTGCAAAGAGGATTCAGGGAGAGAAGAAGTATTTGAGAGGCTAAGAAAACATACCCCTCCCCCCCCCCCCCAAGGACCGCATATTTATAGCTTCCGCCCCCCTCGACCTAGCCGCACCCGAGTAGATTAGCCGGCAAAGCGAGTAGGCCCTAAGCAAGAAAATACCTCAAGAGCGAGCAGACAGGTAAAAGGTACAAACACGCACAGAAGTTGAGAACCAGGTGAATAAAGAGAGCATACAGCGCGGGCAAAAAAAAAGAGGTATGATAATTCTCTAAGCGCATAACGCGAGTACAACCAAGAAAACATAAAAATGGAGCCTGTAGATTACGAAGACCCATGGGTCACAAGTTGGACTACCGAACAGGCTCTCAAAATATCAAAAGGGAGAGGACTATCCCCAAGACCTCAACCATGAGGCACCGGACCGCGGCGTCGACGACGCATGCGCTGAGGGTTGCGGGCCCTCCAGGTAATGCCCCGAGCCGCACGCAGGTCTTCACAGGCCCCCTCCAAGATCTCTTCACTCTAGCGGATGCGATCCTCGCCTCGCCTGATATGTTACTCCAACAGGGAAGCCTCCCCCACAGTGCCTTCCACCTGGGCAAACCGGTGTAAGTCGTCCTCGGTGGCCTTTTGGCGAGTCTCGACCTCATACAACCTCGCCTCTGCATCGGTCATCCGCTCAAAAGGTCCGTCTTCACCCTACAGATGTTGTTGGAATTCCTCCACCTCGGGGAGGCGGTCCCCAAGGTCGACCAGCTGCGCATTCACCTCAGCGGGCGGCATGGCCATCAAGAAAGAATCGTGGGCTCGGAGGACCGCTATCAGGCGAGCCCACGACTCCCCATTAAAAGTAGAAGGGTCCGCGAGAAATTCCCTCGCTCAAACGGCGGATTTTTGGTGACAAAGGCGAGGAAGAGAGGATTAGGCAGGACGAGTACCTACAGGAATGGTGCGAGTATCAATCAGAGCGCCAACCTCCCTCTGGAGCCGCGGTGGACCAACCTGAGGTACCCCGGCGGAGGCGGAGAATCGAAGGACCACGCTCGTCCCTCCAGGTCTGGGTGTTATTGTTACAGTCCTCCCTCCAGAGGAAGGTTGGGAAGGCGGGATGAGAACCGCTTCGGCGTGTCCCGGAACGGTGGAAGACACCGCCTCCAGATCGTTGGAGGGCATCTCACCCGGACGTGCAGGTGGGTGAATACGGTTGGAAGGCTCTGCAGAAATAAGAAGAATCCTCAGACAGGCCTAATTCGAGTAGGCGAGAAGGTGAAACAGAATGGTTCAACAACCCTACCTGGTATCTCGGCAGAATGAGTAGAAAGGAGAAACGGAACCCCCGTATCGCTTGGAGGTTGTCCCGTCTCGCCGGCCCCCTGGTCGTAACATCAATCACACCCTCGCCCAGTCGTTGGACCGAGTCGGGGTTGGTCTCTTCCTGGATGGGCGAGGCGGTCGGCTTCTTCGGCTGCGACCCATTTCGTGCAGTAGATTCGGGGTCCGTGGAGGATCTCTCGCGGAGGTTGGTGTCAACTTTCCTCCTTTTATATTTTTTTCTTTCTCTCGCGAGGAGTTGTTCGCAGACCATTTTGGTCTGCATCTAGTAATTTGGTTAAGGCGGAGGAAGTTACCCGTAGACCTTTATGGACCTTACTCCTGGGAAGTTTTTCCCTATAAATAGGACCCATGATGTCTCAGATCAGCACAGATCCACCCCCCCCATTGAGAGCCTGGGCTTTCTTGCTTGTGCTGTCTGAGATAGGCTCAACTTCTGATTTTTGGGAGGGGAAGTCGAGTGGGATTTCCGGGTTAGTGGCGGGACCTCCTCCCTGCAGCCAGTGGGTCATTCTTAGGAAGCTACCTACCAACCGGTGAGGGTCAGTTCTTAACTCAGAATACTTAGATCTAGGGATCCGACGAAGAGAGAAGTAACTCAAGCTACTCCCCAAGTCTCGAACAGGTTGGACCGGTATCCGGGTTCCAACAGTTGATTTTAAATCCATTTAGAAAAAAAGTATTCATGCAAATAACTACAAAGGAAATTTTGATTTTCATATTTTAGTAATATAATTTACTTTAGCATTGCAAGATATAACTAGCATGGACATTGATTTCTACCTATGGTAAGTGATGATGCTAGTGTGATGAGTTAGGACAACATGGTGCAAAGCTAAGTAAAGATAGACAAATATATAATTGAGTCGCATGTATTCAAACATAGAGTTTTGAATTTTCATAGACCTAGAATGAAGAGACAATTCTATTTGATTTCATCTTAGGTCTAAATATAATGAGATACATGCAAACAATAGAGATGCACATCACACACACTAAACAAGATATGAAACTATAATACCAATCGCAATCATATATTTCATAATTCCTAAGGTTGATAGAATTAGTTGATTTAAGATAGGGCTTGATAGATCATGAATTATGATATATGAATATAGTGAATTTTAGCATAAGATATCAATAGATTATGGTGGTGATTGTATGGTTCATATTTATCCTTTTAATATGTAGAGACTGCTTGTAAAGTGAATATTATACTACATATATATAAAGGGACACAAAATTGTTTTGGTTATTTTGAAATGTTTTGTAATTTTCTTTTTGATTTTAATTTGTAGAAATTAGACAAAATAAATACAATGTATTTGAAAGTAGAAGATAATGATACTTAACATAGTGAAATAATTTTTCAGAAAAATAATAATTAGAGAAATCAAAATTTTTAGGAAAATATGATACCGCCAGCGTTAGTGATAACGCCTGGCGTTAGCAACACAGGGTTTTTTTATTTTATGTATTCTGATTTTTCTCGATTATAATTTTTCAATATAGGGGCTATTATATGCAGCAACGAAAAATAGATAAATATGTAATAAGTTGTGCATTTAATATTTTAGCCTAAGACCCCTAAAAGTCAATTTAAATCCAATTTTGATAGTAATTTTATTAGTCTTGATAATATCATTTAGCAAGTTTAGCATTTAAATTATAATGATAATATAAGACATTTATAGGCAATGGATTTAAAAAGGATAAAACATATAAAAGGAAAGATAGATCACTTAAAAACTTTATGACTTTATATTCAATTTGATTTGTTAAACATTAGGCTTAAAATGAAAGTCATATCTCATGATAAATAAAGTGATCATAGTGTGTTGGCTCAAAATAAAGAAAAAGCAATTAAGCATATCATGAAGTAGAGTAATGATATATCATTTTTAATTTATTTCTACTTCATGCAATACAATGAATCCTAGTGAATGAGAGGTTTAGGTATCCAAAGGGGACCAAGTGTGATGGTTCCTTTGGGTACCCAAATACATCGTGTTGGCTTTTGGGGAGATAGTGATGAATGGGCCTTTACAAGTGGAATTAGTGTTTCGTTTTTTTAATTTTGGGCCTCCATTCATACTTTGGTTGTTTATCTTTTAAATTCATATTATGATTATTTGACATCTTTTTGTGATGATAGTTGTTTGAAAAATAATTCATTTGGGATTTATGTTTATTCAAATTATTTTTCAAAATACATTAATGTTGATAATCATAATGAATTTTATTATATTGATTTTTTTGAGAGTTTATAAGAGTGATGGTCTTTCTTAAGAATTGAATGTTGAAAGAGTGGGTTACAATATGTTTTAAATGATTGGTTCTTATTTTGATGACTTTTATTTCCACTCTTACTTATAGACATACTCTTATAATATGAAGTTAAGCTTTTAGACTTTTGATAATTTAATAAACTAGAAATAAAAGAATTTTTATTATATGAAAAGTTTTGAATAAACATTTTTAACTATTCTAATTTATCCATTAAATTATCATTTTCTTTTATCAAATTTTAATTATGCTTTTTTGAAGTTAAAAGACTTTTTTCCAAAACCTTGAGTTCTTCTTTAAAAGTATTATAATCAAAACAAGGTTTAGCATTTTTAATTAAAGAGCATGAAAGAGAATTTGAAACATCAATATAAGATTCTACTTTAGTGTTTGCTTTTAAAGTTTTATTTTCTAAACGTAATTTGGAATTAGCATATTTCTACTTTGAAGTTTTACGTTTAGCAAATTTAAGCACACGAAATGTAGAAATAGAATTTGTTACAAAAAGAGAAGATTTAGATTTTCTTACCTTGTTATAGTTTTCGTCTTCTCTTTTGCTTGATGTTTTGTCATCAATTGAGTTCAATATTGTTTCTCTCTTAGATAGATCTTCCTTCAAGCATGAGTCCTCGTCGATTTCTTCTCTTGGATCCATAAGGAATTCCTCTTATTCATCATATGTGGAAGGAAGACTATAAGTATTCTCAAGAAATTTCCAAACTTCAAAAGCAGTAGGAAGCGTATAAATAAGTTTGAAAATATTTTGATCCAGAGCACAATATAGACTATTCAAAGATTTGGCATTTAAAAACATTTCATTTTTATTTAGAATAATTGAGGGCATTTTAATTGTAATATTCCAAACTTCAAAATTCAAAGTTTTAAGAAATTTTTCCATAAGTATTTTCCACCCATTATAATTTTCACCCATAAATAATGGTGGACAATGATTTTTCATTTTCATAAAAATTATCCCCTCTAGAAGATGTGAGATCATGAAACGCCATTATTCCCAGTTGTGAAGCCTTATTTGAATAACCTCGCTCTGATACCACGTGTTGGATCTGATGGCGATGACATCCCTCCATATGTTCGTGACCATGGTCGTGACCAGTTCCTTGACGACGCCGACTTGACGCATTATTTTGATCGCTGCCGCAAGATTATATTTGAAGATTCAGATGGACAATGTCGCGACAACAATCATGATGCACGCCATCGCTGCGACAACCATTTTGAAGAACGCCATCGCCGCACCATTATGAAGAACGCCATCGACGCTACAACCTCCACCCGCGACGCATGAATATTTAATTAATATTTATAATTATTATACTATAATTATTAATTAATTATTGCCATGTTTTCTTTATTATTAGTTATATTGTTTGAACTTTATTTTATGTTGGTGTGCATTTAGACAATGTTTGTTTTGTTTTTAATTTGGGCTGCATGTAGCCTCTTTTATTTGTAAGCCTATAAATAGGCATGATGTAGAAGGATTTGGACAATGATTATTATATTTGAAATTTGAAATTGAAATCCAATTCTGGAATTCTCCTCTTCTCCTCCTTTCTCCTTATTTTCCCCCCTCCCTCTTCCTCTCAAAATTTCGGCCCCCTCCTTTTCCCCTCCCTCTTCCTCTATTCGACTTTCTCCTTCCCCCTCCTTTCCCTCCACTCTATTACATGCAACTCGAAGGATATTTTCTTCCTCCTCTCTTGAAGAAATCGGTCATCCCCAAATCTCCATCATCCTTGAAGATTTTTCGACCAAGGTGCAAAATCCCGAGGCTTCGGGAAAATCCATTCCGGCGTGAAGCGAGGAAGGCGGACGAGTTTCTTTCCATCCGACGTGAATCCGGTGGAATCGGTGAAGAGCGATTTGAGCGGTTATATGCTTGAGAAAATCTCATCTCAAGCGGGGTAACGAAATTTCTACCTTGTGTGATTCTCTCTGGAAAAATCTTGTGGTGGAATACTTTTGCGTTGATTTCGATAGCGTTGATTTTATCGTGGTTTTCTTCTCTCGATCTTGTGTTTATCTTGATTTCATTTAAGTTTGTGAGGATTGACGAACCTCGTCTTCTTTTTGTTGGGAGAGATCTACCTTTTTCCGAATCGTAATTTTGGGGTGGATCTCTTTTGGTACAACAATTGCTCGATCGGATCGGGTGAATCCATTTGGCTAGAAAGAATATTGGGCTATAACCATTATTTGATCTCTAAGAGCGTTGTAGACCCGTACGTTAGCCTTTAATTGATAATCGTTGCATAGCGTGAGGGCTGTGAATAATTATTTGTGCGGACGTAGGATTGGAACGTAGAGGGAAAATCCTTGTTTATCCGTATTAACCGTGTCGGAGAGCGTAGCCTGCATCAATTTGGTATCAGAGGGAGGTTCGTGTCAATTTCTTAATTGACGCATTCCTAAAATTTTCTTAGAACACCGGCACACACAATCTTCACACGATTTCATGTTCAAAATTTGGAAATTTTTAATTTCTGGTCTGCAAATAGCGGGCTAAAAAATTTATTTCTGTGCGAAAATCGAAAAAAAATTCTGGGAATTCTCCATATTTTTATCAGTAAGAAAATCAAAAAAATATTTTCATTACCCTAGTTATTAGGCGGGAATAAAATTAGATTTCATAAAATTTGGCCTGTTTAAAATTTCTGGTCTGCGAATAGCGGCCATAAAAATTTTATTTCTTAACGAAAATTAAAAACAACAATTGTCGCAAATCTGCGTACTATTTTCTACAGGAAAATAAAAAAAATTAAATTCTAGAAAGACAAATTCAAATTCTAGAAAGACAAATTCAAATTTTTGAAATTCAAATTTTTGGAATTCAAATCCAAAATTCAAATTCAAATTTTTTAAATTCAAATTCAAATTTCAAATTTTTGAAATTCAAATTCAAAATTCAAATTATTGATTTTCACATTCAAAATTCAAATTTTTGAATTTCAAATTAAAATTTTTGAAATTTAATTCAAATATTTCTGGAAATTCAAATATTTCTAAAAATTCAAATTTTTTCTGGAATTTCAAAAAAAATCTCCTTATAAAATCATCTTTTATAAATCTGTCTAATTTAGATTCAAAATTTTTCTATCATTGCATGTCCACTAGTTCTGTTCCCGAGTACACACCTACTAACTCTGAATATGGCTCAAGACATTTATGTTTCCCGATTAGATTATTTGTATGCTAAAGTTATGGTTAATCACACCCCAACTTCGCCTACATGTCATAGGAAAACCAACCGTCCATGCACTTTTCCTCACACGAGAAAACAGACACCCACTTATGATGGTTATGGGAATCCACAAATTTTTCAGGATTGGCTTAAGGGAATGGAATATTATTTTAATTGTCACGATTGGGATGACCACCACAAGGTTGTCATAGCTCGGGAGAGGTTATATGGTCAAGCCCGGGTATTTTGGCTAAATGAAGAGCGTCGTGTGGGTAATTAACAATATGCCTGGCCGCATATGCGTAGCCTTCTCACTTCTCAATATGATATAGACTACCTCCGTACCACTAGCACAAAGTCCGCGAGTGCGTACAACTCCAAGCCCGTGTGTGGGTATAGCACCACAACTGTGAGCGAGTATAATTACGGCACTAGACTCGTATCTGCTTATAGGAGTGACCATATTCCTCAGGCTAGATGTTGAAATTGTTGAAGTGGAAGTTAGGAGGCTTTTTTGGACCTGGGCGGTCTGGGAGGAGGTCGGGCGATCGGGCGGTCTGGCGTGACCGCACGACTTGGCGGTCTGCCTCTGCGGTCTGGCTTGTATAAGCCTAGATGCGGTCTCCTGGCTTGAGCGCTGGTATGGGTCCAAGGCGGCTGAAGGTGAAGGCCGCGCGGTCTGTCTCTAACCGCGCGGCGGGTTGTTCGTCTTCTGGTGTGTGCGGTCTGTTCGTGATCGCATGGCGGGTTGTCTTCTTCAAGGTTGTGGCGGTCTGGTGTGACCGCACAGCTTGATCTTGTTTTTCTCCAAGAATGCGGTCTGGTGGCTGACCGGGCTTTCTGGTGGTATTTGCGGACTAAGGGTCTTAGTCGCGCGGTCTCAGTTCGCGGTCTCAGGAAGAGACTGGTATGCGAGTTGGTCGTTGTTCGCGGTCTCAGGTGGAGACCGGCATGCGGACTTGAGTTCGCGGGTTGATGGCGAACTGGCTGTGTTCACGGACTCGGACGAACACAGGGGGTGAACAGCTTCGGGCGGTCTGGCGATCTCCCTTGGAGTCGCGATCTGCTGTGAGAGTGGCGGTCTCTCATAGTTGGTGTTGAAGCTGGCGAGTTCACCAAAAATGAAGCAGGAGTACTGTTGCTGATCGCGCGGTGTGACCGGTCAGGTCGCGCGGTCTGGAGGGTGGTGATCCTATCTCATAGGGTGGTGACTGGGTCAGGTTCCACGCCTATAAATAGGAGCCACTGTAGCAGCAAATTAAGACACACCAAGTGTAAGCTGAGTTCGCTTCTTTCTTGCGGTCTCTATTTGTCTGACTGGGCGGTCTGCTGATTGAATTATTATTGTGCAGCTTCTGCGGATAGTGCGGGCAGCAGTGATCACCTCTTCCTCTGAAAGTGTTCGGGCGGTCTGCGGCTTGGAGTTGTGTTGCTGGAGTTCGGGAGAATCAGGAGTTCGGAAGGAAGGGTGCGATCTGATCAGCGGTCTGGTGTTGTTCTGAGATCGGCAGCGGGTTGCGGTCTGGCGGGTTGCTGAGGTCGCAAGGGAGACCGCGCGGTCTCAAGTTATCTTCAACTTGTATTTTTTCCTTTGGTGTTTGTGCTGGCGAAATCATGTCTTGCCAAGCATACCTTGCCTTGTAATTTGAAGTTGATATCAATAAAGATCACTTGTTTGCCTCCATTTGCTTCTGGTTGTTTGGCTTGGGAACTCTAAATTGTATGATTCCTGCTCGCTTCATAAAGATCCGAAAAATTTTCACATGGTATCAGAGGCAGGTTGGAGTGGATAGAGCAGTGAGCAACTTAGAGTAGCCATCGCCTTTGTGAAGAAGGAACCATTGGTAGAGCAATGGAAGCGAGGGGTCTTAGAATTGAGATGCTTACATCGACTAACTTCAAGAAGTGAAAGTCGTGTATGCAAAGCTATCTTCTAGGTGAGGACCTCTGGGAGGTAGTTGGAGGAGATCAAACGCAGGAAGTTGTCCCGGAAGGGGATAATGGGGCTGAGGTGAGAACTTGGAGGAAGACGAATGCGAAGGCAGAGTTCACTCTGAAGAGAGCAATTTCACCTGATCTGTTTGATCACATTCTGGGATGTGGATCGGCTGCGGAAATCTGGAGAGCCCTGGATGGGCTGTTTAACAAGAAGAATGTAGCAAGGCTACAGTTCTTGGAGAATGAGCTGGCAAGGTCGGCTCATGGTGATCTTTCTATCTCCACTTTCTTTATGAAGATGAAGAATTTGTGCGCTGAAATTTCAGCATTGGATCCTGATGAGCCTATCTCTGAGGCGAAGCTGAAGAGGCACATCATCTGCGGCTTGCGGAAGGAATATGTTGCCTTTGTGACGTCGGTGCAGGGATGGGCAAATCAGCCGTCTCTGTTGGAGCTGGAGAACTTGCTTGCATCGCAAGAAAGTTTGGCAAGGCAGATGGCGGGGGTGTCGGTGGCTGGGGGAGATGGCGAAGTGCTTTTCTTAGGGAAGAAGAAGAAGTGGGATAAGAAGAAGACCGCTGGAGGAGGCTATGGGCCTTCAACTTCTGGGCAGCAGGAAAGGGGGTATGCTCCCAAGGCTGACGGGAAGAAGAAGGGTGAAGGTCCGAAGTGCTTCAAGTGCGGCAAGTATGGCCACATCAGGAAGGATTGCAGGGTGGTCACCCAAGTTGGGCATGCTGCGGAGAAGGAGGAAGCTGAGGCCAGGCACTTTGAAGGAGGTTGGGGAGGAGCCTTCTCGGCTTCTGTTGGAGCTTCGGCTCCTATCAACTATCTGGAGGACTGGATCGTGGACTCGGGGTGTGGTCATCACCTCACCGGAGATGAGACCAAGCTTTCTTCTGCACAGCCCTATATAGGTAACAATGCAATCATTACTGCTGATAATACTGTGCATCCAGTAGAGAAGGTGGGGGTTGTTTCCTTGGGCAATGATAGAGGGCCACTTACCTTGAAGAGTGTCTATCACGTGCCTGGTATGAGGAAAAACCTCTTCTCCGTGACCAACGCTGTAGACGTTGGGTATCACGTTCTGTTCGGCCCAACAGAAGTGAAGTTTCTACGCAATTTTGAGGCTGTAAAGGCCGAGGTCGTCCATGTCGGGAGATGGGCAAAGGAATTGTTCGTTTTATCGACAAGTTCCTACGTCGACAAGATGAAGATGAATGATGGTGCCGTTATATGGCATGAGAGGTTGGGGCACGTAGGGATGGACAAGCTGAAAGCTATGACAGTGAGAGGTCTGGTCAAGGGCCTGCCAAGTCTATCTTCCTACGGTGAAGGTCATGTTTGCATGGGATGTCAGTTCGGCAAGTCTCATCGACTACCGTTTGACAAGTCGCAAACAAGGAGTAGTGTGCCGTTGGAGTGCATCCACGGTGACTTGATGGGACCAACTGCTACCCCAAGCCTCGGAGGCAGCAGATATATGCTGGTGTTGATCGATGATTACACCAGATATGTCTGGGTATATTTCCTGAAGGAGAAGGCGGAGGCGTTTGCCAAGTTTGTGGAGTTCAAGGAGCTCGTGGAGGGTCGGCTAGGACTGCGGGTGAAGAAGCTGAGGACTGACAACGGAGGGGAGTTCACCTCCAGTGAGTTCTCTACCTTTTTCAGGAAGGCAGGCATCCAGAGAGAGCTCACTTGTGCACATACTCCACAGCAGAACGGGGTTGCAGAGCGGAAGATCCGTCATCTAACGGAGACCTGCAAGTGTTAGCTGTATGCCAAGAGTATCCCAAAGTCCTTCTGGGCGGAGGGAATGTCTTGTGCTGCCTACGTCATCAACATGATGTATTTAAGTCCCATCAACATGTTGACTCCGCATGAGATGATGTTCAAGGAGAAGCCAAGCATGGCACACCTTAGGGTGTTTGGATCCACCTGCTACGTGCATGTTCCAGATGCTCTTCGGACGAAGCTAGATGCGAAAGCAAGGAAGCTAGTCTTCGTGGGATACGATGAGCGGAAGAAAGGATGGAAGTGCATGGACCCGGAGACGCGGAGATTTGTGGTATCTCGCAACATCGTGTTCGATGAGGTGACATCTTACAAGGGGTCTTCTGATGTGGAGCTACCAGAGAGCAGGGTGGAGGTGCCGGAGAAAGCTGTGGAGGATCTTCAGGTGGAGCTACCTGTGTCACCAGGTGGTCCATCTCCTTCTAGTTCCGATACGGGGGCTTCTAGTTTAGGGAGCAGGGGGAGCGATGCTCCTAGCACGTCTGGAAGAGGAGCTAGGGAAGAAGCAGTTGGAGACAATGCGGTTCAGGGGAAGGAGTTGAGGAGGTCGAAGCGAGCGATCGTCGCCCCTGATCGCTATACAGGAGGAAACGCAGTGAGCTTCATCTCATGTTTCTTCGCTGGTCCCTTGGATGAGAGGGAGCCGTCGAGCTTTGAGAAGGCCAGAGGCGTGAAGGAGTGGGACATTGCTATGCAAGAAGAGATGGCAGCTCTCGAGAAGAATGAGACCTGGTCTCTTGTGCCCAAGCCCAAGGACACCATTCCTGTGACATGCAAGTGGGTCTACAAGCTCAAGAAGAAAGCTGACGGCAGCATCGAGCGGTACAAGGCTCACCTTGTAGCTCGGGGGTTCTCGCAGCAATACGGTGAAGACTACGAGGAGACATTCAGTCCGGTGGCAAAAATGACTTCAGTTCGGTTCATCATTGCCTTGGCGGCATTCAGTGGATGGGAGATATGGCAGCTCGACGTCAAGAACGCTTTCTTGTACGGCGAGATTGACAAGGATATCTTCATGGTCCAGCCACCAGGTTTTGTGTTTGAAGATTTTCCGGAGCATGTCTGCAAGTTGAAGAAGGCCCTGTATGGGTTGAAGCAAGCGTCGAGGGCGTGGTACGGGAAGATCGCAGAATATCTCCTATTCTGTGGATTTAGTGCTTCAGACTCAGACTCAAGCTTGTTCGTCAAGAAGAGCAGGGAGCTTCAGGTCATCGTGCTGTTATACGTCGACGATATGATCGTGACAGGGAACTCGAAGGAGGAGGTCAGCTTCGGGCCGAGCTGTCCATCAGGTTCGAGATGAAGGATTTAGGTGAGCTTCACCATTTCCTTGGACTCGAGGTGCAGAGGAAGGAAGGTGGAGTGCAGGTGACCCAGGCCGGATATGCAGAGCGGATCGTGGAGCGATTCGGCATGAAGGAAGGGAAGTGCACTTCCACACCTCTGGAGAAGGCTATGAAGCTTCGAAAAGATGAGGGAAGGATTATGCAAGATCCGTTGGTGTTCCGAGCTCTGGTTGGGAGCTTGATCTATCTAACGATCACGAGGCCGGATATTGCATATGCAGTTGGCATAGTGAGTCGATATATGGCGGAGCCACGGGTACCTCATCTGCTAGCGGCCAAGAATATTCTGAAGTATGTCAAGGCGACCTCGGACATGGGTCTCCTATACAGGAGGGATACGGGCTTCGAGGTGCACGGGTACATGGATGCTGACTACGGGGGAGATTCGGATGATCGGAAGTCGATGTCTGGATTCGTCTTCATGGCGGGCCCTACAGCTATATCATGGTGCAGCAAGAAGCAGGATTCTGTATCGGTCTCCACCACAGAAGCGAAATACAAGGCTTCGGCCTTGGCAGCTCAGGAAGCCATCTGGCTTAGGAGGTTGGTGGGAGACGTCCACAAGGAGGTTCAGGAGCCGACTCTGCTACGCGGTGACAACGAGAGTGCTCTCAAACTGGTGACTAATCCAGTTTGTCATGCAAGGACCAAGCATATTGAGATCGAGCATCACTTCATACGGGAGAAGGTGCTGGAGGGATCTCTTTCGGTCGAGCATGTTCGGAGTGCGAACAACGTGGCGGACATCTTCACAAAGGCGCTGGCAAAGGGGCCGTTCACACGGCTAAGGAGCCTACTGGGGCTGTTTTCAACTTCCCACTTCAAGGGAGAGTGTTGAAATTGTTGAAGTGGAAGTTAGGAGGCTTTTTTGGACCTGGGCGGTCTGGGAGGAGGTCGGGCGGTCTGGCGTGACCGCACGACTTGTCGGTCTGCCTCTGCGGTCTGGCTTATCTAAGCCTAGCAGCGGTCTCCTGGCTTGAGCGCTGGTATGGGTCCAAGACGGCTGAAGGTGAAGGCCGCGCGGTCTGTCTCTAACCGCGCGGCGGGTTGTTCGTCTTCTGGTGTGTGCGGTCTGTTCGTGATCGCATGGCGGGTTGTCTTCTTCAAGGCTGTGGCGGTCTGGTGTGACCGCACAGCTTGATCTTGTTTTTCTCCAAGAATGCGGTCTGGTGGCTGACCGGGCTTTCTGGTGGTATTTGCGGACTAAGGGTCTTAGTCGCGCGGTCTCAGTTCGCGGTCTCAGGAAGAGACTGGTATGCGAGCTGGTCGCTGTTCGCGGTCTCAGGTGGAGACCGGCATGAGGACTTGAGTTCGCGGTTTGATGGTGAACTGGCTGTGTTCGCGGTCTCGGACGAACACAGGGGGTGAACAGCTTCGGGCGGTCTGGCGATCTCCCTTGGAGTCACAATCTGCTGTGAGAGTGGCGGTCTCTCATAGTTGGTGTTGAAGCTGGCGAGTTCACCAAAAAAGAAGCAGGAGTACTGTTGCTGATCGCGCGGTGTGACTGGTCAGGTCGCGCGGTCTGGAGGGTGGTGATCCTATCTCATAGGGTGGTGACTGGATCAGGTTCCACGCCTATAAATAGGAGCCACTGTAGCAGCAAATTAAGACACACCAAGTGTAAGATGAGTTCGCTTCTTTCCTGCGGTCTCTATTTGTCTGACCGGGCGGTCTGCTGATTGAATTCTTATTGTGCAGCTTCTGCGGATAGTGCGGGCAGCAACGATCACCTCTTCCTCTGAAAGTGTTCGGGCGGTCTGCGGCTTGGAGTTGTGTTGGTGGAGTTCGGGAGAATCAGGAGTTCAGAAGGAAGGGTGCGGTCTGATCAGCGGTCTGGTGTTGTTCTGAGATCGGCAGCGGGTTGCGGTCTGGCGGGTTGCTGAGGTCGCAAGGGAGACCGCGCAGTCTCAAGTTATCTTCAACTTGTATTTTTCCCTTTGGTGTTTGTGCTGGCAAAATCATGTCTCGCCAAGCATACCTTGCCTTGTAATTTGAAGTTGCTATCAATAAAGATCACTTGTTTGCCTCCATTTGCTTCTGGTTGTTTGGCTTGGGAACTCTAAATTGTATGATTCCTGCTCGCTTCATAAAGATCCGAAAAATTTTCACACTAGATCCTTTCCCCACAAATGTAGGACTATCCAAAGTGTCCCTACTTCCACCTTTAGGGAAAATAAGCAGTTTATGCCCTATATTTCAGACTCAATAGATGTTACTGTTAGGGATGTCATGAGCCCGCGTGGTGAGAGTATTCCGGATAGTTAGGGCCATCCCATAATTTTTACACACAATGCGTCGGGAATGTCTCCTCCCGAACTTTCTGATATAGTTTTTAAATCTTCTGACAATACTGAGTTTGTGCCCTTGACTGAGCATACCGCTGAGGACGATGTCGTTATTACAGAAGATCTTTGCAACGATGAGGACTTTGGTTACCCTAGTGATATGGAAGAGGACCTCCCCTCTGATCCAGTTTTAGAATTGACTGATGATTCTGATTTGGAGGATGTACCCAGTACATTGGAAGAGTTAGCTAGCGAGGGAATGATACTTTTGGATGACCTAAATGGTGCAAACCCAGAGGAACTTGTTCTGAGGTTGTCACAGTTACAGGAAAATCAATATGACTTAAATTTTCTCCCGGGTTCAATTTATGCGATTTCACCAACCCTCCCTCTTGAACCTTTGACGCGATTAGCGGATTATAATTTTGGACACAAACTTGTTATGACTAGTCTGCGGTGTTGTGTGATTCTTATGGACGCTTGCCATGTGTTGCTTGGACGTCCATGGTTTTATGATCATAATGTGACAATTTTTGGAAAAACTAAAATTTATGAGATAAACTTTAATGGCAAGCAAATCATTTTGAAAACCGGGCTAAGTTTGATGGAGAATAGAGAGATTGTTCATGAATCTTTTCTTGGTGGTAATAAGACTAGTATGTTAGCGGAGAATACATTTTGTTTGTCACGTTTACATGTACTCATTCACAAGATAATTAAAGACTATCACACATGCCAACTCGTTGATAACAATCTTCCAAATCGTTTTACCAGTTTTGCGCCGCCTGTACTCGTGCATGGATATAAGGCACCAATGCCACTTGACTTGATTATGCCACCCCCATCTTATAAGTCAAGTCAATTTGCACAGGATTTTGCCTCTCATGTTCACCATTTACATAAACACATTAATGAAGCGCTAACCACATAATATGCATCTTATCAATCACATGCTAACGTACATAAGAGAGTGTCTCACTTGAAGGTTGACGATTTAGTCTTGGTGCGTCTCATCCCTGAACGGTTGCCTTCGGGCGCCATAAAAAAGTTGGCGAATCGGCGAGCTAGTCCATTTCGAATCTTAAAGAAATTAGGAGAAAACACATTTTCTTTGGAGTTACCCACTGATTGGGAAATTTTCCCTATTTTCAATGTTTCGGATTTAACGTCTTATGTTTCTCCACCGCTTGAATTGTCTGTCTACCCATTTGGTTCCACTGAGTTTTCAAATGGGTTTGGGGGTGAGCTTGTTACTGGATCGCTCTCTCCATCGGTCTCCATTGGAGGTACGTCAAATGTTGATGATGAAACTTTTTCTCCTTATTTGCCTAACGCATTTCAAAGGGTTCCACAGACCTTTGCTTTGTCTGACAAGTGTTGGCTGATGGTCCACTCATCAGTGATGAGTGATTTTGAGTGGGGGAGGATTGATGGCGATGACATCCCTCCATATGTTCGTGATCATGGTCGTGACCAGTTCCTTGATGTCGCCGACTTGACGCATTATTTTGATCGCTGCCGCAAGATTACATTTGAAGATTCAGATGGACGATGCCGCGACAACAATCATGATGCACGCCATCGCTGCGACAACCATTTTGAAGAACGCCATCGCCGCACCATCGTGAAGAACGCCATCGCCGCTACAACCTCCGCCCGCGACGCATGAATATTTAATTAATATTTATAATTATTCTACTATAATTATTAATTAATTATTGTCATGTTTTTTTATTATTAGTTGTATTGTTTGAACTTTATTTTATGTTGGTGTGCATTTAGACAATGTTTGTTTTGTTTTTAATTTGGGTTGCATGTAGCCTCTTTTATTTGTAAGCCTATAAATAGGCCATGATGTAGAAGGATTTGGACAATGATGATTATATTTGAAATTTGAAATTGAAATCCAATTCTGAAATTCTCCTATTCTCCTCCTTTCTCCTTATTTTCCCCCCTCCCTCTTCCTCTCAAAATTTCGGCCCCCTCCTTTTCCCCTCCCTCTTCCTCTATTCGACTTTCTCCTTCCCCCTCCTTTCCCTCCACTCTATTACGTGCAACTCGAAGGATATTTTCTTCCTCCTCTTTTGAAGAAATTGGTCATCCCCAAATCTCCATCATCCTTGAAAATTTTTCGACCAAGGTGCAAAATCCCGAGGCTTCGGGAAAATTCGTTCCGGCGTGAAGCGAGGAAGGCGGACGAGTTTCTCTCCATCCGACGTGAATCTGGTGGAATCGGTGAAGAGCGATTTGAGCGGTTATATGCCTGAGAAAATCTCATCTCAAGCGGGGTAACGAAATTTCTACCTTGTGTGATTCTCTCTAGATAAATCTTGTGGTGGAATACTTTTGCGTTGATTTCGATCGCGTTGATTTTATCGTGGTTTTCTTCTCTCGATCTTGTGTTTATCTTGATTTCATTTAAGTTCGTGAGGATTGGCGAGCCTCGTCTTCTTTTTGTTGGGAGAGATCTACCTTTTTCGAATCGTAATTTTTGGGTGGGTCTCTTTTGGTACAACAATTGCTCGATCGGATCGGATGGATCCATTTGGCTAGAAAGAATATTGGCCTATAGCCATTATTTGATCTCTAAGGGCGTTGGCGACCCGTACGTTAGCCTTTAATTGATAATCGTTGCATAGCGTGAGGGTTGCGAATAATTATTTGTGCGGACGTAGGATTAGAACGTAGAGCGTAGCCTGCTTCAGGATCTTACGATGCCCTTAGAGGGGGGGGGGGTGAATAAGGGTTTTATGGAATTTTAAATCTTAATTAAATTTATCAAAGTTTGTGACCAAAGTTTGAAATACTTTATAAGAAAATATATTTTGATATCTCACAAAATATTGTATTGGAGATTATTTTTTAAATAAGAGAAAAAAACTTTTTGTTAACTGTTGCTAACGCCTGGCGTTAAGTGTTAATGCTCGGCGTTAGCTCTCCAGAAAATATTCCTTAGCACAAAAAGATTGCCGCAGTGATTTTACTTATGAAATCTTAAATAAAATACAATTCCAGAAAATCAGAGATAATGAAAATGATTATTGTATTTCAAAGATAATTACACAAATGTTAATTTTAATAATTTAATGAAATAAAAATTAAAACATTCTTGAAGAGGAAATAAAATCAATTGAATAGAACACATTAAAAGATCACATGATTTTATTTCATAATAAATTGAATACACAAATGTTTAATTTCTATAACGCTAGAAATCAAGGCGAGAATATGTAATAACATTTTTTGTTGTTTCACTGGTCCTTCTCCTAAGGACCGGTTGGATATAGCCTATCTATCCCCAGATAAGGCCTCTAGCCACCCCCTAGATATACCCTTGACCTAGTCGTCACGCACAAGGCGGCGAATTACCCACGGAATCCTTCCCGGAATCTGACGTTCTCCACGAACGATTTCTCCACACAAATTACAAAAGAAAAAAGTAAAAGATTACAAGATAAGTAAAGAGAAACTCCCCAAGAAATTCTGAAGGTGAAGACGAAGGTGATGTAGATGTTGGTGTTCTTGAAACGATCGTCCTTCGTATGGAATATGCATTGTAGACCTTCTCCTTCAAAATCCTCTTTAGATCTTCATGATAGCCCAAGGGAGACCTCTTAATTGCTGTACACGAGCCTCTCTTAAAATTATTGGAATTCTAGAATCATCTCTAATAGAATGAGAGGGACTGTACTTTAAATATCCACAGGAGCTAATGTGTGACATTAAGAGTTAACACCGACGTTAGTGAACGTGCACTGTCGTGGCTGAAATCGCGCAAACCGTCGGGATCGTGGCAGAAACTAATTTCGTCGAACGAAATTTTTTCGTCGAACGGAATCTAATTTCGTCGAACGCAGTTTCGTTGAACGACATCTCATTTCGTCGAATGCAGTTTCGTCGACCGGCATCTCATTTCGTCGAACGCCATTTCGTCGAACGCAATTTCATCGAACGGAAACTCATTTCGTCGAACGCAGTTTCGTCGAACGGAATCCCATTTCGTCGAACGTCAACAACTTTCGTCGAACGGCTAGCGCCCAGCGTTAAGACCTAACGCCTGACGTTGTCTCTGGCTTCTCGACGGATTCGTTCTTGACGGCATTTCTTCTCGACGGTTTCCTTCTCGACGATTGTTAACGCGGGGAGTTAACAACAAATGCGAGCGTTAGCTCTCTTTTCAGAGAATCGTCATCAATCAGTATACTACACATAGAGATGTGTAGCTATAGTTCTTGTACAACGTGCACACTATAAACACACAAAATACAAGATCAAATACAACACGGTATTTGTTATTCTCAAACCAAGAGATGCGGAACATTGGCTCCAATACTTCAAACCTAAGAACAAACATCTTCAAATAGATCAAAGAGAGCTTTGATACAAATTGTTGTGAACAAATACAACCATAGTGAGCAAAAATTTTTTGTAAAAGTTAAGAATAAAGAGATATTTATACAGTGATTTATCAATGTGATTAATCTATGTGTGGAGAAAATGAACAATCGATGTTTACCATATTAAATGAAATTTATGAAGCGATCTTTCCTTAGAAAACCTAATTGCGATAGCAGTCATATTTTACTCTCTTGCAAATGCTCAGACAAAATTGAACAACAGTCAGAGGAAGCATCTCATGATAACTGGCGTTGCACCACCAAGAAGACAATCGACACAATTTCCTCTCTCCAATAACGACAGTTACAGCTCCTGATCCTTTGACAATGCATCCAAGTTGGGAATACTTGATATATATTCCCAACTTGAGGGGGCGAGTTGAATATATGTAATAGTGTCTTATCACACGTGTCATGCCACGTGTGTCTCTCCGTATATAGGGGTTGTATCTCTTGTATGCGGTATTCAAATAACATAATTAATTTCCGCAGCTCTCGAATTTCAAATCAAAACATAAGTACTCCAACTCATTACTTGGCCAATTTTTTTTACTACAATTATTTGTTACGAATACTTCCATAGGGCGCACCTTCTCCTAGCGAGGAGTGTTGCACGAATCGAAGGGGAGGATCTTCCGTCTACTTGATTCTGTCAATTCTAACCGGAGTCCTTTTTTATTTTGCTTAATTTTAAATCAAATATATTTTATGTTGTTTGGTTTGTTCCAGTAAAGTTTACTTGGGTCATAATAAACGGTCTGTATTTATATTGAACTCATTTAATTTTTAATGAAATAAGTATTATTTAATTCTCAAGTGGCTTAAGGGCTCCCTCCTATGCCCTAGTCTGAGTGTGACGCCCTCCACAGAGGACGTCACTGAAAGAATCCAACTTGATCACCAAAATCATAGGTTTAAACCCTCCTCTTCAGTCACTGCCCGTGATCCTGCACAAAGATCTTTAGCAATTTCAACTTGGACGATTGGTGGATTCATTGACAAGAGTGATGACCGACGAACTCACCACCTCAAAAGCCCGATCTCGGCCGCTGCCCCCTTCCGCCCACATCGGGCAGCCACTTGGCCGCCCGATCTCGGTCGTCGCCCCCTTCGTGGGTGGGCTCCCTTCCGCCCAACCCCGGTCGGCGGCCCTCTTCCCGATCGTCGGCCTCATCGGCCGCTCCTCCCCTCGCGGAAGGAGCAATTTTTTTCCGGTAAGTCCGTAACCTCCCAGGGGTGGTATCATCATTTGCGTAAAAGTGGTGATCCGCGTTGTACAATCAACCCCGTATTCGTCGAGTGGGTCCCAAAGGTCCAAACGGCAGGCAAGATAGGCCAAGAAGGGCACTCGCCCATGTCAGGAGAGGCAGGGGAGCCTCAGGGCGAGTGCGAGCCTCTTCCGCAAATCACTCGCTCACTTAGGAGTGTGAATGCGCTGAAGGTCGGGCAAGTGGTGTCCCCATGGACCACTCGCCCAGGGGAATCTAGTGTGCGAGAGGCCTCGCGAGTGGTGCCTTCACGGACCACTCGCCCAGAAGGCTTTAGTGGGGAAATGACTTAGATACCCTTCGTGGGCTGCCAATAACCCTTCATAACAGCGGAGTTAGGCTGTTAGCAGACCAATTGGGGGTGCGATTAGTAAAACTAAAAGGCGGATTAACGCTATTTGCAGACCAGACTAGAAAATCTATAAATAGACCCTTAAGAGAACCTTGAAGGAGATCTGATCTTTTAGGTTGTCTCCTCTTAGGCAAGTTTTGGTTGACTCCTAGTGCCCTCCAAGGTGCTCGGCTGAGCATTGGTTTGGGAGGGGAAGCTCTCTAAGATCTTTTGGGTGTGTGGCGGGACCTCCTCATTGTCGCCTTGGGTCTGTTCATAGTTCTTCATCCACGGTCAAGAGTGTAAGTGAGGGATAAGTAGGTGCGGGCTACACCCCCCAGTGGGTCCAAACCCAAGAGACCGGTTGCATGTTTCAACATTTTTGGTGAGGTGAGCGTGGACCGTAGCCTGTGCAAGAAAATCTCAAGCTGAGCTCCTTGGCTGGAGATGGAGGAGATGGATTCGAACCAGGCCACTCGCAACGGTCTGCGAGTGTGGTGACGATGGGAATGTTCGAAGACTTCGGGTGAGAGGTCCTACAGACCTTGCAGCTGGCTTTCGCCACGAGAGGCGAATGCAAGACACCCGCAGTTTCAGTGGTACCGCCCCAGCAGATCGGCGAGAACACTCCCAGCCAGCGTCCCGGAAAGGAAGTGGCGGCGGAAACGAGTGAGCGAGATCTCCCCAGGCGACAGCTGTTCAATAGCACGGCGAATGCGGAAGTCTGCGAGCTGACTTTGCGAGAGAGGACCACTAGCCGAGTAAGGGAGGGGAGTCCCTTTTGTGAGTTGATCCTCTCGGCCCCGGTCCCAGAGGGGTTCAGAGGACCGGAGATGTCTTACTATACCGGCAAGGATGAACTAGTCCTGCACCTGCAGTGGTTTGAGGACATGGTCTCAATCCTACCTATGTCGGATGCCTTCTAGTGTCGGCTCTTTGCTATCACCCTGAAGGAGAAGGCGAGAGATTGGTTTTACCAGCTCCCAGTGGGTTCCATCTATGCGTTCGAGGATCTGCATCGGAGCTTCCGGCTGCGCTTCTCAACATCAAAAAAGAGGAAGAAGGACGCGGAGGCGCTCTTCAAGATTAAGCAAGGGGTCAGGGGAGTCGTTGGCCCATTATGTGTATAGGTTCCAGGAAGAGGTCCTGCTCGTCCAGGAGGTGCATGGGTTCACCCTCCAGCTGGCCTTCATAGTGGGGTTGCGGGAGGGGTTCTTCAAAATGAACTTGAAGAGAAAGGCCCCAATATCCTTTGAGGAATTGATGGAGAGGGCGGCAAAAGAGATCGAACGGGAGGCCGCTAACCTTGAGTTCACAAAAAAGTTGGCAAGGCTGAGTGAGCGAGAGGCGAGGAGCAGGAGGGGAAAAGAAGAGATGAACCCAGTGGTCAGGGGTGTAAGGGGCAGCAACGGGATTGGGGGTATCAGGAGCCCAATAACCATACAGCCTAGAGACCCCAGGAGGGACCAGCACGAGGACAAGAAAGAGTTTACCATGGGAGGGGCAAATGAGGGTCAATAATCTGGGATGGAGGCAAGGTCCCAGACCCCTCACCCCCCTCAAGAGCAAACCATGGCAGTTGGCCGAGGAAGAGGAGGAAGAGGAAATGGAAGAGGGGAAGAGGGGGAAGAGGAGGTAGGGTGGTGTTGCCCTATTGTGACTTCCACCAGGAGGAAGGCCACACGACGACCAACTGCCCGAAATTTCTGGAGATGAGGGCAAATAGCGACCATTGAGGATAGAAGAAGTGCTACCCGGAGAGGGGGAAGATAGGTGTGAAGACAGGGCAGACGTGGGAGCCAGGGGGATCAGATTGATCCATGGCGGGGTTGGGATAGAGGCAACTCGCAAGAGAATCTTCCAATCAATGTTCAGGAGGATAGTCGCGTCGACCTCCCAAACCCCACCCCCTATGAGAAGCTCACCTTCTCGTCAGAGGACATGCCAGACTATGAAGACCAAGGGAACGTTCAAAACATATTCCGCAGGCACATAATAAGGCACATACCAAGGGAGCGTCCATGGCGGGGTTGGGATACTGGTCTCATTGGAACGTTCAAAACCTTCTCCATCAGGCACATACCAAGGGAAGAGAGTACCCCAGCTGATCGGTTGGCCAAGTCTGGTGCATGGGCCAGGGGAACCTTGACAAACCTATTCCGCCCGTCGATTGAGGAAGAGGAGCACATGGATATAGAGCAGCGGCCCTCGTGGAAGGAGCCCTTCGTGACCTTCCTAGCAACAGGCAAGTTTCTAGAAGAGGTTCCAGATCAAAGATGCTTCAGGTACAAGTCCGCCTACTACATGCTTCACGAGGGGGACTTGTATTGGAAGACTCTCTCGGGACTCTTGGCACGATGCATTTCTGAGGAGGAAGTCCCGAGGGTCCTGGAGGAGGTTCACTCCGGCGAGTGTGGTAGTCATTCGGGGAGTAGAACATTGGAGGCAAGAATAATGAGGTAGGGGTACTTCTGGCCGACCCTGAGCAAGGATGCAGCAGAGTTCGCCAAGAAATGCCAGAAATGCCAATTGTTCGCCCCGCTTTAACTTTTGCCTGCTCAGAGGCTAAGGAGCATCACGACGTCGTGGCCCTTCGCCATATGGGGAATGAATCTGGTAGGAACCTTCCCTCAGGCAAGTGGGCAAAGAAGGTTTCTCCTGGTCATGATCAATTACTTCTCGAAGTGGTTGGAGGTTAAGGCTTAGGCTAAGGTCACCTCCCAGGTAATTCACAACTTTGTATGTGGGGAGATCATCTGGCCATAGTGACGGATAATGGTATGTAATTCGCCAGTGAAGAGTTCATCAGCTTCTGCAGCCAGCTGAGAATAGACCTCAGGCCCGCATCCATCCATCATCCCAGGAGCAACAGGCAGGTTGAGGCGGCGAACAAGATCATAGTGAACATGCTCAAAAAGAAAGTAGAAAACTTAAAGGGGAATTGGGTGGAGCAACTCCCTTCGGTCCTGTGGGCTCTAAGGAACACACCCAACACCGCTACTGGCGGACCCCCTTCAAGCTCTCTCATGGTTATGAGGTCGTTATTCCCATAGAATTTGAAGTCAAATCACCGCGGGTGAGGTCCGTCGAAGGAGGTGATGAAGAATGGAGAGCGGGGAATGAGGAGGAGTTGTGAATCTCCTTAGATCTGATGGAGGAGGTCTGAGACCTTGTCGCCATTCGACAAGAAGAATTCAAGCGGCGGATGACCAAGTATTTTGACAAGCACATCATGATCAAGCAGTTTGAGAAGGGGGACCTCGTGTTAAAAATGGTCAACGAGGCCGAAAGGTCAACTACGGTAGGGAAGCTCAATCCCAATTGGGAGGGCCCCTATGTCATTGAATAAACCTTAAAGTCGGGGGGGATATCGCCTCCAGAATACGAAAGGCGAGTCAATCGGTCACATGTGGAGTGGTGATGACTTGAAGCGTTTCTACCCCTAAGTTCATGTAATAAAAATACTTATTCTTTAAACTTCATTTTTTTTATATATATATGGTATTGTAGCTTGCAAGGGGGTGATGGAAAGTTTTAAAGTGTTTGGCCCCGAGTAGACCCGCTGACCAGTCTCACCTAGCTAGCAGGGTCGTAGGCTCACTCGGTGGCAGGAAAGTTTCAAAGTGTTTGACCCCGAGCAGACCCGCTGACCAAGCTCTCACCTAGGTGGAAGGGTCGTAGGCTCACTCGGTGGCAGGAAAGTTTCAAAGTATTTAGCCCCGAGGAGACCCACTGACCAGGCTTTCACCTAGTTGGCAGGGTTGTAGGCTCACTCGGTGGCAGGAAATTTTCAAAGTACTTGGCCCCGAACAGACCTGCTGACCAGGCTCTCACCTAGCTAGCAAGGTCGTAGGCTCACTCGGTGGCAGGAAAGTTTCAAAATATTTGGCCCCGAGCAGACCCACTGACCAGGCTCTCACCTAGCTAGCAGAGCCGTAGGCTCACTTGGTGGCAGGAAAGTTTTAAAGTGTTTGGACCTAAGCAGACCCGCTGACCAGGCTCTCACCTAGCTGGCAGGGTCATAGGCTCACTCGGTGGAAGGAAATTTTCAAAGTGTTTGTCCTCGAGCAGACCCGCTGACCAGGCGCTCAACTAGCTGGCAGGGCCAAAGGCTCACTCGGTGGCAGGAAAGTTTCAAAGTATTTGGCCCCGAGCAGACTCGCTGACCAGACTCTCACCTAGCTGGCAGGGTCGTAGGCTCACTCGGTGGCAGGAAAGTTTCAAAGTATTTGGCCCCGAGCAGACCCGCTGACCAGGCTCACACCTAGCTGGCAGGGTCGTAGGCTCACTCGGTGGCAGAAAAGTTTCAAAATATTTGGCCCCAAGCAGACCCGCTGACCAGGCTCTCACTTAGCTGGCAGGGTCGTAGGCCCACTCAGTGGCAGGAAAGTTTCAAAGTATTTAGCCCCGAGCAGACCTGCTGACCAGGCTCTCACCTAGTTGGCAGGGTCGTAGGCTCACTCAGTGGCAGAAAAGTTTCAAAGTATTCGGCCCCGAGCAGACCCGCTGACCAGGCTCTCACCTAGATGGCAGGGCCATGGGCTCACTCGGTGGCAAAAAAGTTTCAAAATGTTTGGCCCCGAGCAGACCCGCTGACCAGGCTCTCACCTAGATGGCATAGCCGTATGCTCACTCGGTGGCAGTAAAATTTCAAAGTGTTTGGCCCAGAGCAGACCCGCTGACTAGACACTCACCTAGCTAGCAGGGTCGCGGGCTCACTCGGTGGTAACCCATGAAGAAGGCAGGGTAAGACAGGAAAATCCAACAGGGAAAGATTAACATAGGGTAAGTCTTGGTATAAGGTTGATGAATGGATTCCATTATAAGGAACATTCACCAGCGAATGGTACCGTTCGAGAAGGGAACTCGCCCAACGGAAGAGTAGTGGGGAGTTAGGTAGCCCCAAGGGATGCAAGAAGTTAGCGAGACAAAGTGGGCTCTCGGCGCAGTTACGCTCCCAGCAGGAATCAGCAAAAATGTCTAAGTCCTAAAAGGGCATGGGCGGGTGCAAAAGGGTTGCGACCGCATGGCACGCCTACACAGCGAGAGCTTCTCAGTCATGACCTATGCTAAGGGTCATCGACACTAAGAGCGAACAAGCGATATACGAGCACACGCGCGAAAGTGCGAGAGCATGCAAAATAATGTATGAGTGTGCGAGCTATCGACTGACAAAAGCGAGAGATGCAAAGAAGAATACATAATCAAAACAACAATCACAAATGGGATCAAAGGTATTTCATTTCATTTCATTGTATGGAAATTACAAAGGAAAGCTTATCGCGTTACATCTGAAGGAGAGAAAATAGAAAAAAAAGGAAGAGGGGTCTTCAGGGGTGGTCATCGGCCTCCTCGCTGGAATATTCGCTGCTCTCGCCTGGAGAAGGAAGGTCGGTAAAGTCCTGCCCGTCACCAGCTTCATCCGCAGGGTCATTCTCTCGGGCGAAGAGCTCGGGTAGCACATGATGGGGCAGAATCCTTTCGCCCTCTTCCTTCAGGAGCCCGACACTTCGCAACACCTTCAGTGCGTGCTTCGCTGCTCCCTGGGCGGACCTCTGCATCAGCCCCTCGAACTCAGTGTTAGAGTAAATATGTCGAATGTCCCTCTCCGCAGGAGGTGGCGGGACAACATCATCTCACAACCTTTGGTTCTCGGCCTCCAGCTCCTTGACCCGTTCCTCCAGGATGCCTGCCTGCACGAGCAGGGTATTATAATTGGCTATATCCTGCGAGAGAAAAGGGAATTAGCGCAGGAGAGGAAATAAATGCGAGAGCTTAAGTTACTATATGGAGACGTGCTCACCTCTCGTGCTGGGCGGCTGGAGAGAAGAGCCTCGGCGGTCGCCAATTGCTGCTTCACGAGCAAGACCTCGGCAGAGACGTCAGCGCGGGTCTTCTCGACTTCGGCCAGGTTTTGCGCAAGGGTCATGTTGCAGTGAGAAGACATGTAAGTCAACACGAGAGCGCGCATCATAGCCCGCGAGCCCTCATACGCGAGCATCTGAGTGGACTCGGCATTATAGATGGAGGCATCCTCACGACTGTAGAGCGCGTAGGAGAGGTCATAGGACCGATCGCTAGTGGTCTCCTGCTTCATCCAGGATGGAAGGAGGGTAGAGATGGAGACCCGGTTGGCCTTCCGGTCCCATTGGAGTAGGGGCTCGTTGGCCGCATCCGCATACCTCTCACCGAGAGGGAAGTTTTGATGCCCTCTCGGCAACGGCCCAGAGGAGGGCTCCGTCGGCGTAGTGGCTGTCTAGACCGTTGAGTCCATAGCAGGGGCACTCGAGCTAGGGGTCTCGTCTGCGACCACAATTCCTTTGGCGGCTGAGGAATGCTTCAACCGCTTGGCGGGGGAGCTGGAGGACGCTTCAGGCTTCCGCTTCTGCCCGCTGGACTTCGCGGGAGGCGGACCCTTGCGATAGGCCACGGCGGTGGACTGCACGAGAGCAAGGACATCATCAGAAGCGATCTCCACGGCCGCATTCGGTGGGTGGAGGGGAAGACTTCGAACTCCTGCATCAGGAAAGTCAAGTAAGAAGAAGAAAGCGGGTGAAAGCAAGCGGGAGCTAGAATTGAAATTGTTCAGCTTACCCTCTCCCGGTAGGATCGGCGGTAGTGAGCCGACATGCTTCCGCAGATGCACGACATCCATGCCATGCTTTTGGATGAATGCATGGAGCTTGGCCTTGTAACCTCCCAGCGTTGGAGGCCGGAAGCTGGACTCTTCCTCCTGCACTGGCGCGAGGAGAGTGTTGCCGAAATTCCCGGTCACAAAGACGAACCGCCAAGTCCAGTCGTGGACTTTGTTGGCGTTACCGGTGACCTTAAGCGGGCTCTGGCCAGAGAAGAAGGCCACCCCGTTCTTCGCCCGGAAGTTGAAGAGCTTGCTGAAGACGGGGAGGGAGAACTCGATCACCTCCTCCCGCAAGTAGCAGGCGAACGCCACCAGCATCGCGATGGAGTTCGGATTCAGCTGAGCAGGAACTACGACGCTGTTTGGCCCAGAGGGGGAGCCGGAGTCCCACCTCGAAATGGTCCAAAGGGATGGCGAGATCTTTGGGCGAGATCTGGTTGATGCGATCGCGACCTCCTGGGCGGCGCGCAGAGAATCCTGGCGGGATGTAATCGGCGACTGTCACGGCGAAATCATCTTCGGATAGGTCGTAGGTATCAAAGTGGTGGTTGAAGACCGACTGGGTGCGCCTGCTCCTGCCATCGGGTTCGGGGGCCATCTCACGAAAAGAAGGTAGAAGGAAAGTCTAGAGAGAGGTGTGAGTGCTGGCATGAGAGTAAGAGAAGAAAGATAATAAATCGCAATAAAGGCTGTAGGAGGGCTGACTATTTATAGAAAAAATAGAAAATGAATGGAAGTCTCTACGCATAGGGTGCGGATAACGGTTGCGCTACCTAGGCACCTCGGAGTACGAGCCAACCTGACTACACCCCATTCTTCGGCGAGTGGCGGAAGAGACACGCAAGATTCTTCAGGCGAAAGCAAACTAAAAAGTACATCGAGAATGAAGGCATCCACAAGATAGCATTCAGAAAAGTAAGGAAGGACAAAATAAATAACATACAAACAGATAAATTGTTCACAAGATACAACAGGTCTCGCCTGGATTCAGTACATAAGAAAAAAGGAGAAATAACAAGGGTGCGAGAGAATACAGGGGGCGAGAGCCGGTAGGCTTAGTACTGTTCCCACCGCCATCGACCCCAGCCTCGCCTCCCTGTCCTCGAAGGCACTTGCGGGAAGTAATACGTGCTTACTGCTGTGAACTCCTGGTGGTCTAGATGCATCTGGTCCCTAGCCCGCACGATATGCCTCCTAGTAGAAATCTCCTCGCACCCTCCCCCTGGCGCTCCATTTCTCTGATGAGGTGCATGTAATCTCGCTCGAGGATGCTCAGACGACCTTCAAAGGTCGCTCGTTGCCCTTCAATCTGGTTGGCGAGGTCTCGCTGCAGCCAGATGAGCTTGTCGAGAACCTCCGTCATTTGCGCCTTCATTGTCCAGAATCGGCGGGGTCGCCTTGAAAGTCTGAAAGATCGCAAGGGGAGGGAGGAGGCGAGAACATTTCCTCTCCATCCTCATATTGAGGGTCCATCGGCAAGGCCTCTCGGAAGCCTGTGAAAGAAAACGCTAGATAAATATGGTGTGGAGACCTTGGTAAAAGAGTCACAGCGAGAGAAGTGACTAACCTGGCACAGGTTCTCCGTCTTGACGCCGGCAAGAGGGGCTAGGTTGCCCTGTGAATGGCTGGCCAGGTGGGTGAAGAGATTTCCCCATCCTGGGGTGGTGCGATGCCTGGTTGGCGGCAGAGGTGGTGGCGTGGTCAGTGCCCGGGGGGTTGTGGTCAGTTTCCCTCTCGTTCGGGTGTTCCGGCTCGAACGCAAGGGTGGTAGTCTCGGGAGCGGGCGAGACGCGCGGTGTAAGAGGAAGATCTCGCGGAGTCAGGGGAGGATCACGCGATGTCATGGAAAGCCCTATGGTCCTGAAGGTGGTGGCTGTGGGAAGGAAGCAGGATAGATAAATTGGTGAAAGCTAAAAGGTATGCAAGAAGATAACAAAGATTTTACCTGGCACAGGCGCTACACCCCCAGAGCGACTAGAAGGGTGGGCTCCTGGGCCGGTGGAATGCCTCCGAGGGCAGGGGGAACGACATTCGCCTGGTTGATTCCAGGACCGCCCTCCGTCACCTGCAGGTTCTGCGAGTGATTGAAATTGTTAAGATATCGCGCCACTGGGGTTAGATTTAAAGCAAGATAAAATACAACACCTCGGCGGTGTTGTCGGGAGGGATGTTGGAGAGGGTAGGAGTCTCTGACGCAGACTCCCTCGCCGACAGGTTTCGTCGGACCACCCTGGCCTTCTTCAGCTGGTAAGGCTTAGAAGGATCTCTCTTTGACGAGAGCCAGGGGACATACCGAGTGGACCTGGAGGTATTCTCCCCCTGAGCGGCGGCAGCAAGGCGCTCCATCGGTCCTTGCAAGAGCAGTCTCAGCGTCGGCCCCATGAATGACATTTTGAATGACAAAAGCTCAAAGGTGAAAAAAAGAAACAGTAACAGGAGGACATGTACTCTCAAGGCAGCGACTCGGGGTATATTTATGGCAGAAGGGAGGGGCCCACCAAAAAGATTCCCTCCAGGTCAGCAAAGCACTCGCCGAATATCGGGTGTTGGACTTTCCTTTCCGAGCGTAGGACTCGCTCGTAAAGAGCAAGGATTGTGTACAACCTCGTATTCGCCGAGTGGGTCCCTAAGGTCCAAAAGGCAGGCAAAATAGTCCAAGAAGGGCACTCACCCAGGTCAGGAGAGGCAGGGGAGCCTCAAGGCGAGTGCGAGCCTCTTTCGCAAAGCACTCTCTCACTTAGGAGTGTGAATGCACTGAAGGTCAGGCGAGTGGTGTCCCCACAGACCACTCGCCCAGGGGAATCTAGTGTGCGAGAGGCCTGACGAGTGGTGCCTTCACGGACCACTCGCCCAGAAGGCTTTAGTGGGGAAATGACTAGATACCCTTTGTGGACTGCCCATATCCCTTCAGAACAGCGGAGTTAGGCTATTAGCTGACCAATTGGGGGTGCGATTAGTAAAACTAAAAGGCGGATTAACACTATTTGCAGACCAGACTAGAAAATTTATAAATAGACCCTTAAGGGCACCTTGGAGGATATCCGATCTTTTAAGTTCTCTCCTCCTAGGCAAGTTTTGGATGACTGCTAGTGCCCTCCAAGGTGCTCGGCTGAGCATTGGTTGGTAGGGGAAGCTCTCTAAGATCTTTCGGGTGTGTGGCGGGACCTCCTCGCTACAGCCTTGGGTCTGTTCATAGTTCTTCATCCACGGTCAAGAGTGTCAGTGAGGGATAAGTAGGTGTGGGATACACCCCCAGTGGGTCCGAACTCAAGAGACCGGTTGCCGATTTCAACACGCGTGCTCTAAATGGAGCGTTCCTATTCGTCAGTCCGATAGTTATCGGAAGAAATTACCGGGTCGCCCCTCTTGGAATCTATAAATAGACCCTCTTTCACCTTCATTGGGATCCCTTTTTTTCCTCCCTCCTTTCCTCCTAAGTGCAAGAGATCCTTCGAAGACCCCTTCGAAGATCTTCGAAAGGGAGAGATCTTGAAGATCCTTCGAAGGCCCCTTCGAAGATCTTCGAGCACCTTGAAGATCCTTCGAAGGCCTTCCTCGGCTCCAAGCGCGCCTCCATGCGCTCCGCTCCAAGCAGGCCTCTGTGCGCTCCGCTCCAAGCGCGCCTCCTTGCGCTCCGCTCCAAGCGCACCTCCGTGTGCTCCGCTCCAAGCGCGCCTCCGTGTACTCCGCTCCAAGCGTGCCTCCGTGCGCTCCGCTCCAAGCGCGCCTCTGTGCGCTCCACTCTAAGCGCGCCTTTGTGCTCCCCCCCTCCAAGCGTGCCTTCGTGCGCTCCGCTCTAAGAATGCCTCTGTGCACTCCGCTCTCAAGACTTCCTTTGTGCGTTCCTCTCTCAAGACAGCTCCAAGCGCGTCTCTGTGTGCTTCACTCTCAGGACTGCTCTAAGCATACACCCGCATATGCAGCAACAACCATGCCAGCCCTCCCATAACAACCAATTTCTCCGCCACCAAAGAGCTCAACACTCCAAAGAGAAAGTCCTGTTGTGGTCTGCTCGAGGCTCCGGTAGGCCGAACTAAATTGAATCGTCTTAGCCCGGGAGCATTCGAGCATGCAAACAGTCACAGAAAAGGGAAAGCTGACAAGACAATTTTTTTAACATGGAAAACCTGTCAACTAGGTGAAAAACCACGCGGTCGGGTCTGTGTCGGCCAAAACTTCCACTATTCGTTGGTTGTTGTACAGAGTTGTTTTGAAGAACCTGAGGGCTACCGGTCGCCTCTCATTACAATTGTTGAGAGAGAGGTGCTCGGAGGGTGACAAACCACCACTCACGGAGCTAAGTCTTTTGTCTGTTGCAAAGGGGAATGCTGCACTCTGAGCGCTCTGGAGATTTTGACTGTTGCTTGAAGGTTGGATCGATGTACTCTGTGCATTTTTGTCTTTGCGGCTTGTCTCCTGTTGCGCGAGAGGAGTTTGGAGTACTGGTCTAAGTTAAAAAAATCGTTACTATGCACAAATTTTTTTTGTTATTACCAAGTCAAAACTATGACTTTGTTATTAATACAATCATAATTTTCACATCAAAATTATTCTTAACGGAGTGAAATATAACATTATTAATTAATTTACGTATACTTAATGTTGCGGCTGACTCGATGCTCTGGTAGAATGGGCAAATTAAACCACCTTAACTCGAGAGCGAGCCGAGCGAGCAAACAGTTAATGAGAGAATTAATAAATGCAAGAAGGTTTTTTATCGTGGAAACCCCATAAAGGGTGAAAACCACACAGTCAGAGCTGTGCCGACCAAATTCCACTATTTGTTGGTTCGTTACAATTGAAAGCTGAGAACTCGAGCGCGACAGGCCGCTGCTCGTTACAATGGTAGTAGAGAAAAAACTTCGAGGGTGACAGGTCACCTCTCGATAGACTAAGTACTTTTTTGTGAATGAAAGTGAGATTCTTGCGTCGCCTTTCGGTGCCCGGAGGATTCCCAACTCGCTTAAGAAGATTGTGTTCCGAAGCAAAAGAGGTCTTCAAAGGCTCGAAGGAGACCTTCGAAGGCTCCAAGGAGATCCTCGAAGGTTCGAAGAAGATTTTTGAAGATCGAAGAAGATCTTCAAGCGCCGAAGGAGAACTCAGAGGAAATCTTCAAAAGAGCTCTCTCGGGCGTAGAAGACGTGGTATCTTGAAATGAAGGCACTGAGCTCCTTTTATAGCCTTGGACAAGGGTAGCCCGGTAATTTCGTCATGGTAATCACCATAACCACCTGACAGGCGAATCACGCTTGCAAATTTGGAGCACACGGATAGCCATTTTTTGGATATGCCCTTCTTGCCCCATGGGCAGTTCGGGCAGTTTCGTTGATGACGTTGAGTGCAGCGAACAAGACCTATAATCTAGGAAATTAGGAAAGGTAAACTGTTGCGTGCATCGTGAACACGGAAGTGTCCTGAGCGCGCAACGAACACAGAAGCATTCTGAGCGCGCGGGGAGCACATCAACATTCTGAGCGCGCGGGGAACACGGTGGCATTCTGAGCGTGCAATGAACGCGTAGGCATTCTGAACGCGCGGTGAACGCGGAGGCGTTCTGAGCACGTGGTGAACGCGGAGGCATTTCACACGCGGGGTGAGCCCTGTTGAAACCGACAACTCGGTCTCCGTGGAGTTCGGGGTCCCAAAAAAGGGGTGGTCTCATACCTACTTCTCTCGAGCCAACTCTCTAGGCAAGAGCACTTGGACTTGGAAACGGACCCTAGGCTACAGCGAGGAGGTCCCACCTCACACCTGGAAGACCTGAGAGATCTTCCCCTCCGTAGCCAATGCTGAACCAGAAGCACCAAAGGAGAGCTCTAAGGGAAGAAGAAGATCCAAAATTTGGAAATCTAGCAGTCCCCTCCTTTGGTGCCCCTTAGGGTCTATTTATAAGTTTTCCAAGTTGGGCTGCAAATAGCCAAAAACAGATCTGCCAGATTACCAAAATACCCTCGGATCTAGACTGCGAATAGCCAAAACTGGACTGCAAATAGCCAAATCCCGCTGTTCTGGGATACTAAACGCAGACCAACCCCCCCCCCCCCCCCCCCTCCTCTGGAACTGGGCGAGAGGGGTTACCTCGCGGAGCTCGGCGAGCCTCCTCGCTGGGGTGGGGCGAGACCAAGGGTCTTCCCCCTTACCAGGGTCGGGGGCGAGAGAGGGGGTCGGCCCCCCTCCTCCTCTCGCCCCTAGCTGGGCGCGGGCGAGAGGGGGGGGGGGCACCCGCCCCTCCTCCTCTCGCCCCTAGCTGGGCGAGGGCGAGAAGGGGGGCACCCGCCCCTCCTCCTCTCGCCCCTAGCTGGGCGAGGGCGAGAGGGGGGGCACCCGCCCCTCCTCCTCTCGCCCCTAGCTGGGCGCGGGCGAGAGGGGGGGCACCCGCCCCTCCTCCTCTCGCCCCTAGCTGGGCGAGGGCGAGAGGGAGGGCACCCGCCCCTCCTCCTCTCGCCCCTAGCTGGGCGCGGGCGAGAGGGGGGGCATCGGCCCCTCCTCCTCTCGCCCCTAGCTGGGCGAGGGCGAGAGGGGGGCACCCGCCCCTCCTCCTCTCGCCCCCTCACTTGCCTCTTACTCCAGCTGGGTGAGCAGGAGGTTTCTGCCTCTACAGCTCTCCATCCTTTCTCCCTGTCTTGGATCATACCACAGACGTGGCCCGGATGCACTCTTGGGTCCTGGCAACCTACTCGGCGGATATAGGGTTGTACAGACACGTCTCGGTGGCCCTCCACGCTGGGCCTCACTCGATGGATATGGGGGTTGTACACAATCCCCGCTCTTTGCGAGGTTGGCACAACCTTGGAAAGAAAAGTCCAAGCCCAAATATCCATCGAGGGGGGCAGAACCTCGCCCCCGAGGCACGTTTGACTCATCCAGCTAGTGAGAGCCTGGAGTGAGGAGGACTTCTCAGCGTTGAACTTACCCCTCCGAGGATCATTCGACCCACCCAGCTAGTGAGAGCCTGGAGTGAGGAGGACATCTCGATGGCAAGCTCTTCCTTCCGAGGATCATTCGACCCACCCAGCTAGTGAGAGCCTGGAGTGAGGAGGACATCTCGGCGTTGAACTTACCCCTCCGAGGATCATTCGACCCACCCAGCTGGTGAGAGCCTGGAGTGAGGAGGACATCTCGATGGCAAGCTCTTCCTTTCGAGGATCATTCGACCCACCCAGCTAGTGAGAGCCTGGAGTTAGGAGGACATCTCGGGGTTGAACTTACCCATCCGAGGATCAATCGACCCACCCAGCTAGTGAGATCCTGGAGTGAGGAGGACATCTCGATGGCGAGTTCTTCCTTCCGAGGATCATTCGACCCACCCAGCTAGTGATAGCCTGGAGTGAGGAGGACATCTCGGCGTTGAACTTACCCATCCGAGGATCATTCGACCCACCCAGCTAGTGAGAGCCTGGAGTGAGGAGGACATCTCGATGGTAAGCTCTTCCTTCCGAGGATCATTCGACCCACCCAGCTAGTGAGAGCCTGGAGTGAGGAGGACATCTCGGCGTTGAACTTACCCATCCGAGGATCATTCGACCCACCCAGCTAGTGAGAGCCTGGAGTGAGGAGGACATCTCGATGGCAAGTTCTTCCTTCCGAGGATCATTCGACCCACCCAGCTAGTGAGAGCCTGGAGTGAGGAGGACATCTCGGCGTTGAACTTACCCATCCGAGGATCATTCGACCCACCCAGCTAGTGAGAGCCTGGAGTGAGGAGGACATCTCGATGGCAAGTTCTTCCTTCCGAGGATCATTCGACCCACCCAGCTAGTGAGAGCCTGGAGTGAGGAGGACATTTCGGCGTTGAACTTACCCATCCGAGGATCATTCGACCCACCCAGCTAGTGAGAGCCTGGAGTGAGGAGGACATCTCGATGGCAAGCTCTTCCTTCCGAGGATCATTCGACCCACCCAGCTAGTGAGAGCCTGGAGTGAGGAGGACATCTCGGCGTTGAACTTACCCATCCGAGGATCATTCGACCCACCCAGCTAGTGAGAGCCTGGAGTGAGGAGGACATCTCGATGGCAAGTTCTTCCTTCCGAGGATCATTCGACCCACCCAGCTAGTGAGAGCCTGAGTGAGGAGGACATCTTGGCGTTGAACTTACCCATCCGAGGATCATTCGACCCACCCAGCTAGTGAGAGCCTGGAGTGAGGAGGACATCTCGAAGGCAAGCTCTTCCTTCCGAGGATCATTCGACCCACCCAGCTAGTGAGAGCCTGGAGTGAGGAGGACATCTCGGCGTTGAACTTACCCATCTGAGGATCATTCGACCCACCCAGCTAGTGAGAGCCTGGAGTGAGGAGGACATCTCGATGGCAAGCTCTTCCTTCCGAGGATCATTCGACCCACCCAGCTAGTGAGAGCCTGGAGTGAGGAGGACATCTCGATGGCAAGTTCTTCCTTCCGAGGATCATTCGACCCACCCAGCTAGTGAGAGCCTGGAGTGAGGAGGACATCTCGGCGTTGAACTTACCCATCCGAGGATCATTCGACCCACCCAGCTAGTGAGAGCCTGGAGTGAGGAGGACATCTCGATGGCAAGCTCTTCCTTCCGAGGATCATTCGACCCACCCAGCTAGTGAGAGCCTGGAGTGAGGAGGACATCTCGGCGTTGAACTTACCCATCCGAGGATCATTCGACCCACCCAGCTAGTGAGAGTCTGGAGTGAGGAGGACTTCTCGGCGTTGAACTTACCCATCCGAGGATCATTCGACCCACCCAGCTAGTGAGAGCCTGGAGTGAGGAGGACATCTCGATGGCAAGCTCTTCCTTCCGAGGATCATTCGACCCACCCAGCTAGTGAGAGCCTAGAGTGAGGAGGACATCTCGGCGTTGAACTTACCCATCTGAGGATCATTCGACCCACCCAGCTAGTGAGAGATTGGAGTGAGGAGGACATCTCGATGGCAAGTTCTTCCTTCCGAGGATCATTCGACCCACCCAGCTAGTGAGAGCCTGGAGTGAGGAGGACATCTCGGCGTTGAACTTACCCATCCGAGGATCATTCGACCCACCCAGCTAGTGAGAGCCTGGAGTGAGGAGGACATCTCGATGGTAAGCTCTTCCTTCCGAGGATCATTCGACCCACCCAGCTAGTGAGAGCCTGGAGTGAGGAGGACATCTCGGCGTTGAACTTACCCATCCGAGGATCATTCGACCCACCCAGCTAGTGAGAGCCTGGAGTGAGGAGGACATCTCGATGGCAAGCTCTTCCTTCCGAGGATCATTCGACCCACCCAGCTAGTGAGAGCCTGGAGTGAGGAGGACATCTCGGCGTTGAACTTACCCATCTGAGGATCATTCGACCCACCCAGCTAGTGAGAGCCTGGAGTGAGGAGGACATCTCGATGGCAAGTTCTTCCTTCCGAGGATCATTCGACCCACCCAGCTAGTGAGAGCCTGGAGTGAGGAGGACATCTCGATGGCAAGCTCTTCCTTCCGAGGATCATTCGACCCACCCAGCTAGTGAGAGCCTGGAGTGAGGAGGACATCTCGGCGTTGAACTTACCCATCCGAGGATCATTCGACCCACCCAGCTAGTGAGAGCCTGGAGTGAGGAGGACATCTCGATGGCAAGCTCTTCCTTCCGAGGATCATTCGACCCACACAGCTAGTGAGAGCCTGGAGTGAGGAGGACATCTCAGCGTTGAACTTACCCATCCGAGGATCATTCGACCCACCCAGCTAGTGAGAGCCTGGGGTGAGGAGGACATCTCGATGGCAAGTTCTTCCTTCCGAGGATCATTCGACCCACCCAGCTAGTGAGAGCCTGGAGTGAGGAGGACATCTCGGCGTTGAACTTACCCATCCGAGGATCATTCGACCCACCCAGCTAGTGAGAGCCTGGAGTGAGGAGGACATCTCGATGGCAAGCTCTTCCTTCCAAGGATCATTCGACCCACCCAGCTAGTGAGAGCCTGAAGTGAGGAGGACATCTCGGCGTTGAACTTACCCATCCGAGGATCATTCGACCCACCCAGCTAGTGAGAGCCTGGAGTGAGGAGGACATCTCGATGGCAAGCTCTTCCTTCCGAGAATCATTCGAACCACCCAGCAAGTGAGAGCCTGGAGTGAGGAGGACATCTCGGCGTTGAACTTACCTATCCGAGGATCATTCGACCCACCCAGCTAGTGAGAGCCTGGAGTGAGGAGGACATCTCGATGGCAAGTTCTTCCTTCCGAGGATCATTCGACCCACCCAGCTAGTGAGAGCCTGGAGTGAGGAGGACATCTCGATGGTAAGCTCTTCCTTCCGAGGATCATTCGACCCACCCAGCTAGTGAGAGCCTGGAGTGAGGAGGACATCTCGGCGTTGAACTTACCCATCCGAGGATCATTCGACCCACCCAGCTAGTGAGAGCCTGGAGTGAGGAGGACATCTCGATGGCAAGCTCTTCCTTCCGAGGATCATTCGACCCACCCAGCTAGTGAGAGCCTGGAGTGAGGAGGACATCTCTGTGTTGAACTTACCCATCCGAGGATCATTCGACCACCCAGCTAGTGAGAGCCTGGAGTGAGGAGGACATCTCGATGGCAAGTTCTTCCTTCCGAGGATCATTTGACCCACCCAGCTAGTGAGAGCCTGGAGTGAGGAGGACATCTCGGCGTTGAACTTACCCATCCGAGGATCATTCGACCCACCCAGCTAGTGAGAGCCTGGAGTGAGGAGGACATCTCGATGGCAAGCTCTTCCTTCCGAGGATCATTCGACCCACCCAGCTAGTGAGAGCCTGGAGTGAGGAGGACATCTCGGCGTTGAACTTACCCATCCGAGGATCATTCGACCCACCCAGCTAGTGAGAGCCTAGAGTGAGGAGGACATCTCGATGGCAAGTTCTTCCTTCCGAGGATCATTCGACCCACCCAGCTAGTGAGAGCCTAGAGTGAGGAGGACATCTCGGCGTTGAACTTACCCATCCGAGGATCATTCGACCCACCCAGCTAGTGAGAGCCTGGAGTGAGGAGGACATCTCGATGGCAACTTACTAATCATATAAGCAAAATAAGTTCATCCATCTAATGGGGGGATTTCCCTTGTCAAAACCTCCTGGCCCAACCAGCGAGGGGTAGAACTTGCTACAAAGGAAAACCACAAAAAACAAAAAATAAACACAGCATACCCCCCCCCCCCCCATGGCACTCGCCTCTCAGGCTGCCTGCGCGAGATGATCATTCCTCTGCTTCTCCTGCCACTCCCATCCTGCTCATGCTCTCCATGATCTTCTCCATCTCCTCCGCCCCTGCTTGCCAAGAGATGTTGTTGACGGCTGTGACGTAGCAGTGCCTCGCCATCCTGGGGTCTCCGCGGATCCTGACTTGGATTCCTCCAGTGTTGAACTTGAGGCACTGGTGGAAGGACGATGGTACGCATCGGAAGGCGCTGGTGAGGGGTCTTCCGAAGATGGCATTATAACTGCTAGGAGCGTCAACTATGACGAACCGACAGTTCCTTGAACCTCCCCCCATCGTCACTTGGAGTCCAACTCCACCCTCTACCTCTTTCCTTTCTCCGGAGAATCCGAACAAGGGCCCATCTGAGGCCAGCACCCTCCTTGCCTCCACCTTCAACTCATCAAATGCCTTCTTGAAAATGACGTTAACAGAGCTCCCGTTGCAACGAGGATCCGAGAGACAGTGTAACCTTCGATGGCTGTCTGAATGACTAGCGCATCACAGAATGGGTCCTCGTGATCTGGCATGTCCCTGCTTGAGAAAGTGATTTTCTCCTCGGGAGGTGGGTCCTGTGACGTTGAAGCGACGATGCGTCGAAATACGGCGTGGAGGCTTGCCTTACGAGTGGCCTCGATCCCTACCCCCCCCCCCCCCCCCCCCCCCCCCCCGTGGATCACCGCGACCCGTCCTTTGGCTCCTACGTCAGTTCGGTCCTCGCAGATGTCATCGTCCACTACTGCTCCAGGTGGAACTTCTTTAATCCGCACCGGCGGCTGCTGTTGTGTCTGACCTCTCGCCTCTCTCACCTCCAAGAACACTGGGTAGGTAGTTGTTGCATGCCCCTCTGCTTGGTGGTAGTCACAGTATGGCACCGCCCTTCCCCCCTTCTCCTACGGGCTGGGATGTCTCTTGCTTCGACTCCTCCTCCTCTTCGAATCGCCATAGCTTGAGCTGGTGGGGGTAGGAGTTGCCTAGGGACCTGCCTCCAAGGAGGAGGGTTGGGCCTCCCTTGGCCTCCGTAGAAGTTTCCCCCTCCTTGGGCGAGACCCCTCCCTTGCTCCTGACCCCCCTGGGGTCCCTGGTACCCTTGACCCCTCTGCTCTTCCCTCCTCCTTCCTTCCTGCTGCCTGGGGCCACCTTGCTCTCTTGGCTCGGCCTCTACCAACTTTGCCAACTTCTTTGCCAGCCCCGGGTTTGCCGCCTCGGTGGCTACCTCCTTTGCAGCTTTTTCCATCAGGTCCTCAAAGGACAAGGGAGGCATCCTAGTTAGGCGCATTTTGAAAAGGCTCTCTCGTAGCCCTACGGTGAAAGCCATCTGGAGGGCATACCCTGACACCTCCTGGATGTTCAGGATCTCCTCCTGGAATCTGTCCATGTACTGGGCCAACGTCTCCTCGTGCCTCTGCTTGATCAGGAAAATGGACTCAGCATTCTTCTTCCTCTTCTTGGATGTGGAGAAGCATAGCTGGAAACTTCGGCCCAAGTCCTCGAAGTTGTAAATGGAGCCAACCAGGAGCTGGTGGAACCAGTCCCTGGCTTTGTCCTTCAGGGTGGTGGCGAAGAGACGACACTTGAATGCGTCTGTCATGGGCCTGATGGAGACGGTATCCTCGAACCACTGCAGGTGTTGGACGGGATCATCCTTCCCGGTATAGAAAGTCATGTTGGGCTCCTTGAAGCCTTCCGGGATGGGAGCCGAGATGATCAGCTCGCTAAAGGGTGACCCCCCACTCGCCGGCTTCGCGAGCTCCACCTGCGCGACTCCTGCTCCGGGCGAGACCCCACTCACCGGGCTAGGAAAAAGCACTCACCCGGCGAGGTCCCGCTCGGCGCTCTCAGTCACTGGTTACTTGTCTGGCCGACCCCCTGGGGAAACCTCTCCTGACCCCCCCTGGGCGAGCACTCCTTGCGACCTAGAAGGTGGTGTCTGTGGGGAGGGAGCTGAGCAGTCACCTCCCCTGGTGATGCCTTGGAGCAGCTCCATGATTCCCTTGATGGTCGTCATGAACTCTCCCCTTCCCACCGACTCACTTGGGATGTGAGACCCCTCATCGTCTCCTCCTCCGAGGTCTCCTGCCATGAGATTTGGTTCAAGAACTTCTGTGCTGACCACTCTCCACGCTCACCGCACCAAAATGTTGAAACTGACAACTCGGTCTCCGTGGAGTTCGGGGTCCCAAAAAAGGGGTGGTCTCACACCTACTTCTCTCGAGCCAACTCTCTAGGCAAGAGCACTTGGACTTGGAAACGGACCCTAGGCTACAGCGAGGAGGTCCCACCTCACACCCGGAAGACCTGAGAGATCTTCCCCTCCCTAGCCAATGCTGAACCAGAAGCACCAAAGGAGAGCTCTAAGGGAAGAAGAAGATCCAAAATTTGGAAATCTAGCAGTCCCCTCCTTTGGTGCCCCTTAGGGTCTATTTATAGGTTTTCTAAGTTGGGCTGCAAATAGCCAAAAACTGATCTGCCAGATTACCAAAATACCCTCGGATCTGGACTGCGAATAGCCAAAACTAGACTGCAAATAGCCAAATCCCGCTGTTCTGGGATACTAAACGCAGATCAACCCCCCCCCCCCCCCCCCTCCTCTGGAATTGGGCGAGAGGGGTTACCTCGCGAAGCTCGGCAAGCCTCCTCGCTGGGGTGGGGCGAGACCAAGGGTCTTCCCCCTTACCAAGGTCGGGGGCGAGAGAGGGGGTCGGCCCCCCTCCTCCTCTCGCCCCTAGCTGAGTGAGGGCGAGAGGGGGGGCACCCGCCCCTCCTCCTCTCGCCCCTAGCTGGGTGAGGGCGAGAGGGGGGGCACCCGCCCCTCCTCCTCTCGCCCCTAGCTGGGCGAGGGCGAGAGGGGGGGCACCCGCCCCTCCTCCTCTCGCCCCTAGCTGGGCGCGGGCGAGAGGGGGGCACCCGCCCCTCCTCCTCTCGCCCCTAGCTGGGCGAGGGCGAGAGGGGGGGCACCCGCCCCTCCTCCTCTCGCCCCTAGCTGGGCGCGGGCGAGAGGGGGGGCACCCGCCCCTCCTCCTCTCGCCCCTAGCTGGGCGAGGGCGATAGGGGGGCACCCGCCCCTCCTCCTCTCGCCTCCTCACTTGCCTCTTACTCCAGCTGGGTGAGCAGGAGGTTTCTGCCTCTACCGCTCTCCCTCCTTTCTCCCTGTCTTGGATCATACCACAGACGTGGCCCGGATGCACTCTTGGGTCCTGGCAACCTACTCGGCGGATATAGGGTTGTACAGACACGTCTCGGTGGCCCTCCACGCGGGCCTCACTCGATGGATATGGGGGTTGTACAAGCCCGAAGGAGTTCTGAACGCGTTATGAGAGCGAAGGCGTTCGACGTGCTGCGTGCACTTGGCGGCATTCCGCGCATCCCGTAAATGTGGACTTAGATGGTGGATGCGTCGTGAGCGTGGAGGCATGTCGTTCATGGTGATACTAGGGAGGTGCCTCCCGCCGGTCAAGATAGCGCAATAAAGGGCGCGCGCGAGGTGGTTTGGCTGGAGATGAATGTAGAGCCCGTGCAGTGGTTACGCATCAAGTCTAGCGCTGTCAAGGAGGCGCGACCTGTATTGCATTGTGAGGGCCGGGCAGCGAGTGTCGAGCGGCGAGCGCCGCACCGCGGCGGCACGGTTTGTGACGCACTGAGGTGGTGCGGGCTAGGGGATGCACCCGCGACGTTGGTTGCACGCGAGAGGTGCGACCTTGGTCGCACCTAGGGGTGAGGTCTTAGCCTCACCTTGGGGGTGCAGCCTTGGCCGCACCTAGCTGGTAAGGTCTTGGCGGCACCTTGGAGGTGCGTCCATGGCCGCACCTGGCTGGAGCGGCCTTGGACGCCCCTGGGAGGCGCGGCCTTCACCGCATCTGGGTGGGGCGGCCATGGCCGCACCTGGGAGGCGCGGCAATGGCTGCACCTTCTAGGTGCAGCTATGGACGGGAAGGTACAATGGGCTTAGCCGGTGTCGTGCCGGGTAGGTGCGGTGGGCAGCCGGCGAGGTGCGCGGTGAAGCCGGCGGCGAGGCTTGGTGGGGGTGAGGAGAGAGAGAGTGTGTGGGGTTGCGGTTACCCCCATGATGAGGTATGTTTACCCCTATGGGGGTGCGGTTAGCGTGTACGCGTACATGCGTTCCAGTGACTATTTAAAGGACTAAAGGGACTCAGAATTACGTGAGAATGGGCCCGTTGACGTATCGGCGAGCTGGTCGAGGTCGCGGCGAAAAATCACAAGTTCGATCGGGTCCGTTTTGGGGAACCCCATCACTTAATATCATGACGGGCCTCATCAACAAACAATTATATTAACTATGATTTTGACGGGCCCCTATTTTAATTGTGACCATTTCTAAAGTCATCTCATATCGCTCCAATCTCCTCTTCGAGGCTATCACTCCTTGCACATCTTTCTCCTTCATTTAACAATGTAAAAGAGTGCTCACCGTAAAATTATCACCTACATTGATTATCGAGATCTCATCGATCATTCATGTTCTTCCAGCCTTACACAATACAATGACCATTGTGATGTCCGTTAAAAAATTTGCTTTGACCTTTATTCATTTCATTAATTAATTCAAAAACTTGACCTAATTTACCACTTGCAGACATGTCTGTAAAACCCATATTCTCCGGGGGTAGGACCCACTCAAAGCCACGTAGGCAGAAGTCAAGGTCAAAAGGACAACACAGAAGTCAACAGTTCGAGACATCAAGAGTTCGTCGAACGCAGCCTTCCAGAGTTCGTCGAACTCAGCCTTCCAAAGTTCGTCGAACGCAGCCTCGGTCGTGCGAGAAGGAACCTGGCCGAGCGAAAAGGAAAGGCGCACCCGGAGTTCGCACCGGTCGAGCAAGAAGGGCGTAGGAATGGACATTCTCGCCTATAGGCGACTTGCACCATCCAACTCGCCAGTTTAGGCCGAGGTCCTCACCTACTCGCCTACCTATTGCCCTGGCTAAAAACCATCTCCAAGCAGATCAGGGATAGTCGTCTGTTTCCTCTCCCTCAAGATTTGTCTATAAATAGACCCCCAGGGGTACCAGGAATGGCACTTGTCAAAAATCAGAGCTTCACCCCCCCCCCCCCCCCCTTATAGGCGAGAATCCTCCCTAGCCAGTGCCTTCCTAGTACCAAGCTCGGTCATTCGTGGTTTTGGAGGAGAAGACTCCTTTGAGCTTCTGGGTACGTAGTGGGACCTCCCTGCCGCAGCACCTGAGGTTGTGTTCCCTCTAGCTCGTTCGCCGTAGCTAACCAAGTCTTCTCGTTGGACCACTGGGCAAGTAGCCTCCGACTGCATTTATCCGAATTTTGGAGCCAGGATTTTCTAGGCTTCAACAATGTCATCAATCAAAATCGAATGCACAAATTCATTAGCAAAACGATTCAATTCATCCATTATTGTCCTACAAAAACAATGAATGCTTCAACCATCTCCAATCACTTGCAGAAACCTTGAATGTATATCTGGCGGCCACATATATAATTACTTCAATTTTGCCAATCAAACTATGGTTCAGAAATCTTTCCATTAACAACCTCTCAGAGTAAATATACCATCTCTTCTTCTCCGCATTTTTCAAAACCTTCTGGTTGATGCAAATATATCTCTTCTTCAATTTCTCCAATGAGAAAAGCAGATTTTACGTCAAGTTGATGAACTTGGAGCCTGGTTTGAGCAGCAACGGCAAGCAGGGCATGAATGCTTTCCATATACACCACAAGGGCAAACATTTCATTGAAGTCAATCTCATGCTTCTGAGTATAACCTTTGACAACGATTTTTGCTTTATATCACACTATTCTTCCTTCTTTGTCATGCTTGATTTTATAGACCCATTTTAGATTTATAATATTTTTGTTTTGAGTTTTTGGACAAGCTCCTAGGTGTTATTTTTCTCAACCAAATCAATCTCTTATTCTATTGCTTTCATCCTGTTTGAAACTCTTACAGCAAGCTATCGGGCAGTAATGCACATTCAGATTAACTGTAAATTTCGGGCAGAGATTTTCACCTCTTTGGAAATGATTACTCATTAGAATCAGTGTTATAATCTCAAAGAACTTCATGATGCTCTGTTGTAGTTGGCTCGGATGGCTGATCATCAAGTTCACCAGCCTCAACAGGAAGAAGAAGTTGTAGTCTAATCCCAGTATCAAGATGCATTGTCATCGAAGATGACATCCCTGGAATGTAAAGTTGCTGAGTGACTGGGTTATATATATGGTATGCTTTAGAATGCTGGTTATCCAAAGAATACTCCTTTCACTACCTCATTTCAAGTTTCTTCCTGCTTTCCTTTGGAATATGACCATAAGCAATGCAACCAAATGTCCGGAGATGGATGACAAATGGCTTCTTCTTATGTCAAGCTTCATTAGGTGTGACAGAATTGAGGCTCCTGATAGGAGACCTATTTACAACATAGATAGTTGTATGCACAACTTCAGCTCATAACTCCTGTGATATATGTTGATGTTGTAGCATAGATCTTATTCTTTTATAATAGTTCTATTTTTCCTCTCTATCACGTATTCTATTTTGGGGAATGAGGAGAGGTGAGCTCCCTGTGAATACCATGATCTCTGTAGTAGAAATTGAACTCTTCTCCAATGAAATCTCCTCCCCGGTCAGTTCTTAATTATTTTAGAATATACCCACTCTCCTTTACTCTGTGTACTTTGAGTTCTTCGAACTTTGCAAAAGCTTCAGATTTGTGTCGTAAGAAATAAATCCAGGAGTACCTTGAGTAGTCATCAATAAATCATAAATAATACCTCAAACATGCCCTTGTGAGCTCAAAAAAAAGGAAGATATCCTTCTCCTTCGACTTATGCATTCAGAAGTTTAATTTGTTCTGCTCATTGGCATCTTTGAAGCACTCCATTGCATCATATCTGAAGCAAAAAATCATCTTCGACATTCAAATCTTCTCCTCCTCTTTTCCAATCTTCTGTAGCCCTCGACAGCAACCCCGGTGAAAATCCATGGAGTTCTCAATGAGTTTCAATATACACCATTTTAATCTCTAAAACCCCAAATTACTTTTTGATCCTTAAAGAATCTGTTGAGATATGTATATTGTAAGGATTTCAATCAACCAATAGTCCAAATAAACTTTGAATGCAATTGTTCTACTTCAAACCTAGCAACTGACATCTTCAAATAGATCAAAGAGGTTCGATACAAATTGTTGTGAATAGATACGACCATAGTGAGCAAAAGAAACTGTGAAAAATTAAGAATAAAGAGATATATATACATTGATTTATCAATGCGATTAACCTATGTGTGGAGAAATGAAAAATCGATGTTTATCATATGAAATGGAGTTTATGAAGCGGTCTTTCCTTAGAAAGCCTAATCGCGATAGCAGTCACATTCTACTCTCTTGCAAATACTCAGACAAAATTGAACAACGGTCAGAGGAAGCATCTCATGATAACTGGTGTTGTACCACCAAGATGTCCATCAGCATGATTTCCTCTCTCCAATAACGACAGTTACAGCTCCTGGTCCTTTGACATCTGTTATGGAATATAACGAGATAGAGGCGAAGATGCACCAAGCATGACTACAAGTTTCAGTATGAACAAGACAAAAAAACATGCATAACAAGTACAAAATTATTCAAGAAAACACAGGTGTGTATATTCCACAGTATCAAAAATGTATACTCCACAATAAACTCTAATGCATGACAACAATTGGACTTTGGACAGTGCGCTTCGCTGACACCCACTTCAAGCTACCCTCCGACCAACTCCCCGGTACAAATATTCCACCGCCGATTTTCTCAAACATTACCAAAAATGTTTTCTCCTCCCAAACTTCACTAAACTTCAACTCTGTCAGATTCATCATCACCGACACTGTCACGCCCTTTTGGGCTCTCGTCCTCTGTTGTATAGAACAAAGCAGCCTCGCCGACGTTCATCGTCGTCCTGTTCACTGTTACTTTCATGCCAATGGCATTCATGAAAACCAAAATAGAGGGATAGTTTAGCTAGGCCTCTGTTATTTTTCCCATTCGAGCACAACTCACTTTCTCGTCGGAGATCATACGAATTTTCTTGTCGAAGTAGCTTAACTCAACTAGATATCAAAAGAAGTCATCACCATTGATGTTGTAGATCAGACCAAGGTCACTTGCTTTCTCAGGGTTCACATGGCCAGCGCCCAACGCAAAGTGGTCATCAGTTTTCAGCTTTTCGTCCATGATGGGATTTTCTTAGTTATCCACCATGTCGACGGTTGTCATTATCGCTGACTTGATCGCCACCTACGACCACATTGGATGAGCATTCTTTAGTAAAGCCACCACGCCAGAAATGTGAGGAGTGGACATGGAGGTTCCTGAGATAATGTTGAAGTTTCCAGAAGGATCATGGAATGTGATAATATTGTTCTCGGTAATGGGTGGTCATGCAGCAAGAACGTCTTGGTCGGGGGCGATGATGCCCGACTTAAGAATGCTGGAGCTGGCTTTGCTGGGCCCTCTTATTGATAAGTTGGACACCATTGGTGCAGGATGATCATGAGGTCTTATCACCATCCCACAAAACTGAATGGGCATTGTGGGGTTCGAGGTTGAGTTGTCGGCGGAGCAGACAACGATTTTGACTCCATCTTTGAACGTGACATGCGATGATGGGATGGGTTAGAGGCCAACCCCGGTGGTTGCTCCTTCATCCTCATGATTCCTTATTATGACCGCCATGCCACCGACGACTTAAACAAAAGCGCTAATATTATGCATTGTTTCACATAGAATGACTTTTCCTTTTACTTCTTCGACGGAGAGGTCGGCGCAGAAATTCAATGCAACAAGCGGATATTGCTTAGACGAGAAGTCTTTCGACTGAAACAGAGCTTCTATGGCGAATTCTTACCCGTCCCCTAGCCGAACAATGGACTTTAGCGTGCGTTCCAGCGTCAAAGAGCCGACAGTGATCAACCACGACGCCTCATTTGAGAGGGACCCATAGTTAGGTCCAGAGTTTCCGGCCGCCCAGAAAAATGTGTTCCCCTTATGAAACACGTGGAATTTGACAGTGGCGATGGGATCAGAGTGAAAGGTAGTAGAGGGGCCTACAATAGTTACAAAAACAACGTCGACGCCAACCTGCATAATGACATTGAACCCGGACGTACGTGAGGTCTTCATTGTCGCATCCCTCGAAGGAGCAAACTCTATAGACGGCAAGGTCAGCGCGCGGCGCGATGCCGGAGGCCGTGCCGTTGGCTTGTCCTAGAAATTTAGCGTAATCGACGAAGTTACCTCCGGTCGTGCACACAGCGTGGGTCCAGTGGCCTAACGTGTCGGTGGCGATCACAATTCACGCGCCTCTATGAGCTTTTTGTTGTAGCCCACTAAGGATGGAAGCTGGCAGATTGATTTCCAGCGATTCAAAGGCGGGGACTTGCATGCGTCAGAGAAGGATGGATGTGTGGAATCGATGCCAATGTTAAAGAATCCAATGATAATGCCTTTGCCTACTTTGGATTGGCACCAGAGTCCGGCATTGGGATGGAGGCCGAGGAAGGTGGGAGTGCGGGTTGTCAAGAGGTGGTATTTTAGGCTACGGTAGGCGCTGAGGAATCTGGGTAAGGATGACATGGCAGAGGCTTCCTACACCGTAAGACGGGCGGCCTAGTCGGTCATGGCTTCCCTGTAGGAGTAGAGCTTGTGGGGGGACGATGAAGAACCCAATTATGTTTTGGGAAAGAATGTGAGGTAGTAGTTTTCAGGCTGTCAACATCATCAGAGCTGAGAAGGTTGTCAGGGAGACAGACATGGATGATGTAGGTATAGAGTGGTGATGATTCAGCGGCAGTGGAGAGGAACATGTTCGCGATTATTGGAATTGTATGACGAATTGTGATAATGAGCTAGGTATGGTGGGAAGCTTCATATTGTGGAGACGATAAGTTGATATTACCAGAAAAAACAGAGCTTAGAAGGAATATGGAGGAAGCAGTAGAAAATCTCAAAAAAGAATTTACAAAAGAAAACACATTCAAAGAGTTTATTTATAGAAGAACTATCTATATGTGGTAATCATGGAAGAACTAATCAAAGAATTTACATAGAAAATATTAAACAAAGGCAGTGATGTGGATCATTCACAGAACCTGCGATAGCTTTCCCCTTCGAATTATGGTTTATTTTTGTAGGTCAGAGATCCTCCCTGTAGCCGCCTGCGGCACCAGGCAGCCGAAAGGTGCGCCTGCCTCCGATGAGCCTGCTAGAGGCGGTGGCGAGGCATTCGAGTGGCGGCGGTGGAGGGATCCCGTGAGCTTCAGGCCTCCTCCTTACCGTAGGAACCGTTGGATCTCCTCCCTGAGATATATCCAACGACCCAAATTTTATTAATCTCAGTTATTTATCATTAGACCCATAACGGTCGACGACGGATCCTCTGTGGGGCTGCTGTTTCTTCCCTGTGCAACTCTATCTCAGTCACAAGATGACTCTGAGATGTGTAGAGAGGATTTGAACTAGAAGCATAGAAAATAAAGTAAAGGGCCTTAGGGTTCATTTGGCGCAGCGTTTTGGAGGCGGCGTTTGGAGGAAACGACGTCGACGGCGGCAAAACAAACAGTTCTCCATCTCCGTTTGCCGCGTTTAGACCCGCAGCAAGGAGGAAAAGCGGCGCCGCCGCTCCGTTTCGATCCTCGCCTCCGTCCCTCCGGTTCCAGACCTGCGTTTGCTCCCGCCGCCTGCTCCCGCCACCGCCGCGCCAAATAAAGCCTTAATGACCTATGAGAAACTTTTCCATATATGAAAATTTTGTCAAAAATCACAATCAACTCAAATCTAATTTTATAAATTTTTATAAAAAGGTTTGACATTTATTAAAGCCCAAACAGTGGGCGTTAGTTCAAAATAAATAGAAAATTAGCTTCAAATTAATATAGAAATTAATTGGTGCATATTTGGTCTTTGCCCCTCAAGGAAGAAAATGTTTAAAATTTTATGATGGGTCTATATAAATTATTAGAAAAATATCGGGCTCTGGTTGCAAAACTCGAACTATTCAGGGCGTCGAAAACTAATCGTGCCTCACTAAAATACAAATTAATCTCATAAATTGTATTTAATACAATTTAATGCAATTCAATGGGGGCAACTTAAACATTATCATATTCTAGCAAAGGGATAATCGATACAGAATTAACTCCTTGGAACGATAGAGGGGAATTTCAATTATGCAGAATTATTTGTTGTTTCTATTATTGGATGTCCTATTTACTCTCATTATTTACTTTTGCACTTTATTTACAGCACCTTCATTTATTGCTGGTTTAGTTTTATTGGGCATCTTATCTTACTTACAAGCTCTATTTAGAGTTTGGTTAGAGACGAGTATTCCTCGAAAGATAACCCTAAATAATGTCGAACTCGATCAACTCTTGTCAGTAGAATAATGTGGGTGAGTTCTATGTCTTGGCCAATTATTCAATTTTGCATTACTACCTTATAATTTAGAGTTAACCTCGAGTCTAAAGATTTCTCTAAGGTTAATCCTAAATAATGCTCAAACTTGGTCAACTCTCTTGTCAGTAGAGCAGTGCAGTCGAGTTCGATGTCTTGAATTTTGCAATACTGCCTTATAATTTAGAGTTAACATGGAGATGGGAGATTCCTTGGATGTTAACTCTAAATAATGTCCGAACTCGATCAACTCTCTTGCCAGTAGAGCAGTGCGGTCGAGTTCGACTTTTTGGCCTATTATTCTATTTTTCTCATTGTCTTATAATTTATAGTTAACCTGAAGATGAGATATTCCTCCAAAGTTTACCATAAATAATGTCAGAACTCAATCAACTCTTTTGTTAGTAGAGCAGTGCGGCCGAGTTCGATGTTTTGGCCTATTATTCTATTTTGCATTACTGCTTTATAATTTATAATTAACCTAGAGATGAGAGAATCCTCCGAGGTTAATCATAAATAATGCCCGAACTCGATCAACTCTATTGTCAGTAGAGCGGTGCGGTCGAGTTTTATGTCTTTGCCTATTATTCTATTTTTATTACTATTTTATAATTTAAGTTAACCTAAAGATGAGAGATTCCTTCGAGTAACCCTAAATAATGCATGAACTCAGTCAACTCTCTTGTCAGTGGAGCAGTGCGATCGAGTTCAATGTCTTGGCCTATTATTCTATTTTGCAATACTGCTTTATAAATTAGAGTTAGCTTGGAGATAGGAGATTCATCTGAGGTTAACTCTAAATAATGTCTGAACTCGATCAGCTCTCTTGTTAGTCGAGCAGTGCAGTCGAGTTCGATGCCTTAGTCACTTGCCTGAATTATTTAAATGTCAAGTTAGGCAAGCGATTGATTTGAAACACATGACTTGTTTTATTTATACAAAATGATTATAATTTGGAGCGTAATTGTTGTAGATGTTATGGTGAATGAATTATTTTTAACCTAAGAGGTCATGACGCTTATCAAGTTGGGTCAGGGATTGTGGCTTATGAGAGTCCTATTATTTTAAATATGGTTTACGGGCTTGATTGAGCAAGATAAGGTTTCAATCTTTGACTTAACTCTTGAGTGCCTTGAAGTCGTCTTGGTCTTTCTGCTCGGTGAACGACTTCTTGAATGTCGTCGCATCAAAGTTCTTTACATGACCGATTCATCGAGCAGTTGCGTTGTCAGTCATTGAAGATGAGCGCAAAAAAAGGAGTGCGAGAAGAAAGATTGAGTATCGATGGAGAGAAGGAAGGAAGATGAAGGAACTCGTGTGAAGAAGAGACAAGTCGTTGATAGCGTAATAAATACGTACCCACCCCCACCACCTATTTATAGGCGGAGGCAAGGGGTTATCGGCCACCATGTCGCGACTAGAAAAAAGTGTATGGCGAGTAACCTATAAAGTCAATGCTACAGCATTGCGCGGAGAAAGTCGTCGACCCCAACTCTCGATAACATGCATGAAAGCATTTAAAAGTTCGCCAAAGTTTGCGCGCCGACCTATCATCTATACTCGCAACAAACTGAAGAAGACAAAATAGAAGCATCATCGTCACAAACAAGACAACAAATCAAAGAAAAAATCAAATGATCGCAAAATAATATTACAAATTTAAATCAAAGCCTTGGTTTACAAAGTCGCCAAAGACGATCATTCAAAGAAGAAAAAGAAAAAATCCTTAGGCCTGGGAAGATTTGTGCGCTGATCGGGGGGCTGAGGATATCGCCCGACACACCCAATGTCGCGCGCGCACTTGAAATGCTAGGCAACCACCATCATCACGTCTTCACCCTTACGAATTTGATCCTCCATTCTCGCCGCTTTCCCAACAAACCAATGCTCGCGCGCATGCCAACTAGTTCGTCGTGATGAAGTTGTTGGCGATGTTCTGTCATCGTCATTCGCCTCTCCAGCTCGTTGAGAAGATAGAAGCGAGATTCCGAGCTAGCCAGCCACTCTCTGAACTCCTCCATCTTCGCTGCTCGCACCTCTAGCGCAGAGTGTTGGAACATGGTCTTCCGCATCTCCAAGGTTTGAGAATAATAAATCTTATGTGTATTTGATCTTGTGTGTTTAAGTGTGCAGGAAACAATGTCATATGACTCAAGGATAACATAAGAAGGTTGCCCCCAAGTTTGAAGCCAAAATTCCAGCATGCCCACTAGCGCCGGCGGTATCCACTAGCGCAGGCGCTAGCCCTAATTAGAGCAATTTCGGGAGGAAGTTATAGAAGGCGCTAGCGCAGGCGGTAGCTCAACGCACAAGAGGAATTTCAGCAGGGTTTCCTTGGAATGAAAGATACGCACGCGGAGAATATTTCCTAATTCAAGATAGTGTCGGCGGTAGCGGTAGCGCAGGCGCTAGCTCGCTCACCTATAAAAGAAGCCATCTTCTCTCGTTTTCAACACACATGTTCGAGAGAGGTGGAGTGCCAAAATTCTAGAGCCCTATTCTGTCGAGAATTGATCTCCCACTAAAAGTTCTGTGAGTTTCTGAAGGAGGATTTCTTCACGCCGCATCAGATCGACGATTGCTTCAACCATGCTTATTCTACAATGATCTTTCATCTCCGACTTCAGAAGATCCTTAGAGGGAGTTTTTATATTTGTGTTGTTTATTTCATCTCTTTACTCTTTTAATCGTGTAGTAAATTCTCCTTGTGTTGGCGACTAGGTTTGGGTAGGACTTAGGGCAAAAATTCGCCTCATGTTGGCGACTAGGTCTAGGGTGTAGATCTAGGGGGTGCTCGAGGCCATATCCGGGGGAGGATTGGCTAGAGCGGCTTGAGGTCGTATCTGGGGAGGATAGGTTAAAGCCACCGGTTTGTGTTAAATTTTTGAAGTGGAAGTGAAGTTGAGCTGGGCGGTCTGAAGATTGGAGACCGCAGAGACCGCCTCTTCTGAGCAGTCTGATCTGGGAGACCGCCTCTTCTGTCCGGGCGGCTTATGCGGGTTGGTCTGGCGACTTGTTCAAGTCGGGCAGATGTTCTTGGTCTGCCTTCTTGCAGTGACCAGGCGGTCTGTCGACTTCTAGTCGGTCTGGTTACTGAAGAAGTTCTTTGCTTTGCAATAAGACCGGGAGGTCTGCTTGTTGAGACCGCAGTGACCGGGCGGTTTGGTTGTAAACCGCAAGGTGTAATAAAGGAGCTATGAGCTATGCCAAGCTCGGGCGGTATGCTTTGCGAGACCACTCGCGATCTGATGGGCGGTTATTGTATCCTGGTTGTGCGGTGACGAAATCCGTCTACTCGCCTATAAATAGGGATGCAGGGCCCGTCATTAATAACGAGAACTGTAAGAACTCAAAGTTTGCTTGAGTTTTCCGGTCTCTTTTTGAGGTCGCGCGGTTTGAGATTTAGTCTAACCGGTTTCTGTGTTCACAGGTTAAGCGGCTTACAGCTCGCGGTCAGCTTGTCTCCTTCTTCCAGCTTTGAATAAACCAGTCCGAGCGAATTGTGTTTAGGTGTTCGCAGTCTGGTGCAGCGGACTCAGTTGATCAGGCGGTCTTAAGTGACCAGGCGGTCTTGAGTTGCGGTTTGTCACAGGCAGCAGTTCGTGTTCAGTGTTCGCGGGTTCTTCTTTGATCAAGACCGTGCAGTCTAGGCGATCAAGAAGTGCGAACTTGGTGTTTTCAGCAGAGGAATAAGCAGCGAGTTGGCGGTCTGGGGTTGCGGTCTGACAGGTGCGGTCTGTATTTTGTTCGCGCGGTCTCAGCGGCTTCCGTCCGACTTGTCTGTTCGCGCGGTCTGGCGGTTTCAAGTGTCAGGTCGCTACGGCTTGTTTTACACTTGTGTTTTGTGCTTCTCTCCTCCGTGATTCTTATGAATCATGTCTCGCCATGTATACCTCGCATTGTAAAGAGGTATTCAATACCATTGTACTATTCGTTCTTCTCATTGTCACTGTTTTGCTACACTTTTGAAAGGTTTTGTGAAGTGTGTTCCACAGTTTATTACACTTCATCTCCGGACCTCAAGTTTTTTAACATGGTTTCAGAGGTAGGTTGCTGAGGTTGTGAAGCTATAATAGTGCTGGTACTTCTCTTGGGTTTCTCAAGTGGTTAGCAATCAGTGGGATAGCAATGGAAGGAGGATATGCTAGAGGTCTCGGTATTGAGCTCCTTACGCAGACTAACTTTAAAAAGTGGAAGTCTTGCATGGAGAGTTATCTTCTTGGCGAGGACTTATGGGAGGTAGTAGGAGGAGAAGCAAGACAAGCTGTGGTTCCTGCTGATGGGAATGATGAGCTCGTGAAGGCTTGGATAAGAACGAATGCTAAGGCGGAGTTTACTCTCAAGCGAGCTATCATTCAAGAGTTGTTTGATCACATCATTGGATGCAGATCAGCTGCTGAGATTTGGACAGCCTTGGATGGCTTATTCAATAAGAAGAATGTAGCGAGGCTACAGTTCTTGGAAAATGAGTTGGCGAAAGCAACTCAAGGAGACTTGTCTATTTCAACATTCTTCTTGAAGATGAAGAACCTCTGCGCAGAGATATCGGCTTTGGACCCGGATGAGCCTATCTCAGAAGCTAAGCTGAAGAGGCACATAATCCGCGGCTTGCGGAGGGAGTATGTTGCCTTTGTAACTTCTGTTCAAGGCTGGGCCAATCAGCCTTCATTGCTGGAGCTGGAGAACTTACTTGCTTCGTAGGAAAGTTTGGCAAAGCAAATGGTTGGGATGTCGGTATCTGGGGGAGAAGGCGAGGTTCTCTTCTCTGGAAAGAAGAAAGATGGGACAAGAAGAAGAAGAAGACATCTGAAGATGATGGTCCGTCTACTTCATATCAACATGAGAGGAGCTATGCTCCTAAGCGTGATGGGAAGAAGCAGGAAGGACCTAGATGCTTCAGGTGCAATAAGGTTGGTTGTTTCAAGAGGGACTGCAAAGTCAATCTTCAGCCGGGGCATGCTGCAGGGAAGGAGGAGGTTGGTTCCAATGCTGAAGGTAGTTGGGGTGGTGGAGGAGCTTTCATGACGGGCACGTCTGTTCGGGCCATGACTTCCATCAACTCTCAAGACGATTGGATTGTGGACTCTGGGTGTGGTCATCACCTCACTGGGGATGAGTCGAAGTTCTCCTCATTGTAGACATATACAGGTAATGATGTTATTATTACGGCTGACGATACTGTTCATGCTGTTGAGAAGGAGGGTGCGGTTTCATTGAACGATGATATAGGTACTCTTACGCTGAAGAGTGTCTATCATGTTCCGAGGATGAAAAAGAACCTCTTCTCGGTGACCAATGCGGTGGACGCTGGCTATCACGTTCTGTTTGGTCCAACATAAGTGAAATTTCTCCGTAATGTTTCAGCGGTGAAAGCTGAGGTCACTCATGTTGGAAGACGGGTGAAGGATTTGTTTGTTCTTTCAACAAATTCTTATGTTGATAAGATGAGGTCTAATGATAGCGCTGCTATCTGGCATGAAAGGCTTGGGCATGTTGGGATGGATTAGCTGAAAGCTATGGCGGGGAGAGGCCTGGTGAAAGGTCTGCCTAGCTTGTCATCTTTTGGAGATGGTCATGTTTGTGCATGTTGTCAGTTTGGTAAAGCTCAGCGCTTTCCATTTGACAAATCACAAAGCAGATGTAAAAGACCATTGGAGTGCATCCATGGTGATCTGTTTGGACCCACCAACACTGCTGATGCATAAAAATGCGTCGCAGTTATAAAAATACTTGACGTGCAAAATTATAACTACAAACGATAACGGCAAGTGTACCGTATCGAGTGAAGTATAGGATCTCGCAAGATCAAGGTCGTATTAGACTCGGGTCATGTTAAGTACTTCTACTTCGAGTGAATGTTTATTATTCTATCAACAATACTTTGGGTTGGTTTGCGAATAGTAAAAACTAGAAATGCTAATAAAATTGAATCGATGGTTTAAAACTAGTACCCGATCTTTGAGTCACCTCGGATATAGAGAAAATTGAAATGAGAATAGATTACAATTCTCTTGTTGAAGAGGCTTTGACCGTGGAGGTTCCCAAAGCATGAACACACCTCTTTCGAGATTTAGGTTCAACTAAGCTTAGGTGTATCGACCGAACTTTCGTTCTCAAATCGCATCGCCTAAGACTTGCCTTAGGTTGTGAACCTCGCTATTGAATTTTACTTCAATCCGGAAGAGTTACGCCGTCCTCTATCGAGGGTTGCGTTCTACTCCTTTTACCGATGGGTGATCGATTCGCCTTACGAGCCTCTCGGCCAACTAAAGAGCGAAAACCAATATGAAAACTATATAAAAGATATAGCCTCAATGAGTTGACCAACGGTAAATCGTACGCGTTCAACAATTAGAGAAAAATAAATCTAAAAATCATAACAAAACTTATCTCATCCTCGGATCATCGCGACCGAGCACTATGGAAATTAGCCGCTCATGGAGATGGAGAAGTCATTATTATAAAACTGAGACATTATGAAACGAACAGCGCGACAAGAAGACCAAATTGAAATATGAATAATTTTCTAAGAGAAATAAAATTGAGATTTTACCGCTAGCGGACGAAAAAAATGTTTCAAAATAAAAGTGCGAGTTACACACATAAAATATTAAATTGAAATAAGAGAAGTACATGATTAAATTAGAGAATCAAAAGACGAACAACTTTAACACAAGAAATATATAATAATAATTAAAATATCTAATAAACTATCACTCTTATCTTTCCCAGCAAAATGATTTTTGCATTCTCTTCTCTTCTCCCTAAATTCTGACAAAACAAATCTTCAAAAACTAACTGCGCCAAAAATTATCTATCTCTTATTCCTCTCACTCAAATAATCATTTTATAGGCTGCTTGGACTTGAAGGCGGCATCTTTGGAGGCGTAATTGGAGGAGGCAGCTAGGGAGGAGGCGGAAGTGGCTGAGCAAGGGTGGTGGCGTTACACAGCATGGAGGAGACTCGTGTTGGATTGCTGACGTGGCGAGGCTGCATGTAGTGGTGGATCGCTGACGTGGATGAGCTGCAAATCATTGGAGGCGGAGCAGCTGCATGGAGGTGGCGGAGCTGCGGCGGAGTTGGCGGAGCTGCGGATCCGTGACGTGGAGGAGGTGCTGGAGCGGCGGAGCAGGCGGGGTTGGCGGAGCAGGCGGAGTTGGCGGAGCTGCGGCGGAGTTGGCGGAGCTGCGGAGTTGGCGGAGCTGCGGAGTTGGCGGAGTTGCGGAGTTGCGGCCATCCTGCATGGCGGAGGAAGGAAATATAAATTACTATTCATATATATATATTACTATTCATATAATTTATATGTTTAGGATTTAGTGTATATATATATATATTTTATACGATACCTATATATAATACTATAAATAATAATATAATAATATATTATATATAATAATATATATATAAATATAATTTATATCGATACGTATATGTAATAATATAAATATAAATATATATATAAATATAAATGATTCTTAAATAATGAAATATATATATGCTGCATGCATATACTAGAATTCCTATTATGCATGTGTGGCCGAGCGCCCCTTGCATGCAAAGGTGGCGGATCGGCGCACGTCGCACTTGAACGGGTGTGACGGGACTTGCATGACGACGAAATCGATCGAGGCCAACGCGACAACTTCTATAAATCTTTCATTTGAAAGTTCGGAGCGCGATTACGGCGATCGACCTACCAAAAATAAATAAAGCGTAAATTAGAACTCAAAATATAAAATAAATAAATTATAAATAAAAATAAAGAATATATTACTAATTTTACTTAAATATTATACTAAATTATATATAAATAATATGTATAAATTCTGCTCATCAAATACCCCCATACTTAAGCTTTTGCTCGTCCCGAGCAAAACCATAAGAGGTATTCATAAGGCATTAATATCATTTAGAATTCAACTAAAAATTTATTTACATCAAAAGAGAGTTAAGAGTTAGAATTCGAGGATTTTCGGCTTAAGTCCTAAATTATGACATTAAATAAAAAGAGAAGAAATGATTAGCTAAGAATTCTCAAATAAGCACACAAAATTTAGTAATTTTGCAAACAATACTTTAGATAAAAATTATTAAAACCTACACTTGAAGAAACTTGAAGAAAAGTAAGAACTACTACTTATGCTCTCCAAATATTTTAATTTAAAACTAAAATGCAATTATATTGGCTAGGTTTTTTTGAGGGTTTTATGAAGAGAGCTTTGATTGAAGGTGATGAATTTTATCCTCTCACCTCCTTCTCTTTTATTTTCTTTTGGATTTGAATATATTTAGGAAATCATGAATTTTATCCTCTAATTTCCATGACATATATTCTTTTCATAATATTTTTTTTCATAATAAGGGTGCATACGTTTAGGGAATAATGAATTTTATCCTCTTATTCCCATGCCGTATGATCTTTTCTTGGGTTAGGGGAAGGCTAAAGGATTTGGGCTAAAGGGTTAAAGGCTATTTTAATTTTATTTTAGATTAAACAAAAATACTAGAGAGCAATATTTAGTAGATTTCAAATTTTCTAAGGATCTAAAAGTATGAGATTGAAATAATTAGAATCTAAACATGTTACACATAATCACTACAAAATTGAGACTAATTAAAAATATGCGAGAATAAATGCTAACTAAATCACTCTAATTAGATTAACATCATAAAATGATTCTTAAGTTAAAATCGCCTAAAAACTAAATTTAACTAACTATGATTAAAATAAAAGATTTAGCAAATTAAAATGATAAAAAATGCTTATAAATATTCTCAAAATAGTTTTGTGAGCGAGAAAAGGGTAAGATGGGGTTTATTATTTTTTTTGTTTATTTTTTCTATTTTTTCAAAAAAAAAATTGTATTTTTATTTAATTGAAAAGTAAAAGAGACACTCCCCCATACTTAAAGATAAACATTGTCCCCAATGTTTATAAAGCACGGGGAAGGGGAAAACAAAAAGAAAAAAGTTCACTAAAAAAAAAAATTAAAGCAAAAAGAAAGATAAGCATGGGGTGCCTCCCAAGAGCGCTTTGTTTTTCCCGTCTTTAAGCTAGACGGTTAGTGTTAGCTAAAAGGAAAATAAAATTTAAGGTGCATGGGCAACTCCCTGAATATGCGTTGCGGGAACTTGGATGTGATCCGTTGCCCGGCGACTCCTCCACTTGCTATTTGATTCTCCTTGTTGCTTTTAGGTTGAGAGTGTAAATTCGAATCACCTATCCATTCCTGAGGTGATTTGAATTTTTGTAGATGAGCGGCAAATGGGTCCACGACGACGTTTAGTTGCGACGGCTCATCCTCTACATGAAAATCATTAGGAATTGAAGAATCAAAAGCAAAGGGGTCAGAAACAATTTCACAAGGAGGAGTCACTTGTGAAAGAAAAAGATTAAAATCCGATTGTTCGTTTAAAATAAAGGTTTTCTCCCCTAAAATAATCGTTATGTCAAAACGCGTAGAATCATCATTTTCATTTATTTTATTTTCAAAAATAGGTGGCGTTAGCGAATTATCATGAAAATGCGAAAAATTTTGACTTAACGAAATTTCTAAAATCTGGGAGGGAGGAAAAATTAGGGAATCAAAATTTTTAGGAGATGAAATTTCTTCATCGCCGCGAAGACTATCCGGGTGGCCTGCCCACCATGAATAATCCACGTCGGTGATTGAAAAAGAATCACCAGCGTTATCTGGATTATAAAAAGTATTTTTCTTATAATAATTATTTTCCTCGTGAAAAATATTAGAATAAAAATAATGAAAATTATTTTCATAAGATTCTTGAGAATTACCTTTATTAAAATTAAAAATATTTTCATAAGAAAGTTTTTGAGAATTTAAATTATAGCTAGAATTCTCATAAGAGTTAGAAAAATTATTTTCATAAGAATCATAGAAATTATTTTGAGAAAAATTATTTCCATAATTAGAATAAAAATTATTTTCACTATTAAAATTTTGAGAATTTTGAAAATTAGAATTATTAGCGTTAGGAAAATTATTCTCGTAGAAATTTGAAAAATTGTTTTCACAAAAATTACTTTCATAGGAAAAATTATTTTGATAATTGTTATAAAAATTATTTTCTTTATTAAAATTTTGAGAATTTTGCGAAGAATGTTCCCTAATAACATTATTTATCCTAACCGCGGCTTCTAAATCATTGATTTTATCTTGAAGCGCGTTAATAGAAGCAGAAAGTTCTAAGAGATTATTAGCATTCTCAAGCGCGGCGGATAGCCAAAACATTTTTTTTGAAAAACAAACGGATTTTAAATGAATGGAATTGAAATAAAAATAAGAAAATATTTTTTTTTTTCTTTTCTTTTAAAAGCGGATTAATATTAGTCTTGGACTTCCCGATGACTACCTGGTGAAGGGTTCGCAGCGGTACTAGGAGATGTGATGGGATGAAAGCCCAAATCTCCCTTTCCAAAAATTTAGGTTGCGCTTTTAATTGAAAATAATTTTTTTTATATTTTAATAAATAAAAAAATGATAAAATTAATAAAATTCACTCTTTTCAAAATATCAACAAATATCCCCGGCAACGGCGCCAAAAACTTGATGCATAAAAATGCGTCGCAGTTATAAAAATACTTGACGTGCAAAATTATAACTACAAACGATAACGGCAAGTGTACCGTATCGAGTGAAGTATAGGATCTCGCAAGATCAAGGTCGTATTAGACTCGGGTCATGTTAAGTACTTCTACTTCGAGTGAATGTTTATTATTCTATCAACAATACTTTGGGTTGGTTTGCGAATAGTAAAAACTAGAAATGCTAATAAAATTGAATCGATGGTTTAAAACTAGTACCCGATCTTTGAGTCACCTCGGATATAGAGAAAATTGAAATGAGAATAGATTACAATTCTCTTGTTGAAGAGGCTTTGACCGTGGAGGTTCCCAAAGCATGAACACACCTCTTTCGAGATTTAGGTTCAACTAAGCTTAGGTGTATCGACCGAACTTTCGTTCTCAAATCGCATCGCCTAAGACTTGCCTTAGGTTGTGAACCTCGCTATTGAATTTTACTTCAATCCGGAAGAGTTACGCCGTCCTCTATCGAGGGTTGCGTTCTACTCCTTTTACCGATGGGTGATCGATTCGCCTTACGAGCCTCTCGGCCAACTAAAGAGCGAAAACCAATATGAAAACTATATAAAAGATATAGCCTCAATGAGTTGACCAACGGTAAATCGTACGCGTTCAACAATTAGAGAAAAATAAATTTAAAAATCATAACAAAACTTATCTCATCCTCGGATCATCGCGACCGAGCACTATGGAAATTAGCCGCTCATGGAGATGGAGAAGTCATTATTATAAAACTGAGACATTATGAAACGAACAGCGCGACAAGAAGACCAAATTGAAATATGAATAATTTTCTAAGAGAAATAAAATTGAGATTTTACCGCTAGCGGCCGAAAAAAATGTTTCAAAATAAAAGTGCGAGTTACACACATAAAATATTAAATTGAAATAAGAGAAGTACATGATTAAATTAGAGAATCAAAAGACGAACAACTTTAACACGAGAAATATATAATAATAATTAAAATATCTAATAAACTATCACTCTTATCTTTCCCAGCAAAATGATTTTTGCATTCTCTTCTCTTCTCCCTAAATTCTGACAAAACAAATCTTCAAAAACTAACTGCGCCAAAAATTATCTATCTCTTATTCCTCTCACTCAAATAATCATTTTATAGGCTGCTTGGACTTGAAGGCGGCATCTTTGGAGGCGTAATTGGAGGAGGCAGCTAGGGAGGAGGCGGAAGTGGCTGAGCAAGGGTGGTGGCGTTACACAGCATGGAGGAGACTCGTGTTGGATTGCTGACGTGGCGAGGCTGCATGCAGTGGTGGATCGCTGACGTGGATGAGCTGCAAATCATTGGAGGCGGAGCAGCTGCATGGAGGTGGCGGAGCTGCGGCGGAGTTGGCGGAGCTGCGGATCCGTGACGTGGAGGAGGTGCTGGAGCGGCGGAGCAGGCGGGGTTGGCGGAGCAGGCGGAGTTGGCGGAGCTGCGGCGGAGTTGGCGGAGCTGCGGAGTTGGCGGAGTTGCGGAGTTGCGGCCATCCTGCATGGCGGAGGAAGGAAATATAAATTACTATTCATATATATATATTACTATTCATATAATTTATATGTTTAGGATTTAGTGTATATATATATATATAATTTATACGATACCTATATATAATACTATAAATAATAATATAATAATATATTATATATAATAATATATATATATAAATATAATTTATATCGATACGTATATGTAATAATATAAATATAAATATATATATAAATATAAATGATTCTTAAATAATGAAATATATATATGCTGCATGCATATACTAGAATTCCTATTATGCATGCGTGGCCGAGCGCCCCTTGCATGCAAAGGTGGCGGATCGGCGCACGTCGCACTTGAACGGGTGTGACGGGACTTGCATGACGACGAAATCGATCGAGGCCAACGCGACAACTTCTATAAATCTTTCATTTGAAAGTTCGGAGCGCGATTACGGCGATCGACCTACCAAAAATAAATAAAGCGTAAATTAGAACTCAAAATATAAAATAAATAAATTATAAATAAAAATAAAGAATATATTACTAATTTTACTTAAATATTATACTAAATTATATATAAATAATATGTATAAATTCTGCTCATCAACTGCCAGTCTTGGAGGTAGCATGTATATGCTAATCTTGGTTGATGACTTCACCAGATATACTTGGGTGTATTTTCTGAAGGAGAAGTCAGAGGCATTCGAGAAGTTTGTGGAGTTCACGGAGCTGGTGGAAGGTTGGCTAAACCTGCGGGTGAAGAATTTTAGAACAGACAATGGAGGGGAGTTCACCTCCAAGGAGTTCTTTAGCTTCTGCAGGAAGCATGGCATCCAAAGGGAGCTTTCTTGTGCTCACACTCCACAACAGAACGGAGTTGCAGAGCAGAAGATCCATCGCATGACGGAGACATGCAAATACTGGCTTCATGCCAAGAATATCTCAAAGTCCTTTTGGGCAGAGGGTATGTCTTGTGCTCTGTTATCAACCGGATGCCTCTCAGCCCCATCAACATGAAGACCCCTCATGAGTTGATGTTTAAGGAGAAGCCAATCGTGGAACACTTTCGAGTGTTCGGTTCTACCTGCTATGTGCATGTTCCGGATGCCCTTCGAACGAAGCTAGATGCTAAGGCAAGGAAGCTAGTCTTTGTCGGTTATGATGACCGAAAGAAAGGGTGGAGATGCATGGATCATGAGACACGGAGATATGTGGTCTCAAGGGATGTGGTATTCGATGAGCTGACGTCATACTAAGATAACTCTTCTGTTGAGTTACAAGGAAGCAGGGGAGATGGTGGACCAGTGGAAGCTACACGGGAAGTTCTGGTGGAGTTACATGTTTCTCCAGGTGCTCCTTGTATTACTAGCTCATGATCAGGTGCTTCGGGTTCTGGAAGCAGGGGGAGCGAGGCTTCATGTCTACCTGAGAGGAGAGCTAGTCCAGAAGCTGCAGTGGAAGAGGTGGTTCAGAGTCAAGCTCTGAGGAGGTCCAAAAGGACCATTATTCCACCTGATCGGTATACGAGCGGGAACTTGGTGAGCTTTGTCTCATGTTTCTTCGTAGGTCCCCTGGATGAGAGAGAGAGACATCTTATTATGAAAATGTCGTTGGAGTCAAGGAGTGGGAAGGAGCCATGGATGAAGAGATGGCTTCCCTCAGGAAGAATGAGACTTGGGACTTGGTGCCTAAGGTTGAGGGGGTTACTCCGGTGACTTGTAAATAGGTTTTCAAGCTGAAGAAGAAGGCTGACGGAAGTATTGAGCGGTACAAGGCTCGCCTTATAGCTCGAGGTTTCTCTCAGAAGTATGGGGAGGATTATGAAGAAACATTTAGCCTCGTTGCCAAGATGACTTCGGTTCGGGTGGTGATCGCATTGGCAGCTTTCCAAGGGTGGAAGATTTGGCAACTCGACGTGAAGAATGATTTCTTATATGGCGAGATTGACAAGGATATCTTCATGGATCAGCCACCTGGGTATGTATCCGAAGAGCACCCAAGATATGTTTGTAAGCTCAAGAAGGCTCTTTACGGCTTGAAGCAAGCGCCTCAGGAGTGGTACGGGAAGATCGCAGAATACCTCCAATTCTGCGGATACTTTGCTTCTAATTCAATTCGAGCTTATTCGTAAAGAAGATGGGGGAGCTTCAGGTCTTGGTGTTGCTGTACGTTGACGATATGATCGTCACGGGGAATTCTGAGATGGAGGTAGCTAGGCTTCGTGCTGAGCTAGCTATCAGGTTTGAGATGAAGGATTTGGGCGAGCTCCACCACTTCCTTGGGCTCAAAGTGGAGAGGAGAGAGAGCAGTATGCTCGTTTCCCAGAAGGGCTATGCGGATCGAATCGTGAAGCGATTCGGCATGGAAGGAGGGAAGAGCAGCTCTACTCCACTGGAGGTTGGAGTTCATCTTCGTTGAGATGAAGGGAAGATTCTTACCGACCCTTTGGTGTTCCGGGCTTTGGTCGGAAGCTTGATATACTTGACGATCACGAGGAGAGATATTGCTTATGCAGTTGGCAGGGTGAGTCAGTTTATGGCAGAGCCTCGGAAGCCTCATCTTGTGGCGGCTAGGAGTATATTGAAGTATGTCAAATCCACCTCGGATTTGGGTCTCTTCTATGGAAGGGATTCAGGCTTTTGCTTGCACGGGTACATGGATGCTGATTATGGAGGGAATTTAGATGATCGGAGATCAACTTCTGGATACGTCTTTATGACAGGCTCTACAGCTATATCATGGTGCACCAAAAAGCAGGATTCTGTGTCTGGCTTAGGAGGTTGGTGGAGGACATTCATAGGGAAGTGGGAGGTCCTACTCTGCTACGTGGTGACAACGAGAGTGCTCTCAAACTGGTGAACAATCCAGTTTGTCACACGCGTACGAAGCACATAGAGATTCATCACCATTTCATTCGTGAGAAGGTGTTGGAGGGATCTCTGATTGTGGAGCATGTGCAGAGCAAGGACAACGTTGCTGACATCTTTACTAAGCCGCTGGCGAAGGGACCTTTTGGTCGGTTGCGGAGTTTGCTTGGGCTGACTTCCACTTCCCACTTCAAGGGGGAGTGTTAAATTTTTGAAGTGGAAGTGAAGTTGAGCTGGGCGGTCTGAAGATTGGAGACTGCAGAGACCACGCGGTCTGTGCTGGTGTTCTGTCGGTTTGTCTCAGCGGTTTGTTCTGAGCGGTCTGATCTGGGAGACCGCCTCTTCTGTCCGGGCGGCATGCGCGGGTTGGTCTGGCGACTTGTTCAAGTCAGCCAGATGTTCTTGGTCTGCCTTCTTGCAGTGACCGGGCGGTCTGTTGACTTCTAGTCGGTCTGGTTACTGAATAAGTTCTTTGCTTTGCAATAAGACCGGGCGGTCTGCTTGTTGAGACCGCGGTGACCGGGCGGTTTGGTTGTAAACCGCAAGGTGTAATAAAGGAGTTGTGAGCTATGCCAAGCTCGGGCGGTCTGCTTTGCGAGACCGCTCGTGATCTGATAGGCGTTTATTGTATCCCAGTTGTGCGGTGACGACATCCGTCTACTCGCCTATAAATAGGGATGCTGGGTCCGTCATTAATAACGAGAACTGTAAGAACTCAAAGTTGGCTTGAGTGTGCCGGTCTCTTTTTGAGGTCGCGCGGTTTGAGATTTAGTCTGACCGGTTTTTGTGTTCGCAGGTTAAGCGGCTTACAGCTCGCGGTCAGCTTGTCTCCTTATTCCAGCTTTGAATAAACCAGTCTGGGCGGACTGTGTTTAGGTGTTCGCGGTCTGGTGCAGCGGACTCAGTTGATCAGGCAGTCTTAAGTGACCAGGTGGTCTTGAGTTGCGGTTTGTCACAGGCAGCAGTTCTTGTTCAGTGTTCGCGGGTTCTTCTTTGATCAAGACCGGCGGTCTGGGCGATCAAGAAGTGCGAACTGGTTGTTTTCAGCAGAGGAATAAGCAGCGAGTTGGCGGTCTGGGGTTGCGGTCTGACAGGTGCGGTCTGTATTCTGTTTGCGCGGTCTCAGCGGCTTCCGTCCGACTTGTCTGTTCGCGCGGTCTGGCGGTTTCAAGTGGCAGGTCGTTGCGGCTTGTTTTACACTTGTGTTTTGTGCTTCTCTCCTCTGTGATTCTTATGAATCATGTATTGCCATGTATATCTCGCATTGTAAAGAGATATTCAATACCATAGTACTATTCGTTCTTCTCATTGTCACTGTTGTGCTACACTTTTGAAAGGTTTTGTGAAGTGTGTTCCGCAGTTTATTACACTTCATCTCCGGACCTCAAGTTTTTTAACAATTCGTGGGGATACGAGTCAGGATAGAAAACGAAAAGAGATTTTACTAGTCGCATCTGATTTCTAGCATCATAAGAAATCAAGTTTAATAATCTTCTATTTCAAGTTAATAAAATCTTGTATTTATTTTATTTCACTTGATTTGTTTGGTTTTTCACTATTTTGATCTACTTAGTTTTCAAGTCATTTAAAATATATTAAAAGTTTTTAAAACCCTTATTCACCCCCCCCCCCTCTCTAAGGGCGCCTACAAATCCAACAAGTGGTATCAGAGGTAGGTTATTCCAAATTGACTTAACAACCGGGAATAATGGCGGGTCATGATCTCGCTTCTATTAGTGGGGGAAATTTTTATGAAGAAGGAAAATCTCTTGCACCACCTTTATTTGAAGGGAGAAATTACAGTGGGTTTAAAATTTTAATGGAAAAGTTTATTAAAACTTTAGATATCGAAGCGTGGAATATAGCAATAATAAGACCAGCAGATGAATCAAATAAAAAAGTATGTCGCATAAATGCAAAGACTTTGAATAATATTTTTTGTGCTTTATCTCAAGATATTTTCAAATTAATATTTTGTTTTTCTAGTGCATACAAAGTATGGAAATTTTTTGAAGAAATGAATGATCTTCCTCTCACAGGTACAGAACAAACGCAAGAAGTGGAGAACATACAAGCTTGCACAAATGGTCAAGAAATCTCCTCTCATGATGGATCAATGGAGTGCACATCAAGTGAAAAAGAAGAAGAATTTTATCTTTGGAAGAGGAGTGCCAAAAAGATGAAGACGACAAAGGAACTTCATGTTCACATCTTGCCTCTTCCGATAGCGCTGTAAGAAAGTCTAATTCTTCTTCTTGTGCGATAACTTCTATCTCTACTTTCCATATACTAAAAATGACTAAACGTAAAATCAAGAAATTGAAAGTTGCTAATAAAAAATTACGTTTAGAAAATAAAAGGTTAAAAGCTAATGTTAATTCAGAATCTAATTATGATGTGGCTTCTCCATCTTGCTCTTTAATTGAAATCTCAAAGCCTTATTTTGATTGTAATGATATTAAAGAAAAATTCAAGGATTTTGAAAAAGAACTTTTAATTTCAAAAGAGCATAATGAAAAATTGGTAAATGAAAATAATATTTTATCAAATAAACTAGAATCATTAAAACTATTTGTGTAAAAAATTTTAAGTAATAAAAAAATCTTTTATTTCTAGTTTATCATCAAACATGTGTAAAACTTCAACTCGTATTTTAAAATATATTAAACATGCACCTAGTAAAATGTTTAATCATACAAGCATAATAAATTCTAACCCTCATTATGTATCTCCCAAATTAAATTCAAATGTGCAAAAATTTCCTATGAAAAATAATTTCAAAAGTCATCATTATTTTAAGCCTAAGTTTAATGAATATGGAAATTTGATGCATAATTATAACTCTAAACCTAAGTATGAGTGGAGACCCAAAATTAAAGATGAAACATTAACACCACTTGAAAGGGTTCATTCGTTCTCATCTCCCCAAAAGTCATCTCGTTATATTTGGGTACCCAAATGAACCGTTACACTTGGTTCTGGAAGTGCACAGTGTGCCTTTGAGTATACTCTAGAGGGGGTGAATAGAGTTTTAAAATTATTTCTATCATATTTATGCACACACAATACAAACACTAAGTGTTATGCTTCAACAATACCTATCACAGAATAAAATTAATGTTGTTTAAAGAAAAACAGAAAAACTATAATCTATATAGGACAGCACAGAAAATTAACACACACAGAAGACACAAGATTTTATAGAGGTTCCCCAAAATGTGGGTTGTCCTCTCTTCTACCACCTGGTAGGAATGCATAACCTATGCCTGAGTCTTTTGATAAGAAGACTCTTAAAACCAAAGATCTTTTGATAAGGAGATCTTGAACCAGTCAGATCTTTTGATAAGGAGATCTTGAACCACTCAGATCTTTTGATAAGGAGATCTTGAACCACTGAATCCTTTCGAAAATGGATTCTAAACACTTTGTACAGTTGAGGAAGATGAAAGAAGAAAGGAGCTGGAGAAGAAGAATTCTGTTCTCAGAATTCTGTAGAAGCTTTCAGCTTCTATTTTTCCCTTCAGTGGATCTGCTAATGATGAACCCTTGCTTATGATTGTGAAGATTTGTAAGAGTTATATTCTTCAGATCCTCGTGTATATCGTTTACTTATTATCTGGCTGCAATATGACGTTGATGAAGAAGCAGCACTATTTTTTGTCCTGAGAGAGCACTTATTTTCTCTATTTGTCTCTGTTAGAGTGTCAGGAGGAAGAAGAAGAAGTAGAAACCCTAATCGACAAAACTATAGCAGAATGTAATGAATGCTCTGTGTTTTCCTCTTTTCTCATCCTATTTATTGTCCATGATTAAAATAGGATTCCTCTTTTGGATTGTCCTGAAAAGGCATAGTCTTGGACAAGTAATCTTTCTTTCTTATTTTGTTCACGACCCGTCTGCCAGCTGTTTGAATCCTTTCCAAGAAAGCTTTTCTCGTCTTCTTTAATGCTCCTCTCCATTCTAGGCAATAAACAAGTCGTTGTATGTCTTTAGTGTCGTGGGCTTTCAGAGAGAGTTCTAAAAGGAAAGCTGAAAAGGTTTCCTTTTCAGACTGTATTTGACGCTGTGTTGACTTCTTTTTCTCTCTTATCGACGCACCTTCGAGTTCTGGTAAGAGCAGCATTGAATTCCTTCCAGCTCTGGTTGAACTCTGTTGTCGACGTTACGTCGATTACTTACCGACGTAACTGTCGAGTTGAAGACTTGTATTTGAACTTCATTGTCTGCGTTGAATTGTAGTCAACGTTGTGTCGACTTCTTATGCCTTTGACAGACCCTTCCTTCTGCGTCGAATTGAAGTCGAGGTTGCGTCGACTTCTAAGATGACTTCGACATTCTCCTTCATTTATGTCGACTCTTATTCGATGTAGCGTCGAGTGGATATACTTTGACGGAGAGATTGAGTTGCTTGGACTTCTAGTCTGAGTTGCGTCGACATCGAGTCGAAGTTGCGTCGACTTATATTTGACGCAAGTATTAATTCAACTCAGATTGTGTTTGTCCTAACCTAGTCTTGACACTCTAAGTTGAGTGTGACATCCTAAGACATCTAATGATCTGATTACCCTTACTATACAATGTGGGTAATAAACCTAGAAGGTAAAATCACTTATAATTTAATTTGTTAAGTTAAATCAAAAGGGGTTTTTCCCAACAGGTTCCCTTTGGATACCTAAATCTCTTATTCATTATTATCATCAAATGTATGAAGTAGAATTGTTTCAAAATGAAATATACAAATTTCTATTTCATGATATGCTCTAATGTCTTTGGGTTTTTCTGTTTGCTTTCTTATTTTTTAAGCTATCATGTCATGATCATCTTATATATTATTGGAAATATGATTTTATCTCTTAAAGCTTAATGAGTTTATAAATCAAATTGATCAAAATTCAAAGTCATATTTTATTTTGGTGACCTATCTATCTTTCTTAAATTCATTGCCTATAAATATCTTTTATTATCCATATAAATCTAATTCTAAATTTGTTATGAGATATTTATCTAGATTAATGAAATCATGAACTTTAATTTTGTCTCTTTCAGAAAATGTTGAGTCTTTAAATTTTAAATATTAAGTATGGTTAGCAACCAATAACACTTAAATATCTTGAGAAAGGGGGATTTCGGATGTCACCATCACATCTCCTAGTACCAGTGTGAACCCATCACAGGGTAGACCTCAGGAAGTCCAAGATCCACTCTAAATTGCTAAGTCCAACTAAAGTCTAGCAAATATCAAATTAATTATAGACTCATGCGTATTCTTGCTAACCGAAAAAAAAACTATCGTTATCTCGCCTTTCAGAAATGTATATATATTCATAATTCGTGATTAAAAAAAAATCACAAAAGTCATATTGAACGAATATATTATCATACTAAAATTATATCCTAATGAATATTATTAGTTATCATGTTAATCTCATGCACTATTAGTTATCATATGTTAGTCAAGATATAAAAATAGAAAATTTGTAACTTAGAATTCATGATAACTATGAGGTTTTATATTATCATTCTACAAATTCAAATAAATTCATAGTCTATAAATCATTCATAAACTTAGAGCGCTTTGTATGACCATGATCATATATCAATATTGTATGTCTCACAATTGCGGGGGCGTAGGATTGGATGCATTAGAGACTTAACCTCTAAGTCATGTCTTGTCCTTAACCTGGGAGGGTTCCAGTGGGGCCTTGCGAGGCACTGGGAGGAAAGAGTGCTAGGTTGAGAGTTCTCTAGTGTATGCATATGTGAGTAACACCCCAACCTACGCCATGTGTGCAACTCCTCATGCCCATCCGTCACTTAGTACGGGGCTAGGGTGTAGACATATAGTCTGGGTATTTTTATCTAGGGCATACCTATTTTTATTTTATGCATGAACATTATTTTTATATAATCACTAAAATCATGCATATTTGTTTTGTTCAATAATGTCTTCTTTGTTTGCATATCCTATTATATTAAGCTTAAATGATTATGCAAAACTCAAGTTTTTTTTAAAAATTAGAATTAAAGTTTTTTGTTGGAGCTCATGGTCTAAAATTTTAACTTCCGCAACTTTTTGCGATTTTTTCTCATCTTTTCACTTCATTAGACAGGTCTTACTTTGCACAAACATAATTGAGCAAAATCAGAAGTGAAATCAAAGAAAATCCGGGCTATACAATTAAAATAAGCACTTTCTGTGAGCTAACGCAGGCGCTAGGACCTACCACCGGCGCTAGCTCCATGATTCAAAACTCAGTACTTCAAATTTCTGAAAAATTTATAAAAATATGATCTTATAATTTTTCTACTTATTTCTGTGTTTTTGGCATTTCTTTGTTTTATGAAAAATTAAATTCAATATTCAAAAATGTAAAAAATTATGTCTTTGCTTTCAGTTTATGCAAAAATATGCAAAAATTATTTTTTTAAAAGAAACTTATTACAAAATTTATGAAATTTGTTTTGTTTGTTTTCCTCGTCTTATGAAAAATCAAAATATAAAATGTCAAAATATCAAAAAAAACTGTATGGAATTTCTTGTTCATATCAAGCATGGTTTAATCTATCATTTAGACCATTTTCAATGTTGACATTCATCTTTTCAAACTACTTTGAACATTGTTTTGCTTCTTATCATGTTTTGATATATCTAAACACATGAGCATCAATTGTATTGTAAAAGCTATGTAGAACCAAGCTTAGCATGCCTCTAAGTATGAGTAAATGTTTTATGATTGATAAAAATATTTCTTCACTCACTTATTTTAGCAAGTCTACATGTGCTTTTAATCTAAGAATGCTTGCTTGTATATTGTAATTGTACAATAAATTAAAATTGCACAAGTATCTTACATACACTACATTTATTTGCACTCTTAAAAATTAAGAAAAGTGGTTGTGCTTTCAAAATTTCATTGGTTTGCAAAACAAGTGTTTTCGGAGAACTTTGTACAAAAAATAATCATGAAATAAATCGACAAAGATAACTCCACCAAGCACTACTTGAACCTCTTGATAAGCCTTAATAAGCATTGTGAGGTTGAGTACCTTGCAAAGAATAGCAGTGTCTTGTGCAAACCTTAGCTTTTATTCTTTATACAACTTATTCTTAAGTACACCGGATCACAAAATTATCAATATAAGTGTGTGATCCCCCAAGCACTACTTTGCACCCTGATAAGTCTTAATGAGCATTGTGTGTGCAGAGCACCTTGATAGTTGTACATTTTTTTAATGTGCATTGAAGTATGTGGAAGTAAAATTATTTGTGTTTTATTGTGCACTTTACTCTTCATATGTCTTGTATTTTTTGATTAAATCATTTGTTTACTTTCTTCAAAATACATTTTGTGCACATCATTATCTTTCATAACGCTTCTTCTCTTGAGTATTGGATCATAATGCTAATTATGTACTACTCTTTATATATAAATGCACTAGATAATCTAGCATGCTCTCTACAATGTTTGGTATGTCATGAATTTGTGAATTAAAATAACATTGTAGTAGTCTCTTTTTTATATCTTTTCTTGCTTGGTTACTTTATTGTAAAACTTAACAATTTTAAAAGAAAAAATGATTTACAAAAACATCTTTTTATTTTGGACTTAAACTCATATTTCCTCCTATGAATCGTCATGATTACAATAAGATGTTTCTTGTATTTTTATAAGTCTTCCGCAATATTAACTTATCACTTTTACCATGCACTTTCATGTTTGTTTTAAGTCTTAAATCTCAATATTCTTTTTCTTTAACAAGTGATCAATTTGCTTGGTAAAGGTTATTTTAAGTCGTTCTAACACACATACTTTCTATAAAAACTCTGATCTATTTCTGTGAAATTATTTTTATGCTAAAAACTCATTATCATTTCATTTTCTCTAAAAGCTCGATCATGCCTTATCTCTTTATCAAAGTCCTCTTTTATGTCTTTTGCTTCCTTAACCCACTATTGCTAATGACAAAAGGGAGAGAACTAACATGATAAATAAAAATGATATCAAATGGGGAGAACTAACATGATTAATGATTAAGAAGATAGCCTACATATAAGGGGAGCATTCACATAGGGGGCATGCATTTAGGGGGAGCAATTCTAAATACCAAAATTGGCAATTATCATAAGTCATCACTCACACACACACAAGTAGGTTTCATCATGCTTTATGTATTAATGCTCGAATTTATCATTAATGATTTGTTATTATCAAAAGGGAAAGTTTATTGGAACATGGTCTTCCGCATCTCCTAGGTTTGAGAATAATAAATCATATGTGGATTTGATCTTGTGTGTTTAAGTGTGCAGGAAATAATGACATATGACTCAAGAATAACATAAGAAGGTTGCCCCCAAGTTTGAAGCCAAAATTCCAGCATGCCTACTAGCGCCGGCGGTAGCCACTAGCGCAGGCACTAGCCCTGATTAGAGCAATTTCGGGAGGCAGTTATAGAAGGCGCTAACGCAGGCAGTGGCTCGACGCACAAGAGGAATTTCGGCAGGGTTTTCTTGGAATGAAAGATACGCATGCGGAGAATATTTCACAATTCAAGAAAGCATCGGTGGTAGCGCTAGCGCAAGCGCTAGCTCGCTCTCCTATAAAAGGAGCCCTCTTCTCTCGTTGTCAACACACATGCTAGAGAGAGGTTGAGTGTCTAAATTTCGGAGCTCTATTCTGCCGAGAATTGATCTCCCACCAAAAGTTCTGTGAGTTTCTAAAGGAGGACTTCTACACGCCGCATCTGACCGACGATCTCTTCAACCACGCTTATTCTACATCGATCTCTCGTCTCCAACTTCATAAGTTCTTTAGAGGGAGTTTTTCATATTGTTGTTATTTATTTCATCACTTTACTCTTGTAATCGTGTAGTGAATTCACCTCGTGTTGGCGACTAGGTCTGGGTAGGACTTAGGGAGAAATTCATCTCGTGTTGGCGAATAGGTCTAGGGTGTAGATTTAGGGGGTACTTGAGGCCGTATCCTGGGGAGGATGGGCTAGAGTGGCTTGAGGCCATATCCGGGGAGGATTGGCTAAAGCCACCAGTTCTTGGGGTTATGAGTCGGGATAGAAAATGAAAAGAGATTTAACTAGTCGCCTCCGATTTTTAGCGTCATAAGAAATCAAGTTTTGTAATCTTCTGTTTCAAGTTAATAAAATCGTGTCTTCATTTTATTTCACTTGCTTTGTTTGGTTTTGCACTATTTTGATCTACTTAGTTTTCAAGTCATTTAAAATATATTAAAAGTTTTTAAAACCCTTATTCGCTCCCCCCCCCCCCCCTCTAAGGGCGCATACAGATCCAACACAGAAATGCGGCGATGATGCTCACAGATGGCCAACTGGTCGAACTTGGCCTCCAGCTCCATATAGGCATGAGCATTCTTTTCTTGATACTCGTGGGGCGGGAGACCGATGGCGTCGATCAGCGCTCCCCCGGGGTAGAAGAGAGATATGCCAAAAATAAAAGATCGTCATTCCATTGGCGAGAATTCCAGCAAAAAGAAGTAGAGACTTTACTAAAATGGCAAATTACCAGGTCGAGAAGTATCGGTCCTTGTCTTGCAGTGAGGACTACGAGATCGGTCACGACGAGGAGACCGACCTCGGCGAGGAGAAGGGATGCGATGAGTGGAATCTCGCAAGACTAACGAGGAGCTCCCATGCTGAACCCTGTCTATGGGAGCGGAACGTAGTGGCGTCATTCCAGTCCGGTTGGTAATGTCGGGCACTTGCCCCTTACCGCGACCATCTAATGGTCGCCCTCCCCCTCTAAGCCCAAAGAAAAATGAGGACTTCCCGATCCCCCCGCGTTGTGATTATCCCACGGGAGGGATCAATAGGGTGGATACCAACAAAGGGCGAATGTCGGCCAGAGCATTGGATGTTGGCGGCAAAGGAGGCTGCGGAGGAAGGTTACTCGCGGTTAACTACAAGGTATTTACAAGAGCTATTTGCAAGGTTCTCGAAAATTGGGGGATTGCTCGCAGGATTGACTCCTTGACTGTCCGCGGGAGGCGGAGGCGCCTTTGCTCGCCCCAGATTGTGAGATCCTCTTTGAAGGAGGGCACTGGTCGCTAGCAGGAGGAACCTGCTTCCCAAAAGTCGTCTTCTGGTCGCCCAAGTTGATCCGCACAGGCTCATCAACTCGCGATCTCAGTCAAGATTCAAAGGCGATCACATGAGTTGATCACAAAAGAGGTATTACCAAATGCTCGCTAGGAGCTTCAGTAGTCGGCAGGACTGCAAATAGAAAGATCATCAACGCGAGCAAAGCAAAGTTGGTGACAATCTAACAAGTGAGTATGAAGTTTTAACCTCACGAGGAGGTGATTTCTGGCTGCGACTGGGTCTGGAACCCTGTCAGGCCCGCCATAGGGGCGACCTGTTGCGCAAGGAGGCGAGAAATCTCGGGAGAGGGTTGCATCGCGTCGTTATCAAGGCCCAGTTCATCGAGTATTCTTTGGGTGCCCATGGGGATTCCTTGTTGATCAGCGGCTGAGGTAGCGACACCCGTTGGAGCGGGTTGCTGGTTCTTCCTCTTCTTCGTGATCTTCTTTGTCGGTGCGAGGAACTCATCAACCTCGTCGCCCTCGTTATGTGGCCCCCACAAACCCGTCAGCTCTGCCACGTTCGCTTGAAATTATTCCTCAGTAGTAAGCGACATCTCGTGCGAGTTGTCCAATGAAAGAGCCCCCCCCCCCCCCTCTATATATAGAGTTCAGGAGTCGGCCAGATTGAGTTGGCAAGGTACTCGCCAGGAGCACCTCGCCGAATAAGGGTTGAATGTTTCTTTCCAAGCTCTTTTGTTGCCCACAAAGAGCGGGGATTGTGTACATCAGTAGCAGTAGAAGGCCTGAGCGAGTATGAGCGAGCATGTGCGAGCATCCCTCATACTCGCCAGGTGGGCAACCATAGTGTATACTCGCCAAAGACAGACGAGATCTCCTCAATGTCGCATAGTCTCCGAGCAGGGTCGGGCTATAAATAACACCCCCCCCCCCCCTAGTTTTTTCTATAAATAGGACTTCATGGGTACCAGGAATTGCACCTTTGGCTGAGCTTTCGGAACCCATTTTCGGAGACTTAAACATTGAGATCTTGATCATCCCCCTTGGTCATCACTTTTGATGCTCACCAAGTTGGTGTCTTCCTCATACCCTGCTCAGCCATTTTTGGTTGTGGAGTGGAAGTCTCTTCTGAGCTTCTGGGTACATTGTGGGAGCTCCCTGCCGCAACACCTGGGGTCATGTTTTTGCTCGTTGGTCTATTTATCTTTGCCCATCAAGCCATCAAGTTGGATCGCTGGACTAGTAACCTTCGGCTGCATTTGTTTGAACATTTGGAGACAGGATTTTCCTGGCTTCAACAACCAGCATACATATCGTCGTGAAAGCTCCATATCATCGAGACCAGCATCCATATCGTCATGAAGGCTCCTTGTCGTCGAGATGCTAACGCCGGTGTTAAAGCCAACGCCACGCGTTAGTCAGGAAGATAACATGTCAGCTAGAAGACTCCATGTCGACTAGACCAGCATCCGACACAGAGACAATATCGTCGAGAGCTAACGACACGTGTTAGTGGTAACTTTTCATCTTTATCCTAGATCAGTGCCCCCATTCAGCTTGTAACATCCTAGTGTCATGCATGTAAATTCTTGTAGGCTATAAACACAAAACAAGATTGATCTAGTACAATATGAGATTTGTTATTCTTAAACCAAAGAGATGTGGAATACCATGTTCCAACATCATTAATTTGGCTATGTACAACCCCATGATGGGGGATTTCGCTATACGCACCCCCCATGATGGAGGATTTCGATATGCGCACACCCATGATACAAGATTTTACTATTCGCACCCAATGATGAGAGATTTTACTATTCGCATCTAATAATTGAGGATTTTACTATGTGCACCCCCATGATGGAGGATTTGACTATCCACGTCCAATGATGTGGGATTTTTATTATGTGCACTCATATGATGGAGGATTTTACTATCTGCACTCAATGATGTGTGATTTTACTATCTACACCCCATGGTGGGAGATTTTACTATGTGCACCCCCATGATAGAGGATTTTGCGATCCACACCCAATGATGGGGGATTTTACTATTCGCACCCAATGATGTGAGATTTTACTATCTGCACCAAATGATGTGGGATTTTACTATCTATACCCCCATGATGGAGAATTTTACTATCCGCACTCAATGATGTTGGATTTTACTATTCATATTCAATGATGTGAGATTTTACTATCTACACTCCATGGTGGAGGATTTTACTATGAGCACCCCTATGATGAAGGATTTTATTATCCGCACCCAATGATAGGGGGTTTTACTATTCACACTCAATGATGTGGGATTTTACTATCCACTCCTCATGGTCCGAATTTTACTATGTGCATCCTCATGATGGGAGATTTTACTATCCACACCCAATGATGAGGATTTTACTATCTGTTTTGTAACCATATATACATATTTGCTGATTCCCAAGTTTTCTAGAGAGATCCGGAGTTGATCTTGAAGTTGATGTATGTGATGCTGATGAGAGTTATGTAGGCATCAACGCAAATTTTTTTTTTGAAGGGAAAATTGTTAGGCTCCATGCCAATGTGCAGCACATGAACGTCGAATAAAAAATGTACTATTACATTCATGTTTAAAACAGCTTTTTCGTTCATGACCATAAAACCAAAATTCTTCCAAACAGTCCGTTTAAAAACCATAGTTCACGACCACTCCATTCACAAACCACAGTTCATGACCACAATGTTCATGGCCGCCACCACTGCACTAAACAAGCCCAAAATCCATCAAATCAAATAAAAAAAACATCATCAAATTTCACAATAAGCCATTAACGAATGGTATCAACTGTGGGAGTTACACGTTTACCATAAAACATTTAGGGTCTATTTGGAAGGCGGCGGAGGCTGCAAAAGGATCAAACAACGCCGAAGTTCGGAGGAGGAGGGCGGTGGCTGGCAACAGAATCGTTTCTCCAATTCGCAAGAGGGAGGGCGGGTGTAAACGCCGCCGCGCGCAGGGGAGTGGCGTTTGTTTTCCCGCCTTGCTGCAGCTGCTGCTCCCGCACCGACGTCCCCGCCGCCCATCCAAACAGAGTCTTAGGCTCTGTTTGGGGGGACTTATTTTCATCGGTCAAGCGGTCACGACCGCATGAATCAGACCTTAATTAAGGTCCAGTTCATGCGGTCGTGACCGTTTGACCGGTGAAAATAAGTCCCCCCAAATAAAGCCTTAATCTGTTGTTCTATAATTAACAAATTTAAATTGGGCTTTCATTACATTGGAATTCAATTGATCATTCACTTCAAGGCTCTGTTTTGTAAGAGCGGAGCACTTTTCGGGAAATTTTTTTAAAACGAAAAAAATTGAGCTATTTGATAAAGCACGGATGCGATTGCTGTTTAAATTTTATTTGTTGGAAATATTCCAAAATAAAATTTAACACATATTTAATATATTTTAATTATTGAAAATAGTCTTTGATGGGGTTCCCCAAACATGGGTTCGGTCAAAACAGAGATTTTTCATCACGACCTCAATCGGCTCGCTGATACAATTCCAACATGCCCATTCTTGTGCAATTTCGAGTCTGTTTGGTCTTCCAAACAACATGGGTGTGAATAGTAAAATCATCAACCATAGAGTGAGAATAATAAAATCACTCACTCTGTGGTGCGAATAGTAAAATCCCCCACCATGGGGTGCGAACAGTAAAATCTCTCATCATGGGGTGCGCATAGTAAAATCCCTCATCATGGGGGTTGCGAATAGTAAAATTCACCATCATAAGGGGGTGAATAATAAAATCCTCATCATGGAGGTACGAATAGTAAAATCCTCTACCATGGAGTGTGAATAGTAAAATCACAATCATGAGAATGTGAATTGTAAAATCCCACATTATGAGGGTGTGCATAGTAAAATCCCTCCATCATGGTGGTGTGCATAGTAAAATACCTCATCTGGGTTACGCGTATTAAAAGCCTCTATCATTTGGGTGTGCATAGTAAAATCCCACATCATGGGGGTGCAAATAGTATAACCTTCAACCATGGGTGTGCGGATACTCACACCCCCTAGCGGCATAATTACCAAAACGTTGGTCTCAGAAGCTATAAAAGAGACTCAGAGACCTCATTTGAAAAGATCTTGTCTTCTACGTCTGAGAGAGCTCCAGAGTCTTCCATTGAAGATCTCCGCGAGTTCTCTTTCGACACTTGAAGATTCCTTTAAAGATCTCCTTCGGGGCTTGAAGATCCGTTCGAATATCTCCTTCGGCGCTCGAAGATCTCTTTCGGGGCTTGAAGATCTGTTCGAATATCTCCTTCGGCACTCGAAGATCTCTTTTGTGGCTTGAAGATTCCTTCGAAGATCTCCTTCGGCGCTCGAAGATCTCATCGGACCCTTGAAGATTGCTCGAAGAGCCTTTCATAGTTCGAAGATCATTTGAAGTTTGCTCGAAGATCTCCTTCGACCTTTGAAGATTTATTCGGAGCCTCGAAGTTCCCCTTCACTCCTCGAAGGTCCACTCGAAGACAGCTCAAAGACCTCATCCAGCTCCATCCTTCGAGCCCAGAGCACCGTTTTCGCATTCATCATTCCAGATTGCTTCTAAGCACTCTCAACACCACTCCACTCCAAAGCGGCCTCCACGGTCTAGAAGAATTATTGTAACGAGCGGTGACATATCACCATCGAGAGATAACTGTTGTAACCCTCCAAAGAATAATGGAACTTGATCGACACGACACCGATCTGGCATCGTGGTTTTTCCCATTTTCGTGATTTTTTTCACGTCAAAGTTTCTTTGTCAGCTGTTGGTCTTCTATGTGACTGTTTGCGCGCTCAACTCACTCTAGAGTTGAGACGTCGGACAGTCCAAAAGAGCATCGAGCCATATATTTCAAAATGCTCTATATAGCCATATATTTCTATTTCAGATATATAAGTTTGGAAAAAAGGAGCAGGTTCAAAAAGCTCCGCTGGAGCAACGAGGAGCAGGTTCCAAGAACGAGAATTTTGGTTTTAAATATAATGATTGAAAAACTTGATTAGTCAAACACTTGTTAAAATCCCGTTAAGAATAGATCTGCCAACGGAATAGAGTTAAAAAGCATTCTCAAACAGGCCCTAAGCATTGGCGGACCCAATTAAGGCCGAGAAGGGGCGGCGCCCCCCCCCCCCCCCCCCCTCAAAAAAAAATTCGCTGACCTAACCATTCCTCCGGTGCTCCTCCGTCCTCCCCATTCCTTCCGATCCTTCGCCAAAGCTCATCATCTCCATTCTCCCCCATTACTGATCTCCCCTTCCCCGCGCCTAGGACTTCGTGATGCTTATAAAAGAGGTCTGCCATGGCCCATGGGGCATTAGCGATCAACACCTCCGCCATTTCTGAAGCTGTTTTTCCCGTTTTCTGAAGACGACTCATTTATTGTGAGCTAGGAAAGGGAGTTTACTTTGCCGGAAAGCTCCGGCGTCTTCGTTCATTCAGTAGCAGGTTTATTAGTCACTGAGGTAGCTGCTTTTCCCGTTTTCTCCCTTTTGTTGATTCTTTATGCTCTTCCATTACTTTGTAAAACAGGAAAATTTTCGGAATGGGATCCGGCGATCCGCATCGGCATTACTGCGCATCGGTGGATTTCAAATTTCTTTCTCATGCTCATTACCGTGTTGAAGTCTTTTATGCAGTTATTGATTTGCAACTGAATGAATTAAACCATCGGTTTAATGAAGTCAACACAGAGCTACTGATTTGTATGGCTTGTTTAGATCCAAGTGAAAAATTTACAGCGTTTGATATACATAAGTTGATATGTCTTGCCAATTTTTATTCATCAGACTTCTCTCAAATGCAGCTTATAACTCTTCAAAGTCAGCTTGAAACTGACATTTTAGATGCATCATCCCGAGCTGAATTTTTGAATCTTACGGGAGTTGGCGATCTAGCGAAACAATTTGTTAAATTCAAGTTGGATATGACATATCCTCAAGTATTCAAGTTGATTAAATTGACATTATTATTGTCAGTTGCAACAGCTACATTGGAAAGAGCATTCTCCAAAATGAAGATTATCAAGTCACGTTTACGCAACTGAATGGGTGATGAATGATTTAATGACAGCTTATTGACCTATATTGAGAGAGACAAATTCAAATTAGTTGAAAATGAGTCAATCATTCAACGATTTCAAGCAAAGAAAACACGTGCAGGGCAATTATGATTGATTATAAGTGAATGTTAATTTTTATTATGCATTAATATATTATTTTTTGTGATACTTTTTTAAAATATTAATTTTCGCCCCTCCTGACATAAAATCCTGGCTCCGCCACTGGCCCTAAGTATAAGAATAAGCACTATATAAAATGAAGATATCTTTTAAAGGATAATTAAGTAATTTTTAAGTGCCTCCGATCAAGTTCGCCTGTTTGTATATGAGCATAGCCAGTTTTTATGTCGGCACAACCCGTTTGCATGCATGCAAAACCCACAAGAGAACAATCAAGCATGGGCGGAGCATGCACCTACTAATTTATATCTTATACTATACTATAAGGGAAAAACACCCTTTGGTGCAACATTGGGTGTTCCCAAAATACCCTTGCACCAAAGGGTGTTTTACCCTTATGCCATCGGAAAGACGGTTGGGCCGAGCGGGCTTTGCGGGCCGCAGCTACTGCTTGGCGTAGCCTGTTCGGAGGCGGCCGCAGGCCGCCGTCGGGGAGGCCGAAGGCCGCCGTCGTGGCGACCGCAGGCCGCCGTCGGGGAGCAGCGAGCACGGGCGAAGCCCGTGCGGAGCTGCTAGTATGTATATATATAGTCTTTATATTGGCAGCCCCTATTTGGCTATTGGCACACCAATTTCTATGAGTTATAATGCACATTTTTAAAATATGCATTATACATGCATATTTAGGAAAAGTGTTCAACACGAAAATCTACAACTTTCGTGTTGAAATTTTTTCCTAAAAATGCATGTACAAAGCGTATTTTCAAACATTCGTCAAAAATTTACTATAATTACGATCAGGGCGGCAATACGCCTTGTGCGTGCATTTTTAGGAAAAGTGTTCAACACGAAAGTTGTAGATCTCGATGAGATCTACAATTTTCGTGTTGAACACTTTTCCTAAATATGCATGTATAATGCATATTTTCAAAAAACGCGTTATAACTCATAGAAATTGGTGTGCCAATAGCCAAATGGGGGCTGTCAATATAAAGACCCTATATATATTGATGGGAAGAGACCCATTTTATAAGAATTTCGGGCTGCGAATAGCCGGAATCCCATAACCTCCCACTACCTTAGTGGGGAGTTAGGGAAAAATTGTCGCACACACGATCAACGCATGCGATCATCGCGCAATCCGCAGTCCTAAACACATATGTGGGTCGGCTGCCGCCGACGTCCCGTCACCGGCGCCCCACCTCGGACAGGGCGCCGGCGGCGCGCGACCGCCGCGCCGGTCGGCCTTGGCAGCGCGGCCGCAAGCCGCAAGGGCCTTGCGGTCGGTCGACCACGATCGCGCTCCCGAGGCCGACCTCTCGGTGGGCCAAGGCCGCGAGGCCGACCTCCTGGTGGGCCAAGGCCGCGAGGCCGAACTCCCGGCCGGCCTCCTGGTCAGCCAAGGCCGCGTGCCCGCAGGCACGCGGCTAAGGCCGTGAGGCAGGCCTCCCGACCGGCCTTGGCCGAGCACCGTTGGCGCCCGCCGTCCGGCTGCCTCGGCATCCGGCAGATCGGGTGGTCGACCGGTTTTGGCCACGCGACCGCAAGGCCGTAAGGGCCTTGCGGCCATGCGCCCGGCCGCTCGAGGCCCGCCGCCTTCCAGGCCGGCCGCCCCAGGACGGTCTCCCCTCCGGCTGGTCTTCCCCCTCGCCGGTCGGTCGTCTCCCCTCGTCGTCCTATCTCCTCGCCGACCGGAGTCCGACGCCGTCCGATCACCCACTTGCGTTCTTTACCTTCCGATTAGCGGGTAACCACCCACGTAACCGCAAGTGTAACCACCCGTAGTGGCGGGTGCAGATATTTGGTTTCACATTGGTTTGCGCTTAGAGAAATTTCGAATTAATGTGCATCGTAATTTTTGTAGAATTGACCTGCTTTTAGTATTTATGGTGCTTACGGTCTGCGATTATCCGCATAACCACTGTAACTACCTTTGGGGCTTATAAATAGAACCCCAAAGCTTCTCTTTTTTCCCATTCTATTCTCCTCCTCCTTCCTCCCAAGTTCAAGAGAGAGAGGGCTCTTGAAGATCTCCCTCCTCTTCAAAGTCGTGCTTGAGGAATCTTCAAGCACCTCGATGACAGAAGAAGATCTTCATCCTCCTTCAAGCATTCTGAAGGCAGTCCAGGAACTCGCAGGCCCATGTTCCAGAACGCCTAAGTTCCAGAGTGCCCAAGTTCCAGAACGCCAAGTTCGATAGTGCCCAATGTAAAACCCCCATGTACAACCCTCATATTTGTCGAGCCGACGTGGCCTAGCACACGTAAGGGGCAAGCGGACCAAACCATCGGAGATCATTAAGGACTGAAAAAAAGAAGGCCTAGGGGGCAAGCCCTGTTGGGCGAATGGACCTTCGGTCCACTCGCCCGAGCAAGGAGGCGAGTGGACTGAGGGTCCACTCGCCCGGGCAAGGGGGCGAGTGGACCGAGGGTCCAGTCGCCTAGGCATGGGGGCGAGTGGACCATCAGTCCACTCGCCCGGGCCTGCAGGCGAGTGGACCCTCGGTCCACTCGCCCAGGCGAGGGGGGCAGGTGGACTCAAGGTCCACTCGCCCCCAGGCCAGCAGGCGAGTGGACCTATGGTCCACTCGCCCGGGCAGCTGGGCGAGTGGCACTATGGTCCACTCGCCCAGCACAGATGGTGGACCCTGATCCGCCCATCTGACCCCCCCCCCCCCACTCATTTTTCGGTCGTTCGGGTTGGTTGTTGGGCTGCGAATAGTGGATTTTTGGCTATCCACAGCCCAATTTTTGGGAAGTCTATAAATAGACCCTCATGGGCACCTTGGGAAGGGATGTTGATACCCCCCCCCCCCCCCCCCTCCTTCGCGTGTGTGTTGTGAGCAAGCACTATCCCTCCCCTCCCCCTATCATATAAGGTGGACGGTGAGGTGATCTTTAGTGCCCTCCAAGGTGCCCAGGCTCAGCATTGGCTTGGGAGGGGAAATTCCTTGAGAGCTTCTGGGTACGTGGTGGGACCTCCACGCTACAGCTTACGGGGTCAGTTCGTGGGCTTAGAAATTTTCCAAGGGTGGGGTTCTGTGGTTCTTAGTGGCTGGTCAAGGGTCTCGCTCGGGTAAAGTAAGGGTTAGCTGCATCTCCCTTTCGAACGTCGAGACCAGTTCTCTGATTTCAACATTATGGTGCGGTGAGCGTGGACGCAGCTAGTTCGGAAAACTCTGAGCAAGTCTCATGGCTGGAAGCGATGAGCTGGGGGACTCAACCCCTATCAGCGAGTACGTGAAGAAGGGTGGTTTTGACGAGTTTAGGAAGTCAATCCTGGAGCTCTTGCGGGTCGCACTCCTCCCTCACGGCGAGTGCTCGACACCACCCACACACGTGCTTTCCTCGCAATCTCTGATGGAGGCGGAGCAAGCACATCGGCAAGGGAAGGAGCTGGCCATAGGGGAGGGCTTGGGTCTTCAAGCAAGAATGCTCTTCAACAGCTCTCCTGGGACCGGCTACCCTAGTAGGGAGGCAGAGAGAACGCCTTCGACTCGCCAGGGAGGATGGGTAAGTCCCTTCTGCGAGCTGATTATCTCAGCTCCCGTTCCAGATGGGTTCAGCGAGCCTGACATGTCTTACTACGCAGGGAAGGATGACCCTGTTCAGCATCTCCAGTGGTTTGAAGACATGGCCTCGATCAGGCAAATGTCGGATGCCTTTAAATGCAGACTCTTCGCGGTCACGTTCAGGGGGAAGGCGAGAGACTGGTTCCACCAACTCCCAGCGAGAACCATCTACGGCTTCGAGGACCTGCGTCGAAGTTTCTTGCTAAGGTTCTCCACTTCAAAGAAGAGGGGGAAGGGGCGGAAGCCCTGTTCTTGGTTCGGCAAAGGACATGGGAGACGTTGGGGAGTTACGTGGATAGATTCCCGGAGGAAGTACTCCTTGTCATTGAGGTGCCCGGGCATACCCTGCATCTGGCTTTCACCCTCGGCTTACAACAGGGGTTGTTCAGGATGAGCTTGACTTGGGACCCACCCCTGTCTTTCAAAGAGCTGATGGAGTGCGCTGCTCGAGAAATTGAGTGTGAGGCCGCAAACCAGGAGTTCATGGCAAGGTTGGCCAAGGGTGGGAAAGAGGAGAAGGATGAGAAGAAAGAGCAAGGAGGGGAGAAGAAGGAGGAAGCGAGAAGTCAGGGGGATCAGGGACCCCCCCATTGGGCAAGAGCAAGGCTGGGGGTTTCAACTACCAGTCGCTCGACCAACCTGGAGGCCGCCCGGAGGACTCCCTCAAGGCCCAGGAAGAGGCCATTTCCAAGGGAGAGGAAACATTCAGGAGGAACAGGGACGGTTCAACCCAGCAGGGTGGCAGCCGGACCCAAGGCCATTGCAACCCCAACCCCTGCAGGCCATGACAATTGGCCGAAAAAGAGGAAATAAGAAGAGGGGTCGCGTAGGGAAGGAAGCAAGGATGATGACATTGTCGTACTGTGACTTCCATCAGCAAGAGGGCCACGCGACAGCCACATGCCCAGAGTTTCTGGAGGTATGGGAAGGAGAAAGAACCCCGACAGAGGGGAGACAACTCCACCTGGAAGGACCAGGATGAAGCTGAGGAGATGGAGGAAGTGATTAAGGAGACGACCAAGGTGCATGTGGCCGAGTAAGCGCAAGGAAGCGCATTGTAATGATATGTAACCTATTTATAATATATCGAAAGTTGGTAATGATAACATTTAGGTCGAGTCCTCGACTGGAGACCACTCGCCCGGGCTTGTTGATGTCGGTCGTTGGGAGACTCGTCGGGTAGATTCGTTTTAGGTTGAGTCCTCGAATGGAGACCACTCGCCCGGGCTTGTTGATGCCGGTCGCTGGGAGGCTCGTCGGGTAGACTCGTTTTAGGCCGAGTCCTCGACTGGAGACCACTCGCCCGGGCTTGTTGATGTCGGTCGCTGGGAGGCTCGTCGGGTAGACTCGTTTTAGGTCGAGTCCTCGACTGGAGACCACTCGCCCGGGCTTGCTGATGACGGACGTTGGGAGGCTCGTCTGGTAGATTCGTTTTAGGTCGAGTCCTCGACTGGAGACCACTCGCCCGGGCTTGTTGATGTCGGTCGATGGGAGACTCGTCGGGTAGACTCGTTTTAGGCCGAGTCTTCGATTGGAGACCACTCGCCCGAGCTTGTTGATGTCGGTCGCTGGGAGGCTCGTCGGGTAGATTCATTTTAGGTCGAGTCCTCGACTGGAGACCACTCGCCCGGGCTTATTGATGCCGGTCGATGGGAGGCTCATCGAGTAGACTCATTTTAGGTCGATTCCTCGACTGGAGACCACTCGTCCGGGCTTGTTGATGTCGGTCGCTGGGAGGCTCGTCGGGTAGATTCGTTTTAGGTCGAGTCCTCGACTGGAGACCACTCGCCCGGGCTTGTTGATGCCGATCGCTGGGAGGCTTGTTGGGTAGAATCGTTTTAGGTCGAGTCCTCAATTGGAGACCACTCACCCAGGCTTGTTGATGCCGGTCGCTGGGAGGCTCGTCGGGTAGACTCGTTTTAGGCCGAGTCCTCGACTGGAGACTACTCGCTCGGGCTTGTTGATGTCGGTCGCTGGGAGGCTCGTCGGGTGGACTCGTTTTAGGCCGAGGACTCGATTGGAGACCACTCGCCCAGGCTTGTTGATGTCGGTCACTGGGAGACTCGTCGGGTAGATTCGTTTGGGTTGGTAAGGCTCCAAGAAGAGAAGTCGGTCTTGGGAAGGTGTTGAGTTCCTCTGCCTCCAAGTGAAGGTAAGCACCTAGGACGCAGATGGGTACTCCGCCCCCATTGGATAAGATCCCCGACTAGAGACCATTCTCCGGGCTCAGTCATGCCGGCAGATGGGAGACTCATCGGGTCGACTCGCTACTTGGCTAAGTGAATTGGAAAGATGATGAGTTCCTCCACCTCCAGGTGAGCTCGCCTCCCTGTTAGGTTTTGAGTTCCTCCACCTCCAGGTGAGCTTGGCTCCCTGTTAGGTGTTGAGTTCCTCCACCTCCAGGTCACCTCGGCTCCCTGTTAGGTGTTGAGTTCCTCCACCTCCAGGTGAGCTCGGCTCCATGTTAGGTGTTGAGTTCCTCCACCTCCAGGTGAGCTCGGCTCCATGTTAGGTGTTGAGTTCCTCCACCTCCAGGTGAGCTCGGCTCCCTGTTAGGTGTTTAGTTCCTCCATCTCCAGGTGAGCTCGGCTCCATGTTAGGTGTTGAGTTCCTCCACCTCCAGGTGAGCTCGGCTCCCTATTAGGTGTTTAGTTCCTCCACCTCCAGGTGAGCTCGACTCCCTATTAGGTGTTGAGTTCCTCCACCTCCAGGTGAGCTCGGCTCCCTGTTAGGTGTTTAGTTTCTCCACCTCCAGGTGAGCTCGGCTCCCTGTTAGGTGTTGAGTTCCTCCACCTCCAGGTGAGCTCGGCTCCCTCTTAGGTGTTGAGTTCCTCCACCTCCAGGTGAGCTCGGCTCCCTGTTAGGTGTTGAGTTCCTCCACCTCCAGGTGAGCTCGGCTCCCCGTTAGGTGTTGAGTTCCTCCACCTCCGGGTGAGCTCGGCTCCATGTTAGGTGTTGAGTTCCTCAACCTTCAGGTGAGCTCGGCTCCCTATTAGGTGTTGAGTTCCTCCACCTCCAAGTGAGCTCGACTCCATGTTAGGTGTTGAGTTCCTCCACCTCCAGGTGAGCTCGGCTCCCTGTTAGGTGTTTAGTTCCTCCACCTCCATGTGAGCTCGACTCCCTGTTAGGTGTTAAGTTCCTCCACCTCCAGGTGAGCTCGGCTCCCTGGTAGGTGTGGAGTTTTCGCCTTCCACCTCAGGTCGAGCTCGGTTCGACTAGAGGTGTTAAGTTTTTTCTCCACCTTAGGTCAAGTTCAATTCGACCTAGGGTGTTGAGCTTTCTCCACCCTCAGTTGAGCACGGCTCATAGGAGGGATGTTAAGTGGAGAAAGGTTCGCCCTCCGCCTAAAGTCAGGTCCAACTGATAAACTCGGTAGGAGCATCCCGTTGGCAGGGCCCTTCGTGGATTCCTCTAGGGTCCCACCTACTCGTCAAATAGGTGGGTTTGACTTTCTTTCCGAGCTTAAGGCATGTAACGATCCAGGCCCGCCAACACGGGACCCAGCTGGATCGCCAGCACCCTCCCATCCCAGGCCTGCCAACACGGGACCCAACTGGCACCGGAAGGGTTCAGCCTAACCAGATGGTCTGCAGACCATGCACCCCAACCCCTCTCCGTCCCACCACAGGGCATAGTGGGTTGTTGGAGATTGTAGTCCCCATTTGATGAAAATTGAGCCAGTTAAGCGGCAACGCGTGGACTTCCCAGGAGGTCACCCATCCCAGAATTGCTCCAGCCCGAGCACGCTTAACTATGGAGTACTTTCACTTCTCATCACCAATTCTGGGATGGGTGACCTCCTGGGAAGTCCACGCGCTGCCGTTTAACTGGCTCAATTCTCATCAAAGGGGGATTGCGGTCTCCAACAACCCACTGTGCCCTGTGGTGGGACAGAGAGGGGTTGTGGTGCATGGTCTGCAGACCATCTGGTTAGGCTGAACCCTTCCGGTGCCAGCTGGGTCCCATGTTGGCGGGCCAGGGCTGGGATGGTGCTGGCGGTCCAGCTGGGTCCCGTGTTGGCGGGCCTGGATCGTTACAAGGCAAGCTCGAAAAGAGCGGGGATTGTGTACAACCCTCATATTTGCCGAGCCGACGTGGTCTAGCACACGTAAGGGGCAAGCAGACCAAACCATCGGAGATCGTTAAGGACCGAAAAGAAGAAGGCCTAGGGGGAAGCCCTATTGGGCGAATGGACCTTCGGTCCACTCGCCCAAGGCCCCGGGCGAACGGACCATCGGTCCACTCGCCTGTGCAAGGGGGCGAGTGGGCCGAGGGTCCACTCACCTAGGCAAGGGGGCGAGTGGACCATCGGTCCACTCGCCCGGGCCTGCAGGAAAGTGGACCCTCGGTCCACTCGCCCAGGCGAGGGGGGCAAGTGGACTCAAGGTCCACTCGCCCAGGCGAGGGGGGCAAGTGGACTCAAGGTCCACTCGCCCCCATGCCAGCAGGCGAGTGGACCTATGGTCCACTCGCCCGGGCAGTTGGGCGAGTGGACCTATGGTCCACTCGCCCGGGCAGCTGGGCGAGTGGCCCTATGGTCCACTCGTCCAGCACAGATGGTGGACCCTGATCCGCCCATCTGACCCCCCCCCCCCTCATTTTTCGGTCGTTCGGGTTGGTTGTTGGGCTGCGGATAGTGGATTTTTGGCTATCTGCAGCCCAATTTTTGGGAAGTCTATAAATAAACCCCCATGGGAACCTTGGGAAGGGATGTTGATACCCCCCTCCTTCGCATGTGTGTTGTGAGTAAGCAATGCCCCTCCCCTCCCCCTGTCATATAAGGTGGACGGTGAGGTGATCTTTAGTGCCCTCCAAGGTGCCCATGCTCAGCATTGGCTTGGGAGGGGAAGTTCCTTGAGAGCTTCTGGGTACGTGGTGGGACCTCCACGCTGCAGCTTATGGGGTCAGTTCGTGGACTTAGAAATTTTCCAAGGGTGGGGTTCTGTGGTTCTTAGTGACTGGTCAAGGGTCTCGCTCGGGTAAAGTAAGGGTTAGCTGCATCTCCCTTTCGAACGTCGAGACCAGTTCTTTGGTTTCAACACCCCCCCCCCCAAAAAAAAAAACTGAACCCAGTTCAGGGAGAGGGGCTCTTACTGCTCAAGGAGGCCACCTAGCGCTTCCCAGGTGGCAATGACCCACCCTCTCAAGCACTGAGTGGTCGCCTTGTCAGGCACAAGAATCATCACATCACATCAAAGTAACATAGCGGAAGCAGAATTAAGGGAAATAAGCAAGGCTGCAGTTATATATATATCTAAGCAAAAGGACGTAGCCTACTGTTTACATAATGGCCTCATGGGCTGCAAATACTACTGCAACAAAACACTCATTTAGCCCTATACTCTAGGATTCACGTCACGAAAGACTGGGGGCGAGGCTGGAGTATCCGATCGGGCAATCTCGAGGGCCGGTAAGTCATCCAGCGGGGCGGGGGCTTCGCGCTGTTCCATCTCCTGTGAATGGTTATAAGAATAACCGTTAGTCACAGAGCTAAGTGGAAAACACATCTCCTCCCCGGATCCGTATCCTGGGGACGAGCTTAAGCACCAAAATTAGACAGCCGAAGCAAGAAAGGTTAGCAGCAGTTGTATATATATAACGACCTTCAAGCAATATTATCAGTTATATATGAAGGGAGTTCGCAGCTTATATTATCATTAGTAATCTATCTTGCACACACACACAACATGTGTTCAAACCTGTACACCAAACCCCGTGTCGACACAGTTTGGACCGCTTTTCTTCCAGCAGGGTGGCGAACCCCGCATGCCTCACCGATGTGGCCGTCGGTGACAGTGTCCAATCCTGCCACTTCTGAGCGTAGTCGTATCGTATCACCCAGGCCCTCCCGTACAACTTGGTGTACTACTTGGATGTGAGCGACATCCGGCGATTCTGAGATTTAGGCCGACCAGTGGAGGCAAATCAGCAGGTTCGAAGTGGTGATAACCCGCGGTGCACATCTCTCTGTTGCCATGAGTCGTCAACCCTCCCGCACCTGTACGAACGGTCTGCGGGCGTGACCGGCCCACCACTTTTATAGCAAGCAATTCACAACCATTTTAAAGAAAGAAACAACTACTTCAGGGCCGTCGTGACATTCTTGACTCTACCGGTTACCCAACTTTTGGCCGGGAGACGCAACGGGCGTGAGGGCACATTATTTGGGGCTAACCCTGAAGGTGATACACAACTCGCGGTTATCCCCAACTAAGGCCTCACCAGCAGGAAGATCGTCTGCTAGAGCCAAACCTAGGTTAGCACTGTGGGTATAAGTATGATAATTATGGTGCAAAATAAACTGCGGTGCTGAGTAATAAAGCATTATATATGAAGGAAGGCCGAAAGCAAGGGGCCAGAATAACTGGACCAGTACGTGACTGTAGTATTGAAAGAATCGACCGAAAACAGTAAATACAGGACCAGTACGAGACTGGGGTATTGAAAAGAATGAACCGAAAGCAGTAAATACAGGACCAGTACGAGACTGGAGAATATAAATAAATAAATAGGTTAGTAGTCCAATCACTTCGTAATCAGGAGGCTTCTGTTTCATCTCCGTTCTTAGGAGGAAAGTTCTGTTCTTCCTCCGTTCATAATAGTCTCTTCTTCATTCATAAGAGTCTCTTCTCCGTTCATAAGAGTCTCTTTTTCCGTTCTGCTTTCCTTAGTTATGGTTCGGGGTTATCTTAAATGCAGATCACATTCCATAAGACTCCTTATTATTGTGTGTTTTGAGTCCTCAACTTTATTTATCGAGTCGCTATTGATTCATAGTATCGTCTCCCGATCGTGACCCGATCGTGTGTTTCGATGCCTTTACTTCAACCGCTGTTTATTTTTTTAAGTAATTGGTACGCCCACCATTTATCTTTACACGACTCACATATTTTATCATATAGCTAACATAACACGTTACGGGCCCACCAAATTTCCCCAAATATTTAAGTCCATTTTATGGCTCTATTTTGCTCGAAGGAATCTTCTTTAAGCTCTTAGAGTTATCAAAATAGTTGGTAAACATCCAAAACTTTGGCAGTGTTTGTAAAATAGCCTAAACTTGAGCCTATAATTTTTTATGAATTTTCCAACGTGGTTTGGGCATTTAATTCCTTCAATTAAATATTGTAAAGACCTCTAACAATAGTAAACTTTTCCCAAAAATTCCCAAAACATTACTGAGGATAGCCCTCTTAATAAGGCACATTTTTCATGTTGAAGGTTTTTGCCTTAGGAGTCTAGGTGTGCCTCAAAAAATCAGGAAGGGGAGAGGAAGTTTGGGGTGCGGATAAGGATTTCGGGAGGCGGGAGGGGCGCTGGACGGGGCGCAGGGTTTTGATCCCCACAGCAGATCTGCAGCCGATCCGCTGCGGGGGCGCACAGTTTGAGGCGGGAGCATGAGTTAAGGAGGCGGGGGCCGTCCGTTCTTATCATGGAGATCGGACGGCCCCCCTTTCTCTTGACGGGGCAGCCTGGGATAGCGGCCACTGCCGCGGCCGGTCAGCGGCCGCCAGGCGTCGGTGCCGCCCCCAGTCGATTCGCCGGGAGCCGACAATCAGCCCGGAGGTGGTCCAGCAGCCTGGCGCCGCCGACCACCGTCGATTTTTATAGAGAAGGGGCGGGGGCGGTGGCGCGGCCTGCATGGGCCATGCTGGCCCATGCCGCGCCACCTCTCCTGCCAGGAAGGCCTCCCACTGCACCCAGCTGGGTCGCCGGGGGCGGAGCTGGCCTCCGGTGGTGCTCCGAAGGCCAGACGCCGCCGACCGCCACCGACACTTGCCGTGGAGATGGTATAGGAAAACTGGGGGGGGGGGGGTGCAGAGGAGGCTTGCGGGTGCCACCAGAGACGCGTTCTCCGGCGGCCCTGCCGCCTCCCTTCGTCGTAGCAAAGGTCTCCGGGTGGGGACCTGCTCCCCTAGCGCCACCACCGGTGCTGGGGTGAGGCTCACACACGACCTAGCCACCACCCGAGCCTGGGCATGGCTCGGGTGGTGCTGGCGGTGCTCCGGCGATGGAGGGGCAGCCGACATGGCTCCGGGAAGTAGGAAGGAGGAGGAGGAGGAGGTTGTACACCTGGTTGGGGGGTGGGGGGGGCTCGGGAGGTGCCGGGCCGAGCGACCAAGAGGGGGTGGCGGTGGTGGTGGCTTGGGAAGGGCTCTCCGGCGGGCGGGGCAGGGGGAGGAGGTGGCTGGGGGTGTGTTCAGAGAGGAGAGGGGCTGGGGCCCCTTTATAGGGAGTGAGGGGTCCTTCCTCCCTTTCTCCCGATGTGGGACTAAAGGGAGGGAGGGTGGGGGAGATATTTTCTTCCCCCCCCCCCCCCCCCCTCCCTCCCTCCACTACCCTAAGGTGGGTTGCCCACTCATGGGGCATCCCCCTCTCATGGTGGGGAGGTATGTGGGAGTGCTCCCCCCTTAGAAAATTTCTAAAAACATACGTTTAGCGCGCGGGGGGGGGGGGGGGGGGGGGGGTTGACCAAGGTCAACCCTAGGGTGGGTCCCCCATGTGGGTCAGGGCCCAAGGGGTCCACAAAGACTTACTGAAGTCGATTCCGAGTTCGTATGCTTCGTATTTCGCACATTATGTTGTGGCGGTCTACAAAACCTAAAACAGACATATTTCCCGTATGACCTCGGATTGAAGTGCAAAAAGTTCCGTTGCGCTTATATTGGTAATACAAGTCTGGCGGAACTGACATAATTCAATTTGGAGTACGTTCAGTCACTGTACCCCAACGACTTAGTTGTGACGCGCAACGACACCCAAAACTATCATTTTCTCCAAACGACCTCGGATTGGAATGGAACGAGTTCCATTAAACTCGTATTAATTACACGAGTGTAACAGAACTGACGGAAGTCAATTTGGAGTACGTTTGGTCACTGTACCCCAACGACTTAGTTGTGATGCACAACGATACTCAAAACAATTGTTTTCTCCAAACGACATCGGATTGGAACGGAACAAGTTCCATTACACTTGTATTGATTACACGAGTTTAACGGAACTGACGGAAGTCAATTTGGAGTACGTTTGGTCACTATACCCCAACGACTTAGTTATGACGCACAACGATACTCAAAACGGTCGTTTTCTCCAAACGACCTTGGATTAGAACGGAATGAGTTCCATTACACTCGTATTGATTACATGAGTCTAACGGAACTGACGGAAGTCAATTTGGAGTACGTTTGGTCATTGTACCCCAACGACTTAGTTATGACGCACAACGATACTCAAAACGGTAATTTTCTCCAAACGACCTCGGATTGGAACGGAACGAGTTCCATTACACTAGTATTGATTACACGAGTCTAATGGAACTGAAGGAAGTTAATTTGGAGTCTCTTAGCACATTATCCCATAATCGGGTCACTATCTACCTTTTGGGGTTACTTTTATTGGGTCCACTAGGGTCTAGTGTCTCAATAAAAGTCAGGATGTTACACCCAAGTTCCAGAACGACAAGTTCCAGAGTGCCCATGTTCCAGAACGCAAGTTCTAGAGTGCCCAAGTTCCAGAATGTCAAGTTCCAGAGTGCGCCGAGTTCCAGAGCGCGCACAAGTTCCAAAACGCCAAGCTCCAGAGCGCGCACAAGTTCAAGAGCATGGTGCTCCCCACCGCTGCAAAGAAGAAGTCCGAGATTTGAGAGTGGTGGTCTGTCACCCTCTGAATGCCTCTCTCTCTCACCCCCAAAGTTGTAACAAGGAGCAGCATGTCGCCCTCGCTCTTTCAAGAAAGTCATGTAAAGAAGCAGCAAATAGTTAAGTTTGGTCGGCACTGTCCCGACCACGTGGTTTTTTATCCCTTTCCAGGGTTTTCCACGCTAAAAAGACTCTTTGTCATCCGTCTCATCTCTCAGTAACTGATTACGCGCTCAACCGCTCCCGGGCTAAGACGGTTCGTTCTGAACCGGTTTTAGGAGCCTTGAGTAGACTGCAATAGTTTGACGTAGTCTGTGGGAAGCTGTTCCCCAAAGCTCTAAAAATTCGGATGACAGTATCCTCTGCACAGTGATACTCATGACTAGAGACCATGACAGGGAAAGTGGGGACCATTCGTAAACCCGAAGGATTGCGCAACAACAAATGGTTCAGACAAGACACAACAATCACTTTTAGGCTAGAAGACTTGCAAGGAGTGCAAACTCCGCATCAAGATCCGCTGATAATAAGTGCCAGGATCGGTGATCCTTGCTACCACGTTAAAAGGATCCTGGTAGATAGCGAAAGCTCGATAAATATCTTATCTCTCTTCGCATTGCATGGCATCAAACTCACCAAGGAGCATCTCATTCCTGCGGGAGGACCAGTTTACGGCGTGGATAATCACCCCATACCGGTCTTGGGATCGATCTCTCTCCAGGTAATGTTGTGCAACCTCCCAAGACAAGCCACGCATCAAGTTCAGTTTCTGGTCATAGATTCCAATTCAGCCTACAATGCCGTGTTTGGGTGACCACTCCAGTCTACCTTCGAAGCAATCCCATCCATTCCGCACTTGGCTCTGAAATTCTCGACCGCTAGCGGGACAGGGGTTGCTCGGGGTAGTCAAGAGAAAATAAGGAAGTACCACTTGGAACAAATTCAGCTAGGGCGGGTCACCACTCTCAACATCGACAACTTCGATCTGCGAGATGAAACCATATTATAGAGAGGAGCCATCGTTGAAGGACTGATGTATATAGACCTCTCTCCCTAAGACCCTTTCCGAACGGTGCGGGTCGGATCTCTCCTTTCCTCAGAAGAAGCTGAGTAGTACATGGATCTACTGCGTGCAAACAGAGACATCTTCGCTTGTAATCCAGAGGACATGCCAGGAGTGGACCCCGGAGTGATTTTTCACTCCTTAAATATCAATCCTTCCCGCCGACTAGTCATTCAGAAGAAAAGAAACTTCGCCCCCGAACGACTGCAGCCCATCAAAGAGGAAGTGGCCAAACTTCTCGAGGCAAAGTTCATCCGCGAAGCCGAATACCCAACATGGATAGAAGCGTGGTCATGGTAAAGAAAGCATCAGGGAAATGGAGGATGTGCGTCGACTACAACAACCTCAACCAAGCGTGTCCGAAGGACAGCTTCCCGCTTCCAAGGATCGACCAACTTGTGGATGCTACAGCCGTACATGAACTCCAAACAGCGTGGTCATGGTAAATTAGAAAATCGCTCTTCAAAGTGCACTTCTGCACAGAACACACAAACACTATGCAGCTTTTCAAAACTGCTCTCCAGAGAGCTCTTTTAAAACAGCTCTATCCGGACAGCAGCTTTTCAATCCGCTGGAGCTGTCCCAAACAGACCCTTAATTTAAGCCTTATTTGTTTGAGCGTTTTTAAACCGTTTCGTTTTGTTAAGGCTCTGTTTGGCGCGGCGTTTTGGTAGTGGGGTGCCGCAGTTTTTGAAAACGCCGCGCCAAACTTGTTTTTTGCGAAGGCGATTGGAATCGCTGCCGCGCCGAAATCGCCCCAAATCGCGGTATTATAGCGATTTTGTAGTCGTGAATTTTTTTCACGACTTCGAATCGCGGAGAGCGCGATTCACATTCTCGCCTAGAAATGTCGTTCGTGAGAGGAGCATAGTCGTTAATCGTTCTCGCCCTAGGATATCCTCCGTTCCAGTTTCGCCGGAGCAGCCATCGACCTACCTTCTCCGTCGTTCTAGCTTTGCCGGAGATGCCCACTGTTGAAACCGATATCTCGGCTTCTGTGGAGTTCGGGGCCCTCAGCAAGCTGAGGGGCGACCAACACTTACTCCCCCCAAGGGAGAGCTCGAGGTTGAAGGTGTCGGAACTGAGGACTGGACCAAGGGCCTAGTGGGGAGGTCCCACCACATACCCTAAAGTCCCTTAGGAACTTCCCCTCCCAAGCCACTACTAGGCTTGGGCACCACTGGAGGCTCTCCTCACCCCCTAGAGAGACTTGGGGAGGGAGAGAGAGAAGGAGAGAGCTAGCCCAGAATGAGATCCTCTCCAAATGGTGCCCCCTTGGTCCTATTTATAGGATTTCTGAAGTTGGGCTGCAAATAGCCATAAACCGGTCCGCGAAATTACCAAAATACCCTCGGATTGGGCTGCAGATAGCCAAATCCCGCTGTTCCACGGTGCTAATCGCAGACCAACCCCTCCCCCCGGAGCTGGGCGAGAGGGGGTACCTCGCGGGGCTCGGCGAGCCCCCTAACTGGGTGGGGCGAGACCCGGGGATGCCCTTCCCCTGCTGGTCTCGCCCCCTCTGCACGGGCTGGGCGAGGCCCAGCCAGGGGCGGCCCCCCTGCTGGTCTCGCCCCTCTCCTGGGTCTGGGCGAGACCTAGCCAGGGGGGGCCCCCCTGCCGGTCTCGCCCCTCTGCTGGGGCTGGGCGAGACCGAGCCAGGGGCGGCCCCCCTGCCGGTCTCGCCCCCCTCCTGGGGCTGGGCGAGACCCAGCCAGGGGCGGCCCCCCTGCCGGTCTCGCCCCCCTCCTGGGGTTGGGCGAGACCCAGCCAGGGGCGGCCCCCCTGCCGGTCTCGCCCCCCTCCTGGGGTTGGGCGAGACCCAGCCAGGGGCGGCCCCCCTGCCGGTCTCGCCCCCCTCCTGGGGTTGGGCGAGACCCAGCCAGGGGCGGCCCCCCTGCCGGTCTCGCCCCCCTCCTGGGGTTGGGCGAGACCCAGCCAGGGGCGGCCCCCCTGCCGGTCTCGCCCCCCTCCTGGGGCTAGGCGAGACCCAGCCAGGGGCGGCCCCCCTGCCGGTCTCGCCCCCCTCCTGGGGCTGGGTGAGACCCAGCCAGCGGCGACCCCCCTGCTGGTCTCGCCCCCTCCCGCTGGGGGTGGGGGCGAGCGGGAGGTCTCTACCTCCACCGCTCGCCCTCCTCCTTCCTTACCCTGGATCAATAACGCTCCAAAATATCTCTAGCGTCTCGAGGACCTACTCGGCGAATACAGGGTTGTACACAATCCCCGCTCTTTTCGAGCGAGGTACACGCTCGGAAAGAAATGTCCAACCCTGTATATTCGACGAGTGTCGTTGAAAATCCGGCTAACGGAGCTACCTTGAGAAAAAATGCATAACCCCTCGAGAGGTTATCCTGCCATGTCGGCTAGTGAGAGCCCGGCCAGTGGAGCCATCTCAGGGGAACATCACTTACCTCCCTGGGAGGTCAACCTGTCCTGCCGTCTAGTGAGAGCCCGGTCAGCGGAACCATCCGAGGGGAACATCACTTACCTCCCTGGGAGGTCAACCTGTCCTGCCGTCTAGTGAGAGCCCGGTCAGCGGAACCATCCGAGGGGAACATCACTTACCTCCCTGGGAGGTCAACCTGTCCTGCCGTCTAGTGAGAGCCCGGTCAGCGGAACCATCCGAGGGGAACATCACTTACCTCCCGGGGAGGTCAACCTGTCCTGCCGTCTAGTGAGAGCCCGGTCAGCGGAACCATCCGAGGGGAACATCACTTACCTCCCTGGGAGGTCAACCTGTCCTGCCGTCTAGTAAGAGCCCGGTCAGCGGAACCATCCGAGGGGAACATCACTTACCCTCCCTGGGAGGTCAACCTGGCCTGCCGGCTAGTGAGAGCCCGGTCGGCGGAACCATCCGAGGGGAACATCACTTACCCTCCCTGGGAGGTCAACCTGGCCTGCTGGCTAGTGAGAGCTCGGTCAGCGGAACCATCCGAGGGGAACATCACTTACCTCCTTGGGAGGTCAACCTGTCCTGCCGGCTAGTGAGAGCCCGGTCAGCGGAACCATCCGAGGGGAACATCACTTACCTCCCTGGGAGGTCAACCTGTCCTGCCGTCTAGTAAGAGCCCGGTCAGCGGAACCATCCGAGGGGAACATCACTTACCCTCCCTGGGAGGTCAACCTGGCCTGCCGGCTAGTGAGAGCCCGGTCAGCGGAACCATCCGAGGGGAACATCACTTACCTCCCTGGGAGGTCAACCTGGCATGCCGGCTAGTGAGAGCCCGGTCAGCGGAACCATCCGAGGGGAACATCACTTACCTCCCTGGGAGGTCAACCTGGCCTGCCGGCTAGTGAGAGCCCGGTCAGCGGAACCATCCGAGGGGAACATCACTTACCTCCCTAGGAGGTCAACATGTCCTGCCGTCTAGTGAGAGCCTGGTTAGCGGAACCATCCGAGGGGAACATCACTTACCTCCCTGTGAGGTCAACCTGGCCTGCCGGCTAGTGAGAGCCCGGTCAGCGGAACCATCCGAGGGGAACATCACTTACCTCCCTGGGAGGTCAACCTGGCCTGCCGGCTAGTGAGAGCCCGGTCAGCGGAACCATCAGATGGGAACATCACTTACCTCCCTGGGAGGTCAACCTGGCCTGCCGGCTAGTGAGAGCCCGGTCAGCGGAACCATCCGAGGGGAAAAATATTTTGGAAAGAACTTTTATTACATGAGTCATCCGGTTACATGCAGGAAAAACTAAGTATGAAAACACTCCATCCTACTACATGGACTCAAAGAAAAAACTAAGCACGGAGACCGGGACTCGGGCTTCTACTCCCATGCATGGTCCTCCTCGACCTCTTCTGGCTGTTGACGCTGCGGCTTCGGACACCTCGCCTCCCTTAACTCCAAGAACTCGGGGCAGGCGGATGTCGCGTGACCCTCCTCCTCGTGGAAGTCACAGTAAGGTAACTCCACTCGGATGCCCCCTCTTCCTCCCGCGCGGTTCCTTCTTCTTCTTTGGCCGATTGACATGGTTTGCTGGGGCGGTGGAGGGGGTGTTTTCTGCCCCTGCCTCCACCCTGGGAGGTCGGCCCCCTCTTCATGAAAGTTGTCCTCCTCTTGGTCGAACTTCCTCTTGGGAGCCTCTACCTTCCTCCCATGCTGCCTTGCCTCTGGCTCACTCAGCTTGGCCAGCCTTCTTATGAACTCCGGGTTGGCCTCCTCACTTTCAACTTCTTCTGCCACCCTTTCCATCAACTCCTCAAAGGACAAAGGAGCTCTTCTCTTGAGGTCCATCTTGAAGAAGCCCTCCCGCAGCCCCACCGTGAAGGCGATCTTGAGGGTGTACCCGGGCACTTCTTGGGCGAGGAGAACCTCCTCCCTGAACCGTTCCAAATAGTGATCCAGCGACTCCTCTGGCTCTTGCTTGATCTTGAAAAGTGCTTCGGCATCTTTCTTCCTCTTCCTTGACGTCGAGAAGCGTAGCAGGAAGCCTCGACGCAAGTCTTCAAAGGCATAGATGGATCCCGCAGGGAGCTGGTGGAACCAATCTCTAGCCTTCTCCTTCAGACTTGTCGCGAAGAGTCGACATTTGAAAGCGTCCGACATGGGCATGATGGAGACCATGTCTTCAAACCACTGCAGGTGTAAGACGGGGTCATCCTTGCCGAAGTAGTGAGACATCTTCGCCCCCTTGAACCCCTTCGGAATCGGGGCCGAGAAGATCAGCTCACAAAAGGGACCTCCCGTGCTCGCCGAATTTTGGTGCTGGGCGAGTGGGGGCGGGGCGAGCTGGGAGGGCGCCTCCCTCCAGAGCTCGCCCCCCTGGGGTCGGGCGAGTGGGTGTATGGGACCTCCCCACTCGCCCCCTTGGGGCTGGGGCGGGGCGAGCTGGGAGGGCGCCCCCTCCAGAGCTCGCCCCCCTGGGGTCGGGCGAGTGGGGGTATGGGACCTCCCCACTCGCCCCCCACCGATACCTCAATCCTGCTTTGCTGGCCGACAGTTCTCTCGCCCACCTGCTGAGGCGAGACCTCCTGTCCACTTTCTCTCCTGCTTTCGGTTATCGAGGCGAAAGCCACCTGCAAGGTCTGCATGACCTCCCGCCTGAGATTTTCAAACATCTCCAACGTCACTCCAGCCACCGGGGGGGTGCGAGTGACTTGGGTCGGAACCTTCTCCACCTCCGTCCATGGAGCTCATCTTAAGAGTTTCTTGAATCGGTCACACTCCACGCTCACCGCACCATAATGTTGAAACCGATATCTCGGCTTCTGTGGAGTTCGGGGCCCTCAGCAAGCTGAGGGGCGACCAACACTTACTCCTCCCAAGGGAGAGCTCGAGGTTGAAGGTGTCGGAACTGAGGACTGGACCAAGGGCCTAGTGGGGAGGTCCCACCACATACCCTGAAGTCCCTCAGGAACTTCCCCTCCCAAGCCACTACTAGGCTTGGGCACCACTGGAGGCTCTCCTCACCCCCTAGAGAGACTTGGGGAGGGAGAGAGAGAAGGAGAGAGCTAGCCCAGAATGAGATCCTCTCCAAATGGTGCCCCTTAGTCCTATTTATAGGATTTCTGAAGTTGGGCTGCAAATAGCCATAAACCGGTCCGCGAAATTACCAAAATACCCTCGGATTGGGCTGCAGATAGCCAAATCCCGCTGTTCCACGGTGCTAATCGCAGACCAACCCCTCCCCCCGGAGCTGGGCGAGAGGGGGTACCTCGCGGGGCTCGGCGAGCCCCCTAACTGGGGTGGGGCGAGACCCGGGGATGGCCTTCCCCTGCTGGTCTCGCCCCCTCTGCAGGGGCTGGGCGAGACCCAGCCAGGGGAGGCCCCCCTGCTGGTCTCGCCCCTCTGCTGGGGCTGGGCGAGACCCAGCCAGGGGCGGCCCCCCTGCGGGTCTCGCCCCCCTCCTGGGGCTGGGCGAGACCGAGCCAGGGGCGGCCCCCCTGCCGGTCTCGCCCCCCTCCTGGGGCTGGGCGAGACCCAGCCAGGGGCGGCCCCCCTGCCGGTCTCGCCCCCCTCCTGGGCTGGGCGAGACCCAGCCAGGGGAGGCCCCCCTGCCGGTCTCGCCCCCCTCCTGGGGCTGGGCGAGACCCAGCCAGGGGCGGCCCCCCTGCCGGTCTCGCCCCCCTCCTGGGGCTGGGCGAGACCCAGCCAGGGGCGACCCCCTTGCAGGTCTCGCCCCCCTCCTGGGGCTGGGCGAGACCCAGCCAGCGGCGGCCCCCCTGCTGGTCTCGCCCCCTCCCGCTGGGGGTGGGGGCGAGCGGGAGGTCTCTACCTCCACCGCTCGCCCTCCTCCTTCCTTACCCTGGATCAATAACGCTCCAAAATATCTCTAGCGTCTCGAGGACCTACTCGGCGAATACAGGGTTGTACACCCACGACCATCGGATCTCCGTCGTTCCAGTTCCGCCGGAGTAGCCCTCAACCGCCCTTCGCCTATCATTTTCCGTTATTCTAGCTTTGTCGGAGTAGCCCTCAGCCATCGATCTCCGTTCCAGATCTCTCGCTCTACATCATGCCGGCAATTTCCTGTGTCGACTGCAGGCTGCAGCTATACCGATTATCTGACTTCATTTCTGGATGAGGAAATGTATATTTTTTTATAGCAGTTATTTTTTCAGATTTTTATTTTAGTTTTTCCACCAAAAATGCTAGCAGTTTTTTCCCCAAAATGCTAGTAGTTTTTTCCCCAAAATGCTAGCAGCTTTTTTCCACCAAAAATGCTAGCAGTTTGACTTGGATGTGTATAAAATTCAAGTGTTTTGATCTCAAATTTTTCCCCAAAATGGATGTTTTAGTTAATTTGTTTGCTTTAAGTTTTTGTTTTTTTATCTATAATTAAAAAAAAAAAATTCACACTGCACGACTGTTTTGTCAAATAGTTTAAAGAGGTTCTTCATTCAAAACAGCAGGACAAACGCTGTTCTTCCAAACAGTTTTACAGATTCTGCCACCACTCTGCAAAACAGCTGATTATTCCACCACTTCTCTAGTCGCTACAGCTGAGCCAGATCCATCGAGTATATTCCTATTTGTTTTTCGGCTTTCGCCTCCATTTGAACCGCCCGGCGTTTTATAGCCGAAACCCTCAGCGAGACCTCCAGTTGAGCGCGTTTGGAGGAGAAGAGACCAAACCCTCAGCGAGACCTCCGCCGTCTCTCTCGTCGCTGCGAGGAGGAATCCAGCCGCCTCATCTTCTCCGACTGCGCATCATCTTCTCCGACTCCGCAGGGCATCATCTTCTCCGACTGCTGGCATCATCTTCTCCGACTGCCTCAACCTTCTCCGACTGCGCAATCAGCTCTTCAAATCTTCTCCGACTGCATCATCTTCTTCTACGCCGCATCATCTTCTCCGACTGCGCAATCTCTTCGCCCGGGCTCGTCTCCGGATTCTAGTCGTCGTTTTTTATTTTTGATCTCAGGCGGCAGAATACAGTGCATCCCTGATCCCGCACGGCGTTTTGGGAACGAGCTTCGGTCGGTCGGCAAAATTTCCCCAATTACCGTGCCACTCTCCATCCTGTTCTCATCTTCGCAGGTAGCGTAACTCCCATGACGACGAAGCCGACGAAGACGAAGACGGCGAAGCCGAAACCATCCCCTACGCCTGCTAACTCTCAGATATCGTCACTCGAGGATCTCTTCTCCTCTCTGCATCGATATGCTCAGAATTTCGAGTACGAACAGGCAGTCAAGGTTGCAGACCAAGGTCTCTCTCTCTCTCCCTCAGATCTAGATTCTCTACTACACTTTCCTCCCCCTCATTTCCTTGCATTTTCAGTGCTTACGGTCGCCCCCGGAGATGAAGACGCCCTTCGGTGCAAGGTGGTCGCATTGATAAAGTCTGACGCGATCGATAAGGCCCTCTCGGTAATTCAGGCATCTGAAGGCCTCCGTGATCTGAAGTTTTACCAAGTATGCTCATTTCCCGTTCGATTAATCAAAGCAATTGGATTATCGATGTTTTGCTCGACTTTTTCCTTTGAATTCCTTGTTCGGTTGGGCTTGGTCAGTTTTTGAGATGCGATGAAATGAGTTGTTAAGATCAAGGTGTCTTCATTTTATACTTGAATCGTGTGATGGTTAACTAATGGGGTGAACACCTGCACTTGAATATAATCCATAAATGCAAGTTTCTGCATTGTTGTGCAAGGTTAACTCTAGATTGGAATCTGGTATGCACCAAAATATATTGTATTAATAATAGATACATACACTCATGCCAAGGCTCCCGAGGGCTGGTTCCTCCAATGAGTCTTCGGTAAGAGAGATTCAAAACCAAGACTTCCAAGATAAATAATAGAACTCCACACCCCTCTTTATCTAGAAGGGAGACTACTACTAATTATCCTATTTCTCTAATACATTATAATATTAATATACTAGCTGGGGACGGTCATCCAGATACATATCAATACTCTACTCTTCAAAATCAACCTTGTCTTCAAGGTTGAGTAGTGGTGGTGGCATCTTCGAGTTCCATGGGCTCAAAATCAACAATGGTTATGTCATCGTCTTTGGGCGCGAGCAGCAAACACAGTTCTTTATGCGAGTATTTGTGAAGAGGGGGAGTAGAGTTGTTTGCAGCGGAAACAAATGCTTTGGTGGCGCAAGTCGATGTAATCTTGGTGGGAGAGGCACTGTGTTACAGTATTTGACTTTGGTGTTGAAGCTGGAGGCTGGGTCCCCATCAAAATCTATGGCGAAGGAACTTTGTATGTGGTAGAGAGACAAACCTGTGTCTGCTCGGGTGGTTCGACGTGCGGCCAAGATTGGGATGCTACCATGCTGGAGAAACCGGCCACGACTCCACCGGTGATAGAGAATGGATCCGCAGGTCGCTCAGTATGGGCGAAAACGGCCGCAGGACTACCGCAGGTAAAGAATGGAGCAGCAGATTCTAAACCAAGATTTCCAAAATAAGATAATAAAATTCCACACACCTCCTCGTATAGGAGGGGAGACTACTATTAATTACCCTATTGTCCTAACACATCATAATACTTCTACACTAGCCCGGGAAGGTCATGCAGATAGGCATCAGAATCACTTGGGCCACACACATATATATATAAAATTTAGATGACGGCATTCAAGGTATGGATTAGATATGCTAGTAGTTGCCTCGGGCTAGTAGCAATTTAGAGGTTGACTGGTAAGATGTTATAACATGTTGTATAAATTAACTAGATCTTCTTTCTTGTTGTCTTAGTTAGTGACCTTTAAAAGTCAATGACAACATTTGATCCATCAGGCAAGAGCACGGGTTCTGTAATGCACTGTTTCCTTTTGATAGGAGAGTATTTGTGCGATCTAATATGAATGCTAACACGCCTCATATTGGTCAAGGAATACTATGAGATTAAAAATACTTGACCCAACATGTAATACTCTATTCACAATGGAGAACCCTTGTATTCTCCGTAGCTTGGACACTCTTATATATACTTGCAATATCACCATGCCATACATGTGTCGGCAAAAGAAAATTCAGGACAGCAGTCCGGTACGTCTAAACATAAATCAATTAAAATAATTATGGATCCCCACATCAGACACAAGGTGAGCAGGATGTCCAACACAGTCAAAACACGTGATATTATTGTTTTTCCTTAGGTTATGACAACTGCAATAGCTCAGATGGTACTTGAAATATTAGGAAGAATTAGTAGCAAACCCAGATGCCATCACATATGACATTCCTCTTGATGAGTATTTGATTGTTGAATGCATGATTTGCTTTTAGATTTTGGTGGAATGATTAACATTTAAGATTTCAAGATTTCAAATCAAAATTTAATATTATGTAATAATAAGATTTGTCAAATGTGGACTAAGTTGATGATTATTTTTATGTGATTATGAGTTATGATTTTGTTAGCAATATAAAATGATAACGTTTTATCTTCCATGCTTGAGCAACAAGTTTTTGTTCTATATTTTTTGGTGTCTTGTGTCAAGTACTATGTTCACGTTATGTTCATGTCCATACTACAAATGTCATACTTCTCATTTTGTTCACGCTGTGTTCATGTCCATACTACAAATGTCATACTTCTCATTTGTTAAGATAAATACGAATCAATATCTCAATTTCCAATGCTGAATGAACTAAAGAATACTTCATCATCATCATTAGTGTTGAGAAAACTTCTTTGATTTGCTGAAACTGATTGTATATAAAGTGATATAGGTCCGCCTTTAATGATTGTATAGAAAAAGGCTATGTATAATTTATGTTTTAATAATACTTGTAGACTGATGATCAACATTGAAAATCTAGTCAAAATTTAAAATCTAGCAAAGTTCTGATGAAATCATCGAATACAAGTCTGAGATTGTTGACTGGGATTTGACGTAGAAATCTCAATAGAAATCTGTCATCGATTACTTGGAAGATATTGAGTCAAGCTATATGTTACAGTTGAATATCACTTGAAGAACACACTGTTAGAAGCCTTTTGTCGAGTGCAAGTCATAGCTTGAAGAAATACTAAAAACAAGATAATAGAACTCTTTCGTCGAATGCAAGTCTGTTACCGATCTCGGAGCGGAAGACCCACCATGGCAGGTGTACACGCGGAGGGGACGCGAGACGCGTGAGACGAATGGTTCGATGGAGAACGAAGGAACCGGACCTATGGTTTAATTTAATTGCGGTGTGCGGTTATCATTTTATGTTTATGTTTTAGGGTTTTGCTTGGGCCCTCACTATATGAGGGGAACTCTTTGTATGTTTGTTTTTCATCTTTGGATCATCTATCTTAGGAGGGGCTGCTCCCCTTGTCTTCCTTCTCCCTCTATTCCTCTCCCTCTCTCTCTTTCGCCGGTTCGAAACCCGCCCGCTGTCGTCGCCCAGCGTCAGCCAGATCGTTAGCCAGCCGCTGTCGCCGCGCCTATCAGCCAGCCGATACCCGCCCGCTGTCGCCGCCGCGGTCGCCCAGCGTCAGCCAGATCGTTAGCCAGCCGCTGTCGCCGCGCCTATCAGCCAGCCGATACCCTAGGCGGTATCAATTTGGTCCGACCTCGCCGTCCCGCCCGCCTTCGCGCCGCCGGTCGCCGTAACCTCTGCTACCATAGCCCCCAACACCCGCTCGCAGGACAACCTTGATGATAACGACGCTACCCGGAGCCGTCTCGACCGCCATGACGAGCGCCTCGACGCTTTCAAATCCGCCCTCGACTCCCAGAAGTCCTCCATCGACAACATCGCCGCCGGCCAAGCCCTCTTACTCAGCCGCCTCGACGCCTTAGCGGCGCTACCACACTTCTCCGGCCCGTCAGGCTCGGCGTCCCCTCACGACGCGGCCTCCATCCTGGGCATGCCTCCGCCGCTCTACCCTCCCGCACCGGCCATCGCCGATGCCCCCGCCGGCCGCCCGCCCGCCCCTCGCCCTCGATATCCCCTCCTTCTCCGGGGTGGATCCGTTAGGGTGGGTGGCTAGAGCGGAACAGTTTTTCGACCTCAACAACACCCCGCTGGGGGACAGGGTGAGCACCGCCATCGTCGGTCTGGACGGATCCGCACTGCATTGGGCGCGTTGGCTACGCCAAGTGCAGCCCCTTATTTCCTGGAACGAGTTCAAACAAGAAATGGTCAGCCGCTATGAATCCCGTTACACAGGATCCGCGGTGGAGCGCCTTTGCACAACACGCCAAACGTCCTCTGTAGACAGTTACATTGATGAATTCATCGCTCTCGCCACACAGGTTCCGGGCCTGCCGCCCGATCACTACCTGGGGTTCTTCCTTCAAGGCCTATTGCCCAACATACGCTCCCGGATCCGTACACATCACCCTCGGACAGTCTCCGACGCCCTGGAGTTAGCCCGGGCGGTTGAAGCCGATTTGGGCACCCGTCCGTGGTCGGGCGGGGGCCACCCTCCTACTCGTCCTCCTGCGCATCGGGAAGTGCAACCTCGGCCACCGCCGGCGGCTGGCCACCGTCCGCCGCGACCGGACAACCCCCACCGTCTCTCCAACAATGACTACAATAAACTCCGTCGAAAAGGCCTGTGTTTCCGATGTCGTCAGCCATACTCTCCTCACCACGTCTGCACCGTCAAGGAATTCCACGCAATTATTGGGGATGGCGACCTCGATAGTCCCGAACTGGGAAGCGACGAGTTCGACCCTCCGACGGATACATCTCCAGGGGAGACGGAGGGGGCACCCCTCAATGTTCTGGACCTTCCATTTTACTCCGTGGGGGGCCTCACCGGACCGCAGACGATGAAACTCGCGGGGGAAATTCGGGGCCGTCCCGTCATCATCATGATTGATAGTGGAGCTAGTCATAATTTTCCCTCGGCCTCGGTGGCGCGTGACCTCGACCTTCTCATCACGCCCTCCCCCACATTTTCGGTGTGTTTGGGGGATGGCCGTCGCCGACCGACGCTGGGCCAGTGTTCGGACGTCTCTCTTTCCCTCGGCTCGGGCACTTTCACGGCGGACTTCTACATGTTCGACCTTGGCGGCATCGACGCGATCTTGGGCGTCGCATGGCTTCAGACGTTAGGGGATGTCCGTGTGAATTGGGCCAGCCGTATGATGGTGTTCCAACACCAGGGCCGCCCCTGTCGCTTGGTGGGCGACTCGACTCTCCTCCGTTCACCGATTTCATGCCGAGCTCTCAACCGCGTCACGGACGTGGACTTCTCCGCGTGCTTATGGGTTGTGGAGGCCACCCAGCCGGACAGCTCGCCTGTGGCACCCGCGGTTCAGCTTCTCCTGGACGAGTTCGCGGACATCTTCGCACCGCCCCGGGGCCTTCCGCCGGCACGACCGACTGATCATGCAATCGTGCTCCAACCGGGAGCGGCCGCAGTCTCGGTGCGCCCCTACCGTTACTGCCACGCACAGAAAGATGAGATGGAGCGTTTGGTTCGTGAAATGCTGTTAGGCGGCCTCATCCGCCCAAGTGCCAGTCCGTTCTCTAGCCCGGTCCTCCTCGTTCGCAAGAAGGACGGGAGTTGGCGGTTCTGCGTAGATTACCGGGACCTCAACAAAGTCACCGTTCCGGATAAATATCCCATCCCCGTCATCCAAGAACTCCTCGATGAGCTCCACGGCACCGTCTACTTCACCAAGCTGGATCTCCGGGCCGGTTACCATCAAATCCGGGTCCGTCCCGAGGACGTTCCGAAGACGGCGTTTCGAACACACGACGGGCACTTCGAGTTCCTGGTCATGCCATTCGGCCTCAACAATGCGCCGGCCACATTTCAGGCTACCATGAATGATATTTTTCGGCCGGCCCTCCGTAAGCATATTCTCGTCTTTTTTGATGATATTTTGGTATTCAGTCGCTCTTGGCAGGATCATATACAGCACCTTCGTGAGGCGTTCGTGACCCTCCGTCAGCACAACCTAGTGGTCAATCGCAAAAAGTGTTCTTTCGGCGCCACCAAAGTCAGCTACCTCGGCCACACCATCTCGGCCGACGGCGTCGCCATGGAGGAAGACAAAATCCAGGCGGTCCTCCATTGGCCCACGCCCTCCTCCCTCCGCGACGTGCGGGCATTTTTGGGGCTGACCGGCTACTACCGGAGGTTCATCCAGAACTATGGGAGTTTGGCGCGTCCTCTCACTCAATTGTTGAAGCTCTCGGAGGAGGGCCCGTTTTCGTGGCCGCCGGCGGCCATGGCCGCATTCGCCGCCCTCCAGGCGGCCCTCGTCCAAGGACCGGTTTTGGCAATGCCGGATTTTCAGAAACCGTTCGTGGTGGAATGCGACGCCTCGGGGACGGGCGTGGGAGCGGTGCTGATGCAGATGGGACGGCCGGTGGCCAACTACAGCCGCGCATTCTCGGCCTCGGTGCGGAGCCGCTCGGCCTACGAGAACGAACTGATGGCATTGGTCCTCGCGGTCCAACACTGGCGGCCGTATCTCTTGGGCCGGCATTTTGTGGTTCGCACGGACCATCACAGTCTTCGCTATTTGTTACAGCAAAAAATAGCGACGCCGGCGCAACAACTATGGGTGGCCAAATTACTGGCATTCTTTTCATGGCGTCAAGTCGTACCAAGGCGAGCCCCGACCGCCTTGACGCTTAGACGACAAGGCGGACGCCTAGGCGACAACAAGGCGAGCAAATGCAAGAAGTCATCATAATTTTTTTTTTACAAACAAATGAAGATATAGACAGCGGTTATTATAATAACCGCTGTCTATAGTGTCTGTCAAGTGACTATAGACAGCGGTTATTATAATAACCGTTGTCTATAGTCACTATAGACAGCGGTTATTATAATAACCGCTGTCTATAGTCACTGTCAAGACAGCGGTTATTATAATAACCGCTGTCTATAGTCACTATAGACAGCGGTTATTATAATAACCGCTGTCTATAGTCACTTGACAGACACTATAGACAGCGGTTATCATAATAACCGCTGTCTATAGTCCAATTTTTTTTTTTTTTACAGATAAAAGAGAACCATCATTCAGCATTCTACACAGATTTTATTCAGCATTCACTACACAGATTTTATTCATTAATACATCCAAAATGAACAAGGCAACCTGCAACCAGCATGAAGAAAAGAATACATTGAAAAGCAAAACTCACTAGATATAGCAACATGTAAATCTAAAGTTTGACACATTGAAAAGCAAAAGAAAAGAATACATTTCATAAATATAATATAAACAAGCCCAAGTTTCAAACTTGACATATCCAATATCTTGAGATCTAAATGAACATTGTTTTTAGATCAATTAGAATCATCATCTAGTAAATCATTATTGGCATTGCAGGTGCTGGGTTGGTTTGAGGCACTTGTCATTTGGCCATAATTATCTACAACATCTTCATCATCATTTGCAACTCCAAAGTGATCTAAATCTTCATCCCCTTCAGCTATTATTTCAAGATTAGCTCCACTTCGTAAATTTCTAGCCCCGGTTCCAACAGCTCTCTCTACATCTTCCCATGTGAGATCATCATCATCAAATACTAGAGTATCATCTGGTTTGTTTATCATCCACTCATTACTCCAATCTAGCTCATCAAGCACTAAAGGGTTGTAATTTCTTCCCTTTTCACGTCTTTCTTGAAATCGTGCTTGTAGACGACGATTGTATTGGATGTATACCAGATCATTAAGCCTTTGATGCTCCAATCTATTCCTTTTCTTTGTGTGAATCTAAAACAACATAATTGCAAACTAGTTAGTACTACTTACTACTTAGTACTTAGTAGATATTTGTAAATAATTTTAATTTTATATGTATATTGATTATTGAATATTTGTATACTTACAAACTCAAAAGTACTCCAGTTGCGCTCACAACTAGAAGAGGAACAACATAGGCCAAGTATGCGCAATGCTATCTTTGTAAGTTCAACATTCGGTCCTCCATGTGCACCCCACCAATCCACTATTTATTTAAGACGAATATAAATTAGTTAACAATTAACATACATATAGTTTAAGAAAATATAAAAACGTAATCAATACTTACTTGGATTTAAGGTGGTTCGTTGCCTAATAGCCATAGGCTTTCCAAAACTATTTCGAGATGCTTTATAGTTAGTGCCTTGTTCTGCGATCTTGTCTTGCAAGTGTTGATCGGGCACTAGTCTTGCAATAACGTCATTAAAAGCATCTTGAAATTTCCAAGCATCATCATTATGTTTTTCCTCATATTCAAAATATTTGCTTGGATTTAAAAACAAAGCCGCCCCATACAATTTTTGCTCCATTTGATTTGTCCACCTATTTTCAACAATGTCGATAATATTTTTATATAACCTTTCTTTATTATCAAAATGTTCTTTGATCCTTTGTTTTGCCTCTTCCATTGCCACATAAACCTCAGGCATAGCTGGTCTTTCATCTCCATCTACTAACCGCAAAACAGACATCAATGGCTTTCCTCCTTTGAGGCAATCTCTTACTCCATTCCAAAAGACAGTTGAAAGTATTACTTCAACAACTTGTTTTCCGGCTTCCGTTTTTGCCAAATTAGCAGCATTCCACGAAGGCGAGACAAAGAATAATTTCAGCTTCTCCTCATGCTTAAGCACACTTTGTAGAGTAAGGAATGATGTTGCAAATCTAGTCACTGAATGCCTCACTAGATCACCACCTATTGTACTCCTTACTGCATCAAGTAAACGAGTGTGCCTGTAGATGAAATTTGTAATCATTCTTGCCTTTTTTATCACAATTTTGTTTTGTCGAAGCTTTCCAATGTCTTCTAGCATGAGATCAATGCAATGAGCTGCACAAGGAGTCCAGAATAGAGTGGGTCTTCTCTCCATTAAAATTCTACCCGCTGCCTTGTAATTTGAGGCATTGTCAGTCACTACCTGCATACAAGTATACAACATAAGTACATAACTTTGTATATATCTATAATCTATACTCTATAGTTGTAAACCTTTGAACATGAAATACTATGTTCAATTTACCTGGACAACGCAATCTGTTCCAATCTCTCTAATCTTACTATCAAGCAACTCTGATAGCATTGTAGCATCTTGAATATGACCGGATGCATCTACGGAACCCATAAAATAAGTTCCCTCTGGACAGTTGACTAGGAAATTTATCAAATGTCTCCCTCTCCTATTAGTCCAACCATCTGACATAAGAGTGCAACCGTATCTCCTCCAATATGCTTGATATTTTGTCCTCATCTCGCTAACTTTCTCTTTTGTGTTTAGTAACAAAGGAACCCTTAAATCATGATAACTAGGGCCTTTATAACCAGGCCCATATTGTCCAACTGCTTCAAGCATGATTTCAAAACTTCGTGCCTTTGCAGCATTGAATGGAATTCCACATTCATAGAACCAATCAACAACATACCCATCAACTCTCTTTTTCTCTTCAGGAGATCTAAAACATCTCTCAATAGTTGTTTGTGCAGGACCTTTAACACGCCTATCATCAACAACATCTTCAGGTGCACGTCTCACATGAGCATCCATAGGGCCTCTCTTTTGTGGAAGGTGGATTACTTTTCTCTTTTTGGCCCCTGTCCCAGAACTTGGGACAAATGAAGATTTAGCTGTAGATAGTGCCGGGGATACTTGTGATTGTGAACCTAACAACTCAACTTCTTGTTCACTCTCATTATCATCATCAGCATTCAAATCGACCTTGTCCTTTTTTTTGTCATTTAGAGCTGCATACATTTCAGTTGCTATGACCGAAGTAGTCTTCATACATTTTGATACATCACCATACCCGCCACACAAGTGTTGTTTCAACCTTTTGATTCCACCTTTAATCAACCGATCACACAAATTACATTTAACTGTATTTTTATCCTTTATGTCGGGCCAATGCCCATACTTCCATCCAGGATCCTTTGACTTTGCTTTTCTTTTAGGGTCAATTTTTGGATCAAGATCATTGCTATCAACGGATGGAGCAAGACTGTTGTTGTTTAGGTCCTCCATCTTTCACAAACTACATCCATAGAAAGAAGAGTTATTCAAAACATAACAAAGTGAATAACTACTAAATAGTTCTAAAGCTAAATAAATCATCATCCAACACATAAAGTTAAGTAATAACTAATAAGTAGGTTCAATCACCATAAACAATTACACAATTAGTTCATACATCATACTATCATAGACAATTACACAATTACATTTGATTAGCAATAAGACAAAATATGTTTCTACTTTCTAACTTTCAATCGTTTTTCCTGTCGCACATGTATTGATTATATAATCACAAATCTTATTTCGAATATTATCTATTTTCTCAGGCGAAAATTCATTCACTCCATCATAGATCTGCAATAAAAACAAAAATATTTGTTAAAATAAATTCAACACAATTATTATCATGTATGAAACTATATGCAGTTAACTTACCCTTGATGGCATTGTCGTACTGCTCCTAAGAGCATCAACTATGTCAATCATGTAGCACATGATATAATACCCACATTGAATACTATCGGGTTGTTTATGGCACTAAATAAATAAACAAATGGTAAACATTAGAATTTAGAATTGTAAATAACATATACTCATATAGGTTATAGCTTACCGACTTCCACCGTAAAACCTTTGGTTTTAGAAATTTGAGATTCCGGTCCTTTGCCAAATCCCTTAATGCACTTCATAAAATATTAAAAAAAAATTAGTTTACAGCCGAATCTAAATTTCAAATAAGAATTAGGAAATATACTAATTAATAAACTTACAGTCCAATGACATTTTTAAGATCATCACGAATGTCATTATTTAAAGGATCAAGCCAATAAATTGTATTTTTATCGTAATCAAGAATCGCCAACATCCAATGTACTCTGTGTAACAAATAAAATCATTAATAAGTAATAACTTAATTAGAATAATAAATTGCAATAATTATTGATACTTACTCTTTATGATATGGCAAAAATAATAAAGAATCCGGTTGTAGTTGAGCAAGCCTTTTTTTTAGCTCTTCTGATCGTGATTTAATATGATCCTTGGCATACTTATCATTCAAAGCAAAAATTGATGTCGGATTATGAAAATATACATTTCTATTGTATCTAAACTTGTTTAGTTGTGAATCTATGTACCTGTAAAAAAACATGTAAATTCATAATCAATATATATATTAACTAAAAATCTTAGGTTTGTAATATTTGATAATCATTACTCACCCAATACATGATAATATGATGTTAACTCCAATCTTTTCCATATTAAGAAAATCAAACAACTCTGAAGCTTCAAAGTATGTACATGTTGATTCTGTAGTTCCAAATACATTTTGATGTAATACCAGAGTTATTATTTTGTCCTGTGTCGCCATCATCTTAATGAAATTGGGTAACAAGACCATGACATCATTGGCATTCTGTGGATGTGATGTTTCAGGCTGATGTGACGTTTCGGGTTGATGTGATGTTTCAGGCCCTTGTGAGGCTAATACAAGTGGCTGCTGACAAACCAAAAATAGCAAGTTAACTATAAATAAAAGTATAAAGATAACATGATATTTCATAAAAGTATAAATAATTAAACATAAATACATAATAATACCTGAGACATGTTTTGAGATGTTTCAGTTCTAGAACCAAATAAGCGCATAAGTTCATTGATTTGATTTTGCATGTTATCCAGCTCCGTTTGATGCGCTTGTTGTTGTTGGTTTAGTTTGCTCTGAAAGGTCTGCTCATGTTGGCTCAATCTTTCTTGAACAATAGATTCCACATCTTTAATATGAGCTATTGCTCTCTCCTTCCGCTTATCATTCTTGAAAAAACTTGTAATGGTGGAAAACTTGCCACCAGCTCTTACTCTGCCCGGATGTTCCTTGCCTAAAACAGATGCAAGGATGTCATCCCTTCCCTGTGGCACTGATGCAGAAGACTGAGACTCTTGGCTCGAGACCTCATCCTAAGTGAAATCAAGAAATATTAATGCAAATGATGTAATGAAAATTTACAAATGATGAAATGATAATTTAAACACACAATTCTAGCTGCCAAATCAGCTGCATCTTGACTAATGTATTCACCAGTCTTTCTTTTGTGACCGGCTTTCCATAGCTCCGCACGTGAAAGTGGTGCATTTGAACCTTGTTCAATCTTGACAATAAAATGCAAATAAATTATCATTTATATTATTGAGAAAACCAAGTTTTAAAACAAAATATATGAGAGAGAAGTAGAGAACTAAATAGTAAATACTAATACCATCCTTTTTTCTAATCCAGAATAACCCATTCTGGAAGTAGTATGAAACGACTTTTGTGCTTTTGCTCTCTCTGAATTAGCTTTACTTTTCTCCTACACAAATAAATATCTGTTAATACTTAATACGTAGAGTAGAATGCTATAAAACATTGAGTTTATTAAAAAAACATAACCATATATTCCGGAGTGGTGCGACTGTCGACAAAAACTTTCCAATCGTCGGGAGTTATGAAATTATACTTGATAGGAACATTGTAACGATGCTCCAAATCAACATCCTTTACATAGGTGACATACAGTTTGGATTTCCAAGACCTCCAACTTTCACCCATGCTTTTCATTAATTGAGGGCGAACACCATCAACATTATCAAAATAATTCTGAAAATAATAGACAATATTAATTAATAATTAACTAAAAAAACACAATTATGTAATCAATAAAAATGAAATTACGTACATTTACTTCTTGCCACATTCGTCCTTTTAATTTGTTTATCAACTTCCTTCCATCTAGCAAATGTAACTGGCACATGCATCCTCACAAGAGAACCAATTAAACTCATCAATTTATTATACTCAGGCCCGGGAATAATGTGGCCATCATCACTAACAAAAATATAAAGCTTCTTCCCCTCTACTATAAGCTTATTCAATCCGTACATCTTAGTGTAGCCTCTTGTTGACTTTGATGAAGATCCTTTATCAGTCATTTTCCTGGAATAAGAAAACCCTACAAAAACCCTAAACAATCCAAAACACCTAAACAAAATACTTAAAAAACAGCAATAATATTGAGGTAAATAAAGAACCATAAAACAAACATATAACTGTCGTAGATAAACAAAGAGTATGCTTGGCAATCACACATATAAATAAAGCAAAAAACCTAATCCACAAACAGTGAATCGTAAGAAAAAAGAAACCCTAAACCACAAACAAGAACTTGGAAATTATATGAGCAAGTAAAAAATCGTAAGGAGGAGTTAACGAACCAAAGGAGATGAGGATCTTTGAAAAAATCGCCGTTAGGGTTTTCGCACAGTCGAAAGTCGAAACAGAGCAGAAGCGAGTAAAAGGTAAAAGGTAAAATGTCGGGGTTAAACTGATAGTTTAAATGTATATTAGACAGCGGTTTATATATAAACCGCTGTCTATTGTATCATTCCTGGTACAATAGACAGCGGTTTATATATAAACCGCTGTCTATTGTATCATTCCTGGTACAATAGACAGCGGTTTATATATAAACCGCTGTCTATTTGTACTATAGACAGCGGTTTATATATAAACCGCTGTCTATTCCCCTATTATTCGAAAAAAAATAAAGCGGCCGTCGCCATGTTTCCAATTGGCCGACTGGACGCCTAGGCGTCGCCTAGGCGACGCCATGATAAAAATGATTACTGGGGTACGATTTCACTATCGAGTTCCGTCCCGGCAAGACGAACCGCGCGGCAGACGCATTATCCCGCCACCCACAGGCAACCGAACTCACGGCCCTGTCCCGACCCGTCTGGGAAGACGCCGCAACCCTTCAGCGGGAGGCAGAACAAGACCCGCACTTAGCAGCCATCCGGACGGCCCTTCTCGCCAACCCGACTGCCCACCCACCGTACTCCTTGGTCGGCGGTCGCCTGTTTCATCGGGGACGCTTGGTGATTTCAGCCACCTCCGCGTGCATACCGCGATTGTTGGATGAGTTCCATTCTACCCCTTCCGGAGGCCATGCGGGTGCGTTCCGCACATACCGGTGCCTGGCGGCTTCTCTTTACTGGCCGCGTATGTTACAGCAGGTGAAGGCTTATGTGGCGGCCTGTTTGCCGTGCCAAAAGGCCAAATACGAAGCGATGTTCCTGAGCGGCCTGTTGCAGCCCCTACCGATTCCGGAGCGGATCTGGGAGGACATTGCCATGGACTTCGTCACGCGGCTTCCCCGTTCGAATGGGTTTGACTGTGTGTTGGTGGTCGTGGACCGCTTCACGAAATACGCCCACTTCGTTCCTCTCCGCCACCCGTATACGGCGGCGACCGTCGCCGACAGCTTCATCTCCGACATCGTTCGTTTGCATGGATTTCCCCGCTCCATTGTCAGTGACCGCGACCCCATCTTCCTCAGCAGCTTCTGGACCTCCCTATTTCGGTAGCAAGGGACGCGCCTCCGTATGAGTACAGCTTACCATCCTCAGTCGGATGGCCAATCGGAAGTGCTGAACAGGTGTCTTGAGACGTACTTACGCTGTTTCATCGGCGAACGACCGGGTACTTGGGCCAAGTGGCTCTGCTGGGCAGAGTACTCTTACAACACGGCCTATCATCATGCGGCCAACACATCTCCGTTCGAAATGGTGTACGGCTGGCCTCCTCCATCCGTGCTCCGACATCTCCCCGGCGAGTGCCCTGTGGCAAGCTTGGCCGACCATCTCCACGACCGGGATATCATTCTCGACAGCCTGAAGCATCACCTTCGCCGCGCCCAAGCGAAGATGTTATCCTTTGCAAACAGGAAGCGCCGGGACTTGACATTCCAAGTGGGCGAAAAAGTGTTCCTCAAACTGCACCCCTACCGCCAACTGACCCTCGCACGCCGCCCGTGTCCGAAGTTAGCGCCCCGTTTCTACGGGCCGTTCGAGATTATTAGCCGCATTGGGGCCGTGGCGTACCGCCTCCGTCTGCCTGCCAACAGCCGCATTCACTCGGTGTTTCATGTGTCACAGCTATGACGGGTCGTTGGCGACCACCCCGTCGTGGACCACATTCCGGCCGACCTCGACTACTCCGGGTCCGAACCACTCTATCCAGAAGCTATTCTCGGCCGTCGACACCACCGCCCGGGGGACACCACCCAAGAAGAGATCCAAGTAGCTTGGCGCAACCGACCGACCACCGCCGCCACGTGGCTCCTTCGGGATGACTTTCGCCGCCAGTTCCCCGATTATTGCCTTGAGGACAAGGCCAATTTCCCAGATGGCGGTATTGTTACCGATCTCGGAGCGGAAGACCCACCATGGCAGGTGTACACGCGGAGGGGACGCGAGACGCGTGAGACGAATGGTTCGATGGAGAACGAAGGAACCGGACCTATGGTTTAATTTAATTGCGGTGTGCGGTTATCATTTTATGTTTATGTTTTAGGGTTTTGCTTGGGCCCTCACTATATGAGGGGAACTCTTTGTATGTTTGTTTTTCATCTTTGGATCATCTATCTTAGGAGGGGCTGCTCCCCTTGTCTTCCTTCTCCCTCTATTCCTCTCCCTCTCTCTCTTTCGCCGGTTCGAAACCAGCCCGATGTCGCCGCCGCTGTCGCCCAGCGTCAGCCAGATCGTTAGCCAGCCGCTGTCGCCGCGCCTATCAGCCAGCCGATACCCGCCCGCTGTCGCCGCCGCGGTCGCCCAGCGTCAGCCAGATCGTTAGCCATCCGCTGTCGCCGCGCCTATCAGCCAGCCGATACCCTAGGCGGTATCAAAGTCAAAGCTTGAATAAATCTTGAAGACATATCTTAGAAGCTGATGGTCAAGTAGCTCTTAGAGTTCAAGTGTTATTTCAGTATTGAGGTCCTTTAGAAAGCGGAAGTCGAATACAATTCGACTAATTAAGAAGTTCTGTGTTTCTCTTATTTCAGAACCCGATAGTATAATGGATCTCGACGTTTAAATAAGTTTTTGAGAAGAGAAAACAACGAGAATCCGTTAATCGAATTCCTTTCGACTATGAGTAAGATCTCTGAAAAATGAAGTCTCATTCAAAGCCTCCTAGATGTCGAACATCGAACGCAATTTGACGATTATGTGGAATTTGAAGGATTTTTTTTTGCAAGAATATACTCGTTGGAAAAATGATTATAGATGCTTGAAGAAGTCCAAGCAATTTAAGGAAGAAGATTTCTGACATGATATCATTCTTTTTCAGAGAAATCTGTATAAAGAAACACATCGTTTGTCTTTTCTTAGAAAAGATTGATTTAAATATAAGTATATATTCTTATTTTCTTTCCTTACTACAGTAATTATAAATCTCTCTTCCGGTTCTCTCAAACCCTAATTCTCTCTCTCTCTCTCTCGTTTTCATACTAAGAAGGCACAAGAAAGAGAAAACAGTTTTAGACTGAATCACTCTAAGTCCGTTGCTAACAAATCTCAATCTTCATTTGAGATTTTCTTTGTGGAAAAGTTCATCACTTCAAGCTGTCGTAAAAGAGTTCTAAGAATATCTCAAAAAGATTCAGTGGTTCGAAGTATCTCCTTATGAAAAGACTTAGGCCCAATGAAAGACAGTGAATTCTGATTGAGATGGAAAAGAGGGCGTACACGAATTTTGGGAAACTTGTATAACTTTGTTCATCTCTATAGCTTAAATTTACTTTTTGCATTGTGTTTGTGTTTTTTTGCCTTAGTTTATGATATTGTTTGTGATTTTGTGAGTGCTGCGGGTGAAATTTTTGTATATACTATTTACCCTTTTCTAAAGTGTAATCGCTTAATATTCTCTTCTATTCCACACTTTCAAATACCCTTATCCCAATTATTTGATATCATATGGGATGGATAAAGGTGATCAAATTAGGAAAGGGAACTTAACAAATTTATCACATTTATATTGGACAAAAGTTGAGTTTATATTGACTCTCTTTTTTGTGTGCCTTTAATTAAATAATGTTTTTTGGATTTTATGCTAATAAATTCCTTTCTTATGTACTATATTCAAGCTCTGTAAATTAGCAAATCAAGAATGGCACAACTAGTGGCTGATATAAAATTAAACATAATCCAACACTTATAAAAAGAAAAAGTATATTAGCATGATTAACTTTTTTTTTAGAGGAGGCTTATCTCTAGTGTATAAGTGAGAAGCCAAATCCCTTTATACTTCTCACTCTAGACACATTTTCCCGCCATGAACCATAGTCTACATTTATATTTTCCCAGGAGATTCTGGTTTCTACCACCTTAAAGAATTTTTTGGTGGAAAACTGGCTAATAGAGATTTGTTTGGAGAACTTACTGATATTTGATACTTTATGTCAGTGACTTGTACAGTAACTAAAAATGATAAGATTTAGTTTGTATAAATTTAGTAGTTAAAATTCCTATGCATCATTTCGATTTTGTATATATTGACTTTTCTATCTGTAAAGGGTGATATTGATAGGAGTTCATAAGGTAGCTTCAATGTTAGGCTTCATTCACTTTGTGTATGATAAATCCAGGGCTTTTTGGCACTTTGCACCACCATTTCCCCCTCTTTGGCACTTTGCACCCCAATTAATAAATATTGCAGCTTGCACCCCCCATTTGTTTTTTTTGGCACTTTGCACCCTAGGGCATTTTGAACAGGGGCATTTTCGTCTGCAGTGAACCAGCGCTTCATTAAACCCTTTTACCTCAGCCGTCATTCTCTCCTCTCATGCGACCTCCCAAGAGTCGGAAATTAATTTCGCCGGAGGCTAGAGCAGGTTTCGCCGGAGGCTAGAGCAGGTTTCGCCGGAGGCTAGAGCAGGTTTCACCGGAGGCTAGAGCAGGTTTCGCCGGAGGCTAGAGCAGGTTTCGCCGGAGGCTAGAGCAGGTTTCGTCGCCGGAGGCACGAGTAGGAAAAAACTCGGTGTGGAGAACATCAATTTCGAACAAAATTGGTGTATATGCCTGTTTATTACTTAAATCACAGAGAATATGTGATGTAGAACGGCAAATGAGCTGTTTTGGGGTGCAAATAGCATAATTTAAAAATAAAAACATGGTGCATATCGCGAGCAAAAAGAATTGGGGGTGCAATTGGTCAACTAAAAAAATCTGTGGTGGAAAACACAAGTTTATGGACCTCGGTACCCATCTTGACTGAAATATCCCTGTTCAAATTGCTCTAGGGTGCAAAGCGCTAAAAAAATCAAATGGGGGGTGGTGGTGCAAACTACAATATTTATTAATTGGTGGTGCAAAGTGCCAAAGAGGGGGAATTGGGGGGGGGGTGCAAAGTGCCAAAAAGCCTAAAGCCAGCCAAGCCACAATTTAATCATGATACCAATATATATTATATGTGCCCGGTTACTGAAACTATAGTTGCCCAGCCATAAAAAAATCAATCAAATACTATATATATATGAAAATGTTGTAAATAAATTTTTTTGAGTTTCTTGTAAAAGGAATTTCATCGTAAAACTCCTGTAAAAATTTCGTCAAGTGGGACAAAGGGTCGCGATCCCGCGAAGGCGAGCCAACTCCAAAACTGTCCTCAGATCGGATTGCAGGTTGCAACTCCCCTGCATGAAGCCAGACTAACTATAAGAAATTGCCTGAAGAAGTGAAGAGAGGAAGAATGCTGACAAGGAATTGCCTGAAGAAGTTGCAACTTTCTTTGCTAGAGAACATTCTTTCTTTGCAACTTTCGGGCAATTTCTTTCTTTTAGAAGCCATCATCAACCTTCTTTGGTAGAGAACATTCTTTGGAAGAAATTGCCTGAAGAAGTAAAAGTAACATTCTTCCTTGTCAACTGCTTTTAAGTGGGATTATGTATGAAAGCATTCATTGGAAGGTTGATGATGGCTCCTGTTTTGGTGATACCATCTAAGGATTTCAATTATACATGGAAGAGTTATTGTTTATGCCTCCAGACAATTGAATGATGTAGAGAAGAATTATCCGACTCATGAATTGGAGTTAGCAGCAGTAGTGTTTGCGCCGAAAATATGACAACACTACTTATATGCGGTTCGTGGTTAGCTTCTAATGTAAGAACACCTAAGCAAGGTATTCTCGAATCCTTATTATGTACATTACTTCAGTAGTCATTGCGGTCACAAACTCAAAAACCTCGCTCTGATACCACTTTATTGTGAAAATATAGCGAGACTACTTATATGAGTGTTTGCATTGAAAATATAGCAAGGTATTCATGTTTGCAACACAATAATGCATAAGCACAATGAATTTTGCATTGAAAATATAGCGAGACTACTTATATGAGGTTCGATGTGAAATTTTCACCTATCATTGAAGTTTGAAGTACATCTGATGCAGGACGAATCTATAGGCGGCGGATTAACGATGCTCTAACCCTACATGCAATGCAAAGCCCAACGGAGAAATCAAAATCAGATAATAAATAATTAAATCACACGCATATGACTTTAGCAGTAGCAAAATAATTCTTTAGAGCAAAGCAAACTTAGGTTTTCCTCTACATGGAGGGCCAAAGCAAGAGCGCACGGCGGATAGTTCTTGTAAATCACAAAATAATCTAGAACCAAAGTACTACGATGCTATTTATCCAAACAAGTATAAGCTCACAACACAATATTTAAATGATGAAAACAAAAGTTCGTACAACAAAAAAAAACTCACAAAAGTATGAGGGCTGTCGTAGGAGAGTAGATCCGGCAAGGTGCGACGAGGCGGCGGCTGAAATCTGAAGTTATTTGGCTAGATCTAGAAGGGGGGAGGCTGGATCTGACGGTGGGAAGCGGGCTCGGGCCGAGGGGAGGTAGATCCGGCTATATGGAAGCCGATCCGGGCTGTGGGAAGGTGGATCTTGCTATTTGGAGGTGGATTTCGCTGTGGAAGGGAGATCTGGATGGAGGGCGGCTGATTTGGGCGGTGGATGGTTGGGGTGGCTGAAGGGGGGCCGGCGGCAGGCTGCGAGGGGCTAGAAGGGGCGGCGGCCAACATGGAGGTGGCTGAAACGGGGCGCAGCAGCAAGGAGGTGGCTGGAAGGGGGCAGATGTTGTTTGACAACAACCTGGCTGGGCGGCGGCTAGGGTTTGGAGGGTTATGAAGGTGGCGGTGGAGGGATTTGATGGTGGAGAAAGAGAGCTAGGGGTTACCTTTGGGGAGCGGGAGAAGGCCTAGGAGTCGTCACCTAGGATTCCACGGAGTCGGCACCGTTGAGGATTGCTGGAATTCGGGATTCACAATCTCCAAATTATGCAATAGCTCATGGCAACCCATATACACTCTTATTTATAATAAAGAGATATTAGGGCATCCCACCATCGACGACTATGATTGGCCGGAGATGGGGTATCCCGATTACATAAAAAATAAAGCAAAAATGACAATGTAATATATGAAATAGTGTCGGAACGACGGGCCGGACACATCCGTGGAGTCGGATCATCGATCAGAGTGCGACATATATGGTAAGTAGCCAATCGGCCCCGAACGGGCCCAAAACTTGTCCTCCGCTGCGGGTCCGCGTCTCCGATCCGCATCAACATCTTCACACAATAAGATATAATTCTTCGACAACGAAGTTGGTTAGAGTTTATTAAAGATTATGATGTCGATATACAGTACCACCTTGACAAAGCTAATGTTGTCGCCGATGCGTTGAGTAGAAAAAATATTGCTACCTTATCATTAATGGAGCGGTATGATAGAAATCCTCCCTGTTCTGACACAAGAAGATAAACATTCACATTTATTTCGGATGCAAATTCAGTACTCGATTAAAGAAAGAATTCTGAAAGCAATGTCTCTGGACCTATTCCTCGCAAGTTCAACTTCCTCTCCTTTCTCTCCTCTGTTTGATACCGTTGAAACTGGGCATTTCCTTCTTCGTTGACGGCGATTGGCTACATCGATTGGGTGTTTGCCACTGTTTCTGTGCGGCTTTGGAGCGAAGAAGCTTCATCTTCTTCTCCTCCTTTCACTGTATGCGTCTTCTTCTCCTTCTTCCTGTCATCTTCTTGTAGTGGTTGGGAATAAAATTTGTGCTGGAATGAATTTCATGCTGAAATCTTTGATGAGGTTTATGAAATTTCTTCTCCTCCCTCTCTTTTTTCTGTCTTCTTTATGTGGTTTATGATGTCTGGTTTCTATTTGGGCATTGAAATTTCCTTCTAATTCTAGCTGGGGTTTGTGCATTCTTTTAGGGTGAATATATGGCTGGTTGCCGCTGGTAGTTTGGGGGCTCTTAGATTGATTCTATATGTTGGAATCTCAATGGTTTTCTTGTTGATTTCTGCTTTCTCTACATAAGCTATACTACGATTATGCCGATTGGGAGTAAATGAGTTACTGTATTATGCATAAATTTTGAAAATTTTTGTTACGCCCCCGGACGAGGCCCGTTTATTTGGGCATCAGTACAAGCGAAGGCAAAGGCACGTTGAAGGAGACAACGGGGCTGAACCAAGCGGTTCAGCCCCCTCTTACTGAAATCGGCCAAGGGGGGCTGAACCGGTTTCGGTTCAGCCCCATGGGGGCCGGCCGGCCCCTTGCTGGCCGGTCCGGGGTCCGGTATAAATATACCCGGACCCCTCTTTTGGTTCTTATGCAATCTATGATCAAGGTATTTCCCTCTTCTTCCTCCTAACCCTAATTTCTCTCTAGCCGTTATTAGCTTCCTTCCTCTTTTCTCCCTCTTTTAGAATTTCGTTCATAACATTTGGTATCAGAGGATCTCCTCCGCCATGGTTACCACTCGCACGCAAGAGGAAATCGCGCGGTTGGAAACCCTAGAGGAAAATTTTGCGGGGTTGTCCGATTCAATGGAACACATGAAGACATCGATGGAAGAACGCATGGACGCTCGCATGGATGAAATCAAAGCACTCTTGGTGCAAAATCTGAGAGGAAAAGGGCCGACGGCCGACGAAAACGGTGGATCCGTGCATACGGGATCGGATAACTCCGGATCTCACCCGGAAATTCCGCCGGGCTTTCAAGGAGGAGCGGGACAAGGGCGTAATCCCTGGACGGGGTCGGGACAGCCGCCACGAAGTGTCGGCGAGGCCGGTGGAAGCAGATCGGGCGGGATCGGAGCCGCAATAGGCGGACGCGACTTCAGCGTGGGTCGCGACTTCGGCGCGGGCCTGGGCGAGGCCGGCGGAAGCCGATTAGGCGGGATCGGTGCCGCAACAGGCGGAGACGGTGTCGGAAGGGGCCGCGACTTCGGCGTGGGTTTTTGCGGTCCAGGCGACGTCGGCTGGGGCCGATCCGGCTACGGCGCGGTCGGACAGGGCCGTATGGGCCATGGCGACTTCGGCGGGCCACCTGGAGGGCTCGGTGAGGTTGGAGGCGGCAACATGCCGGCTTTCGGACGGGCGGCTGCGACAGGGTTCCCTCCGGGACACATGGGGGGGCTCCTACCGAACCCTAGGCCGGTTGGACACGGCGGCCATCTGGGACCGGGAGCACCGTGGGTCGGACAACACCAAGTCCACCCGGGTGCGGGTTATGACCAAGGCTGGCGGGGACAAGGCGCACCAAGGGTGTATCTTCCTCCGAAATTAACGCGTATGAATTTTCCAAGTTTTCACGGAGGGGACGCGTTGGAGTGGATTCACAAGGCCGAGTTGTTCTTTAATTATCAGGATGTTCCGGCAGGGCAGTGGGTGCAGTTGGCGTCCTTCCATCTGGAGGGTGACGCGTTCCAGTGGACTCAGTGGTTCCTCAGGGACATAGAGTATGTGCCATGGACAGATTTTGTGGAGGGATTTGTGGCTCGGTTCGGGCCTTTGGAGTACGAGAATGCCGAAGCGACTCTGCAGAAGCTGCGACAGAAGGGGACGGTAACAGAATACCGCACGGAGTTTGAGAAACTGGCAAACCAAGTACACTGGGAGGAAAAGACACTTCAGAGCTGTTTTGTGTCGGGCTTGAAGGAACATTTGCGGGATGAGATTCATGCTTACATGCCACGGAGTCTGAACCACGCTATTAGCTTGGCCCGCATTCACGAGGAGCGGTTCAACAGGCAGCGGACCCGCAACTCCGTGAAGTCTGCTACCACGCCGGCGCCAGCCCGGAGGGAATCGGTGGGGGCCGCCGGGAAACCGACGGTGACACGACTTTCATGGGGCGAGCTGCAGGCGCGGAAGGAGAAGGGACTTTGTTTCAACTGCGATGAGAAATTTACGCCGGGTCACAAATGTCAGAAGATCCAAGTGTTTATGCTCCACCAGGAGGAGGAGGACGAGTTGAGTTCGGAGGAGCCTGATCTAGAAGGGGACTTGGATCTGACGGAGCTTGGTGTTTCGGTGCATGCCATGGAGGGGTGTAGCCCCCCACCGCTCACCATGCGGCTCGGGGGGAGGGTTTGACGGGAACGGGTGACCATCCTGGTGGACAGCGGGAGCACTCACAATTTCATTCATCCGGAGGTTGCTCAGAGGGTGGGGCACGTAGTGGATACCGGGGCTGCCTTCCAGGTCATGGTAGCGGATGGCAGTAAATTACAGTGCCAGGGCGTTCTGCGGGGAGTGGAGTTGCGGATGCAAGGCTACGTGGGCCGCACAGATATCTACCTCCTACCCATTCGGGGGTCAGACATGGTTCTAGGGGTTCAGTGGCTACGACAACTGCGGAGGGTTACTTTTGATTGGGATCAGATGACGATGAAGTTTATGCAAGGGGGGCGACTGTTTTGCTTGAAGGGTATCACGTCATCACCTGTGAAGGAAATTGGCCTTCGCAGCTTACAACAGCTTGGAGATACAACGAATTTGATGGCCGTTCTTCTTGGGGTGAGATCAGACGAGGCAGGGCAAGGCGAGGTACCACTCCAGTTGCAGCCGTTGGTTGAAGAGTATGCCGACATCTTCCAGGAGCCGCGTACACTTCCGCCATCACGGTTCCGTGATCATCAGATTGTGCTCAAGACTGGAGTAGAGCCGACCAATGTACGACCGTACAGATATCCACATATGCAGAAGGCCGAGATCGAGCGCAGTGTGCGGGAGATGCTCGATGCGGGCATCATCCGACCCAGCACGAGTTCCTTCTCGGCACCCATCATCCTAGTCAAGAAGAAGGATGGTTCATGGAGGTTTTGTGTAGATTACCGGGCCCTCAACAGTATTACGCTGAAGGATAAGTTCCCGATTCCACTGATAGAGGAGCTGTTGGATGAGTTACATGGTGCGACCCAGTTTACTAAGTTGGATTTGCGATCCGGTTACTACCAGATCCTGATGAAGGAGGAAGACATCCACAAGACGGCTTTCAGGACTCATGATGGTCACTACGAGTTTCTCGTGATGGCCAACGGGTTGACCGGCGGTCCATCCACCTTCCAGGACAATATGAATGAGATCTTCCGAGAGCTTCTCCGCCGATTTGTGCTGATTTTCTTCGATGACATTCTGATCTACAGTCGGACTTGGGAGGAGCATGTGGACCATGTTGCCCAGGTATTCTCCATCCTACGTAAACACCAGTTATTTGCTAAACGGTCGAAGTGCTCTTTTGGACAGGAAGAAGTTGAATATTTAGGCCATCTGGTCTCCGTGGAAGGGGTTAAGGCGGACCCGAAGAAGATTGCTAGTATGGTCTCGTGGCCGCAGCCTCAGACCATTCGGGCCTTACGGGGCTTCCTGGGCCTCACGGGCTACTACAGGCGCTTCGTTCGTGATTACGGGAAAATCGCTCGGCCACTAACACAGCTCTTACAGAAGGATGCCTTTTCTTGGCATGAGGAGGCTGAGGCGGCTTTTCAGGCGCTCAAACAGGCGGTGACAACTACCCCGGTCCTTGCACTTCCGGATTTCGCCAAGGAGTTCGTCGTGGAGACGGACGCCTCCGGAGTAGGGCTGGGAGCCGTCTTGATGCAGGAGGGGCGGCCGATTGCTTTTTACAGCAAAGCTTTGGCTCCCAGGACATTGGGCCTATCGGCTTATGAGAAGGAGATGCTGGCCATTATTCATGCAGTGGCACTGTGGCGGCCATACCTGCTGGACCGTCATTTTAAAATCAAGACAGATCATCAGAGCTTGAAGCACTTCTTGGAACAGCGGGTCTCTTCCCCTCTTCAACAGAAATGGGTGACCAAACTTTTGGGGTACGATTATGAGATTGTTTATCGGCAAGGGAAAGACAATCTGGTTGCGGATGCTCTTTCCAGGTTGCCCGAGGGAGCATTGGCCAGCATATCTGTACCGCGGCTCGAGTCTTTGGATGAGATTCAGGAAGAGGTGCTGCGGGATCCTGAGTTACGAGTTATTCTGGAGGAATTGCGGTCCGCTCGGCCGACCACCCCCGGCTATCATTTGCACCAGGATCGTCTCTACTACCACGGACGGGTGGTCATACCCTCTCAGTCCGCTTGGCGGACGGTGATGATGCACGAGTTCCATTCGACACCGACGGGGGGCCACGCTGGGGTTCTCCGCACTCTGCAGCGGGCCCGGGCTAATGTATTTTGGAAGGGCATGCGGAAGGATATTCAGGCGTTCGTTCGCCAATGTGATGTTTTTCAGCGGCAAAAGTATGAGACCACTTCTCCTGCCGGGCTCCTTACCCCCCTAGAGATTCCACACCAGGTCTGGGATACGGTCTCCATGGATTTTATTGATGGGCTACCTCGCTCGAAGGGTAAATCGGTTATTCTGGTGGTTGTGGACAAGTTGTCCAAGTACTGTCACTTCATTGCGCTGAGCCATCCGTACACGGGGGAGTCGGTGGCCACTTTATTTGCTCGGGAGGTTGTCCGCTTACATGGCATTCCTCGGGCGATTATCTCGGATCGGGACCCTACTTTTGTTGGCAATTTTTGGCGGGAGCTTTTCCGCTTGCAGGGGACTTCTTTGCGCTTCAGCACAGCTCACCACCCGCAGACGGACGGTCAGACGGAGGTCGTAAATCGGAGTGTGGAGACATATCTCCGCTGCTTCGTTATGGAGGAGCCCCGTACCTGGACGAGTTGGCTACATTGGGCCGAGTACTGCTTCAACACATCCTATCACTCGGCGAGCAAGCTCACCCCATTTGAGGTGGTGTACGGCCGACCTCCACCCTCTCTGAGCAGTTATGAGCCGGGCAGCACTGCGGTAGCCGCCGTTGACTGCGCACTCCGCGATCGTGACCGCACGCTCGCCACAATGCGGGAGAATCTGCGGGCAGCTCAGGATCGGATGAAGACTCAGGCAGATAAGCATCGGACGGAGCGGGAGTTTCAGGTGGGGGATGAGGTTTTTCTCAAACTTCGTCCCTATAGACAGCTGTCCGTCGCCCAGCGGACGAATCAGAAGTTGGCACCCCGTTACTATGGTCCCTTCCGGATCACCCGGCGGGTCGGACCCGTCGCTTACACTTTGTCTTTACCAGAGGGGTCGAGAATTCACCCCACCTTTCATGTCTCCTTGCTGAAACGGAAGATTGGCGATGCTGTTCAGGCGAGCTCGGTGCTGCCTGAAGCTACTACTGGGGGCGAGCTGCGGCCGATTCCTGAGGATATTCTAGTGGTTAAGTGGAAGCGCCGAGGCACGGCGTACTGTCCAGAGCTGCTGGTCAAATGGAAGGATCTTTCTCCCGAGCACAATACTTGGGTGGACCTGCTGGAGTTTCGGGAGCTTTACCCCGACTACCAGCTTGGGAACAAGCTGATTTTTGATGGGGAGGGGAATGTTACGTCCCCGGACGAGGCCCGTTTATTTGGGCATCAGTACAAGCGAAGGCAAAGGCACGTTGAAGGAGACAACGGGGCTGAACCAAGCGGTTCAGCCCCCTCTTACTAAAATCGGCCAAGGGGGGCTGAACCGGTTTCGGTTCAGCCCCATGGGGGCCGACCGGCCCCTTGCTGGCCGGTCCGGGGTCCGGTATAAATATACCCGGACCCCTCTTTTGGTTCTTATGCAATCTATGATCAAGGTATTTCCCTCTTCTTCCTCCTAACCCTAATTTCTCTCTAGCCGTTATTAGCTTCCTTCCTCTTTTCTCCCTCTTTTAGAATTTCGTTCATAACAATTTTCATTTGGCCAGCTGGATACCCAGTGGGAGAAATTGGATTTCTCTTCTTGGTGTATACATATTTGATTCATACAGATTTCGGTTTAGGCTTCAATCTAGATCACCCAAGTTTTTCCTTCTCCTTCGGCCACCCCTTAAAATTCGTAATAATCGTTTGATTGAGTCAACGTCGATAGCTATTTAAGATGCAACCCATATTAAAAAGATGCTTAATTTCATGTACTACGGAGGATGACGTCAAAAGATAGGGCCTGATGATGATCCGAAGAATGACAAGGGAAAATAATAGGTGGCGGTAGTTTTTATCTCTTTAATAAATCCTTTATTTGTCGATTATTTTTAGTTAATACATGCATAACTACTTATTTTCACATTCAAATTATTTCATGCATGTGCATACAAATCATTTCATTTAAATTTGTTGAATAATGAAGAATCAAAGCCCACAAAATAACATTTAGTCTTGTTCATTGTACTTGGCCCATGTTAAAGCTCATGTTGTCATCTTCTTTATTAGTCCCACATTACGTATTAAGAGTTTGATTGTAGTTTATCTCCCTATATGTAGGGCATCGCTGTACATTGAAAGTGTGGAAAATAATGGAAATATTAAATTTGTTTCTCATTTTCGTTGTTTCTCACATAGTATCAGAGACAACCGATCCTCAAATTTCTCGCGTGGCTTGAGTTCCTAGTCCTCCGGGCTAGCCCTTCTCTGCGGTCAACTCTTCCAACCGCAGATCTGCTCGCTTCGTGAGGAGTTCTTTTCCTTACTCTCTCCGAGTTGCTCTTCCTCGGTTTGTATAGGCTTTCCCTGCTGCCAACCGGGCCCCACCTAACTGGTGTGCCGCGACCTCTACTTTATAACCGATCTTCTCGCTCTGCTCGCAACCAGCTCTTCCACGATCTCTCCATCGCTGAACTCCCTTCGGTTGCTGGTTCTTGTGATCGCGTTCCCCCTTCTGCTCGCGCCTCTGACCGCTTCGATCCCGTGCTCGCCTGGTGGCTCCGATCTTCTCATTGTTCTGGTCGTTGACCTATGCTCGCCTCCAACTCATGCTCGTTTCCTAGTTGCTTGGCCGCTCAAGTCGCAGCTCCCCTGTTCGACAGAGCTCTGTCTGCTGCTGCTCCTACCCGCTAGTTCTCGTTCGCGCTTGCCGCGTCTGCAAGCCAGTTCGCAGGCTAGATCTTGATCGCCTGTCCGTCGATCTCCTCTGCACTTGCCGCACTCCTCGGCAGTATCAGTGCTCCTGACCGCAAGTGAGAGCACGTTCTCCTGACCGAACGTGACCGCAAGTTCTCCTTCCCGTACGTTCTCCTGACCACACGCCAACTCTTGATCGCCTTTCTCCTCCTGCCGAGCTGCTACTTCTGTCCAGCCCTTAGCTTGTGGTCTGCCGATCATGCGAACTCCTGGGGCTCATTCTAGCTCATGTTCCCGCTCTGAAATCGCCATTCTTCAGGATGAACTCCGGCGCTTGCGGGAGCCAATTGCTCGCACCTCTGGTCCTGTGGCCTCTTCTTTCCATGCCAGCCTTGCGTTTTATCCTCTTGGCTCCTCTTGGATTATGGACTCCGACGCTACCAATCACGTCTCTCCACAAAAACCCTCTCGCTACACCGATGCTCATGTTCCAAAATTTATCACAATTGCGAATGACGCTACCACCCCTGTCTATGGATGCAGAGATCTTGCTGTAACTCCTTCCCTTTCGTTACGCGCTGTTCTTCATGTCCCTGACTCTGCCTTTAATCTCCTCTTTGTTAGTCGCCTTACTCAAGAGTACGATTGTTTCATTACTTTTACCTCATCTTCTTTTGTGGTGCAGGATCGATGGACGCAACATGTTATTGGTACCAGCCGACTGTCAAATGGGCTCTACACTTTGGACATTCCCGCTTCCGTGTTATCCTCGGTTACTTCCATTGACTGACATTGTCGACTTGGCCATGCTCCTCCCCTATCCTTCACAAAGCACTTCCTGATTTTCCGTTTGCTGAGTTTCAATGTGAAACTTGTATTTACGGCAAGCAACACCGATCTACCTTCCCCCCTCATTGCTCTCGCAACTCCGCTCCCTTTGACTTGGTCCACTCGGATATCTGGGGTCCGTATAAAACTGTCAATCTATCTAGCTATCGATATTTTTTGACCTTTATTGATGATCATTCTCGTGTCACCTGGTTATATTTACTGCGTGATCGCTCTGAGGTGTTGCCATGCTTCCGCTCCTTCCTCGCAGAAACTCATACTTAGTTTTCACGCTCCATTAAAATTCTTTGCACTGATAATGCTCGTGAGTATATCATCCACGAATTCCAGGACACCTGTAATCTCCTCAGCATTCTCCATCAGACATCTTGTGTCTATACGCCACAACAAAATGGTGTCGCTGAACGAAAAGAATCGTCACCTTCTGGAGGTTGCTCGCTTCATTATGTTCCAGATGAACGTTCCAACCCATTATTGGCATTTTGCTGTTTCCACCGCATGCTATTTAATTAATCGCATGTCGTCGACCATCCTCAACTTTGCAACTCCCTTTTCCATTTTGTATCCTTCCACACCACCCTTCTTCCTTCCGCCTCGGATTTTTGGATTTGCCTGCTTTGTCCATAATCTCGGACCTCTTGTCGATAAGTTGGCTCCTCGTGCTACCAAATACATCTTGTTGGGTACTCTCGCACACAAAAAAGTTATGTGTGTCATTCTCCTACTACTGGGAAAACAATCACCTCTGCGGATGTTACCATCTTTGAGGATCAACCGTTTTACTCAACTCCTCCTGATGCTAGATCTCCCACGGCTCTCCCACGCCCGACTGTTCCCACTCACACTGCTCTTCCCTTGCTCCCTACTCCTACTCCCGAGCTACTCTTTCCTCACCCACTCCCTACACCTCCTCTTGTGCTCCCCTCTCTTCCTCTACAAGTGTACACTCGCCGTCGTCCTCAGTCTGATGCCCTGCGACAGTTATAGCCTACTGATGCGGCTCCCCGACCCGATGATCTGTTTACAGTTGCCTCCCACGATGCGGTTGCTTGTACCGCTCACCCTCTATCTGATTATGTTTCCTTGCACCGCCTCTCCTGCCCCTTCGCAGGTTTGCGACATTTTTGTCCTCTATTTCCACCCCGTCTTACGTGCAGGAGGCTCTTCAGCAACCGGGGTGGCGTGCGACAATGGATGGAGAAATGACCGCTCTCTGGGCCAATCACACTTGCGACCTTGTTCCCCTTCCCCCTGGTCATTCACTTATTCTCCAGTTGGCTGTAAATAAGTTTTGACCATCAAGCATCACTCTGATGGGACAATTGAGCGTCTCAAAACTCGTCTTGTCGCTTGTGGGTTCACTCAACAACACAATCTTGATTATGAAGAGACGTTCTCTCCTGTTGCCAAGCTCAATACTGTCCACATTGTTATCTCTCTAGCAGTCCATCGACATTGGACATTACACCAACTCGATATTAAGAATGTCTTTCTCGATGACGATCTTATGGAAACGGTGTACATACAACAACCTCCTGGTTATGCAACCACGGGGGAGTCTCTGGCCTGTCACCTCAAAAAATCTCTTTACGGTCTCAAGAAGTCCCTACGGGTATGGTTTGACAAGTTCAGTCGAGTTGCCCGTGATATTGGTTTTATTCGGAGCTCTGCTGACTTCTCCTTGTTTATTCGTCACAGTCCAACAAACACATTGGTTCTTCTTGTCTATGTTGATGACATTCTTCTAACAGGGGATGCCATCTCTGGCATCACTTTAGTCAAAAAGCATTTAACCTCACAGTTTCAGATTAAAGATTTGGGTCTTCTCCGGTACTTCTTGGGTATCGAGGTTGTTCGACGTCCTGATCGCCTTGTATTATCTCAACAAAAATACTGCCTCGATCTTCTTCGTGATGCAGGCTATTCGGGATGTAAGCCTGCTGACACACCTATGGATGTCACATGGCGAAGCAAAAAGCAAACTGGTGTTGCACGCTCCTCTGCCGAGGCTGAGTATCACTCAATGGCTTCTGTTGTTCCTGAACTTACATGGCTAGAGAGACTTCTTTATGATTTGGGCGTTACACTTCCTTCTCCACCAGTCCTTCTTTGCGATAATCAAGCTGCTATCCACATCCCCGAGAATCCTGTATTTCATGAGCTTATGAAACACATTGAAGTTGATTGTCATTTTTTCCGAGAAAAGGTTCAAACTCAGAAGTGGATTTTACGACATGTACCTGCTGCAAAACAAGTGTCAGACATTATGACAAAGGCCTTACATCGTCCTCTATATTGCAAATTCCTTTCCAAGTTTGGTGCCTACGACTTGTACGCTCCAGCTTGCGGGAGAGTGTTGAAGAATGAAGAATCAAAGCCCACAAAATAACATTTAGTCTTGTTCATTGTACTTGGCCCATGTTAAGGTCCATGTTGTCTTCTTCTTTATTAGTCCCACATTGTGTATTAGGAGTTTGATTGTAGTTTATCTCCCTATATATAAGGCATAAATGTACATTGAAAGTGTGGAAAATAATGGAAGTATTAAATTTGTTTCTCATTTTCGTAGTTTCTCACAAAATTGATTCAGTTCACTATGTTAGATCACTGACAATAAATAATCGCTAAAGATGACTAAAATATGATATAAAAAGCGATTAATATTTTGAGAGAAATTTTAATTAATTAACCCTCTATGTAAAATACGAACATAACACATAAATGAAGAAAAATACAGAATTGAATCCATCGATGCATAGATAATGTTAAGGGCTGCCCATGTACTGCTTTCCAGTAGGACCAAAAGGCCTTATGCGTGTTCGATCACACTGAATTGGACTCCAGGGGGCCTAAAGGCCTGAAGTGTGTTTGAGCGTGCTGGATTGGTAGACGAGGACCTTGAGGGATCAGACCCAAAGACTGATGACTAACACGACTACCCTTAACGGCACCTCTAGACTGAAAAGGATGAAATGAATAAATTCAATGTAAGAAAATGAATGAATATATTGCTTATTTTTATAATGCTTACAAAGTTTTTTTTTTTTTTTAAAGGGGAGCCTTGGCGCCCCGGTTACGGTGTTGCCGTGTGACCTTGAGGTCACGGGCTCGAGTCCTGGAAGCAACCTCTTGCAAAAATGTAGGGTAAGGTTTGCCTACATTTCACCCTTGTGGTGTGACCCTTCCCCGGACCCTTGCTGCGCGGGGATCTTTTGTGCACCGGGCTGCCCTTTTTTTTACAGCTTATAGATTTTTTATACTGCTTCATATTGTTACATATTGCTTATAGATTACCACACGGTTACATTAGAACGTTGATTACAGATGCGTACTGTTTACTACTTACTATAAAATATTATATGCATATTATTACTAATCTTGTGTTACATGTATATCGATTAAAGATGTAAAATTCTAACTTAGTTTTTTATGACTAACCCTTTATATTCTATTTGTTAGGGTCCAAGCACAAAGCTGGACACGAGTAAGACATTGTTTGAATAAGAGAAAAAGAAGTGAAGAGAGGAGTAGTACAAGTGGGAAATTTCAATTAAGCGAGCTTTCTCCACTAGAGTACCATAATCGGTATGCAAAGCAAAACGACACCAAATATGCTTGAATGTTATCGCGTAGGCCCTGTTGGAAACAAAAATAACGCTCCGCTTCAGTTGCCACCAGAGAGCCTGCATAATATGCCAGATTTGAAAATTCGGTTTCATACCGGGGCACCGTTCGATTACCCTGTGAACTTGAAATTCTACTCTGCGATTCATAATGTAAATTGTTGTGGGCTACAGGCGTCACAGTGTAGGAGAAGTTGCACATTCAGTATCAATTAATAATTTGATTTTGGAATAAGTATAAGCGATTAATTTCCCTAGTGCTATCCTTTTCTCTATTTTCCCCCTCGACCCATACAAGTGAGGATTGAACTATGCTTTTCAATTGCGAGTTAGTCACTAGTTAGCGAAACCTTATGGCTTAAAAACTCTCCTATTATTTTCGGTACATAATATTAGTCTTCTTTGTGCTGCACAAGATGTGTTGGGATGGATCGTGAAGTCCACAAATTGTGATTTGCAACCATTCTAAATAAGGTTTACGGTAATTAATTTCGACTGTATACGGAAGATATGTGTATTCATTGCTGTATTATCTAATTTTTTTCGTCAAATATTTTAACTTTACGTGGAACCTTATTCATATGGTCGCTGTAAACTAACTCAATTACTTTTTTTTTCTTAAACTTTAGCCGTACATCAATATGATAAAATCATGATAACTATGTTTGTAATGAAACATTTCTTGTATGCTGGGCTGTTAGGGACTTAGGGTTACTAGCCTCACCTATTAGATTGGTAGATCTGTTATCCGTCATTGTTTTCATGTTACATGGTAAGATTGTTCTGAATTGTGCGTTAAGTTTCCATACACTCATTCCTTTATATATACAAGAGATATAATATAAAATTACAAGTAAAATACCTTAGGCTTAGAAAATGCAAAATAATATAACGTTCTAGAGCAAAAAAAAGTACAATACAATTTATGAATAAGAAATACATAGTTCAACCATTTCATTCATAGTTTTCTTCTCTTTAAACCTCTTAAGGTATTATAGGGAATGTTTTAATCTCTTCCATTAGCACGTGTATTCAGTGCTTTGTATAATTAATTTATTAATTCTATATTTTATTTCTTTACCACATGCATGATGAACTGTAATACTGTTGGAGAATAGAAATGTGGAATTAAATGATTGAAAGGAGACTGAAGTACATCAGGGGCAATAAAGGAAAAATACAATAAAATAACATAATTACAACACTCTCCCTCAAGTTGGGCGTGTGATATCTTGCATGCCCAACTTGTACATAATTTTTTCAAACATGTTTTGACTTAACCCCTTGGTGAGAGCATCCACTAACTGTTGATTTGAAGGGACAAATGGTGTGCTCACAACTCCTCTTTCTATATTCTCTTTGATGAAGTGGCGGTCAACCTCCACATACTTTGTGCGGTCATGTTGGACAGAATTGTGAGCAGTGCTAATGGCGGCTTTGCTATCACAACAAAGTCTCACGGGGTCCTTGTTTTCCATGCCAAGATCGTTCAATAGAGATTTAATCCATAGTACTTCACAAATCTCATGCGCCATAGCTCTGAATTCTTCCTCTGCACTCGACCCGACAACTACATATTGTTTTTTACTTCTCCAGTTACCAAATTACCACCAACTAGTGAACAATAACCAGAGGTGGACCTCCTGTCATCAACTGAAATGGCCCAATCAGCATCATTATAGAATTCAACTGTCAGTTCTTTGCCCTGGGAGAACAGTATATCCTTTCTAGGAGTGAACTTGAGATACCGAAGGATTCAGTTGGCTGCTTCTAAGTGACGGGTTTTTGGTGAGTGCATGAACTGACTGATGACACCAACGACATACGAATTATCCGGACGACTATGAGATAGATAGATTAGGCGACCAGCCAGTCGTTGAAATCTAGTGACATCAGCCACCATTTCCCCATCATCTCTACCCAATCTGTGGTTAACTTCAATTTGGGTGTCAACAGGTCTACATCCACTCATCCCACATGACTGGATCAAGTCAAGGATGTTCTTCCTCTGAGATATGAATATACCATGATTTGATCGAGCGACCTCAATTCCCAGGAAGTTTCTGAGATTTCCCAGGTCTTTTACTTCAAACTCCTTTGCAAGTCTTTGTTTCAGAATTTGAATTTCTTCAGTATCATCGCCCGTGATAATGATATCATCTACATAAACAATAAGAGCAGTGAGTCTCCTATGTTTGTGCCTTACAAATAAAGTATGATCTGCATTGCTCTGGGAGTATTCAAATATGACCATAGCTCTATGAAATCTCCCAAAACAGTCCCGAGGATACTGTTTTAAGCCATATAAGGATTTCTTCAACCTGCATACCTTTACCCCAGATCCTGCCAGGGTAAGACCAGGTGGTAACGACATGTAGACTTCTTCTTACAAGTCCCCATGGAGAAATGCATTCTTCACATCTAACTGATTCAAAGTCCACCCTTTGTAGGCAGCACACGAGAGCAAAACTCTTATAGAATTCATCTTCGCCACAGAGGCAAAGATTTTTTAATAGTCAATCTCCATGGTCTGAGTATAGCCCCTAGCCACCAATCGAGTCTTGTATCGCTCAACAACACCTTGAGAGTTCTACTTGACGGAGAACACCCACTTACACCCTACCACGGTCTTGCCAGGTGGCAAAGAGACCAAGTCCCATGTGCAATTCTTTTCCAAGACCAACATCTCCTCACACATAGCATCTTGCCACTTTTGGGGAGCAATAACATCCTGCCAAGTTGACGGTATAGAAATGGAGGAGAGAGAGGCAATAAAGAGTTTATGTGAGGGGGATAATGAGTTATTGGACACAAATTGGGACATTGGTTGTTGGGTAGAGATATAGTTATCTTGAGTCCCCAAAGATGGATCCGATATTGGAGCGGGTAACCTGAGAGAAGCCGATGTACCTGGATCCCTTTTCCGCCGAGTATACACCTGTGAAGGAGGAGCGGTCACTGGAGGAGTATGCAAGGATGTATACATAACAAGCATAAGCACAAAAGGAGGAATGGGTAGAGGAAGATATGAATGAAGAATCGGTAGGGGAAGAGAGCTCACTTCTATTGGGTAAGACTCCCCATGAAGTGAGGGCTCGTAGTAGGACTCAGACTCCCGAAACGTGACATCCATAGTAACGAAGGTCTTTTTTGAAGCTGGATGGAAGCATTTATATCCTTTCTGGGTAGGAGAGTACCCACTAAAGATACACTTGAGAGCACGAGGATCAAGTTTGGACGTGGGACGCACATGGACAAAACACACACACCCAAAGATCCGAGGAAGGGGATGTGTGGGAGAGACAGAAAGAGCCTCAAGAGGGGATTTGTGGCCAATAACATGAGTCGGCAAACGATTAATAAGGTACGCCGTATGCCGCAGTCAGAACCGCCTCGCCCCAAAAATACTTAGGGAGGTGCATCTTCAGGAGGAGGCAACAAGCTACCTCTAGAAGATGACGATTCTTGCGCTCGACGGCCCCATTCTGAGCCGGGGTGTAGACACAAGATGTCTGATGTATAATTCCCTAGTCACTAAAATAACACTCAAAGGAAGAGTCAACACACTCACAACCATTATCATTGTGCAAAACTTTAATGATAGCGTTAAACTGAGTAGCCATCATCTTATAAAAATGTTGAAATAAGGGAAAAACATCATTCTTGTTTTTCATTAAGTAGACCCACGGAAAAACAATCGATAAACGTAACAAACCAATGGAAACCAGAAATAGAGGCAACAGGGCAAGAACCCCAAACATCAGTATGAACCACAACAAAAGGAGAAGCACTAGGAGTAGACACATGATTAAGAGAAGCACGATGATGTTTACCAACACACATCACATTTAAAAACATTCAAAGAAACATTCAACATATTTGGAAATAAAAGATGCATAATAGATAGAGAAGGATGTCCCAGGCGGCAGTGCCAGGAGTCCACAGAGGTCTGAGTAGCAGAAAGAGCCTGTGGAGAAGAGGCAGAGTTGGAGGGGTCAAACAGGTAGAGGCCATCACACAGTCTACCAGAGCCAATCATCGTCCCCGTCTTCAGGTCTTGAAAGACACACAAGGAGGGAAAAAAGGTTACTGGGCAATTCATAGAATTAGTAAGGCGACTAATAGAAAGCAGGTTGCGGGTAAGCTTAGGAACATGAAGCACCAAAAAGAGGGTGAGGGAGGAGCAAGGAATGAATCCTTTTCCGACAATGGGAGACAGAGATCCATCAACAATGCTCTCTTTGTCCCTATCAGACAAAGGGATATATGACACAAAACCTGTAGTAGAACCAATAATGTGGTCTGTGGCGCCGGAATCAATGATCCACTGGGTGGGAGAGCAAGCAGTAACAAAGTGAGCACCTGGAATCCCCTAGTGGGCATATGAAAAGCTGGCAGACTCAGATGAGTGGCCAAGCATGATGCGGCGAAATGCTTGAATCTCCTCAGCAGAAAGGACAGAAGGAACCTCAGGGGCATCAGGTCCTCCATAAGGAGCAAGATCATCAATGACATCAGAGAGATGAGCCGAGCGAGACGGAGAAGGTCGACCCAGAGTGTGACTAAAGCCACGACCGCCACGAGTAGCAGAACCCCCGCGAGGAGTAGGAAAGCCATGAAACTTAAAGCAAGTGTCCCGAGTATGGTGGGCTTTCCTACAGTAATCACACGTCAAATGGTCCTTGTCCATAGACTTGGACCACAGATAGAGTGGCCATCGGGACTGAACCGAGCGGCAAGGGCAGAGCCCTCAGCAACAGTGTCTGGTAGACGAGTCTGCCGACGATCTATTCTTGCTGAACCAAATTATACATCTCAGGTATGGAAGGTAGAAGAGAGCGACCAAGAATCTGAACACTGATGGGATCAAGGTCACAGTGGTGACCATGAAGAAACTCGAAGATCCGGTTGCGTTCCTTCCGGGCACGGACCAACACCTCATCCTCAGGGGGGGCAAGAGTAAGTGAATCGAAATGGTCATACTCTTGGTAAAGTTGGGTAAACTCCAGTTAATAGGCAGGGGTGGACGATCCCTGTGGTGCAAGAGAAAGATCCGTCGCCGCAATTGAAAATCTGAGCGGCATTCCCACAGCAGGAATATGTAATCTCGACACGCTTCCAAATGTCGACCGCGGTGTCCAGAAATAGGTAGTCGCGGGCAATAGACTCCTGCATAGAGTTGGTCAGCCAGGACATCACCAAGGTGTTCTCAGATTCCCATTGGGGCCAATCCGGAGAGGTAGTAGTATGTGCCCTGGTAGTACCACTGATAGCCAAACAGACGGCGACTCTTGAGGGCCAGAGTAACGGAACGAGCCCACGAGTAGGGCTGATATCGAGTTGAGTTCGAGCGATTTGGGCTCGGCTCGAAATCGAAATTTTCGAGTCGAACTCAGCTCGAAATTGGCTCGAAATCGAAATTGATTTCGAGTCGAGCCGGCTCGACTCGAAACGGCTCAATTCCGAGCCGACTCGAAATTGAATTGAGTTGTCTCGAAATCAAATCAAGCTGACTCGAAATTGAGCAACTTTTCTCTTTATTCCTAGTTGGCTCGAAATTAAATTGGGAAACATTTAAATTTAGCAAATGAAGCACTTAAAACCTTCAATATTTAGGTTTAAAATTTAGTGTTTTTAATTTTAAAATATTAAAATATTAATAAATACATAATATTTTTAGTCAATTCGAGCTGATTCGAATCATAGTTTGAGCGATTCAGGGTTGACTCGAAATCGACTCGAAATCAGATTCGAGTCAAATTGAATCGAATCAATTGTAACCGATTCCGATTCGGCTCAATATTCGAGCGACTTTCGAGTTTCGAATAATATGCTCAACCCTACCCACGAGAGATAATTGGTTCCATCCAACTTAATGGTAGTGATCTGAGGAGTCCCGTGATCATGGGTGGCACGAAGAGATCCAGTTGAAGGCAAAGAATCTTGAGGGGCACTCCCACCGCAGGAGACATCCGGAGTTTCACCACTTCCCGACATAGCAAGCGAGGAAAAGAAAACACCGGGCTCCCAAAGGAGAAGATTCTCACTCATAGAAAGAGGAGAAGCAACGGAGGAGCGCAATCACGCATGGAGAGGAAGAGACATCCCCACATGAAGGGGAAACAAACGCCGGATGAGCAATCCTGCATAAATTCGGCGTCAGAAATGGCTCAAGCAGCCATGCAGAGGAGGTGAACCGCTGGTGCCGACCGGCTCTTGCGGAAAGAAGCGGGAGCGGAGGCTTGCGCTAGGGTTCGACAAAGGAGGGGACACGGGCTAGCGTAGGAGGGGACGTGGGCGACGCGGCGGGCGAGCGAAGGAGGGGACGCGGTCGTACGTTATCAAGGCGCGCGCCTAGGCGCGCCTAAGGCGCCGGGCGCACCAGGCGCACTGGCCAGCGCCTCTGCAAGGCAGAGGCGGGCGACGTGCCTCAGGCGCGCCTAGGCGCGCACCTTACCGTCTCCTAGGCGCACCAAAGGCGCGCCTGGGCTTTTGAAGCTGTATTCTTCAACCTGTTTTTTTTAGGGGGCAAAAACATGATCTCAGACGCACCCGAGGCACACCTAGGCGCACTTGGGCATCCAATTCACCGATTTTCAGTGAATTGAGTGCCAAATTCACTGATCACCGAATTGGATGCCCAATTCGCTGATTTTCAGTGAATTGGGTGTCAATTCACTGAAAATCAGCGAATTGGGCATCAAATTCGCTGATTTTCAGTGAATTTGGCACCCAATTTCCTGATTTTCAGTAAATTGGGCACCCAATTCACTGAAAATCAGCGAATTGGGCACCCAATTCACTAAAAATCAGCAAATTGGATGCCCAATTTGCTGATTCTCAGTGAATTGGGCACCCAATTCATTGAAAATCAATGAATTGGATGCCAAATTAACTGATTTTCAGTGAATTGGGTGCCCAATTAGCTGATTTTCAGTGAATTGGGCACCCAATTCTTTTTTGCGCCTCACGTGCCTCAGGCGCGCGCCTGCGCCTTGCGCCTAGGCTCCAGGACCCCTTTGCGCCTCGGTGCGCCTTGCGCCTTTGATAACTTAGGGGCCCGGTCGACGAATCGACGGGAGCTGTATACTATAGGGAAGTCGCGGAAGACGGACATGCGAAAAAAAGTTAGGTTACGGTTGGCTTTGATATCATGTTAGAGAATAGAAATGTGTAATTAAATGATTGAAAGAAGGCTCTCTCCTTTATATAGGAGGGAGATACATCAGGGCAATAAAGGAAAAATACAATAAAATAACATAATTCCAACAAATACTTTTATTGGTCAAATAATCTTTCCTTGTGTAACAAGGGGATGGGAGTACATCTGAAATAAGATCGAAATCTCTACATATGCTTTATAATGAGTTTTTTTGTGCTTTCTGTTGCTTAAATCTGGTTGATGGCCATTTTTGAATATTTGTTGTAACCATGCTTTGCTTAATTTTTTAAGCTGGCATTATTTTTGGCAGAGCTGAATCCAAACTCCTTTTTGGTTTTCTTGTCAATGTTTAGGCATATTGCCTGTACCGACAAAACAAACTGCTAGACGCATTGGATTCTCTAAATAACCAAGAAAAAACTCCAATGGCTTTACAGTTAGAGTCTCAAATTCTATATCGATTGGGAAAAATGGAAGCTTGCATGCATACCTATGAGAAGCTACAGAAGTTCAAGATTGATTCCTTGGATCTAAAAACAAATATTGTTGCTGCTTTAATATCAGCTGGAAGATCAAGTGAAGTACAGGCAATGATGGATTCACTCAAAGTTAAAAGTTCCAGTAGCTTTGAGCTAGCTTACAACACTGCATGTTCTCTTATAGAAAAGAAACAGTATGCCGAAGCAGAACAACAACTACTATCAGCCAGAAGGTAATAACTTATATAAATTAGTAAATAGATTAAATTATTCCTGAAGTGGAAGCAGAAGAAATTTTTTATTAACCACTCTGAAGTTATGCGACATGATAATTAGATATAAATGTTATTGATGTGATATTTTCAAATGCATTATGCGCCATGATTTAGATATAATGTGATGCGATATTTTCGAACACATTTTTTGTTCAGAAATGTTAGACAATTTATTTCAAACACATTTATATCTAGCCATCAGGATGAAATTTCAACGCTCGTTGGTTACTCATAAGTGATGAGAAGTGGAGTTTCTAACTGGGAAAGTAAAACCAGTGAAATACACTTTTAAGAAAGTTTTTGGTTGCCAACAAGTTACACTTCCATTTTTTGTTTGAGATGAGACCTCTGAGAGTAAGACTTTTAGGGGATCTGGTTGTGCTTTGGCTGAGGTCAGTCCTTTTTTCGAGAAGAAGAGGCTTTTAGGCGTTCTGATTGTGCCTTGAATTCTCTACTATTTTGGGCATGAATTGATTGTCAACTCACCGGACCTTTAAGTAGAGAGAAACGGGAAATAATGTTATTATGTCAAAAAACAATTATACACACACACACACACACACACTATATATATATGATATTTGACATATCATATATTCAACTCTCCCCCTCAAGTTGTGAGTATATATCAATCATTCCCAACTTGAATGTATTATCTGTAAAGTTGTCATATCTTAACCCTTTGGTGAAGATGTCGGCAATTTGATCTCGAAAGTTCACAAAGGGTGTACAAATATTGTCTTTGTCAAGGTGATCTTTATTGAAATGTCTATCCATTTCAACATGTTTGGTTCGATCATGTTGAACTGGATTGTGAGCAATATTGATGGCTGCTTTGTTATCGCAATAGAGAGTAATAGACTTCGCCTCAAGGATTCCCAAGTCCAGAAGAATATATTTCAACCACAAGCTTCACATACCTCTTGTGTCATAGCTCTATATTTTGCCTCAACACTAGATCGTGCTACAATATTTTGTTTCTTTCTCCTCCAAGATACAAGAATTCCACCCACAAAGGAACAATATTCTATATTGGATTTTCGGTCATCTTGGCTACCTGCCCATTCAACATCAGTAAAAATCTCAATTTTCAAGGGTTGGTTTGCTGAAAACAGAATCCCACGTCCTGGAGACTTCTTGAGGTATCTCAAAACCTGGTAAGCAGCCTTTTGATGACGGATCTTGAGAGCATGCATGAATCTACTCAGAATGCCAACAACATACATAATATCAGTACGTGTATGAGATAAGTATATTAGTCTACCAATCAATCTCTGGTAGCTCGATGAGTCAACTTCATCTCCATTTGTGTCTTCATCAATTTTGTGATTTGCCTCAATGAGGGTCTCCATGGGAGCACATCCAATCATGTCAGTTTTCTCCAAAAGGTCAAAGACATACTTTATCTGAGATATGAAAATCCCCCGGTTTGACCTTGCCACTTCAATCCCCAGGAAATATTTCAGCTTTCCCATATCTTTAACTTCAAATTCTCTGCACAATTGCCCTTTCAGGTGTGAGATTTCCTCCAAATCATTTCCTGTAATGATGATGTCATCCATTGATCCACATATACAATAAACACTGACACTTTAGTTCCTCTTTTCTTAACAAAGAGGGTGTGATCAACATATCCTTGAGTATAGCCCAGTTGTAACATGGTTTTATGAAACCATCCAAACCAAGCTCTGGGTGATTGCTTCAACCCATATAAGAATTTCTTTTGGTGACAAACTTTGCCACTAGACCCTTCTTTAGAAAAACCATGAGGAAGCGTCATGTAGACTTCTTCTTCCAACTCACCATGCAAGAAGACATTTTTAACATTTAGTTGTTGTAGATCCCACCCAAGACATGCAACACATGAAAGGAGAACCCGAATAAAATCTATTTTTGCAACCGAATTAAAGGTTTCTTGATAGTCAATTCTTTGAGTTTGAGTGTACCCTTGAGCCACGAACCAAGCTTTATAACGCTCCACATTCCCCTTTTGATTCTACTTAACTGAAAAAATCCAACGTGATGCAACTGTTCTTTTTCCAGAAGGAAGATGTGCATGTTTCCATGCGATACTTTTGTCCAAGGCATGCATTTCTTCCTCCATAGTCTGTTTCCATTTAGATATCTTGATAGCCTTCTGCCAGGTCTTGGGAAACACAATGGAATAAAGTGATGAGATTAAAGCTTTGTGAACAGGAGAAAGACGATAATATGACATGTAATTGGCTATAGGATGTTCAGTATTACTAGTGTTACCTTTGAGATGAGCAATTGGAAGCTGGAGGTCATCATCATAATTTGAAGCAGAAGCAGACACCTGCAACGGTTAAACATCCGGAGATTGTACATGCTCAGCTTTACGGGACTTGCGAGAGTATGTATGCAACAAAGGAGGAACTGATCGCGAAGAAGGAACATGAGTAGGAGGAACAAGAGTAAAAAGATTAGAAGGAGGAAAAAACGCAACTATCGAAAGAGGAATCAAGGGCCCCGTCATTCTCGTCGCCCCCTGAAGAGGACCAAAGAAAATACATAATATGAAAATAAAAGGTAACTAATGCATGGCGGTGTCACGCGTCATCAGATGCGACGAAGGATTCATCTGATAGGGGTTGTGGTGAACCTTCGGGCGAACCGAACCATCATGTGCAATGCGTAATTAGGATTTCCTTTTATTTACCACTCAACTTAGAAAGTGTTTGAGCATGAGCTTTTATATATATCGTAACTTTTGGTTTTTCTGCTTTGAGATACAAATTGCATACTCCACATAATGCGTACTTGTACGTGTGCGATGACTCGCCCTAGAGTTTGCTAGGACGACCAGGGGAAAGAGTTGTTATCCAGTTTGTGGTCAGCTCATAACTCTCGTTATTTTTTATCCTTATTTGGTTGTAGGTAGCATATCGCGTGTCAGAGTATAGAAAAGCCACACATAGCTTATTTTTCAGTTGTCATTTCATGTATTGGGCCTGTGCGCCCCAAGCTTCTTTATGAGATGTATTTTCTATTTGTTTGTATGGACTTTTGTATGAGGACTTGTAATGGTCATATGGTTGAATGTAACTTTTCTTTTGACACTTAGTGTGGACATTCTTATTTGAGATTATAATTACATATTCTCTTCCGCTAGTTGGCTGGACTCTGTATTAGAAAAGTTTTAACGTTGTTGCCATTTCATAATGTTTAGCTTGAGAAGGTTGTATGTTTTGTTGAACCCATATTATATGACATTTGCAAGTGGAATATTACACAAAGTAGTAGTAGTCGTAGGTTGGGTAGGCCTCCTAAAGGTAGAGTTGTTGGGTAGTGAGATGAACTGTTTTGGACCTGAGGAACCTGGGTACTGCTTGTACACCAAGGTGAGCTGAAATACTTTTTTGACTGTCTGCAGGGAACGAGGAATCAATTCCCGACGAATGTCATGTCCAAGATCTGCCCGAAAGCTGGACACGATCACGACTACCTTCTCTTGTATATTGTTTCTCACAATAAGCTCATGAAAACGAGAGAGAGAGCCCCTTTTCGTAGGACATAACTTATCCAAGAGCTGGTTCCTATATGATGCAGGGAGATGCTTGTCTTTAAGTCTCTGCTTTATATTAGCCCATACAGAGATGTGATAGTATCCATCTCTCTCTAAACTCGTTTAGTTAGATTTTTGCTTGCCCATGAAGCTTCATCCTGGCAATCCGAACACGCCACTCTTCAATCATCTCATATCACTCAAAGTTACTGCCCTTGCCTTGCAGCTAATCGTTAAAAGCCTTCTCTTACTGTTGAAGAACGACCATCGATAATAATGCGAAGAGTGCTATCATCCTCACAAAGGGGGGGGGGGACCTCCTCTGCGAGGCTCCTGATAATAGTCATAATAATTGTCCCAACCTAAATCACATCATTCTTGCGGGGAGCACAATCTTTACGGAGGGGTAACAGTCGGTGACAAATTTCCTCTTAGTAATAGAAGGGTTTATCAATGATGGGTTCAGGATGATAATCGTAGGCATGCTCGAGGGTCTCTTCTCAATGGTGGGATGAGATCTTAAGGGGGGAAAATCTCTAGCACGATGCTTGGTGGTTTGGTGTGTGTGTGTGAGGGGGGGGGGGGATGTGGAGCGTCACGAGCTTTGTCCGGGTGATCATCATGATATTTATGGGCCTCCCTCAGGCAATGAGTGGCCTTACCTGAGCCTATTGGATTTTCTAGTGTGTATATCTTAACATTAATCGTAGTGACCTCGTGTCTATGGTTAAAGAACAAGGCAGAAAGTTGATCAAATCGATCTAGGATATGCCATTGCAAATCTGTGGGTACCATGTCCGTGTTTGAACTGTTCGCTCTGTCGTCAGTGATATTGAGACGAACCAGTAAGACTCTATATGACCTACCACTAAGTAGCATAAACGTGACTCAAACTTTGAGCTCTAATACCAAATCTGACACATGATAGACTGAGTATTGACTCAATGGAACTCCAAGAATAGATGGCTGATCTATTAACAATTTTGTCATAGAAAAGCCGAAGGTTTGTTTGATAAGATTGGGCAAGTTTTCCTTTTTACAAAGGATGCACAATTGTGTATTGTGCCTTTGCCGGAGGAAACTTGGTCTTTGGAAGACCAAGGAGTAACATAATGTACCGAGATCTAGTGCAGAATCGTAGTTTTGGGCCATGAAATTTATGATTTGTGAACTAATATGACTTGAGTAGTTTATGAAAAAGATTAAGTATAAAGTTGCAATATGGAAACAATGCATATAACATTCTAGGTCTTCCATGAATTTAGCTTACACATGAAATGAATTGTCACTTTGTTCGAGAGAATATATTGAATAAATCTATTGCAACGTAATATGTGACAAAAGACAATCAACTCAAAGGTATCTTCACGAATGCTCTAGAAGGAATTGGATAATTGTGACAAGTTCTTTTAACTTCTTTACTCTAACTTGAGTGGGTGATCATCATGATATTTAGAGGCCTACCTCAGGCAAGGAGTGGTTTGACCCGAACCTCTTGGGTTCTCTAGGGTGTCTATCCTAGCATTAATCGCAGTGACTTGTGTCTAAGGTCATAGAACTAGACATCAAGTTGATCAATGTGATCTAGGATAAGACGTTGGAAATCTGCGGGTGCCATATCCGTGCTCGAACTATTTACCTGGTCGTCGGTGATGTTGGGACCAGACATTGCGACTCTATATGACCCACCACTAAGTAGCATAAACGTGACACAAAGCTTGAGCTCTAATATCAAATCTGACGCATGGTAGATTGAGTATTGAGGTTCTCAATGGAACTCCAAGAGTAGGGCTGATAGATTAACAATTTGTTCATAGAAAAGTGGACGGTTTTTCTGATGCAGATTGGGCGAGTTTTCCTTTTTATAAACAATGCACAACTGTGCATTGTGTATTTATTGGAGGAAACTTGGTCTGTGGAAGATCAAGAAGCAACTTAATGTACCATGATCTAGTGCAGAATCGTAGTAGGGCCATGAAGTTTGATTTGCGAGCTAATATAACTCGAGTATTTTCTGAAAGAGATGAAGGGTCTGTTTGGCGCGCCGTTGGGGCTCCGACACGATAGCAGTGAACACCACCGTCGCCGCCCGTAGCCGTTTGTTTACTCACCTTCCCCCTCCGTTCCCAGTCGGCGCCTCCAGAAAATTGAGAAATAGCGCCGTTGCCAGCCGCCGCCCCTACCTCCGGTCCATAACTCCGGCGGCGTTCGGCTCCCTTCCCAGCTGCTTCTGGAGTCCCAAACAGAGCATACGTATAAGGCCGATTTATCAATGCAACTTATTTGTGGCAATATGACAACCATGCATTTAATTTTCAATTAGGTCTTCCATAAATTTTAGAAACACATGAAATGAATTATCAATAAATCTATTGCAACCTAATATGTGACAAAACAATCAACTCAAAGGTATGCTCATGAACGCTCTAGAAGGAATTGAAATTAATTATATCGCGTGGCAAGTTCTTTTAACATCTTCATTCTTACTTGAGTAGGAGCATCATCCTCACTCTATTAGAGAAGCTTGGGCCCATGAACTAGAGGCTGCGAGAGACAATTGAACTCCCCCAAAAGCGACATGCGGCTGGACATTGTGTGAATAATTCTTGTCCCTAGGTACCTCGTCGATCTTTTGTTTCACATTGTTTTTGGACACTCTTACTATTGACGTTTCTTTTTATGTGAAGAGGCATATTGAGTTATGGATTATATAGCATTCAGAGATATTAGGCATTAGCATGCCTTACTGTTATCTCTCTGCTGCCATGGATGAATGATGATGCATGATTAGTGGTAGCCCTTGTAGCGGTTGAATCATTCAGGGTCTGTTTCACACGACTTTTTTGAGCCGCTCGGTCAAAAACGCCACTGCTATAAAAATCCATTTTACGTCACAACAGTTACGACCGCCGCCGTTTAAAAAATTCCCTTTTTGAGCCTAACATGGATGTAGTTTCAGGGTCGGTTGGGTGTTCACGAACGATAGTTATGTCCCTGCGTTCACGACCGCCATAGCTGTGCCATTCCTGGATATCCTTTCTATTTTCTATGTTCAAACCTCCATTATTTCATCTGACTTCTTTTTACCTGTTTTTGATGTTGATAATGTTTGTATATTGCTAGGATTAAGAATCCGAGTCTCGTTGACAATTGATAAAACTGTTGGGCACTGTTAAAAGGATAAATAACTCGATGACTCATCCCTTTTAATTTTTTATACAAACTGTAAACTTGTTTGTGTAACTGAATGCTGTACTATAAGTGAATAGGTCTGGGTAACTTCATATTTTTTTATTTGTATGTTAGATAAATTATGTTGAAAGCTGTATATCTTCTTACTCTTTTCATGCGCATTAGGATTGGTCAGGAAATGCTTATGGATGAGGATTATGCTGATGATGAGATAGAAACTGAACTAGCTCCAATATCTGTCCAGCTCGCATATATCCAGCAGGTCATAACAAATTTTCCTTATTCTTATATATATATCTGCAGCAACTTATTGTTGCTATTCAAAATTAAATCTTCCCTTCTTTTTTTTTGCTTGGCTTTAGTTACTGGGGAACAAAAAGGAAGCAATTGAAGCTTATATTGGTATAATAACTCGCAATCTGGCTGATGCTTCTTCACTTGCCGTTGCGACGAATAATCTAATTGCTTTAAGAGGTACAAAAGATGTTTCTGATAGTTTGAGGAAGCTTGACCGATTTATAGAGAAGGCTGATGGTTCAAAGCTCTTTAAACTTGCTAGTGGTCTTGATTTTAAATTATCACAAAGGCAGAAAGAAGCTTTATGGTCCAACCGCTTACTTCTACTACTTCAGGCAAATAGGAATGATCAGGTCAGGTTATTTTCTCTACCTCCTCCCCCAAACAAAAAAGTATTCCTTATTCCCTTTAAGAAAAATGAACTCTTATGTTTGTCTCTGTAGTAGTGATTCACTTCTGTAAGTCTGGATATTATATTAGATTTACTTTTTGTAAAAAATTATCTGTGTTGCAATTGACGACTAATAAATTTTTCCCTGATGGACAAAAACCATATTTTAAGTACTGATGGTGGAACTGGCATTATGCATATTCAATTTCAAGTGGGAAACCTTCCAAAGGGAATTGCAAGCGAGATATTATGGAAATAATATTAGTAAAACAATGGGATAAAAGAGATTATCATGAACAAGTTGGTTAAAATAGCTAAACTAATGATTCAATCTTAGTAGCAAAGAAATACTCTAATACCAAATTATTGTGATTCTACTTGCAAAGATGTGATTTGAGACTATTTTAATGCAGCCCTAGATTCGTGAATCATCAGTTGGAGACCAATTAAGTGTTCGATTCAAAAGTGCGCTTACGAAGAAAATTGAAGGCTGCGGACTATCAGTTACTATTTAGTTAGAGAATTCAGACCGCTAGCAGCGATCGAGGCCAGACTTCGCCCGTCGCGGCAAATGCCACTCCTGCGACGGGCTTTCCTTTTATTGAAAAGTAGCGGTTACAAATGCGAGAAAGCAGAAGCCGGCCGGTCAACAGTTCGCGAGACCTGAAAACTCGAGACCGGAGCTCAGACAAGCGAGCTCTTGGATTCGAGTGTGCGTGTCTTGTGAACAGTGCCGCCCCCTATTTATAGGCTTGGGGGCCTGCCCGATTGGGCAGGGATAAAATAACCTCCTGCCCGGGTACAGGAGAAACGGGCAGGCGGTGACGGGATACACAAAGAAGAAAAAGAAAGAGGCCGCGCGATCTGACGGCCTGCCTTCCCGACCTGTCTTGCTTGCGGCTGAGGACACCGGGACCAAGTCAATAATACAGACCGCGCGGTTTGGAGATTGAGGCCGCGGCCTGCCTTCTGGTCATGACTTAGCCGATCTTCAAGAGGTAACTTGGATAGCCTTCGATCTGGAGCCCCGGCCTGTCCTTCGGTGCTGGAACTTCGAGTGTCTATGGGACAACCCGTGCGGCCTTCTGGCCGAGACCGCGGATGAACTTCTTGCCTTGGCTCTTTGACGATCTTATCCCTTTGGGGGCGATCCGGAAATGACACCAGGCCGCCCGGCCTGGCCCTTCCTGAACCGAGAACCGCCGATTCCAGGACCCAGCGGCTTAGCCCAGGAGTCCGAGCGGTCTGATAATGGTTCAAACCGAGAAGCGGTTTTCCGGGCAAACATAATCCCCGCATATTTTCAAATCCCAGAGGATTTCGAAAATATTAGCTTTGACCGGGAGACCGCATCCGACTTGCCTTGAATTCTATAAGAGAGCCAGAGAATTCATTCTGCGTTGCTTTTTCTGAAATCACGGGATATTACTCGCCAGTTGCGGTCAGAATTTTTAAGACCGGCAATTCTTCAGTAATGGACTTCCTGGACGCCGTGCTAGACCGCGTGGATCCCAGCGGAGACCAGAGGAGGGCGGAAGATAAGAGGCGCGAACCGTTGGAGAAGTCGGACAAGGAGAAAGAGAAGCAAGACCGGAAAGATCGGAAGAAGAGGAAGCGGGCTGAGAAGGCCGCAGCGGCTAGCCTCAAGCCAGTCGTAGATTTATCAACTCCCAAAACTTCTGCAGAGCCCGTGGTGAACAGCTCGGGGCCTTCCCCTGATGTCTCGCCGATCCCTCCCAGCGACCTCAACCAACAGACCGCTAGCTTGCCGAGCAAAGAGGTGGCCGCCACTTCTGAGAAAGTTGTTTCAGACAGCCCTTCGAAGAAGGTCGGCGAAACCGCCTCGTTTGGAGTGGAAATCACCCCATCCGGGAACCCTCACCTGCTTGTCAGGGATCTAGAGGAAGGGGCGGTTAGTTCCCCCAGGACGGGCGAGCCGAATACTCCTCTGTCCGTGGATGATTATCCCAGCCCCCTGAAAGAAGTTCACCCAGCTCCGGGTAAGAGAGAAAGGAAGAGGAAGCAGACCGGGTCCGTGACCGAGCGGATAACAAAGAAGGTCAAGAGGCTAGCCGCTAAGGAAAGGGCGGCCCTTAAGAAACCGACCGAATCCCTCCTTCAGACCAACTCGCGACTAAAGGAGGAATTGGGCCTCATGACTCCTCCACCCAAAAAGTTGAATGACCCATCGGCTACCCCTGATACGAGGCCGGGCGAACTGATTCCGGACACGGCGAGTAGTTTATCCTTTAATGGGATTTTCAGAGATATGGATGAGCTGGTGAAGCGGGACCAGCTCCTTGACAGCCCGCCGGCCCCAGAACAAACCGCCCGAACTGCTGATAACTCAGGCTCCCCCACCGAGACCGATCAGACCGAGGCCGAAGAGCGAGAAGCCGCTGCCCGGACCGCCTTGGAGGTTGAGCGGAAAGCGATGGAGCTTGGGGAGGTGCTGAAGGCGCAGGAGAAGGTTCCCCCGGCAATGACCGGGGAGGAGATAGTGGTGGCGAAGAAGGAAAAGGCGGACCGGGCTTTAAACAAGCCGCTGCGGTCTGATCTCTTCGAGCCAGGTATGAGCCCCGCGGATCGTAAATCTGTCCGTTTCTTCATTCCACGGCCTCTTCGAAATAAGTTATTGACCCCGCCGACGAGCTTTTTCCCTATGGCGGCCTGGTCTTCTTCCGCTAGGCAGAGTAAGGAGAAATTCTTGCATGAACTACAACGGCGGTTAGACCCAAAACAGCCTAAGCGGCCTGCGCGCCTAGGCACTGATCTTTTATTTATGTCCATTGCTGTATATATTCAACCCTGCATGCTTTTATTTTTTATGACCGCGCGGCCTTTTGCAGATAGCAACGATCAGACTGTGAAGCCGGGCGACCTTGTGGCCAGCCTACCTCCATTGGTTCCCCTGGCATCGATCCGCGCAACAACTTCGCAGGAAGGGTCACAACTTTTCGAACATCTCGAAGGGGATCTGGCCACCCTGCGAGCCCGCTTGAAAGAGATCGAAGACCGGGAGGCCGCTACTCGGACCGCTCTGGAGGCTGAGCGAGTTGCGAGGATGAAGGCTGAAGAGGCGCTGAAGGCTCAGCTGGAGGCCGCGCGGGTAGAAGTGGAGGCCGAGAAGAGGGCCAAGGTAGCACAAGTCGCTGCTCTGACCGCCCAGCTGGAGAAAGAGAAGAGAGCGTCCGCGAAATCTGAGGGCGACTCAAAGTATTACCAGGAAAAGTTCCTGCGATTAACCAGAGAGGTCGCTGCGAGTCGGCGAAATATGAATGATGCGATGGTGGTTATTGGCCGCCCGACTGTTGGGGCGGGCTCGAATCCTCCCCCGGTTCGGGCGGCTGATCCAATGGTTGATGAGGCCGCTGCAGTCCCCCGTATGATTGCCGCTTCGCGGGTTGAAAGGGATGCCGGGCGGCTTCATAGTACAATCAACCACCTCCATTATCATACCAGCCAAATTTATTCTCTCCTGAACACCACAAGTGACCAGGTCGCACGACTTCATAGAGAGGATGCCTCCCCAGAGCGCCGTCAGCCGTGACCAATATTTGAATATAACTTGTATTATGAATGTGGCTTGTTGATCTGGACAATGTTCTTCTCTATTCTTGTCTTTTATTTGAACAATTCGCGCGGTCTCTTATTTTAACCGCTGTACTTTATGCCTTGTTTAAATCTCATGTTTCATTCGAACTGTTTTCCGGTCGGGCGAACTGTGATGTATGCTTATTTCTGTTTTTTCTGGATGCCTTTGCTTCTTTCATATTTCTGGTGAATCTAACCATAGAGGCCATTGACCGCGCGGTCAGAATGTATAGCCGTGATATGATTTTACTATTCACAGATCATAGAAATCTATAAGTATAGAATTTGCCGAAGTCATTCTCACGATTTCCAGATGGCGCGATCCAAGAACAAGTCGCAGCGACCTGTTAAAGTTAAGGCCGTCCGAGCTGACGCGGCCTTGGCATTCCATTCGGCGGACCATCCGGAATGCCGGCTTACTCAGAACGAACTAGATGATTTCATTGCCAGACACATGGTAGGGAGCAATCTGCTCGCGCGGCTTCCTTTGCGCGACGAGCGGATTAACTCTTCCAGTCCGCACCAGATCGCCATCCCAGTTGACCACTTCGAATATGGCTTCAAGTTTCCACTGCCGCTTGAAGTCATAGCCATTTTCGACCACTACGGGGTTGTGCCCGGTCAGCTTCCGCCGAACTCGATCGCTTCAATATACAGCTTCATCTCCTATCTGCGGTTCGAGCGAACTAGATTCTCCATCGACTTGTTCAGGAAGTTCTTTTCGGTGCGGGCAGTATCCGACTCGGGGACTTCGACTTACAGAGGGCACCTCTACTTCAGCTGCCTCGGGCTGAAGGTTGTTAACCTGGCGAACAAAGTCTCCGACTGGTCGGAGCGGTTTGTAATGCTCGAAGGTAACTTCGGGCTGTTACAAACCAACCCGCAAGTCCGGGGGGAAGAAGTTTTCCAGATCCCCCAGGTCGGCAAGATCGAGGCGGACACCTTCGCGTTCCTTGAGAAGGAGCGGCTTGATATCAACCACTACATCCCGCTTTTCTCGGAGCTTGAGAATATCCTCCCCGAACATAGTAAGTTCTTCTAGACCGCCTTTATATGACCGCGCAGCCTTCTTTTCTTATACTCTTGATTTTATTTTGCAGCCGCCCATATCGTTCCAGCGAACAAGCCGGTTACGCCGGCCGGCCCAGTTTTAACCCAGAGGGAGAAGAGGCAGCGGCGAAAGAGGTCGCCATCCTCGGAGGAAGAGGGCCCGACCTCTTCTGACGACTACGAAATCCTTCGTTCAAGTGGGAACCCGCCCGACCTGCAGGGCAACCCGACCGTCCTTTGGCACAGGGATGGAAGTCGGATCCGGGTATCCACCGCTCTCCCTCCCTGGGGGAGCGAAAAAATTGAACGCCATGCCCTAGCCGCCGGGGCCGCCTTGTATGGTCGAAAGACCTTAAGGAAACTGATGAGAACCCCAGAAGAAGAGCTCCCCCGGCTAGCGGCTCAAGCCGGCGCCTGGGGATTTTCGGCCAACCACTTCATGGCCCTGGCGTATAAGCGGCTAGTTTCTGCTCAGAAACATCTGGAGAGGAAATACGAGGAACAGGCCGCGGAGAACACGCGGCTTCAAGAAGAGAACGCGCGGCTTCAAGAAGTCGTGGCGGTGAGTTTTTCAAAAGACAATGCGGTCCCTTTTGTTCAGCCCGAGCGGCCTGATTCATTTTTCCTTTTTCTTGCAGAAGCAATATGAGATGACCAACCCGTCCTTCCAGGACGAGGTGCTGCCCCATGTGGCCCAAGGGATCAACAAGGCCTTGGGTCTCATGGGAGACCGGGGCGGTCTGTCCGAGGGATTCGGCGGAACCACCTTCTCCGACCTCTTCCCCGCCTTGGAGGTGCAGCTTGACGAAATCAACCGCAGGAAGAAGGGAAAATCCAAGGTGGGCGAGGAGGCCGAAGCCGACGCGGGCAGGGAGATCGTGCTCCATCAAGGAGGCGATGGAAGTGATGAAGCCGCTGAAGAGGTCGATGCGGATGGAGATGCTGATGACTTCGATGATGAGGATAGTTTATCCTCTGGATCTACCGGCTCTGCAAGCAAGACCGGGCGGTCTAGCGACAGTAGTTCGTCCGGCTCCTCTTCGCTAAGTGAAGGTTATTCGCCGGAGGTCGACATCGATGGCGTAGACCCCATTTCTCCTGTCAAGAAGAAGAAGAAGAAATCGGCAGACTAGTGCCCTCGTTTTTTAACTTAAATTTTTGTAACCGCCGGTCTCTTTTTGTTGGCCGGGCGGTCAATATTTTGTAAACATATTTTGAGGAATGAAATAGAAGTTTTTACCTGTCTGATTGTCCTTCTATCATTACTTACTTGTGATTCTTTGTCTCTTTTCTTTATTCTTTATGATCTAACCGTGCGGACATCTTGGCCTGAGCACAAGTGATGATTGATTGTCTTCGATGATCCTTTGTTCAACCCGCGCGGTTATATATTTGGATCTCAGGATATTCGATCTCTAATAACAGATAGATTCATGCGACCATAATTCGGACCGCGCGGCTTCTTTAGATATTAAATACTTGCTGCTATAAGTAATGTATCACAATCTTTCACGCGGTTCGAATTCAGCTCTGGCGAATAATCCATCATGTCTAAGGATAACTTTTGCTAAGAAATAGCTTAACCTGATTGGTTAGAACACAATCCGAGCGATCACGTATTCAAATCCAAGGATATCCAATTCTGATTATTCATTCAGGGATAGATAATGCCCGGCCGGTTTAAAATTCAACCCGAATTACATAGCCAGATCCAGAAAATACTAGCTTGATAGAACGAAGAGATAGATAGATCCAATCCGATCAAAAATGTAACCCGAGCGATCATATAGTTAGCTTTAAAAAATATCCGATTTTATAAAGGATGGATGAACCCGCCCGGTTCGAATGCGACCCCGGGCAATCAGATAATCAGTTCTGGAATTTTGATAATAAACGGTCGGATCCGCCCGGTTAGAGTGCAACCCTGGCGATCATATAGTTAGCTTTAAAAAATATCCGATTTCATAAAGGATGGATGAACCCGCCCGGTTCGAATGCGACCCCGGGCAATCAGATAATCAGTTCTGGAATTTTGATAATAAACGGTCGGATCCGCCCGGTTAGAGTGCAACCCTGGCGATCATACGATCAGATTCAGAAACACTTTCCTTAATAGACGACGGGCATACCCGCCCGGTTTGAATATAACCCTGGTGATAACATGATCAATTTCAAAAAGATGTCTTAACTTATGTTCAGCCAGACCGCTCGGCCTGAAATACTCAGACCGCATGGTCTTAATACCACAACCCCTTATTGGGGTAGACGAACACCTGCACCTGTTCAACCAGACCGATCGGCCTGAAAAACTCAGACCGTCTGGTCTTAATATCACAACCCCTTTATTGGGGTAGACGAACACCTGCACCTGTTCTAACAATATTTTCCTTGAGTGGTCCATATAAAAATCATCAGAAGTGAATGCCTCCCTGTAGGGAAGAAGAATAATCCTACAGGCTCAAATGACCAAGTGGGCAGGTGGGCCTCGGCGGCGAACATTGCTTTCCTCAAGTGGTCATAAGAGCTGTAGGGAAAAAGAAAAAATATGTACAGACTCAGATGACCAAGTGGGCAGGTGGGCCTTGGCGGCGAACATTGCTTTCCTCAAGTGGTCATAAGAGCTGTAAACGACTCATCCGCTCTCTTTCCTAGGGTTACAAGCCGAGTTGATCAATTGGGCAGGTGGGCCTCGGCGGCGAACATTGCTTTCCTCAGAGAGATCAACTCAGTTGTGGGCCCAACTAGGTACCGTTTCGAGAGTACCTAAGAGTATTCGATGGTCACAGACTATGATGATCAGTTGGGCAGGTGGGCCTCGGCGGCGAACATTGCTTTCCTCAGAAAGATCATCAAAGCTGTAACTATATCCCTTCGGGGCATGATAGAGCTGACAATCACCTAGACCTCCCTTGATGCAGGGGTGTGTCAGATATCGGCCGGGATCCAAAGTTCTGAAGACCACCGCAGCGGAATTGGCAAGCTACCACTACATGTGTGCGAAAACTCCCCGCATCACATGGTCTTGGTGGGTTTTACGCTACGACTACAATCCGAGGGGGTTCGAGCAGAATTTGGCGATATCTCAGAGGTTCGGGGAGTGAGATATGTGTGTTTGTATTTATGATGCAGAGAACCATCAGGCAAGAAGAAATGTCAGTATAGGGCTTTTCATTCAATACCAAAAGAGATGTAAAGAATAAAAGAAATAGTTTCAAGGATAGAATCGTTTGAGATCGTCACCGCTCCACGTGCGTGGGATGTCTTCTCCTTCGCTGGTTTGGAGACGGTAGGCCCCATTCTTAGATACTTCTTTGATGATGAAAGGTCCTGCCCAGTTAGGATCCAGCTTTCCAACATTACCAGACCTTGCTGCGGCATCCACCTTTTTTAACACCAAATCCCCGACTACAAACTGCTTCACTCTGACATTCTTATCAAAATATTTTGCCATTCTCCTTTTAACTTCTTCCTGCCTGATTGTTGCTTCATCCTGAAGTTCCTCGATTAGATCTAGATTAAGCATGAGGGCCTCACCATTTTCATCTATCCAGGATTCTCCTCCTTCTTTGGCGTAAATAACCCTCGGAGTGACCACCTCGAATTCCACAGGGACAACAGCTTCCGAGCCATGAGATAATTTGAAAGGTGTCTCCCCGGTAGCTGAGGACGGAGTAGTACGAAGGGTCCACAGGATGGAAGGAAGTTGGTCCGCCCAATTCCCTTTCTGGTTTAAGACTCTTTTCATCAAAAGCTGCCGAATTTGCCTGTTTGCCGCCTCCACTTGACCATTGGTCCTTGGATGGTGTACTGAGGCAAACCGAAGATCAATTCCTATCTGATCACAGAAGCTTATCATCTCCGGATTGTTGAATTGTGGGCCATTATCGGTGACGATTGCCAACGGAATTCCATGTCGGCAGATAATTTCTCCCCAGACGAAGTTTCTGACAATTTGGGTGGTAGTTCTTGCTAATGCTTTTGCTTCGATCCACTTACTGAAATAATCGATCATTACCAGGATAAAGCGACGTTGTCCGCTGGCCATTGGGAAAGGCCCCATAAGATCCATTCCCCATACTGCAAAAGGCCATGGCGCAGTTATTGACCTGAGTGACTGAGCAGGCAAATGTTGAAGAGGAGCGAACTTTTGGCACTGGACACATCGCTTGGCGAAGGCTTCAGCATCCTTTCTCATGGTTGGCCAGAAGTATCCTTGCCGCAGGATCCTTTTTTCTAAGGTTTTCGCCCCTGAATGGCTACCACACTCCCCAGAATGAACTTCCTGAAGTATGACCGGGATCTCCTCTTCTGAAACGCACCGTGCCGAGGGAGAAATCAAAGTTTTTCGGTACAAGACCCCTGCTATCAAGTAGTAGTAAGCCGCCTTTCTTCTGAACCTATTTTTGTCCTTGATTGATGGATGATATTCTCCTTTTGTCAGAAACAATTCGTAGGGGTCTTTCCAGGAAGGATGCTGATCGATCTGCATGAGCTCTTCTTCCTCTGTCTCCTCTGTTGCCGGATGAAAAAGTTCTGAGGTTACTCCCCCTGATGAAAGACCAAATTTTGACAACTCGTCTGCCTCTTCATTCTGCGTTCTCGGAATGTGCTCGATGATGAAGGATTTGAATCTCCCGATTTCTTTCTTAGCTAGGAATAGGTATTTTCTCAACATCGGTTCTCTTGTCTCGTAGTTCCCCAGAACCTGCGAGGCCATTACAAGAGAATCAGTTTTCATATGAACATGTTCTATCCCAAGCTCCCTTGCGAGTCTCAGGCCGGCCAAGAGCGCTTCGTATTCGGCCTGGTTATTTGTAACTGAAAAGAAGAATCTAATAGCCTGTTCCAGCCTGATGCCGTTTGGACTGATCAAAACCACTCCGGCTCCCACGGAGTTCCTACCAGAAGCCCCATCCACATAAATGATCCAAGCCAAAGGAGATTGCACTACCTGCTCTGGATTAGACTCCATCGTGTCTACCAAGAAATCTGCCAATACTTGTGCCTTTATTGCCGTTCTGGGAGTGTACAGTATTTCGAACTCGCTTAGCTCGATTGCCCATTTGGCCAACCTTCCTGAATGTTCCGGCTTCTCCAAGATATTCCTCAGTGGATGATCTGAAACCACCTGAATAGGATGAGCTTGAAAATAGGGACGGAGCCTTCGTGATGACATGACTAAAGCCAAGACTAATTTCTCCAGGATAGAATATCTAGTTTCCGCATCTTTAAGGATATGGCTGACATAATATATCGGAAACTGCTTCTTTTTCTCTTCCCGAACCAGGACAGAGCTTATCGCATCAGGGCCCACCCCCAAGTACAAGAATAGTGTTTCTCCTTCGCGAGGGCTTTGAAGAAGGGGGGTTGAAGTTAATTGCTTTTTCAATTGTTCGAAAGCATTATTGCATTCCTCGTTCCATTCAAACTTAGATCCTCCCCTAAGTGTTTTGAAGAACGGAGCGCTTTTATCTCCCGATTTGGAAATGAATCGGCTCAATCCTGCCAACCTCCCACCCAGTTGCTGTACCTCTTTCGGATTACGAGGAGGGGTCATGTCTAGGATGGCCTTTACTTTATCTGGGTTCGGTGCGAGACCATCAGGAGTGAGAAGATGTCCAAGAAATTTCCCCTTGTTCGCCCCGAACACGCATTTCGAGGGGTTTAATTTTAATTTGAACCTCCGTAGAGTAGCGAACGTCTCTACGAGGTCTTCCAGATGGATTAAAAAAGTTTTACTTTTTAGAAGGAGATCATCAACATAAACTTCTAGATTTCTCCCTTTTTGTTTTTCAAAAACTGTGTCCATCATCCTCTGATATGTTGCCCCCGCATTTTTGAGGCCGAAAGGCATGACGAGATAACAATAACATCCATCATTGGTAATGAAGGATGTATGCGGGATATCAGGCTTATGCATCTTAATCTGGTGATAACCAGAAAATGCATCTAAAAAACTCATAAAACTATATCCCACCGCGGAATCTACCAAAACATCTATCCGAGGCAAGGGATAACAATCCTTGGGGCATGCTTTATTGAGTTTAGTGAAATCAACACACATACGCCATTTCCCCCCAGACTTTTTCACCATCACTACATTCGACATCCAGGTGGGGTACTGGATTTCAGAAATGAAATTGGCCTTAAGAAGCTTTGCAACTTCTTCTTTGATAGGCACCGCCAGCTTAGTTGCTACCTCCCTCTTCTTCTGTTGGATTGGCTTGAACTCCGGAGAAACGTTGAGGTGATGGCACGCGACATCTGGATCTATTCCAGGCATGTCTTCCGCCGACCAAGCGAAGATGTCCAAGTTATTCAGCAGGCAGGAGGTTAACTGGAGCTTTTCCTCTTCCGATAGCTCGGCGTTGATGATCAGCTTCTTCCCTTCCCCTTCAACAATGGGGATCTCTTGGGTCTCCTGGGCAGGTTCCAGGTAGGTCCCTTTCCGTTCCGCGCTCTCCTCAGCTTCTTCAGGGAGTTCGGACACCTCTTGGATGTCATTCTGGGCCTTGTGAAATGGTGCCTCGGTGATCACATTAACTGTCTTCACATAACATTCGCGTGCCACCTTTGGATCGCTTCGGATCCGATACTGACGCCCCTCAGCAGCGAATTTCAAGGCCAAATGGAAAGTAGATACTACCGCTCTGTAAGCATTCAGGATTGGCCTTCCGAAAATTGCGCAGTAGCTACTTGGGGCTTCCACCACTACGAAGTTTACCAACTTCGTTATGCCCCCTAGCGATACCAGAAGCTTCACGCACCCTTCCACTTCCTTCTTTTCTCCTGAGAAGCCATAGAGGGGGCCTTCCGTGGAGAGTAAGGCCTTTCCAGTCTTGAGGGCCTCAAACGTTTGGCGAAAGATGAGATTAACCGAGCTGCCTGTATCGATCAAAATTTTGTGCACTGCGTAATTCTCAATAACCGCCTTTATCACCACCGCGTCATCGAATGGATTTGCATTTGGGGAGAGATCTTCCTGGCCAAACGTAACAACCGTCCTTTCCGGGGCAGAAGTGGAGACAACTGCCACTTCTTGCTTTGTAACTCTCCCGATGCTAGATTTTCGGGAGGATTCTATCCCTGCCCCACCATGGATGCAATAGATGTTGCCGAGAGAGCCAACATCATTCACCTCTATGCATTCGGCTGCGGGATGTATATCCCCATAACCACCGGCCTCCTCTACATCAACACACTCCCATGTTACTTCGACTGCCTCCTTCTTCTTCTCAGCTCGCGGTTCAACCGGAGTTTCTTGCCGAATCAACCCCCGAAGCTTTCCCTCTTTTAGGAGTTTTTCTATCAACCACCGGAGGGCCCGGCAATCTTCAGTCTGATGCCCCTCTTCTTTATGATATTCACAATAAAGGTTTGGGTTCCGATTGCGAACTTCTGATTTCAAAGGAGGGGGCCTTTTAAAGTCAGGCCTCTTCTGAAGAATCTGCACGACCTCATTCATGGTGACGTTGAGTGGGGTGAATGAATCTTGTGACTCATCATATCGGATGGATGGGATAGGTGGAGATGGTTGTGCGATGTATTGTGGCAGATATACGGGCATGATTTGCGGAACTCCCATGGGTTGAGTGGGTGCGATGGCCAACGGCGGTTTCTGATCTTGAAACCGTTGATGGCCAATGAATGGTTGCTTGGGCTTAAGATTCCTTCCCCTTTGAGCCCGAGGCTCGAAATCAGGCCGAGACGAGTGATTATAACGTTGCTGATGGGTTGATGCAGAATTGAACTGATCGTTGTCGCTGAGTAACTTGGCAACGTAACCCGGATTAGTCTTTTCCCCCCTGATAAATTTGTTTGCCAGACTAATCATTTCTTGATATGTCTTTGGTTCCCTGATTTGGGCTTCAAACTTCAGCGGCCCCTCCCTAAGGCCATGCATTAGTGCGACCCTATATAACTCCGGATCGACGTTTTGTACCTCCATTATTTCCCTTTGGAAACGATCGACGAAACGGGCCCACGTTTCGTTTTCTTGTTGTCGTATCTCGAATAGGGCTGCCGGACCATTCTTCCTTTTCTTAGAGGTAGAGAATCGAAGCAGAAATTCTCTACGCAACTCCGCAAAGCATCTGATAGATCGAGGATGCAATCCATAGAACCATTCTCTGGCCTGCCCATCAAAGGATGTCACCAGGAGCTTGCACTTTGTTGCATCAGTGATGGTCCTCAGAGCAACAGCCGATTCAAATGCCTGGAGGTGTATTGCTGGATCGGACTCCCCACTATATGCTGACATACGTGGTTCTCGAAAGTTGTTTGGGGCCGGCTCTCCTCGGATTTCGTCGGTGAAGGGAGAACTCTCCTCGGCATCCTCGTACAGAGGGAAAGCAGGGTTATAAGGGATCTCGGCTGCGGTCATTGGCGGACAGGCCGCATGATAGGAGCGGGCAGGTGCTCCAGCCGGATATGATTGGAAGGCGGCGACCTCAGGCGGATAGGGAAAATGAGCGGCCTGAGAGGTCGCCCCTTGAAAGTCAAGGACCCGAGCTGGCATACATCGCGCGGCCTCTTGGTAGAAATTCGGCCGGTCCGCGGGACCTTCTTGTGGTGGTCGGGAATGAGCGACTTGCGCGAACGGGTATGGAGGTGGAGGAGGTAAAACAGGAGTGACCGCCTGGTGAGCCGCGGCCTGCTGAGGGGCTAACCGCTCGGTTAGTAGAGTTAGGGCCTGAGTGATCGCGTCCAGACGCTGATCAGTCGCCTGCCGAGCCTGGTCGGCCTCTCTCTTTGTCTGCTCCAGAGCTTCCCACAAAGAGTCTTCACTGTGGTCGGATCGGTCTCTTGGAGGGAGCTGGCGGTCTGACATTCTGAACCAAGGATTTCGCTGACAGTCTGCGATCTGAAGGTCGCGTGTTTCTGTTCGATTCAAAAGTGCGCTTACGAAGAAAATTGAAGGCTGCGGACTATCAGTTACTATTTAGTTAGAGAATTCAGACCGCTAGCAGCGATCGAGGCCAGACTTCGCCCGTCGCGGCAAATGCCACTCCTGCGACGGGCTTTCCTTTTATTGAAAAGTAGCGGTTACAAATGCGAGAAAGCAGAAGCCGGCCGGTCAACAGTTCGCGAGACCTGAAAACTCGAGACCGGAGCTCAGACAAGCGAGCTCTTGGATTCGAGTGTGCGTGTCTTGTGAACAGTGCCGCCCCCTATTTATAGGCTTGGGGGCCTGCCCGATTGGGCAGGGATAAAATAACCTCCTGCCCGGGTACAGGAGAAACGGGCAGGCGGTGACGGGATACACAAAGAAGAAAAAGAAAGAGGCCGCGCGATCTGACGGCCTGCCTTCCCGACCTGTCTTGCTTGCGGCTGAGGACACCGGGACCAAGTCAATAATACAGACCGCGCGGTTTGGAGATTGAGGCCGCGGCCTGCCTTCTGGTCATGACTTAGCCGATCTTCAAGAGGTAACTTGGATAGCCTTCGATCTGGAGCCCCGGCCTGTCCTTCGGGGCTGGAACTTCGAGTGTCTATGGGACAACCCGCGCGGCCTTCTGGCCGAGACCGCGGATGAACTTCTTGCCTTGGCTCTTTGACGATCTTATCCCTTTGGGGGCGATCCGGAAATGACACCAGGCCGCCCGGCCTGGCCCTTCCTGAACCGAGAACCGCCGATTCCAGGACCCAGCGGCTTAGCCCAGGAGTCCGAGCGGTCTGATAATGGTTCAAACCGAGAAGCGGTTTTCCGGGCAAACATTAAGGATATTTGTTAAGCATATATGTGTGTGTGTTAGATATTTCACTTTTTTGTATTTATGTTTTGGTCCCACATTGGGTATCTTGTAATTTGGTTTCCCCCTTCTCCTATATGTAGAAGGCTTATGTTGTATAGAAGGATTGTATTGAGAGAAAATGTTCTTCTATTTCACCTGGTATTAGAGCGACAACCTAGCCACCTTCATTTCCACTAATTGTCATCGTCATCCAGAACATCTCGCCGTCGTCCCGTCCAGATCACCTCGTCGACACGTCTAGCTTGTTGACTTGTCTTACCTACCAGAGAAACTTGATTCGTCTCAACCGACTGTGCTCGTCCCTTCTCCTCTTTCGTTACATCGACTCATTGATTCAGCCGGATTTCGCAGATCGCTTTCCTCTATCGTTACGTCCACGACACTCACCTCGTGCGAGTGTCTCTTGCTTGCATCGATTGACTCATGTTGATTCAGTGACTGCATCAACTGTTTCTTGTTGTCGACAACGTTTGATCGACTTTCGATTGATCCACCTCGTCACCTGCGACTTCCCTTCATCAATTCAGCAACCACAACACCAGATTGACTCCACACAACACTCAATCGGCTTCGACCCTACGGTCCAGAGCTTCGACTCGCCGTGTCCATCGCTCGATAACCTTCAACCTAGCATTGTTTCCTCTCCTATCAGAGCAAATATCACATTATTATGATTCTTCCGCCTTGAAAATTTAGTTGCTCCAGCACCATTACTTTATCTGGAAACTTGTCCACAGCATTGGAGAAACTAACAAACAAGAACTATATGGATTGACAAGAGTCCGTCAAAATCTTGTTTGTTGGACAAAGATTATTTGATCACTTAATCAAGCAAGTCGAAGAGATTCCTATCGAAGATTGAGATCAACAGAGGAAGGTGGACTATCAATTGGTCCACCACTTCAAAACATACAAAGCCTGTTACGATATATGGAGAAAGACACACACACACACACTATATACTCAAATGATGTGCAACGTCTTTATGATATCGTCCACAAACTTGCCACTCTTCAAATGACAGATCGCGATCTTCGATCATACCTCAATAAAGCCAGTCCAGTTTACTATGAAAGAGGCGAAATTACTTAATTGATAAAGATATCCTTAGCACTCTCATGAAAATTGACAATATCTGTACGGTCTTTGTTTTCCTTGGCCTACATAAAGATTTGGACTATGTTCGAAATCAAATATTGATGAACCCTAGCGTTCCCACTATTGAGCCTCTCATTGATCGTTTGATATGAGTTCCCTCTCCCAACAACACATCAAGAGCAAATACTCAATCATATCTGGACTCTTCTGCTCTAATGTCCACTCGTGATAACCGGGGCCGTAGTCGTGATAGTGGTGGCTGCAATCTCGGTAATCGACCGTAATGCACCTATTGTAAAGGAATGGGACATTGATACGGCCCCTTTCTCGACCTAGCTTTCCCAATGGCGAGAGATACAACGGGAGCCGGGCTTGACCGAGAGAGGAGGGAAGGGGGGAGCCTTGCTCAATTCTAGCCCTAGCCCTAGCCAAGAAGATGAGGGGAGAAGGAGAAGATTCAAGAGAGGATTAAGGTTTAATTTCTTATATCATTGAAGCCCACTCTCCCCACATATATATAGTGAGGAGAAAGGGTATAACAAAAAGTACTAAATATGTCCCTCAACCGGGCTACATAAAACGTGAGAAATAAAGTGTGCGGAAATAAGAAGAGAATAGCAGCGCACGATAAATAAAGATACAATATACTAGAAGATACACATCCTCCCGGACACGTGTCGTCACCCCCTGCGTAGGTCCATAAGATTTCCTCCCCAGCTCGGATCAAGCTTGTCCTCAAGCTTGAAGTACGGGGTTCCCTCTGAGTCATCATTCTCATCCTCATCATCCGGGGGGGTCATCCACTTCGAGCCAAAAAAGACGCTTGCACTTGTGTCCGACTGAATATGGTTCATCACAGTTGAAACAAAGGCCCCGTGCACGACGTTCTGCTATCTATGCCCGCGATAGTCGCTTGATGGCAGGGGTGACACTAGATTTCTTACCCCTAAGTGGGGTGGACAGACTGCTCGAACGAGGAGTGTGTGCCCTCATGCTGGCTGTCCCCGTACCCGCCTTAGTGGCTGCCAACTGGGGTTAGAGCTATCACTTAAAACCGAGAACCAGAACCAGGATCGAATCAGAACCACAAAGAATCGAACCGAACCGTTCGCGAATTATTTTGTTCCGGTTTGAATTTTGGAATTGTGAACAACAATGGTCCCGATGCGGTTCTTTCATTTTATTATTCAGACCGGAACTGGAACCGCAACATACAAGTCCCGAGCGATTTCAGAATTTCTAGATCCGATCCAAACTGGACTGAAGAAGAACCGAACCGTAACCCGTTGATTATTATTATTATATAATATTATAATATATTTCTGTTATATAATTTTATTATTTTAATTATAATATAATAATATTATTATTCATGTCAATCCTTTTAGGTTTTCACAGGAATAAGTGAATAAGGGTAGCAAGTCAACAATTTATTATATAATATTATAATATACATTAGTAAACTCCTATTCTGTGAGGCTGTGAACTTGTCGGTTCTATCAAATGTCTCTCAAAACCCATCTCGATTCCTGATAGTCACGCCCTCTACCAGTTCCAGTCTACGACGAGCTCCTTCAGTCCTTCCTCTTCCTAAACTCCAAATCGACTCCTCTGCGGATCTGCATCTCTCAATCTCCTATCTCTCCCTCCATTTGCCTGAAGCTGACGATCAGTCGAGCCTCAACTCCAAAGAGGCGATCCTTCGACAACAAAATTTTTAATTGTTAATAATTATTACCACTTTGCGATAGTGATGCATGACGGTTCTGTTATTTCTGGTTGAGAAATGTTGAGGGTTGATATTAGGTTGAACATACACTTTTAGATGAGATTCCATATGATGAGTAATTTGATGGACTACCAATTATACTTAACATGTTATAAGAATTTAAATATTCTTAAGTGACATTTAATGGTCTGAATCGGAACCGAACCGGAACCGCATAGAACCAGACCGAACCGCTAGCGAATAATTTTGTTTTAGTTCTTGTTGAACCGGAATCGTAGACATGACGGTTCCAAAAATTATGTTGGAATCGGAACCAGAATGGGTCAAATCAAATAATGTTTTGGTTCTTATTTGAAGAACCATTACCTTAACGGTTCGGTTCACGATTTTAGTAGAACCGGAACCAAACTGGAACTGTGATAACTCTAGCTGGGGTGTCCATGATGAGATGTTTTGACAATTGCGGGTGAGGCTCGTGGTCATGCTAAGGTCCTGCGGGACTTGGAACTCCACATCGAGACACAACCAGTCATGCAGTCTGGCAGTGAAAATATGCACCTGGTGCCCTGTCAAGATTGAAGGAACACGGTCCAATAACATCTAAAAGCTCTCCAAGTGACCATCCACAGATCCAGATTGCTTGAGATTGACGAGCTCCCCCAAGGGATTGTTGCGGAGAGGTGATCCAAAACACAGATTGCAGACGTGCTTAAAGGTGGCCCAAGTCAAAGTAGATGTCTCTCGAGCGAGTTTGCCATACCATAGCTGTGCCGAGCCCAATAGGTGGAAGGAAGCCAACCCGATCCAATCGTTCAATGGTGTGAGCTGGTTGGCGAAAAAATGCTCACAACGTGTGAGCTATGCCGGGGGATTGCTCTTTCTTTTAAAGAGGGAAAAATCTAACTTAACATAACGCGGGACACTGCCTTCTATGTACCAAGGTGTGTGGGACTCGGACGATACGACATTTGCACCCTGATTAGAACTCGTCGCGAGATGGGGGATGGCTAAGAGGTTCCTGGTAGGGGAAGGCCCTCTAAGCGGGTAGTCAAAGCCGCGATCGAGGCCTGTTGTTGAACCTGAATAACCATCAGTTGCTGCATGGTCTCCATGATGTGCGCGAGGGTAAGGCCGTCCTCTTCCATGGTCGCAGCAGGTACATGGGGGCTGTCAGGAGGTGGAAGAAGTGGGGACAACATGATGCAAACCCAGATGCTGCTGATTGGGCACGCGGTAGGGCGTGGAAGAAGCGGAGCAGTGGCGTGTGAGAGTTGGGAGGCTTGCCAGAGGTAGGTTAGAGCGGTTCGGCGAGCTGGAGAAAGTGAGACTGCTACTGGAGGCGAGCTGGGTAGCTTTAGGAAGAGGCGAGCCGGTCGATCCAGCGGTTGCGGTGCTATCGGGTCGGAAACGGACGTGCTGGGTTTGATGACGCCAATCACGCGGTCGGCAGAGGGGAGATCGAGCGGTCGGGCCGTGCGGAAGTGCTCGTTGCTAGGCGCGCGTGCGGAATCGGTCGAGACAGAATGATCGGCTGCGGAAGACGTCGCGCGGGAGGTGTCAAGGCTGGGTGGGCGCCCTGGACATGATACAAGTTGCGTCTCTTCTGTTGGATGCACCAATGATACATAAGTGGACTGGAGGAAAGGTGCTCTTGTTGGAGTTTTCGAGTTTATTATTATATTAATATTTTTGTGTGAGTGTGTATTAGTCTCACATTGTCTGTCCAGTTTCAAGTGTTTATGCACTTCCTATATAAAGCCCTATATAGATGAATAATATGCATAAAATATTTCTATTCTAGTTCTTTCAACATGGTATCAAAGCAGACAAATAATTCCTAGTCTCTGTAACCCTAATTTTTTCCCCCGTGGATCGCCACTCAATTCTCTCGCTTCCGCCTCTCGTTCTCAACCCGCTGGGTATCCCCCCTCCTGCTCCCATCAATGGATTCGACGCTTGATTCCAACGACGGGAGCTGCCTCTGTTCCCCTCAATCACGTCGACGGAGGGTGCTGCTCCTAATCCTGTCGTCACCATGCTCCGCTGAAGCCTCTGGTCCTCTCTTCCGATCCCGTCAAGCCATCCTGCCGTCTTCTCTTCCGTCAACGTCAACGAGTGCATCTTCCGCTGGCTTCATCGACTCCGTCTGCTGGCTCTTCGACGATCCTGGCTGCTGCCTTCTTCAAGGATCCTGTCGCAGTCTGCGTGCCTCATCTGTCGTCGATCCTGTCTCCAGTCAACGACATATTCCTCTGTTCTTCCCGTTGGCGGTTTCTATCGACGTTCCTATCAACATTCCTCCATGGCTACGACATCGACGCTGCATCTGTGGCTCTTGGAGGACAACTCTGCTTCAGATCTCATCGACACCTGTCGATTTCTTATCCAGGCAGTTCCTGATCCACTACATCATTTCCTATTGCTGTGTTCCGGCTTTCCACCCCGCTGCTCTAGATCCGTCCGCTTCCCCTCGTCTTTCCGATGCTTCCTGCCGCTGCTACCCCTTTTAGGTTGTTCATCTCTCGCCAATGCTGATGTTGTGTTGTTTTAAGGGTCTTATGTGTTTTTTTAGTATCTCAGTCGTCCAAATTGTTGTTTAATGTTGGGTATGTCTATATGCACGTGAGTTGCACGTGAGGGGCAGTGATTGAGACGAAGACGACTCAGATGATCTTTCCCGACCTTTTTCCTTCGTTCCACACGGCCTCCAGTCTTATGTCGTATGCGTCTCCCTATGTTTTCTTTTGATTGGTTGTGTGTTGGGGATGTGATTGATGTTGCTGTTCTAAGCTCAGCGAATTGTGTCGCATGAGGCCGTGTCGTGCGGGACTGTGTCTTGTGGGATCGCCCTTTGTGTGGATTATCCCTGGTTGCCCGTTTGATGATTTGCTCCACATCGTTCGTTCTCTTTCTACATGTCTGTGTAGGTGATGTTGGTTGATCAGTTTCCAGCGAGTCCACATCGTGTGTGGGTTCACCGTCGTGTGTGGCTATGTCCCCAATTTGATTCTCCGGTTTGGTATTTTTTCCCCGGCGACTCGTCTGATGTTTTGTCCCACATCGCTTACCTTCTTTGCCTTTATTTGATGTTTCCAAGCCTGAGTTTTTCCCTCCAACTTGAGGGGGAGTGTTGGAGTTTATGAGTTTATTATTATATTAATATTTGTGTGTGAGTGGGTATTAGTCCCACATTGTCTGTCCAGTTTTAAGTTTCCATGTATTTCCTATATAAAGCCCTTGCTCAACCTTAGCCCTAGCCAAAAAGATGAGGGGAGAAAGAGAAGATTCAAGAGAGAGGAGTAGGGTTTAATTTCTCATATCATTCAAGCTCACTCTCCATGCATATATATAGTGCGGGGAATGGGTATAACAAAAAGTATCAAATGTCACTCACCCGGGCTACATAAAGCGTGGGAAATGTAGTGTGAGGAAATAAAATAGAATAATTGTGTGCGACAAATAAATATACAATATACTAGAAGATACACATCCACCCGGACACGCGTCGCACCCCATACGTGGGTCCATAAGAGACATACCCGGGACATGTTACTCACTTGTTGGATTTTTAGATAGATCTGCGAATGTCATTCACGTGCAACCATTTGATCAGGGAAATACTCATCAAAATGTCTTGAATGACAATGAGTTAAATGAGTATTTTCAATATAGCCTGGACTACATAATTCCTTTCCTACCACCACAACATATACTGGTAATCCTACAATTTGTCTTTCTCATATCGTGCCTGATTAACCGTGAATTTTGGATTCCGGCGCTTCCGATTATCGGGCTGGTAATTCCTCTCTATTCTCCAATCTATCGCAACTGCACACCAATCATCAAATTATTCTTGCCTATGGATCCAAAACTAAACCTACGAGTATTGGAAAAGCTACTTATCTTTCTTCAATACCCTTACACTCAGTTCTATTCATCACTACTTTTAACCTTGTCTCTGTTAGCTAGCTACCCTTACATTCAGTTCTATTCATCCCCATATGTCCTTTTAACCTTGTCTCTGTTAGCCAGCTTACTCAAAATCTATATTGTTTTATAATTTTCACTGATAATTCTTATTCTATACATGATCGGAGTACGAGGAATATGATTAGAGTAGGAACTGAATCACAGGGACTCTACTACTTCCAACAACGTCCTCCTAATGCATGCATCATTTTTGTCTCTCCTAATATTCTACATTGTCGTCTTGGTCATCTTAGCATAAATAAATTGAAGAGAATGATTCCACATCTCTCTCAATTGAAGTCATTAGAATGTGAGTCTTGTTAATTTGGTAAATATACTTAAGCTTCTTTTCCCAGAGATGTTCACGGTGTTGAGTCTCCTTTGATTTGGTCCACTTTGATATTTGGGGACCTAGTAGTGCCAATTCTCTTTTGTGATATATGTACTTTGGTATCTTTGTTGATGTTTTTTTCAGATGCACTTGGATTTACTTGATGAAAGATCTTTTTGAAATATTTATCATTTTCCAAAATTTATGTAATAAATACAAAATCAATTTAACAAATCCATTCACATCTTCCGTAGTGATAATGCCAAAGAATATTTCTTATCACATCTCACTCAATTTATGACATCACATAACATTATCCATTAATCCACATTCCATATTCATCACAACATAATGGAGTTGTTGAACAGAAGCATATACACATACTTAAGACAACATGTACCCTTTTGATCCATGCTAATGCCCCTCAAAATATCTAGGGTGATGTTCTCACCGTTGTCTACCCAATCAATCGTATGCCATCCTATACTCTCATTCACAAAGTCCTTCATTCTCTTGTATTCCCAAAATAGAGTTTATTCCAGGTTCCTCCTAGGATCTTTGGTTCAACTTGTTTTGTTCATGATCTTTCAGCTAGACTTAACAAGTTATCTGCTCGTGCTGTCAAATGTATCTTTGTGGGTTAGTCATGAGTCCAAACGGGATATAGGCGCTACTCTCCTTCTACTCATCGCCATAATATATCTGCCGATGTCGCCTTTTTTGAGGATACCCCGTATTTCTCATCGTCTCCATCCTCCGAATCTGTATCATAGGTCCTTCCCGCCCCCGTCTCTCTAAACACACCTATTACTCTTCCCGATCCTTCTATCATTCACCCCCTTATCACTTACCAACGTAGATCTCAATTTTCGTTGACACCGGTAAATCAAGGTATTATTTTAAGTGATTCAGCTCCTGTTTCCACATCTTAACCTGCTTTGGATCCTGGTGTAACACCCCAAATTTAATAAATCAAGGGTGTTTGTGTGCGTTTAGTGGATTGGTCTGCGGATAGCATGCTAGGGTTTTATTTAAAACCTAAAATCCTACTACCCCAAAACCAACCCAACCGATCTCCCTCCTCTCTCTCTCCCGATCTCTCCCGAGCCCCCCTCTCTCCCGGTCTCTCTCTCCCCATCCCGAGCTCTCTCCTCCCTCCTCTCCTCCCTCCTCTCCCTCTCGTTCGCACAGGGAAGCCGCCTCCCCGAGCCCTCTCCACCTCCTCTTTCTCGTCGGCTTGAAGGAGGAACCGAGCCGCCCTCTCCACCTCCCTCTCTCTCGTCGGCCTGGAGGAGGACCCAATCTCCCTCCTCTCTTCCTCTCCCAAGCATCTCCCTCTCTCCCGTCGCCGCCTGGAGCAAGGAGGAACCGGCCTACTCTCTCCCTCTCCATTGGAAGGAGGAGCCCGCCTCTATCTCCCTTTCTGCTCACTAGGGATGCCGCAAGGGGGGACCGCAAGCTGCGACGGTGTGCGCCGCTCGGAGGAAGAGGAAGCTCCGGCGTAAGCTTGGAGGTCGAGTTCGTGCGTGGACAACCGCTATGTTCGCTAGCCGTCAAATCCGGGCACGTTCCTATGGCTCCGAAACGCGCGTCAAGAGTAACGATTCTCTACTTGGGCAGGTGAAACCCTTAATTAGCATGTTTGCATGGAAGCCCCCACCGATTGGTGGGAAAAAGGGGCTTTCCAACGGGTTGATATATTTTATCCCCGTGTATTTTATTTGCATATAGTTCCCGGAAGCGCGAGTACGGGTTTAGACATGCTGTGTGAAGCCCATTTGGACAGGTTGGTCTGAATTGGTGATGTCTTGCTTACTTGATAAAACTCAGTGTAATTTGTGTGGTTTTGGAATCGGGGGTCTGCACGCTGCTGCAGTTAGTACTGGAGGTAGGCTCCAGAAAACACCCTGTTTGTTGTGTTATTGCGCGAAGTCAGTCTCTCGGAGACCGCCAGGCTAGTACGTTGAGTTGTGCGCATGGAGTGCCCAACTTCGGTGGCCGCGAGTGCCAACCTTGAAACATAACATGAGTTATGTCGCGTACGGGAAAGGGGGGCTGACACGCGTCGTTGTCGTTAATTGGCACGACGATCTGAGCAACGAGAAAGAGCTGAACTGTACCCGCTCTATGTCGTTCGGTTAAATAGACCTAAAACACGTGGCAATTGCTGTTGGCATAGGGGAGAGTCGTGGCTTTATGCCCGACTAGTAATGTTCAAGCGTAACCATCCAGTCTAGGGCTAAGAATAGTGGTGAGACTCATGGAGTTCACCGTTTGGGTGCTAAATGCACCGGCGAATGCCTGCGATGGCAAAAAGTGGGACCCCGGGAAATCCGGTATACCGATAAGGCGCCCTGAGTGCACGAGGCGTTTGGCCGTCGTGCAAACGTTTGTGTTGAATTGTGCTTAAATTGCACATTCCTTTATATGTGATCATGCTATTTGCTTGCGGGGAAAGAGCACCACCACTCCGAGAAGGAGGTGAGATCGTTATAATTTGGTCAGCTATGCTGACCGTTGCTTTGTTTGCCACCGCTTGGTGGAATGCTCTTGTGCAGGAGCAGGCGAGCCGAGCGGGAAATAGCGGGCCAAAGCCCTTTTGTTGAGTTGGCCCTTGAAGGTCCAAGTGTTGTGTTTTGTTATTTTCTTGTGTTGTCGGCCCGCGTGCCGAAGTAGGGAAATCATTTTGATATAAACATGAACACTGTTTTGTAAGGCCTTAAGGCCAAAACTCTATGTATGACTTTCATTCCTGGTTTATTTATTAATGGACATTCCTCGTTTGGTGATTTTTATAACTCTTTAAAAGCTTCCGCTAGAATGCAACTCTGTGTTAGGGTGCGATTTTGAAATAAAAAGAAATGTTGTCTCATTTAGTAATGCGTTCGTTTGTCCGTTTAATATGACGTGGGGCTCCGACCGGACCTTCTGTTATATTACTTGTGACGGATGGGGGTGTTACAATTTGGTATCAGAGCTAGGTTTCGATCCTAGGACCTGTGGGTTATGGGCCCACAATTTGGTATCAGATTCTGGTGTCGTTTCCTTTTCCGAATTCGTTGTCGAATTCTTTTAAGGGGTGGTGAGCACTTATGGGCGTAGCCGTTATAACAAGAAAGAACCCATGAATGTCCACTTAGGAATGAAAATACACGTGTTTGAGGAACCTAAGTGTTCCTATGATTGCTGTTTGCAATGCTATTTAGTAGCTTAATTGTGTGTTTCATGATTATAGGTGACTAGAAGTGGTGCGAGGCAGTCTGAACCCCAGCGCTCGGCGGAAAGTGTTGCACCAGCTGAGGTGCCTACACCGCCTCCTTCTGCTGAGATGGTTCGTTTGATTGCGGAAGCCATCTTTGCAATGTTCAATGCGCAACCAGGAGGACTGAGACAACCACCTACTCCTGCAGTGGCCCCGATGCCGGTTAGCGTAGTTGAGCCTTTGGCGGCAGAGCAAGTGCCCGTAGAGCCCTTGGTGGCAAGGCGAGCAATGGAAAGGCAACTGAATCATGTGATGGGTTTCAACCCTCCAGTGTTTGTGGGTACGGGAACCCCAACGCAAGCCGATGATTGGTTCTCTCGGATTAAGAGAACCATGACGGCAACAGAGACGGAAGATTGGCAGAAAGTCACCATAACTACTTTACTATTTGATGGAGAGGCAAGGCTATGGTGGGACGAGTTGGAGTCGCATATTGATATCTCGATGGAAGAGTTCTCGTGGGTGTTTCTAGCTAGGTATCTCCCATCTGCGCAGAGAATTGCGATGGAGAATTAATTCCAGAGGTTGACTCAGGGTGAGAGTTGTGTTGATGACTACTTGCATGAGTTCACAAGATTGGGACGGTATGCGGGCTCTATGTTTGCGGACGAAGAGCGGAAGAGCAACCGATTCTATGAAGGTCTGTGCGATGATCCGAGGTTGCTTCTCTCGGGTCCGATGATGCAGGGTTTCCTTACCTTGGTCAATATTGCGCGGTCACTTGAGCAGGATTTGAAGAAGGTCTAGAGTAAGAAGGACCTCTCAGTGAAAAAGCAAGAGTTCAAATTGCCGAGCTCTTCGAAGGCCGGGCCCCGTAGCAGGTGGAGCAAGAAGGCTAGGTCTTCTGGACCAGCTCCTTCTACCGTTTCTGGAGCTACTACAGGGCAAGGTCTGCTTACGGGCTACAACTGCGGAAAAGTGGGACACTATGCTCGAGACTGTTGGAGTCGTCCTACGAAGATAGATAAGAAGGCGGGTGCGCCGTATACTGAGAAAGGGAAAGCAGCGGAGTCGTCTGCATCTCACTATACGCCAGCGCAACCCAGAGTGTGCAATCTTGGCCAGCAGGAGGCCATTAAAAAATGACGTGGTGACAGGTATGAGCTTTATACAGCTTGTGTAGTTTACCTACTATATATACCTTGCGTACATTTGTTTGATTTTTGTTGTGTATTAGACTTTGTCCTAATTCTTAACTATCCGACGAGAGCGTTATTTGACACGGGAGCGTCTCATTCGTTTCTATCTGAGGACTTCGTTCTGCGAGTCGGAGTGCCTTCTTCCATGGCAAAAGATAGATTGGATGTGTTGCTGCACAATGGGTACATGATGCGCGCGGATAGGTATTGCTGTGTGAAGGTGCGGATAGGAAATCGAGAGTTTGACTTGGAAGCGTCGGTACTACCAATCTCAGAGTTTGATGTGATCTTTGACATGGACTGGCTTTCAGAGCAGCGTGCGTGCATTGATTGCAATCTGAAGGAAGTTAAGCTGTGGTAGAATACTGAGCATGAGACTACCTTCTCTGGCATGAAGGGGTCGAGCAAGATACTGATCTGCTCTTCAGGTAGTCAAAGCGGTTCAGAAAGGCACAGAGTTATTCTTCACGCTAGTGGAGGCTTCGAAGCCCAAGCTCAGTTTGAGTAGCATCCCTGTAGTATCGGAGTTTGCGGACGTGTTCCCTGAAGATCTTCCTGGAGCTCCACCTCAGCAAGAGATCAATTTCACTATTGAGCTAGTGCCAAGTGCCAAGCCCATGTCACGCTCTCCGTACCGTTTAACGCCAAAGAAGATGGCGGAACTGAAAGTACAGTTACAAGAATTGCTAGATCAAGGTTATGTGCGTCCGAGTTCGTCGCCTTGGAGCGCACCCGTCTTTTTTGTGAAGAAAAATGATGGAAGCTTGCGGTTTTGTAGACTACCAAGAGCTGAATAAGCTGGCAGAGAAGAATAAGTATCCGATTCCGAGAATCGATGATCTGTTTGATCAGCTAGTAGGTTCTACGGTATACTCAAAGCTGGATTTGAAGTCCGGCTATTATCAGTTGAGAATTAGGGAAAGTGACATTCCCAAAACGGCGTTCAGTACACGGTACGAGCATTACGAGTTCACGGTTATGCCGTTCATCCTAACGAATGCGCCTTCGGTATTCATGGACTTGATGAATAAAACGTTCAGGGAGTATTTGTACCAGTTCGTGATAGTCTTCATTGACGATATCCTGGTGTACTCACAGTCGGAGGAAGATCATGTGGATCACTTACGCATGGTTTTGGAGACCATGAGGAGGAGTCAGTTGTACGCCAAGTTCACTAAGTGTGAGTTTTGGCTGTCATCAGTAGCGTTTCTCGGTCACGTGGTTAGTGGAGAGGGAATTGCGGTGGATCCGGCGAAGATAGTTGTGATACAGGAGTGGCCTGTATTGTCTACGGTGGCGGAAGTCCGGAGTTTCCTTGGGCTTGCCTGCTACTACAGACGCTTTGTAGAGAACTTCTCGCGGATAGCGTTACCACTCACTATCTTGACAAGGGTCAGAAGTTCGCTTGGTCGCCGGCGTACGCACAAGCTTTTGAGGAATTGAAGAGCCGTCTGACCATGATGCCCATTTTGTGCTCGCCATGTGGTACAGACGGCTACGAAATCTACAGTGACGCCTCAGGGAGCGGCTTAGGCTGCGTTCTTCTTCTGCATGGAAAGGTAATCGCGTATGGCTCTCGCCAATTGAAAGTGCATGAGAGGAACTATCCGGTCCACGACTTGGAGTTAGCGGCCGTGATATTCGCTCTCAAGCTTTGGCGGCATTATTTGTATGGCTTGAAGATTGATATCTTTACGGACCACAAAAGCCTAAAGTACCTAATCGATCAGAAGGACTTGAATATGCGACAACGGAGGTGGATGAAGTTCCTTGGGGACTACGCCTTCAAGATTCATTACATCCCGGTAAGGGAAATGTCGTAGCGGACGCGTTGAGTCGACGGGCTTCTGCACAAGTCAACTGGATTTTGAGGCACGATTAACGTATAATTAGTGACATGGAAGCTTTGGGAATCTCGTGCGTCGAGAGAAGGACAACAACGAAGGCATGCTTGAACTGGACGGAGGTGCAATGTGACCTCGCGGACAGAGTTTGTCGGGCGTTGAAGCTTGATGAAAACATGAAACGCTATGTGGCAGAGACCGTGGATGGGTCTAATGCGGAATTCTCGTATGAAGACGGTCTTTTGCGAAAGGGTGATCGTTTGTGCGTCCCCAAATTTGGCACGTTACGGGAAGAGATGATGTACGAGGCTCATTATACCAAGTACTCAATCCACCCGGGGAGCACAAAGATGTACAAGGACATGAAGACACTGTTCTGGTGGCCATGCATGAAGAAAGATGTAGCTCTTTACGTGGCAAAGTGCCAAACGAACGCGTTAGTGAAGGCCGAGTGTCAACGACCAGGAGGATTCTTGAAATCATTGCCAATTTCGAAATGGAAATTTGATGATGTTTCCATGGACTTTGTTCACGGGTTGCCAAAGTCGCTGCAGAATGACTCAATCTGGGTGATCGTTGATCGGTTGACTTAAGTTGCGCATTTTATTCCGAATCAAAAAAGTGATTCAATGGAGAAGCTGACAAAGTTTTATGTGGAGAACATCGTTCGACTACATGACGTCCCTCGTAGTATTGTTAGCGACCCTGATGGACGGTTCACGTCCGGCGATTGGAGACATGTTCATCATTTGTTGGGCACAAAGCTCAAATTTAGCACAACCTTCCATCCGCAAACGGATGGACAGACCGAGAGTACAAATCAGACGATGGAGGATATGCTTCGCATGTGCGTTTTGGATTTCGGACAGCGTTAGGAAGATCACCTGTACTTGGTGGAGTTCGCCTATAACAATAGTTATCAGACGAGTATTCAGATGGCTCCGTACGAAGCGTTATATGGTAGGAGGTGTCGTGCTCCTTTAACATGGGCGGAGACCAGTGATACCAAGTTGCTGAAGCGCAAAAAGGTTGTTGATGCGAATGAGTCGATATGGGCCATTCGAGAGCAGTTGTTGACTGCCCAAGACCGACAAGTGAAGTATTACAACAACAAACACCGGAACGTGGAGTTCGCAGTTGGTGATTGGGTGTATTTGAAAATAAAGCCTTTCAAGGGAGTGTCGAGGATTCGACACTTGAATAAGCTGAACCCGAGGTACTTAGGGCCATTCGAGATCACCGAGCGCATCGGCGAGACAGCTTATCGACTTGCTTTGTCGACAGAGCTGAGTGGGTTGCACGACGTCATCCATATTTCTGTGTTGAGGAAGGCGGTGCGGGAGCCCGAGTCTGTGTTGGAGGTCGATAGCGTGTCGGTGGATAGTGGCCTATCTACCAAGGTGACATCAATTTGCATCATCGATACTGATATTCGGCAGTTGCGGAGAAAGACCATAAAGATGGTGAGAGTCCGTTGGGACAATTGTGGTTGCGAGGAGCTCTCTTGGGAGCCAGAGGAGATCATGCTTTAAATTTCGGGACGAAATTTCGTTGAGGGGGAGAGAATTGTAACGCCCCAAATTTAATAAATTAAGGGTGTTGGTGTGCGTTTAGTGGATTGGTCTGCGGATAGCATTTGGCTAGTGTTTTATTTAAAACCTAAAATCCTACTCCCCCAAACCCTACCCAGCTGATCTCCCTCCTCTCTCCCTCTCCCAATCTCTCTCGAGCCCCCCTCTCTCTCGGTCTCTCTCACTCCCCGTCCCGAGCTCTCTCCTCGCTCCTCTCCCTCTCGTTCGCACAGGGAAGCCGCCGCCCCGAGCCCTCTCCACCTCCTCTCTCTCGTCGGCCTGAAGGAGGAACCGAGTCGCCCTCTCCACCTCCATCTCTCTCGTCGGCCTGGAGGAGGACCCGATCTCCCTCCTCTCTCCCTCTCCCGAGCACCTCCCTCTCTCCCGTCGCCGCCTGGAGTAAGGAGGAACCGGCCTCCTCTCTCCCTCTCCGTTGGAAGGAGGAGCCCGCCTCTCTCTCTTTCTGCTCACTAGGGCTGCCGTAAGGGGGGACCGCAAGCTGCGACGGTGTGCGCCGCTCAGAGGAAGAGGAAGCTTCGGCGTAAGCTTGGAGGTCGAGTTCGTGCATGGACAGCCACTACGTTCGCTAGCCGTCAAATCCGGGCACGTTCCTATGGCTCCGAAACACGCATCAAGGGTAACGATTCTCTACTTGGGCCGGTGAAACCCTTAATTAGCATGTTTGCATGGAAGCCCCCACCGATTGGTGGGAAAAAGGGGCTCTGCAACGGGTTGATATATTTTGTCCCCGTGTATTTTATTTGCATATAGTGCCCGGAAGCGTGAGTACGAGTTTATGCATGCTGTGTGAAGCCCATCTGGACAGGTTGGTCTGGATTGGTGATGTTTTGCTTACCGGAGAAAACTCAGTGTAATTTGTGTGGTTTTGGAATCGGGGGTCTGCACGATGCTGCAGTTAGTACTGGAGGCAGGCTTCAGGAAACACCCTGTTTGTTGTGTTATTGCGCGAAGTCGGTATCTTGGAGACCGTTAGGCTAGTATGTTGAGTTATGCGCATGGAGTGCCCAACTTCGGTGGCCGCGAGTGCCAACCTTGAAACATAACGTGAGTTATGTCGCGTACGGGAAAGGGGGGGCTGACCCGCGTCGTTGTCGTTAATTGGCACGACGATCTGAGCAACGGGAAAGAGATGAACTGTACCCGCTCTATGTCGTTCGGTTAAATAGACCTAAAACACGTCGCAATTGCCGTTGGCATAGGGGAGAGTCGTGGCTTTATGCCCAACTAGTAATGCTCAAGCGTAACCATCCAGTCTAGGGCTAAGAATGGTGGTGAGACTCATGGAGTTCCCCGTTTGGATACTAAATGCACCAGTGAATGCTTGCGATGGCAAAAGGTGGGACCACGGGAAATCCGGTACGCCGATAAGGAGCCCTGAGTGCACGAGACGTTTGGCCGTCGTGCAAACGTTTGTGTTGAATAGTGCTTAAATTGCACATTCCTTTATATGTGATCATGCTATCTGCTTGCAGGGAAAGAGCACCGCCACCCCGAGAAAGGGGTGAAGTCGTTATAATTTGGTCAGCTATGCTGACCGTTGCTTTGTTTGTCACCGCTTGGTGGAATGTTCTTGTGTAGGAGCAGGTGAGTCGAGCGGGAAATAGTGGACCGAAGCCCTTTTGCTGAGCTGACCCTTGAAGGCCCAAGTGTTGTGTTTTGTTATTTTCATGTGTTGTCGCCCTGCGTGCCGAAGTATGGAAATCGTTTTGTTATAAACATGAACACTGTTTTGTAAGGCCTTAAGACCAAAAATTTATTAGTGGACATTCCTCGTTGGGTGATTTTTATAACTCTTTAAAAGCTTCCGCTAGAATGCAACTCTGTGTTATGGTGCGATTTTGAAATAAAAAGAAATGTGGTCTCATTTAGTAATGCGTTCGTCTGTCCATTTAATATGGCGTGGGGCCTCGACCGGACCTTCTGTTATATTACTTGTGACGGATGGGGGTGTTACACATGGTTCCATTGTTGTTCGCAAAGCTAACCGCTCAACTCGTAATGCTCATCCTATTTATCATTTCTTAAGCTACCATCGCCTTTCACCATCCTACTACAACTTTGTTTCATCTCTCTCTTCTGTTTCTATCCATAAAACTATTCAGGAAGCACTATCTCATCCTGGATGGCGACATACTCTGGTTGAATAAATGACAACTCTAGAATCAAATTCTACCTGAACTTTAGTTCCTTTTCCTCAATAGAAAGCCACTGTCGGATGCCGATGAATCTTTACAGTAAAAAAATGGTCTAGACGGACAAATTAGTCGACTAAAAGCAAAATTAGTCGTTAAAGGATACACGCATGTCTTTGGATTGGATTATGGAGATTCATTCTCTCCAGTTGTAAAATGACCTTTGTTCGTCTTCTCTTATCCATGGCTATAATGCGTAATTGCCCCTATATCAATTAGATATAAAGAACACATTCCTCCACGACGAGCTTATAGTATAAATGTACTTGGAGCAACCACCTGGTTTTCTTGCTCAGGGGGGGTGTCTGGTCATCTCATTTGTAATCTACAAAATACTTTATATGGACTTAAACTGTAACGCCCCGATCTACTGTGAGTGCGCTACAGGTCTGCAGACCAGTGACCCCAACCTATCTTCACGGATCTAATTGGCGGCAACCGCTAATTCCAATGGCGGGTTGTTGAGGCTGGGGCTTGAACCCCAGACCTCCTAGATAAGGGAGCTCTAAACTGGTCCTCATCACCAACTGAGCTGCAACTGGTGATGAAGACCAATTTAGAGCTCCCTTATCCAGGAGGTTTGGGGTTCAAGCCCCAACCTCAACAACACGCCATTGGAATTAGCGTCTGCGGCCAATCAGATCCGTGGAGATGGGCTGGGGTACTGGTCTGCAGACCTATAGCGCACCCACAGTAGACATGAGCGTTACATAAAAAGTGCACATTTTAGTCTGTGTTTCATTGTTTTATTCTCGTCGTTTCACATTGTCATTTTTTTCGCATCTCTAATATTGTACTTTGGTTGGTGTCACATTTTAGTTCCGGCGTGTTGGCTCGACCATCCAACCACGACCTTGAATAAAAAGGCCTGGTAACACTGAAGGGAATGACATGCAAGCATAACATCACATTTTAATTGCATATAACTTAAAGGCCTGAATTAATTTCAACCCCCCCCCCCCCCCCCCCCCCCTCCTTAATGAGATGAAACCCCCTTATCCTTAATGGAGCTACTCCTATTTATATTTAGCATAGCTTCCATTCTTCGGTAGTCTGGGAAAAGAAAAAAAAAAGAAAACGATGAGACTTTTTGTCTTTACCGTTTTCCTCTCTCTAGCGCGCCTGTCCCGCCCATTTCTCCTTCCATCGACGTCGACGACTTTCTCGTGGGTAGATTGACCTTCGGCGAGTCTTCCTGTGGTAGACCAGCCACCAGCGAGCCTCTCCCGATCACTCACTGGCGGGATCGAGAACCCCAGATCCCTCAGATCTCTGTTCCTTGTTTTTCCCTGCCGCAGAAAACACGAACTCCTCTGACTCCTGTCTGAGGACCGGTCGACCTCCGGTGACCTATTCCCAGCTCTCCTCCGGCGGCTGCGATGTGGACACCTTTGAGCTCACAACTTATGCTACCTGCTCTCTTCCCCTTCCTTTTAGCTTCCATTTCACCACTACCCACCATTTCTCTACTTCTTGAAGCCCCGAAACCGCCCGGCCCTCCTGTTGAAATCCCCACCGAATCCCAGCCAACCTCCTAAAGCCAACACCCCACAACCATCTGACTTCACCTTCATACTTACTAGCAACCCTTAGCTAAATTCCACCAGCCCTTCATTCTGTCTTGGTGGCCGAAAGTCACTGCAGGTATCATTCTTGCTCCCTACAGTTTGCTTAAGTACATGCAATTAATTTTAAGTGATCAACATATGAAATTGCTTGCATCCATTTCCATTTCGTTGCCGTTATTGCCCCGAAACCGCCCGGCCCTCCTGTTGAAATCCCCACCGAATCCCAGCCAACCTCCTAAAGCCAACACCCCACAACCATCTGACTTCACCTTCATACTTACTAGCAACCCGTAGCCAAATTCCACCAGTCCTTCATTCTGTCTTGGTGGCCGAAAGTCACTGCAGGTATCATTCTTGCTCCCTACAACTTGCTTAAATACATGCAATTAATTTTAAGTGATCAACATATGAAATTGCTTGCATCCATTTCCATTTCGTTGCCGTTATTTTCTAATATTGGTTGTTAACTTGCAACTATTCTTCGCGAAACACATGCGACATTCTAGCCCGCTTGATCTCATGTTAAATATTTAAGAGAAACACTTGAGTTCAAATTTGCTAACGAGGAGCCCACTCTCTTAGGAACGTAACAATGACTTAATTTACTGAACGAGTTCCTTAATTTATTACAAAACCGTTTTCCCCAAAAAATAGTTTACATCATTGGGGCGGCTAGGGCGACCCTGCCTCTGAACCATTTTGCGTTGGAATGAAGATCTTGAGAGAATTAGTCATTTTTATAATTCTCTGGGAGCTATCGCCTACAGTAGCGGATAATGTTGTGTGGTAGCGTCAAAATATGAGTCCCCGATCCTTTTTCAACCTCATTTCGACAGAGCCTTCCAAATGGAAGTTGGAGCTATCGTTGGGCGATCGTAAGCTATCGCGGAGCGATAGTAAAATTGAATTGCCCGCTCTCATTTCCCTCCAAGCTGTGTTGTGACGTGTTCTTTCCATAACGGGCATTTGACACTACCATTGTGCAATTTGTGTTATCGCAAGCAGTAGCCTCTTTCTTGAGCTATTTATGACAACCTCAAAGTTCTCTAAGTCCACAACAAGTCTTTTGGGTCCACCTCAAAATTTTTCAGAGATACGAAGTAGTGTTTGATGGATCACATCATATAAGAAATAGATTTCAAAATAATAAAGTGATTCCCGATGTGCTCAACCTCAAAATATTTATGAAGACTTATCAGAAGGAGTATTGCTTGGGGGATATCATTGTCATTATTCATTATTCCATTTTTTTATATGAGATGAATAAGGGCCCCAAATTTATCGAAATCTGCCTACATAGACAGATACACTTTTACTTGTACACAATGTCATGCATAAAATATACCACACATCTCTTGATTTTTGTGTAAGAATATCCATGAATCATACGAAGGCAATCCGATGGAGTGTTAATGATTTAGTCATGCATAATTAGCATGTTGTGATATAAATACTACACATGTAAGCAAGGCTATTATCATGAGTAACAAACGTGATGAGTGATATATGATAATTTAAATATTGTTTCAAATAATTCCTCAGACATACACAGAGGCATATATAAACATCATGTCACAATTTCCTATATTTTATGATCAAGATCGTGAAAGATTGTCTGGCATGAAAAAAAAAACTACAATGTATTTAATGTTAAGCAATACAGATCAAACATTGTAGGAGATCTCAGGAGTTAACGTACATCATGTTATTCATGTCGTTGTATCTTAGCAGTTCTTACAAGATTTATATTTTTGAAAACAAAAATAAAGATAAAAAAATGAACACAAAACAAAAAGAAGGCATATTGTTTGTAGTTATTGGGGTTTCCATTTTTTGTATTGTAATATTGAAACAACAACAGCACTCAAGCTTTTATCCCACCATAGTGGGGTCGGCTATATAGATCCTTTGTCCCCATGCACCCTATCTTTAATCATAGCCTCATTAATATCTAAGTACATCATATCTTTCCTTATAGTTTCATTCCAAGTCTTTTTTGGTCTACCCCTCCCTCGTTTAACATGTCTATTGACTAAACTCTCACAACGCCTAACATGTGTCTCTAATGGTCTCCTATGTACATGTCCGAACCATCTTAAACGAGCTTCTCGCATCTTCGCTACTCCTGTCTTATCCCTGATACATTCATTCCTAATTTTATCCAGTCTCGTGTGACCACACATCCACCTAAGCATTCTCATCTCCGCAACTCCCATTTTTTGCTCATGTACACCGTTCACTGCCCAACACTCAGAACCGTAGAGCATTGCTGGCCTAATTGCAGTACGGTAAAACTTGCCTTTAAGTTTTAATGGTACTTTACGAGCACATAAGATCCCAGACGCGCCTCTCCACTTCAACCAACCTACTTGGATTCTATGTATCACATCTTTATCTACACCTCCATCTTTTTGAATTATCGATCTCAGATATTTAAAGCATTCACTGTGAGAAATATCTTTGTCACCCAATTTAATGACGGAGTCATCCGACCTTCTTGCACTACTAAATTTAAGCTCTATATACTCCGTCTTTGTCCTGCTCAATCTAAACCCCTTCTTTTCTAAAGTGTCTCGCCAAGATTCAAGTTTCGTGTTTACATCCTCGCGCGTCTCATCGACCAAAACAATATCATCTGCAAATAATAAACACCAAGGTAGTGCTTGTTGGATATGTCCGGTGAGCTCATCTAAGATAAGGGTAAAGAGATAAGGGCTTAAAGCTGACCCTTGATGTAAGCCAACGTCGATAGGGGATTCCTGTGTTAATCCTCTAGATGTCCTCACTCTGGTCACTGAATTTGTATACATATCTTTGATTATGTCAATGTACGATACATTTACACCTTTCTTTTCTAAGACTCTCCACAAGACCTCTCTTGGAACCCTATCATAAGCCTCTCCAGATCAATAAACAGTATATGCAAATCTTTTTGTTTTTCCCGATAAATATTAATGAGTCTCCTCAAGAGATGTATATCTTCCATGGCTGACCTCCCTAGCATGAATCCAAATTGATTCTCTGAGATGCTAGTTTCTCGTCTAATTCTTCTCTCTATTACGCGTTCCCATAGTTTCATAGTATGACTCATTAATTTAATTCCCCTGTAATTGACACAATTTTGTATATCTCCTTTATTCTTATACAAAGGTACCAAAATACTTTCTCTCCATTGGTCTGACATCCTCTTTGTCTTCAGTATCTTATTGAATAAACTTGTAAGCCATAAAATTCCTTCCCTCCCTAAGTATTGCAATATTGAAAAAAACAAACAAACAAAAATTTTAACACAAATACTGCCTACAGTGTTGAGTGAAGAACCAAATCGGTAAAAATGAGTACTGTAGCAGGTGTACGATTCTCAGAAATCGCAAAAGTACACATAATGAGAGATATCCTTGACGGTACGTGCTCTCACCAGGTGGTATCTTGTTAAACTGAGAATTAAAGATAGCTGAATATTTTAATGGACTTGAACCATCATTTGTAGTTATATACTAATAGTAACTTAAGATAGAAATATTGTGGTAGCGACTGTGGTGTCGTAGAAGGCTACGGTATTTGATGTCGTGTCTGGACGGAGGAAAAAAAAGGAAGGCTCGGGGTTGCTGTACTGAAGAAAATCGAGCGATGGCGTGCAGAAGAGGACCGAGAGCTCTGATACCAAGTTGTTACGGGCCTACTTCCGTAACTGCGGTGACTCGCCGGGATAGTGATCAGAGGCGGAGAAGATGGCGGTGGTGGAGGATACTGTGGAGCCAGAACCGCGGCTGCCTAGGCGGGGTTGCTCGTTAAAGGAGAGAGCCACCAAGATCTCAGAACAAAGGATAAGAACTAGACTTCATTTCATTCCCCCTCCATACAATACACCATATGCCTTTATATAGGCTTACAAGATAATAAAAGACAAACAATAATAATACCTATTATTAAACTCGGTGCTTGAGGCCCCTATATAATGATAACACATATATAATAATGACACAGAGATAATCATAATCAACTAGATATGCGGGTACGCAGCCCATAACATCTCTCCCGACCTTCAAATCGAGCTTGTCCTCAAGCTTGAACGAGGCTTGTACTGCATAATCGTCTGGCTCTTTAATTTCGCGCCAAAATAATTCTCGGTATCGTGTTGTTGTAGCGGAGACTGAGGTAGGAATGACGGTGATGAACGAGCGGAACGGCGGTAGCTCGGGCGGAGAGCGAGCAACGTCAGGCAGAAATGGCGGCGCCGCCTTGGGATCGGCCGGTTGAACAATGGGCAGCGGCCAAAATGTGTCTGATGGAGCTGTCTGAGCGGCAGTGAGCAGTAGCAACAAGGATGTCGGAGGGGCGATGGTCGCCCGTAGGAACGGATCCATCGAGGACGGCAAAGCAGGGATTGGAGGAGCAAGTGTCGACAAAAGATGCGGCGAGTTGTCCGGGGCAAGTGCATGGACTGGTGGTGGCGGTGGAAACGGTAGTGACACAGGCTGCGATAGAAAGGCGGCTGTCAGATTCTTAATGTGGTGGACGAGTGCGTCGCCGTTCCGCAGGCGGACGTCCATGGATGCCATAAAATCTTGTAATATGGAACAAATTGAACCGATGGAGACCATAACTAATTAATCAAGGAATGATTAATCAATTGAAATTAAATTCAATAATACATAATATTAGGGAATTGCTATCCGCTGACCAGTTTTGGCTATTCGCACACCAATTTTTATGAGTTATTACACGCCTTTTAAAAATACGCCTTGTACATGCATTTTTAGGTCAGATTCTTAATGTGGTGGACGAGTGCGTCGCCGTTCCGCAGGCGGACGTCCATGGATGCCATAAAATCTTGTAATATGGAACAAATTGAACCGATGGAGACCATAACTAATTAATCAAGGAATGATTAATCAATTGAAATTAAATTCAATAATACATAATATTAGGGAATTGCTATCCGCCGACCAGTTTTGGCTATTCGCACACCAATTTTTATGAGTTATTACACGCCTTTTAAAAATACGCCTTGTACATGCATTTTTAGGAAAAGTGTTCAACACGAAAGTTGTAGATCTCGTCGAGATCTACAACTTTCGTGTTGAACACTTTTCCTAAAAATGCATGTAAAAGATGTATTTTCAAAAATTCGCTATAGTTACGATCAGTTTTGAAAATACGTCTTGTGCGTGCATTTTTAGGAAAAGTGTTCAACACTAATGTTGTAAATCTCGACAAGATCTACAATTTTCGTGTTGAACACTTTTCCTAAAAATGCATGTACAAGATGTATTTTCAAAAGGCGTGTAATAACTCATAGAAATTGGTCTGCGAATAGCCATTTCTGGTATGCACATAACAATTACCTAATATTATAGGGGTAAGTTGCTCGGCATGGGCTTTAAGGAATAAAAATAAAACTGCTGCTATGGGGAGGGGATCGAGACAACGAAAAGATGCGGCAGATGGCTCGATAATACGACAGGGCATGGGCTAGGCGTGCAGAGCGGCAGTCGACTTGATAACGAGAAGGGGACGGAAGCTAGGTAGGAGCCCACGACGGCTGTGTGTCGATGTCGTCGACTGGTCACAGAGGCTCCCGTGCGTCGATCTGCGTCTATGGCGTGGACGACGCAAAAGAAGAAACGACGATGGATGGATGGAGCGTCGTCGTCTTCGAAGAAGCAGAGAAGCTGCACGGCGGAAGAGGAACACGGTTGTTCGATGCAGGCGACGAGATCAATCGGAGACCAGTCACGGTGGAATTGAGTAGATCCCGTCGGAGATGAAGAAGAAACGACGACGTGGGCTGGGACCAAGGTGCGTCTTGGCGTTGCGGAAGGACAATGAAAAATGGAGGTAGATGTCTCACAATAGTTGAAGGTAGCGACTGTGGTGTCGTAGAAGGCTACAGGATTTGATGTCGTGTCTGGACGGAGGAAAAAAAGGACGGCTCGGGGTTGCTGGACTGAAGAAAATCGAGCGATGGCGTGCTGAAGAGGACCGAGAGCTCTGATACCAAGTTGTTACGGGCCTACTTCCGTAACTGCGGTAACTCGCCGGGATAGTGTTCGGAGGCGGAGAAGATGGCGGTGGTGGAGGATACTGTGGAGCCGGAACCGAGGTTGCCTAGGCGGGGTTGCTCGTTAGAGGAGAGAGCCATCAAGATCTCACAACAAGGGATAAGAACTAGACTTCATTTCATTCCCCGACAAATAAATCCAATACAAGAGTTTAGGAAATTAGCATTATAAACTGTAGTAAAATAATCTCTTCAACAACAAAAAAAGTGATCAGAAAAGTGCAGATACAACTTGTATTATGACAATTACACGAAGACAGGCAGAAGTTTCCACACAAAAAATGATTTAGGCCTAATGATGAGAAACTATTACTGCACACCTAATTAGGTGATAATGTTGTGATCCTCTCCGTTGATGCCTTCAGCACCTTCCCGAGCACCTGTTACAGCCACAGAATACCACAAGACAGAGTACAGGACCACCAAATGATAGCAATAGGAATGATAGCAGATACACGATCCTAAGGCCTTCGCCTGAACAGATCGGAAGGAGGTGCATGGGTTCTTCCCGTCGCAGCCACTAACAAGGAATACAAGTTCATACATAATTTCACATATCTGGTTCAACACTAAACCGGCTATTTAAACTCAACCCTAACTTAACCCCAAAAAACCAACAAGCCCCTCGTAACTCCACAAACTACAAAATAACCCAAAACAAACACATCACTACTTCCCCCATCAAAAGTTCCTTGTCCCCAAGGAACGCGGTGCGGCCAACATTCGCGAAGCCACCACAAGTCCTCCCAAGTGGCTTCCTCCGGAGCTCCATTGGTCCACTGAATAAGAAGTTGCGTCACGACCCGACCTGCTCTATTGGTAATGCGCCGATCCAAGACCGCCATCGGTTCCACAAGGAGATTGCCCTCATCATTAACTGTCTCTGGTAGGGGTTGCTCCTGCACGGTTGGCTGGCCCACATGTTACTTCAACTGTGATATGTGGAAGGTATGGTGTATTTTGGCGGTCTCCGGAAGATCCAGCTTGTATGCCACTGACCTGATCCGTTCCAGCACTTGGAAGGGTCCAAAGAACTTGGGTGATGGCTTATGAATGCGGTGGCCCCGAAGATTGACTTGCCGATAAGGTTGCAACCGCACCTAAGCCCACTCCACCACCTCCAAGACATGCTCCCGACGCTTCGTGTCTTCTAATGTCTTCATCCAATTCTGAGCTCGAGCAAGATTATCCTTAAGCATGGTCATCACCCGGTCCCGTGCCTCCAAGGAACGATCCACTGTGCGGATGTTTGTCGTGCCATCAAAATATGGAGGGAAGTCGTAGGTTCTTGGCCATACACCACTTCATACGGCGACATCCGAATGGCGCTATGATACGACGTGTTGTACCACCACTCGGTGAGGGGTATCCAACTAGCCCAACTCTTAGGCTTTTCAAAGCACATACAACGTAGATAGCTCTCCACACACTAGTTTACCACTTCCGTTTGACCATTGGATTGGGGATGATACGCCGATGACATGTGCAATTGGACTTGGAGCACCCGAAAAAGTTCTTGCCAAAAGTTGCTAAGGTAAACGGCGCCGCGATCACTAACAATAGTTGCGGGTAACCCGTGCAAGCGAACAATGGAATCCAAGAATACTTGAGCTACCGATTCAGCCGTGTACGGATGGTGCATGGCGAGGAAGTGAGCTTGCTTGCTTAGCCGATCGACAACCACTAAAATGGAAGATTTCTCATGACTTTTTGGTAGCCCATCGATGAAATCCAAGGATATGTCTTGCCATATGCGCTCCGGAATAGGCAATGGTTGAAGCAACCCCATAGGACGTTGAGTGTCGGCCTTACATTGTTGACAAACAACACACCTTTGAATGTAATCGTAAATCTCCGGTTTCATTCCCTTCCAAAACAACACTCTTTTCATGCGTTGGTACGTCGCGGATATTCTTGAATGCCCTCCCAGGCGCCGACATGGTATAAATTCAGCAACCTATTTTTAAGAGTTGGGTCATTCCCTGCCACCAACCTCTCCTTCCGCTTGAGCACACGCCATTCTCCCAAGCATATTTCGGATGGTCCTCCGCATTTGTTTCCTTCGCCGTTATGATTTGTTGAAGCCGCGAATCCGTCCGCCATGAATTTTTTTATCAGTTGGAGTACATCCGATTGGAGAGTCGTGAGAACGTGCAACATGGCCTTCGGTGCCTCGTGGACCCGGGACAAGGCGTCAGCGCATACATTCTCTTTGCCGCGTTTGTATTGTACCAAGAAGTCATATCTCATGAGTTTAGTAAGGTAGCGTTGTTGAGCCAGGGTTGCTAATTTTTGCTCAAGCATAAATTTCAAACTCTGGTGGTCAGTACGTATCAAAAACGGACACCCCAACAAATAATGCCGCCACTTCTGGACCGCCAGCACGATGGCGAGCAACTCTTTTTCATGTGTTAATAACACCACATTCTTTGTCCCCAACGCTTGGCTGAAATAAGCAATTGGCGGCTCCCTCTGAAGCAAAACAGCCCCACCCCATATCCTCCGCGTCCGTTTCCACCACAAATGGTTGTTGGAAGTCCGGCAACTGTAAAACTGGCGGTTTAGATACCGCTTGCTTCAAGGACTGAAAAGCGGCATCCGCGGTAGCTGTCCACGCGAATGTTCGATGTTTTAGCAGCTCGGTCATAGGCCGAGACATCGTCCCGTACTCTTGAATAAAGCGGCGATAGTATCCGGTGAGGCCTAGAAATCCTCGCACTCTTTTGAGCGATGTCGGCGTCGGCCAAGCTAGCATTGCTTGTATCTTTGCCGGGTCCGTGGCGAACCCTCGACCCGATAGAACATGCCCCAAGTAATGTACTTGTGTCAACCCAAATTCACGCTTATTTCTTCTTAGCACTATGTGGTTGGACCGCAGGGTGTTAAATGCGAATGCTAGGTGCGTCATGTGCTCCGCCCACGATGCACAATCAAAATTTCATCAAAGAATATCAATATAAATTTTCGAAGTTGACCTTGGAAGATCCGATTCATGAGATTCTGAAAAGTCGACGGCGCGTTGGTCAAGCCGAACGGCATGACCAAAAATTCGTAATGGCCTTGGTGTGTGCGAAATGTCGTCTTGTGTATGTCTTCCTCCTCCATGCACACTTGGTGGTATCCGGCTCGTAAGTCCAACTTCGAAAAATAAACTGCCCCATGAAGTTCATCAATTAATTCCTCGATCAAGGGAATGGGAAATTTATCTTTCACCGTGTTTTGATTGAGGCGCCGATAATCCACACAGACGCCATGAGAGCTGCATGCTTCTTGACGAGAACCACCGGTGATGCAAAAAGGCTGCAACTATGTCGGATCACCCCCGTGCTCAACATTTCTCCAATTAGACGTTCAATTTCAGATTTTTGGAGTGGTGGGTAGTGGTACAGACCTAGATTAATATCTAGGTTGTTGTCCTTCAACACGATACGATGTTCCGATTCTCTCCTCGGTGGTAATCCCCGCGGCTCGGCGAACAAATCCGCGAATTGCGTCAACAAGGTCTCCAACATGTGCTGCTCGGGTTGTCCAGGTAGTTCCCCCAAAACCTGCCATGTGGGGAAGTTGCCAGTTTCGATCTCCTGGTGTTCTCCTTGGCCGACCGGCCCTGTGCACATCGCCAACATGCAAATTTGCCCCTCTTTTGCCACTAATTTGTTCGCCCGGGTGTCTTTGCCCCATAGCTCATGGCTCTGTTGCGACCCGCGGAGCACAACCTTCTTCCCTTGACTCATAAACTCCATCCGGAGGTTGAAGAAATCTCAATTGACCGGACCAAGTGTGATCAACCATTGGACGCCTAGCACCACGTCACATCCCCCTAATGGTAAAATTAGCATGTTTGATGTAAAGACCGCTCTTTGCATCCGCCAACGAAAATCCACCACTTTGTGTGCGCTACATATTTTCTTTTCGTCGGCCACCGCGACAGAAAATGGAGCCATGGGAGTAAAAACACATTGGAGACGTCGCGCCGCACCTTCGTCCAGAAAGTTATGAGTACTACCCGAGTCAATGAGGACATGAATGGGTTGGCCTTGATGCGACGTCGTGACTCGCATGGTGTGGTAATGGGTCATCCCTGTTAATGCATGCGTGGACAAATGTGGAGCCTATTGATCCACCGACTCCTCTACTTCTAGCACCTTATCAAGTTCCACTTCTGAATACCCATCTTGCACCGCCTCCACGATAACCTCCAACGAGTAAGCTTGCCGCCGATTGGGACATTTGTGGCCCTGAGTATAAGGTCGGTCGCACCAAAAACAAAGTCCTTTCTGCCGCTTTTCATCCATCTCCGCGGACGACATTTTATGCTCGGCGAGGGAAGCCGTCTGCTGAGTTACTCATGTCCGCTCGGGTGCGCCCCACTGATTGCTGATGGGGGTGCGTAATGTCGGCTGAAGGATGTGTCCTGAGCGTTCCTCCTGGGTTGTATGCTCCCCTGCCCGAAATGACCGGACGGAACAAACCGCTAATTGTTGTTCTTGGAGACGTGCCAAGGAAAAAACCTCTTGCAAGGACTTGGGTTGAAACATCTGAACGCCATATTGAATCTCATCCCGGAGACCCGTTAAGCAAAAACGGATTGCATGCTCTTCGGAAACAAACAACCTGTGTAGAAGCAAGTCAAACTCATCAAGGTAGGCTTGAACCGACGTGCGTTGGCGTAAGTTCTTGAACTCCGCCATAGGGTAATCGAATAGGTACCGAACTGAAACGACCATGTAGAGCTTGGCTATACTCCTCCCATGTCGGGCACTGTCGTGTTAACCGAGCCTTCATGAACGATTGGTGCCAAAAAAGAGCTTTGCCCTCCATGTGCATGGAGTTGATCTTCACCTTCATCTCGTCCATTGTACCATCAATCTCGAAAAATTGATCGCACCTATAAATCCATTCCAGCAACTCTTCACCAGAAAAACGGGGAAAGTCCAAACGCGGGAACCTCGTGGCAATATGATTAGAAGCAGACGGATGGGTTCTGCTGTCCGGCGATTGCCCCCGTCGGGTCTCACTTCTACGCTCCCCCTTCCAGCAAGCCATCATGGTCCGCATCTCCTCGCCCATCGCTTGGACGGAACGCGCCAAATCCTCTTGGCCTTGTTTGAGAATCTCCATTTCCGAGTGGTCTTTGGATCGAGTGGCGTCGGAAACCGGCATCGTCGCACGCCGCAAAGAAGCTCTGATACCTTGTTGTGATCCCTTTCCGTTGATTCCTTTGGCTCCTTCCCGAGCACCTGTTATAGCCACAGAATACCACAAGACAGCGTACAGGACCACCAAATGATAGCAATAGGAATGATAGCAGATACACGACCCTAAGGCCTTGGCCTGAACAGATCGGAAGGAGGTGCAAGAGTTCTTCCCATCGCAGCCACCCACAGGGAATACAAGTTCATACAGAATTTCACATACCTGGTTCAACACTAAACCGGCTATTTAAACTCAACCCTAACTTAACCCCAAAAGTCCAACAAGCCCCTCATAACTCCACAAACTACAAAATAACTCAAAACAAACACATCAGATAACAACCTGAAAGAAGAGTGATTGCAGCTCCTCATGTCCATCTGTTGCTTAGTACGGGGTTGTTGGGATGACATGTATTTCTGGTATTTTGGTTTCAAACATATTTATTTCATATATGTTTTTTGCAAGCTTTCATATGCTTCATGATTATCAATTCTATATTTCAAGCAACTACTTTAAAAAGGTTTTCATTTTATGTACTTTGCTTAATGATTTTGAGACTATCAAGTTTGCATATGTACTTCTTGAAACTTATTCCATCAAGTATATTTTAGGCAATTGTTATTAGCACACCAGTTTTGGCTATTCGCACACCAATTTCTATGAGTTATTACGTGTCTTTTGAAAATACTTCTTGTACATGCATTTTTAGGAAAATTGTTCAACCCAAAAATTCTAGATCTCGTCGAGATCTACAACTTTCGTGTTGAACACTTTTCCTAAAAATGCATGTACAAGGAGTATTTTCAATATTTCGTCAAAAAATCGCTATAGTTACGATCAGGGCGGCAATACTCCTTATGCGTGCATTTTTAGGAAAAATGTTCAACACGAAAGTTGTAAATCTCGACGAGATCTACAATTTTCGTGTTGAACACTTTTCCTAAAAATGCATGTGCAAGGCGTATTTTCAAAAGACGTTTAATAACTCATAGAAATTGGTGTGTGAATAGCCAAAATTGATGTGCTAATAACAATTGTCATATTTTTATCTCTTATCATGCATCCTCCTAACTCATGTGTTTCACTCATTCTTATTGGAGTTAGGAATTCTGATGTCATTCATATGTCTGATTTGTTTTGATTATGTTCATTTTTGAGCTTTCATAATTATGAAAAAAACATTTGCTTTCACTTTTTATCTCAAGAAATCCAAATTATCAAAATCATGACTAATGACTCATTTTTTTATAATGTTTGATTAGTTTGCTAATCATATTTTATATTGTAATGGTATTCATGTCTAATGATCATATAACTAATCCATATGCATATTTGTATCTGAAAAATCAATTATGTCACTTTGTTATATGAGTTCGATTTAAATGAGATTATTCTTATCACTACACTTGATTACCTCGTTACAATATGTTATGGGTTGCGTACCACATATCTAGTTGATTATGATTATCTATATGTGTCATCAATATATATTTGTTATCATTATGTAGGGGCCTCGAGCACCGAGTCTAATAATATGTATTATTATTATTGTTTGTCTTTTATTATCGTGTAAGCCTATATAAAGACATATGGTGTATTGTATGGAGGGGGAAATATTTGATGATCTTTTGGTCTGAATTTCTAGTTGATAATGTATTTTCACCAAATTTCTGCAAAATCTGATATTTCAGTCTAATTTTTTCACCCCTCTTCAGAATTTCTAACAATGTTTTATCTCCCAGGCTCAAGAGCTTGCTTCTGCGCTTCCAAGCATGTTTCCTGATAGTTTCATGCCCATTCTTCTCCAAGCTGCCGTGCTTGTCAAAGAGAAGAAGATTTCGAAAGCAGAAGAGATCCTAACTCAGTTCGCTGATAAATTTCCCGAAAAATCCAAGCCCGTCCTCCTCGGTCGAGCGCAAATTGCTGCTGCTGCTGGTCATTTGCAGGTCGCGACTGAGTCCTTGTCTATGATACATGATATCCGCCATATGCCTGCCACCGTTGCAACGGTGGTTTCGCTGAAGGAGCGTGTAAGCGATTATATTGGTGCCGCTTCTGCTCTAAACTCTGCTCTCCAGTGGTGGAGGGATTCGATGGTCGAAGATAATAAGCTCAATGTGATAATGCCAGAGGCTGCATCTTTTATGCTTATTCACGGAAACGAGGAAGAGGCCTTTCAACTATACGAAGAGCTCGTAAAGAACCATGGGAGCACTGAGGCTATGGCGGGATTGGTTAAAGCTGCTGCACGCACTGACCTCGCAAAGGCTGAGCTGTACGAAAAGAGGCTTGCGGAATTACCAGGTCTCAAGGGGATCAATGTGGAGAGCTTGGAGAAGACTTCAGGAGCGAGACATGTTGAAGGAGGGTTGACGGCTGGAAAGAAGGAAAATTTTGAGGAGGTGAAGGCTAAAATCAAAAAGAGGAAGAGGAAGCCCAGATATCCGAAGGGCTTTGATCCATCGAACCCGGGGCCACCACCGGATCCCGAGAGGTGGCTGCCCAAGAGAGAGAGGTCCAGCTACAGACCAAAGAGGAAGGATAAGAGAAGTCAGGTGAGGGGCTCTCAGGGAGCTGTTGTTCGTGAGAAACATGATTCCGCTATTTCAAACACCGCGAACACCTCAAGCGTGAGAGCTAATACGAAGTCGAGCCAAGTTTCTACGTCTTCCAAGGGCTCCGCAGGTTCAGAGCAACCCAAAGTTTCATCCAAGTCGAGAAAGAAGAACAGGTCATAGAAGTCTCATCTCTTTATTCAGGAGGGAGTTTTTTGTTGGATTAGTTATTTGTTGTTTTTTACATAACAATTATGTTTCAGTTTGCTCATTTATGTAAGTGAAATTTTCTGCTTGGATTTTCCTAAGCGAGTTTTCCCCCTCCATGTTTTGGATCTAGCAGGGCCGTGTTTTCCATCGGTTGTTTTTCGAGGCTTGGATTTAATATATTTCTTGTTTGTTGGGCCTTCGGGTTCTGCATGTGAGGTCGTTTAGCCACAGTCTATAATTGGACGGAGGACCCGCCCGCACTTTTCACTCTTGGCTAAGCCGACTAAACAGGACCATACTGGCTGCTGAACCATTTTAAGAAGTCAAGAAACTAGTGTTTGTTCAATAGGACTAGATTTTCAATTCCAAACATTTTGAATTCCTAAGCTGAAGGGTCATTTGCTAAGACATCCTCTCTATCTTTTGCGTGAATTTTGAAAAAGAGAAAAGTCTCATGTAATTATGCAAAGTTAAAGGGAAGTTTTTGATAATTATTCTTCAAAAAAAAATCCAAAAACCTTTATTAAGTGAGCTTCTCATCATTTTGTTTTTGATAATTGCTACAAACTCAAATGGCTTGATCAGATGGTCGTTAGCTGTGGAGATTATTGAACTTGAGATCTCATGAGTGTGATGTCTGCCTTTTTCCGCCAAACTTGCTGATCTCCGATTGACCACGTACTCCGAGCGAGTCTAAATAGGAAGCTTAATGGTATTCGCTGCCCAAGAGTGGGGAATGACCCAACTCTTAAAAATAGGTTGCTGAATTTATACCATGCCGGCGCCTGGGAGGGCATTCAGGAATATCCGCGACGTACCAACACATGAAAAGAGTGTTGTTTTGGAAGGGAATGAAACCAGAGATTTACGATTACATTCAAAGGTGTGCTTGTTTGTCAACAATGTAAGACCGACACTCAACGTCCTATGAGGTTGCTTCAACCATTGCCTATTCCGGAGCGCATATGGCAAGACATATCCTTGGATTTCATTGATGGGCTACCAAAAAGCCATGGGAAATCTTCCATTTTAGTGGTTGTCGATCGGCTAAGCAAGCAAGCTCACTTCCTCGCCATGCAACATCCGTACACGACTGAATTGGTAGCTCAAGTATTCTTGGATTCCATTGTTCGCTTGCACGGGTTACCCGCAACTATTGTTAGTGATCGCGACGCCGTTTTCCTCATCAACTTTTGGCAAGAACTTTTTCGGGTGCTCCAAGTCCAATTGCACATGTCATCGGCGTATCATCCCCAATCCAATGGTCAAACGGAAGTGGTAAACCGGTGTGTGGAGAGCTATCTACGTTGTATGTATTTTGAAAAGCCTAAGAGTTGGGCTAGTTGGATACCCCTCACCGAGTGGTGGTACAACACGTCGTATCATAACGCCATTCGGATGTCGCTGTATGAAGTTGTGTATGGCCAAGAACCTACGACTTTCCCTCCATATTTTGATGGCACGACAAACATCCGCACAGTGGACCGTTCCTCGGCGGCATGGGACCAGGTGATGACCATGCTTAAGGATAATCTTGCTCGAGCTCAGAATTGGATGAAGACATTAGCAGACACGAAGCGCCGGGAGCATGTTCTGGAGGTGGGGGAGTGGGCTTGGGTGCGGTTGCAACCTTATCGGCAAGTCACTCTTCAGGGCCACCACATTCATAAGCCATCACCCAAGTTCTTTGGACCCTTCCAAGTGCTGGAACGGATCAGGTCGGTGGCATACAAGCTGGATCTTCCAGAGACCGCCAAAATACACCATACCTTCCACATATCACAATTGAAGAAACACGTGGGCCAGCCAACCGTGCAGGAGCAACCCCTACCAGAGACAGTTAATGATGAGGGCAATCTCCTTGTGGGACCGATGGCGGTCTTGGATCGGCGCATTACCAATAGAGCAGGTCGGGTCGTGACGCAACTTCGTAGTCAGTGGACCAATGGAGCTCCGGAGGAAGCCACTTGGGAGGACTTCTGGTGGCTTCGCGAATGTTGGCCGCACCGCGTCCTTGAGGACAAGGAACTTTTGATGGGGGAAGTAGTGATGTGTTTGTTTTGGGTTATTTTGTAGTTTGTGGAGTTATGAGGAGCTTGTTGGTTTTTTGGGGTTAAGTTAGGGTTGAGTTTAAATAGCCAGTTTAGTGTTGAACCAGATATGTGAAATTTTGTATGAACTTGTATTCCTTATTGGTGGCTGAGACGGGAAGAACCCCTGCACCTCCTTCCTATCTGTTCAGGCGAAGGCCTTAGGATCGTGTATCTGCTATCATTTCTATTGCTATCATTTGGTGGTCCTGTACTATGTCTTGTGGTATTCTGTGGCTGTAACAGGTGCTCGGGAAGGAGCTGAAGGCATCAACGGAAAGGGATCACAACATTATCACCTAATTAGGTGTGTATTTTTTGTGTGGAAACTTCTGCCTGTATTCGTGTAATTGTCATAATACAAGTTATATCTACGCTATTCTGATCACTTTTTTTGTTGTTGAAGAGATTATTTTACTACAGTTTATAATGCTAATTTCCTAAACTCTTGTATTGGATTTATTTGATGATCTTTTGGTTTGCATTTGTTTGATGATCTTTTGGTCTGAATTTCTAGTTGATAATGTATGTTCATCAAATTTCTGCAAAAAATGATATTTCAGTCTAAATTCCCCCCCCCCCCCTCTTCAGAATTTCTAACAGTGTTTCATCTCCCAGGCTCAAGAGCTTGCTTCTGCGCTTCCAAGCATGTTTCCTGATAGTTTCATACCCATTCTTCTCCAAGCTGCCGTGCTTGTCAAAGAGAAGAAGATTTCGAAAGCAGAAGAGATCCTAACTCAGTTCGCTGATAAATTTCCCGAAAAATCCAAGCCCGTCTTCCTCGGTCGAGCGCAAATTGCTGCTGCTGCTGGTCATTTGCAGGTCGCGACTGAGTCCTTGTCTATGATACATGATATCCGCCATATGCCTGCCACCGTTGCAACGGTGGTTTCGCTGAAGGAGCGTGTAAGCGACTTCACTGGTGCCGCTTCTGCTCTAAACTCTGCTCTCCAGTGGTGGAGGGATTCGATGGTCGAAAATAATAAGCTCAATGTGATAATGCCAGAGGCTGCATCTTTTATGCTTATTCACGGAAACGAGGAAGAGACATTTCAACTATATGAAGAGCTCGTAAAGAACCATGGGAGCACTGAGGCTATGGCGGGATTGGTTAAAGCTGCTGCACACACTGACCTCGCAAAGGCTGAGCTGTACGAAAAGAGGCTTGCGGAATTACCAGGTCTCAAGGGGATCAATGTGGAGAGCTTGGAGAAGACTTCAGGAGCGAGACATGTTGAAGGAGGGTTGACGGCTGGAAACAAGGAAAATTTTGAGGAGGTGAATGCTAAAATCAAAAAGAGGAAGAGGAAGCCCAGATATCCGAAGGGCTTTGATCCGTCGAACCCGGGGCCACCACCGGATCTTGAGAGGTGGCTGCCCAAGAGAGAGAGGTCCAACTACAGACCAAAGAGGAAGGATAAGAGAAGTCAGGTGAGGGGCTCTCAGGGAGCTGTTGTTCGTGAGAAACATGATTCCGCTGTTTCAAACACCGCGAACACCTCAAGCGTGAGAGCTAATAACAAGTCGAGCCAAGTTTCTATGTCTTCCAAGGGCTCCGCAGGTTCAGAGAAACCCAAAGTTTCATCCAAGTCGAGAAAGAAGAACAGATCATAGAAGTCTCATCTCTTTATTCAGGAGGGAGTTTTTTCTTGGATTGGAGTTATTTGTTGTTTTTTACATAACAATTATGTTTCAGTTTGCTCATTTATGTAAGTGAAGTTTTCTGCTTGGATTTTCCTAAGCGAGTTTTCCCCTTCCATGTTTTGGATCTACCAGGGCCACGTTTTCCACCAGTTATTTTTCGAGGCTTGGATTTAATATATTTCTTGTTTGTTTGGCCATCGGGTTCGGCATGTGAGGTCGTTTAACCACAGTCTATAATTGGACGGAGGACCCGCCCGCACTTTTCACTCTTGGCTAAGCCGACTAAACATGACCACACTGACTGCTGAACAATTTATAGAAGTCAAGAAACTAGTGTTTGTTCAATGGGACTGTATTTTGAATTCCAAACATTTTGAATTCTTAATCTGAAGGGTCATTTGCTAAGACATTCTCTCTATCTTTTGCGTGATTTTGAAAAAGAGAAAAGTCCCATGTAATTATGCAAAGTTAAAGGGAAGTTTTTGATAATTATTCTTCAAAAAAAATCCAAAAACCTTTAATAAGTGAGCTTCTCATCATTTTGTTTTTGATAATTGCTACAAACTCAAATGGCTTGATCAGATGTTCGATAGCTATGGAGATTATTGAACTTGAGATCTCATGAGTGTGATGTCTGCCTTTTTCCGCAATACTTGCCCAAGAGTGGGGAATGACCCAACTCTTAAAAATAGGTTGCTGAATTTATACCATGCAGGCGCCTGGGAGGGCATTCAGGAATATCCGCGACGTACCAACGCATGAAAAGAGTGTTGTTTTGGAAGGGAATGAAACCGGAGATTTACGATTACATTCAAAGGTGTGCTGTTTGTCAACAATGTAAGGCCGACACTCAACGTCCTATGGGGTTGCTTCAACCATTGCCTATTCCGGAGCGCATATGGCAAGACATATCCTTGGATTTCATCGATGGGCTACCAAAAAGCCATGGGAAATCTTCCATTTTAGTGGTTGTCGATCGGCTAAGCAAGCAAGCTCACTTCCTCGCCATGCACCATCCGTTCACGGCTGAATCGGTAGCTCAAGTATTCTTGGATTCCATTGTTCGCTTGCACGGGTTACACGCAACTATTGTTAGTGATCGCAACGCCGTTTTCCTTAGCAACTTTTGGCAAGAACTTTTTCGGGTGCTCCAAGTCCAATTGCACATGTCATCGGCGTATCATCCCCAATCCAATGGTCAAACGGATGTGGTAAACCGGTGTGTGGAGAGCTATCTACGTTGTATGTGCTTTGAAAAGCCTAAGAGTTGGGCTAGTTGGATACCCCTCACCGAGTGGTGGTACAACACGTCGTATCATAGCGCCATTCGGATGTCGCCGTATGAAGTGGTGTATGGCCAAGAACCTACGACTTTCCCTCCATATTTTGATGGCACGACAAACATCCGCACAGTGGACCGTTCCATGGCGGCACGGGACCGGGTGATGACCATGCTTAAGGTTAATCTTGCTCGAGCTCAGAATTGGATGAGACATTAGCAGACACGAAGCATCGGGAGCATGTTCTGGAGGTGGGGGAGTGGGCTTGGGTGCGGTTGCAACCTTATCGGCAAGTCACTCTTCGGGGCCACCGCATTCATAAGCCATCACCCAAGTTCTTTGGACCCTTCCAAGCGCTGGAACGGATCAGGTCGGTGGCATACAAGCTGGATCTTCCGGAGACCGCCAAAATACACCATACCTTCCACATATCACAGTTGAAGAAACACGTGGGCCAGCCAACCGTGCAGGAGAAACCCCTACCAGAGACAGTTAATGATGAGGGCTATCTCCTTGTGGAACCGATGGCGGTCTTGGATCGGCGCATTACCAATAGAGCAGGTCGGGTCGTGACACAACTTCTGATTCAGTGGACCAATGGAGCTCCGGAGGAAGCCACTTGGGAGGACTTGTGGCGGCTTCGCGAATGTTGGGGTCGGGTCGTGACGCAACTTCTGATTCAGTGGACCCATGGAGCTCCGTAGGAAGCCACTTGGGAGGACTTGTGGCGGCTTCGCGAATGTTGGCCGCACCGCGTCCTTGAGGACAAGGAACTTTTGATGGAGGAAGTAGTGATGTGTTTGTTTTGGGTTATTTTGTAGTTTGTGGAGTTATGAGGAGCTTGTTGGTTTTTTGGGGTTAAGTTAGGGTTGAGTTTAAATAGGCGGTTTAGTGTTGAACCAAATATGTGAAATTCTGTATGAACTTGTATTCCTTGTTGGTGGCTGCGACGGGAAGAACCCCTGCACCTCCTTCCGATCTGTTCAGGCGAAGGCCTTAGGATCGTGTATCTGCTATCATTCCTATTGCTATCATTTGGTGGTCCTGTACTCTGTCTTGTGGTATTCTGTGGCTGTAACAGGTGCTCGGGAAGGAGCTGAAGGCATCAACGGAAAGGGATCACAACATTATCACCTAATTAGGTGTGCAGTAATAGTTTCTCATCATTAGGCCTAAATCATTTTTTGTGTGGAAACTTCTGCCTGTCTTCGTGTAATTGTCATAATACAAGTTGTATCTGCGCTTTTCTGATCACTTTTTTTGTTGTTGAAGAGATTATTTTACTACAGTTTATAATGCTAATTTCCTAAACTCTTGTATTGGATTTATTTGATGATCTTTTGGTTTGTATTCGTTTGATGATCTTTTGGTCTGAATTTCTAGTTGATAATGTATTTTCACCAAATTTCTGCAAAATTTGATATTTCAGTCTAAATTCCCCCCCCCCCCCCCCCCTCAGAATTTCTAACAGTGTTTCATCTCTCAGGCTCAAGAGCTTGATTCTGCGCTTCCAAGCATGTTTCCTGATAGTTTCATACCCATTCTTCTCCAAGCTGCCGTGCTTGTCAAAGAGAAGAAGATTTCGAAAGCAGAAGAGATCCTAACTCAGTTCGCTGATAAATTTCCCGAAAAATCCAAGCCCGTCCTCCTCGGTCGAGCGCAAATTGCTGCTGCTGCTGGTCATTTGCAGGTCGCGACTGAGTCCTTGTCTATGATACAAGATATCCGCCATATGCCTGCCACCGTTGCAACGGTGGTTTCACTGGAGGAGCGTGTAAGCGACTTCACTGGTGCCGCTGCTGCTCTAAACTCTGCTCTCCAGTGGTGGAGGGATTCGATGGTCGAAGATAATAAGCTCAATGTGATAATGCCAGAGGCTGCATCTTTTATGCTTATTCACGGAAACGAGGAAGAGGCCTTTCAACTATACGAAGAGCTCGTAAGGAACCATGGGAGCACTGAGGCTATGGCGGGATTGGTTAAAGTTGCTGCACGCACTGACCTCGCAAAGGCTGAGCTGTACGAAAAGAGGCTTGCGGAATTACCAGGTCTCAAGGGGATCAATGTGGTGAGCTTGGAGAAGACTTCAGGAGCGAGACATGTTGAAGGAGGGTTGACGGCTGGAAAGAAGGAAAATTTTGAGGAGGTGAAGGCTAAAATCAAAAAGAGGAAGAGGAAGCCCAGATATCCGAAGGGCTTTGATCCGTCGAACCCGGGGCCACCACCGAATCCCGAGAGGTGGCTGCCCAAGAGAGAGAGGTCCAACTACAAACCAAAGAGGAAGGATAAGAGAAGTCAGGTGAGGGGCTCTCAGGGAGCTGTTGTTCGTGAGAAACATGATTCCGTTGTTTCAAACACCGCGAACACCTCAAGCGTGAGAGCTAATACGAAGTCGAGCCGTTTCTACGTCTTCCAAGGGCTCCGCAGGTTCAGAGCAACCCATAGTTTCATCCAAGTCGAGAAAGAAGAACAGGTCATAGAAGTCTCATCTCTTTATTCAGGAGGGAGTTTTTTCTTGGATTGGAGTTATTTGTTGTTTTTTACATAACAATTATGTTTCAGTTTGCTCATTTATGTAAGTGAAGTTTTCTGCTTAGATTTTCCTACGCGAGTTTTCCCCCTCCATGTTTTGGATCTAGCAGGGCCGCGTTTTCCACCGGTTGTTTTTCGAGGCTTGGATTTAATATATTTCTTGTTTGTTGGGCCTTCGGGTTCGGCATGTGAGGTCGTTTAGCCACAGTCTATAATTGGACGGAGGACCCGCCCGCACTTTTCACTCTTGGCTAAGCCGACTAAACAGGACCACACTGGCTGCTGAACCATTTTAAGAAGTCAAGAAACTAGTGTTTGTTCAATGGGACTAGATTTTCAATTCCGAACATTTTGAATTCCTAAGCTGAAGGGTCATTTGCTAAGACATCCTCTCTATCTTTTGCGCGATTTTGAAAAAGAGAAAAGTCCCATGTAATTATGCAAAGTTAAAGGGAAGTTTTTGATAATTATTCTTCAAAAAAAAATCCAAAAACCTTTAATAAGTGAGATTCTAATCATTTTGTTTTTGATAATTGCTACAAACTCAAATGGCTTGATCAGATGGTCGATAGCTGTGGAGATTATTGAACTTGAGATCTCATGAGTATGATGTCTGTCTTTTTCCGCCATACTTGCTGATCTCCGATGGACCACGTACTCCTAGCGAGTCTAAACAGGAAGCTTAAGAGTATTCGCTGCCCAAGAGTGGGGAATGACCCAACTCTTAAAAATAGGTTGCTGAATTTATACCATGCCGGCGCCTGGGAGGGCATTCAGGAATATCCGCGACGTACCAACGCATGGAAAGAGTGCTGTTTTGGAATGGAATGAAACCGGAGATTTACGATTACATTCAAAGGTGTGCTGTTTGTCAACAATGAGGCCGACACTCAACGTCCTATGGGGTTGCTTCAACCATTGCTTATTCCGGAGCGCATATGGCAAGACATATCCTTGGATTTCATCGATGGGCTACCAAAAAGCCATGGGAAATCTTCCTTTTTAGTGGTTGTCGATCGGCTAAGCAACCAAGCTCACTTCCTCGCCATGCATCATCCGTACACGGCTGAATCGGTAGCTCAAGTATTCTTGGATTCCATTGTTCGCTATCACGGGTTACCCACAAATATTTTTAGTGATCGCGGCGCCTTTTTTCTTAGCAACTTTTGGCAAGAACTTTTTCGGGTGCTCCAAGTCCAATTGTGCTTTGAAAAGCCTAAGAGTTGGCTAGTTGGATACCCCTCACCGAGTGGTGGTACAACACGTCGTATCATAGCGCCATTCGGATGTCGCCGTATGAAGTGGTGTATGGCCAAGAACCTACGACTTTCCCTCCATATTTTGATGGCACGACAAACATCCGCATAGTGGACCGTTCCTTGGCTGCACGGGACCAGGTGATGACCATGCTTAAGGATAATCTTGCTCGAGCTCAGAATTGGATGAAGACATTAGCAGACACGAAGTGCCACGAGCATGTTCTGGAGGTGGGGGAGTGGGCTTGGGTGCGGTTGCAACCTTATCGGCAAGTCACTCTTCGGGGCCACCGCATTCATAAGCCATCACCCAAGTTCTTTGGACCCTTCCAAGTGCTGGAACAGATCAGGTCTGTGGCATACAAGCTGGATCTTCCGGAGACCGTCAAAATACACCATACCTTCCACATATCACAATTGAAGAAACACGTGGGCCAGCCAACCGTGCAGGAGCAACCCCTATCAGAGACAGTTAATGATGAGGGCAATCTCCTTGTGCCGATGGAGGTCTTGGATCGGCGCATTACCAATAGAGCAGGTCGGGTCGTGACGCAACTTTTTATCCAGTGGACCAATGAAGCTCCGGAGGAAGCCACTTGGGAGGACTTGTGGTGGCTTCGCGAATGTTGGCCGCACCGCGTTCCTTGAGGACAAGGAACTTTTGATGGGGGAAGTAGTGATGTGTTTGTTTTGGGTTATTTTGTAGTTTGTGGAGTTATGAGGGGCTTGTTGGTTTTTTGGGGTTAAGTTAGGGTTGAGTTTAAATAGCCGGTTTAGTATTGAACCAGATATGTGAAATTCTGTATGAACTTGTATTCCTTGTTTGTGGCTGCGACGGGAAGAACCCCTGCACTTCCTTCCGATCTGTTCAGGCGAAGGCCTTAGGATCGTGTATCTGCTATCATTCCTATTGCTATCATTTGGTGGTCCTGTACTCTGTCTTGTGGTATTATGTGGCTGTAACAGGTGCTCGGGAAGGAGCTGAAGGCATCAACAGAAAGGGATCACAACATTATCACCTAATTAGGTGTGCAGTAATAGTTTCTCATCATTAGGCCTAAATCATTTTTTGTGTGGAAATTTCTGCCTGTCTTCGTGTAATTGTCATAATACAAGTTGTATCTGCGCTTTTCTGATCACTTTTTTTTTGTTGTTGAAGAGATTATTTTACTACAGTTTATAATGTTAATTTCCTAAACTCTTGTATTGGATTTATTTGATGATCTTTTGGTTTGTATTCGTTTGATGATCTTTTGGTCTGAATTTCTAGTTGATAATGTATTTTCACCAAATTTCTGCAAAATTTGATATTTCAGTCTAAATTTTCCCCCCTCTTCAGAATTTCTAACAGTGTTTCATCTCCCAGGCTCAAGAGCTTGCTTCTGCGCTTCCAAGCATGTTTCCTGATAGTTTAATACCCATTCTTCTCCAAGCTGCCGTGCTTGTCAAAGAGAAGAAGATTTCGAAAGCAGAAGAGATCCTAACTCAGTTCGCTGATAAATTTCCCAAAAAATCCAAGCCCGTCCTCCTCGGTCGAGCGCAAATTGCTGCTGCTACGGGTCATTTGCAGGTCGCGACTGAGTCCTTGTCTATGATACATGATATCCGCCATATGCCTGCCACCGTTGCAACGGTGGTTTCGCTGAAGGAGCGTGTAAGCTACTTCATGGTGCCAATTCTGCTCTAAACTCTGCTCTCCAGTGGTGGAGGGATTCAATGGTCGAAGATAATAAGCTCAATGTGATAATGCCAGAGGCTGCATCTTTTATGCTTATTCACGGAAACGAGGAAGAGGCCTTTCAACTATACGAAGAGCTCGTAAAGAACCATGGGAGCACTGAGGCTATGGCGGGATTGGTTAAAGCTGCTGCACGCACTGACCTCGCAAAGGGTGAGCTGTACGAAAAGAGGCTTGCGGAATTACCAGGTCTTAAGGGGATCAATGTGGAGATCTTGGAGAAGACTTCAGGAGCGAGACATGTTGAAGGAGGGTTGACGGCTGGAAAGAAGGAAAATTTTGAGGAGGTGAAGGCTAAAATCAAAAAGAGGAAGAGGAAGCCCAGATATCCGAAGGGCATTGATCCGTCGAACCCGGGGCCACCACCGGATCCCGAGAGGTGGCTGTCCAAGAGAGAGAGGTCCAGCTACAGACCAAAGAGGAAGGATAAGAGAAGTCAGGTGAGGGGCTCTCAGGGAGCTGTTGTTCGTGAGAAACATGATTCCGCTGTTTCAAACACCGCGAACACCTCAAGCGTGAGAGCTAATACGAAGTCGAGCCAAGTTTCTACGTCTTCCAAGGGCTCCGCAGGTTCAGAGCAACCCAAAGTTTCATCCAAGTCGAGAAAGAAGAACAGGTCATAGAAGTCTCATCTCTTTATTCAGGAGGGAGTTTTTTCTTGGATTGGAATTATTTGTTGTTTTTTACATAACAATTATGTTTCAGTTTGCTCATTTATGTCAGTGAAGTTTTCTGCTTGGATTTTCCTAAGCGAGTTTTCCCCCTCCATGTTTTGGATCTAGCAGGGCCGCGTTTTCCACCGGTTGTTTTTCGAGGCTTGGATTTAATATATTTCATGTTTGTTGGGCCCTCGGGTTCGACATGTGAGGTCGTTTAGCCATAGTCTATAATTGGACGGAGGACCCGCCCGCACTTTTCACTCTTGGCTAAGCCGACTAAACAGGACCATACTGGCTGCTGAACCATTTTAAGAAGTCAAGAAACTAGTGTTTGTTCAATGGGACTAGATTTTCAATTCCAAACATTTTGAATTCCTAAGATGAAGGGTCATTTGCTAAGACATCCTCTCTATCTTTTGCGTGATTTTGAAAAAGAGAAAAGTCCCATGTAATTATGCAAAGTTAAAGGGAAGTTTTTGATAATTATTCTTCAAAAAAAATTCCAAAAACCTTTAATAAGTGAGCTTCTCATCATTTTGTTTTTGATAATTGCTACAAACTCAAATGGCTTGATCAGATGGTCGATAGCTGTGGAGATTATTGAACTTGAGATCCCATGAGTGTGATGTCTGCCTTTTTCCGCCATACTTGCTGATCTTCGATGGACCACGTACTCCGAGCGAGTCTAAACAAGAAGCTTAAGGGTATTTGCTGCCCAAGAGTGGGGAATGACCCAACTCTTAAAAATAGGTTGCTGAATTTATACCATGCTGGCGCCTGGGAGGGCATTCAGGAATATCCGCGACGTACCAACACATGAAAAGAGTGCTGTTTTGGAAGGGAATGAAATCGGAGATTTACGATTACATTTAAAGGTGTGCTGTTTGTCAACAATGTAAGGCCGACACTCAACGTCCTATGGGGTTGCTTCAACCATTGCCTATTCCGGAGCGTATATGGCAAGACATATCCTTGGATTTTGTAACAACCCTATTTTTTTTAGTATTTATGTATAAACTTGATTTGTCTATCCGCACCCCCTTCCCCTTTAAGCCCTCTATCCGACTCCCCTTCTCTATTAAATCCCGAGCAGCAGCCCCCCCTTTAAAAATTTGATATCCGCAGCCCCCTCCTTTTTATTCCTTAGCCGCAGCCCAGCCCTGTTTAAACCCCGATCTAGGGCTCCCCTTTTTGTCGTTGTTCCCGTCTCCCGCACGCGCCGCTGTTCCCGTCTCCTGCAAGGCCGCGCGAAGCTCGCTCCCGCTCCCTGCCGCTCTCCCGTCTCTCGATCGCCACCTCCAGCGCCTCCTCCATTTCCAGCCGTCGACTCCTCCCCCTCCCGATTCTGCCTCCTGCGCCTCCTCCCGTCGCTGTTGACGCCTTCTGCCCCCTCCTCTGCGCTCGGGACCGACGACAGCCCGTCTCCAGCCTTCCCTCCTCCCTCCAGCAGCACTTTCGCTTCTCCCTCCTCTGCTAGGGCCGACAGCCTCCCTCTCCTCGTTGGGCTCCGATTTCGCCCTAGGCCTTTGCTCGAATCCCCTCCTCCTTGGATTTTGGACTCGGATTTGGTTCCTATTGGTAAGATTCTCCCCCTCAAACCCTTGATTTCAGAATTTTCATAAACCCTAACGATTAATTCGTGCTCCGATTTACATTCAAGTTGTGATTTCAGATTTTTGCCCTCCTGTAATCGTCTAACTGTGTCTTGTCCTCGATTTCCGGTGCCGCTCCTCGATTCAATTGGCGGAATCTCTTGAAGACCCTTCCGATTTAGGGTTTCCCTAGACTAAAGCGCCGCCAAATCTCCGGTTCCTCCGTGTAATCCTCTCTCCCCTCGTCTTCGAGAAAGGTATGGTTTTCTTCGCTATCTCGCATCTGTCTAATTTGCAATTTAAAACGCGCATGCTCATGTGGTGTCACCTGTTTAATGCAATTTTCATTCATGTTTGTGCTTAATCAGGTCGAATTAAAATTGTTAATTTGGTTGCGCCCTTCTCCGCCACCGTCAATTTCAGCCTTAAGGCAAGTAGAGAAACTTCTCACTTGCAAACTCATGATTTAACTTATGACTTCACTGTCAGATACCTGAATCCTCGATTTGATTACTTGCCTCAGTGTGCTTGCACTCATGTAATTCTGCATCTAAGTCATTAATAACGTAAGTTAACATTGAAAGGTAGAGTTTAATTGATGCAACTCCTTGACTTGGGTTCCCTCTTGAATCCCTAATGGGAACAAAGGACCGGTCATAGCGAGTTTAAATTTCTGAATCTTCTGAATCCGTACTTGAATCTGTCTGAATCTGTCTGAATCATGAATCATGTGCATCAAACAAAACACCTGCACTTTCAATTGTCTCAACTTATGTTATTATTACTTAGACTTTTATACTCCGGAGTAGATTAATGTTTCAGTTCTGTTTCTGCATTTCTTGTATTTACCTGTCTTGCTAGCTTTGTTACTTACCTTGCTTTAACTACATGTATCATAGTTCTGAGGCTTTTTCCTTGTTTTCTTTGGAATTTGCCTTAGCGTCCGTGACTGCGCCCCGTGGTACCTGAGCCTGCTCTGCACCCTGTTCCTGCTTCCCTGGAGGTTTCTTTTTGTTAGTTGCTGTGTCAGGTTCCATGTTGTATTTCCTTTACTGCCAGTTATTTCATATTATGTAATGATTATGGTTAGCCATTTTCTCCTGTATCAAGGACAACTGTTAGGCTCTTATATGTACTATCATTTTGTATCAATGCATGTTCACCCTCCCGGAGGTCTATATTACTTGCATCTGTATTGCAAATTTCAAAAATGGTGTTTTTCACATTATGCTTGCATATTTCTTTACTTTTTGTGTGTTTTAAAGCTTCCGCAATAAATCCATCCGTTTTACGTAAAAGTAACTATTTTTAAAACTATTTGTAGTACTTCTGCTTCCGCCTTTACAAGCATGGATTTCTTTTCGCCCATGCCTGTGGCATCACGATTCGCCCCGAAGCGCACTCTGACTCTTGTCGAGACGGGTCGTGACAGTTGGTATCAGAGCCAGGTTTAGCATCTCAGGATAAAGTATTTTACAATTATCACATATTTTAAATCTTATCTTATAAATATTTATGCATGCATCATTTCTTCACTCACCTTATCATTACTGTTGTTCTTGGCTGAAACACGCACACACTACACACATAATCATGCGTAGTATGCACACGAATGTTAAGGGGTTATGGGCAAACTTAACATTTATGTGCATATGAATTTCCACTAGGATATACACCGCTTGCAAATATTAAATGGTTATGGGCAATTTTAATATTTTCAAGTGCGATGACATTAGCTGCATAGTATGCATGACATGTTAAGTGATATGGGCACTTAACATGGTATGCATATCCATTCATGAGCATTATTAGAAATGCATTTAGGCGGAATTGCATTGCATGCATAACATAAATCATTTGCACAAGTGTCAAGCTAGGAACGACAGATAATGATTGTACACACATGGATTTGCTAATTGTTACATACTGCACCTGATTTGTGTTGCATTTGCATGATCATTACTAGCAGTTGTCCAAAGAAAATGCTGTAATTATTACATGATTTACATACCTGACAGTATAAGAAGTATTGAACCTCTAGTTTCCAGTTATCTTATTCTTGCTTGACTCTCGATCTAACCTGATGCTCTCGTATCTCCTTCTAGATGGCTCCCAAGCGTTCTCAGCGCAAGAAGCCAACCCAGGGACAGCAGGAGTGACTACCACTCCTGAAGCCGCCCGTCTTGCATCTGAACCTGTAATCAGCCCGCTCGCCGTCAATTTGGTGACCCCGCTTGCATCGATTCCGACTGCCCCTCCTGTGGCGATGGCAGACACTTTGGCGTTCAAAAGGCTAAAGCCGCCATCTTACGATGGCAATCGTGACTACTTCGTCATTTCCGAGTGGCTCTCTCAAATGGAAAAGCACTTCGAGTACGCTGGAATTCCAGATGTCCAGAAGGTTCTTCTTGCGGCCTATCAGCTGACCGAGGATGCGTACACTTGGTGGCTTCAGCTCCGCACTCTTCCCGACTCTGCCACCATGACTTGGGTTCAGTTTAAAGGAGCTCTTATGGAGAAGTTCCTTTCTTCCGTGGAGCGTGACCGGCTAGCCGAGAAGTTCTTGTCTCTTCAGCAGCCCGGCAGATCAGTGACCGAGTACGAAAGAGAGTTCTCCCTCCTGTCACTCCTTGCTGTGGAGTTGGTGCCAAGCGAGTCCAAGAAGATCAGCCGCTTCGTGAAAGGGCTTCGCCATAATTTCCGTCAGCATGTGGTAGCTCATGGCGCCACTACCTATGCCGAGACCATGGAAGCCGCATTGCAGGTGGAAGCTATCGAGTTGGAGCGTTCTTCTAAAAAGGTCCAACATGGATCTAGCAATGCTGCATCGTCTGACCTCAAGCGCAAAGGTGCACCATTCCAGGAACAAGGCCCCAAGTCCAAGGAGGTGTGTGCGTTCTGCCACAAGGTGGGCCATGTCGCCCAAGTCTGCCGCACCCTCTTGAAGAAGCAGAAGATGGTTGTTCCTGCACAGCAACCCCAGTTGACGCTTGCCACTGTTACCTCTGACTACTCCTACTGTAAGAGGCCAGGTCATCTGCTGAAGGACTGCCGCCGCAAGCAGAATTCGTGCTACCGATGCGGTCAGGTTGGGCACCATATCCGGGACTGCCCGGTTCCCGCTCAGCCTCCGCAGTCTGTTCCGGGAACTCAGGAACAGGGTAGAGCCGTGCTGAATGTCATTACCCAGGGCGAGGCACTTGCATCCACTGACGTCATCTCTGGTATGTAATGCGCAATTGTTATTCCTGCAATTTTGTGTTAGCTTATTTGCTTTCGATCCGGACAAATCATGTTGTGCGTGCATGTTTTTCTTTCTTAGGGAGATTTAGGGTCAATAATAAATGGATGCAGATTCTTTTTGATTCTGGCGCATCCCATTTGTTCATTGCTCGTCATGTTGTGGATCGTTATCGTTGGCCTACTTCGCCTCTTGAGGTCCCTTATGAGATCTCCGTGCCTGGTCATCTGCATCTTTCGCGTAGTGGCATTCCCAATTGTCCGATCATGCTTGGTGAATTGCAAGTCTCAGCCGATCTCATAGTCCTGGAGATGTCAGAGTTCGAGGTAATCTTGGGAATGAATTGGCTGGTTGCTTATAAAGCTAAATTGGACTGCGTCGCAAAGAGGGTCAACCTTAGCATTAATGGCAAGGATTTCAGCGTTCATGTTCAGACCCGCAGTCACATGAAGGTAATTTCCGCTGTACGCGCCACTCGCCTTCTTAGTCAAGGGTGTTCTGCGTGTTTTGTGTATGCTGCACATTCAGATTCTGTCTCTCCTTCTCTCGAATCCATACCTGTTGCTTCTGAATTTCCTGATGTCTTTCCTGCCGAATTGCCTGGGATGCCTCCTGATCGAGATGTGGAGTTTTCTATTGACTTAGAGCCGGGAACTCGCCCCATATCTAAAGCTCCGTACCGTATGGCCCCGCGCGAACTAGAGGAGCTTAGATCGCAGTTGGATGAATTGCTTGAGCGTGGATACATTCGTCCCAGCTCGTCACCCTGGGGAGCCCCCGTTCTCTTCGTGAAAAAGAAGGACGGTTCTATGAGGCTCTGCATCGATTATCGGGAACTAAACAAGGTGACCGTCAAGAATAAGTATCCCCTTCCGCGTGTGGACGACCTTTTCGATCAGCTCAAAGGTAGTTCAGTTTTCTCCAAGATAGATCTTAGATCTGGTTACCATCAGCTGAAGATCAAAGAATCCGATATTCCCAGGACCGCCTTCCGAACTCGGTATGGTCATTTTGAATTCTTAGTGATGTCTTTTGGTCTGACTAACGCTCCTTCTGCTTTTATGGATATGATGAACCGTGTTTTTCGTGAATATTTGGATAAGTTCATCATCGTGTTCATCGACGACATTCTGGTTTATTCCAAGACTCATGAGGATCATGCAGCACATCTTAGGCTCACACTCTCCACTCTTCGTTAGCATCAGCTCTATGCCAAGCTGTCAAAATGTGAGTTCTGGCTGGATCGTGTTGCTTTTCTGGGTCATGTTGTTTCTGGTGATGGACTCTCTGTTGATCCTGCCAAGATTTCAGTCGTTATGGACTGGAAGCGACCTTCTACCCTTTCTGAGATTCGCAGTTTCCTTGGGCTTGCTGGTTATTACCGCCGTTTTGTCAAGGATTTCTCCTCTCTTGCTGCTCCGTTGACAAAGCTAACGCAAAAGCATGTTAGATTCGATTGGTCAGATCAGTGTGAGCAAGCCTTCTTGGAGCTGAAGCAACGTCTGTGTTTGGCGCCAGTTCTGGCCCTTCCTTCAGAGGGGGCAAATTTTTCAGTTTATACTGATGCTTCCGGAGTCGGCTTGGGATGTGTTTTGATGCAGGGCGATCGTGTCATTGCTTTTGGGTCGAGGCAGTTGAAGACTCACGAGCGTAATTACCCCACTCATGATCTGGAGTTCGCCGCTGTGGTATTTGCGTTGAAGCTTTGGCGTCATTATCTCTATGGCGTGAAGTGCCACTTCTTCACTGACCATCAGAGCTTGAGGTATATCTTTGATCAGAAGGATCTCAATCTTCGTCAAAGGCGGTGGGTCGAATTTGTAGCAGATTATGATTTGGAGCTTACCTATGTCCCCGGCAAGGCCAATGCGGTAGCTGATGCGTTGAGTCGTCAAGTTTCTGTTTCCTCTAGTACCCCCATGTCAGCTACTCTTGCAGCTCTGATTGGTGACCTCGAGCGAATGGACATATCCATCTTACCAAAGGGTCAGGGTCAGATCTTTGGTCCGTCGTGGGTGGAGCAAGTGAAAGATTTGCAGCCTTCCGACCCCATTCTCCAGCGCATTCGCCGGAGGGTTGAGCTTGAGTCTCTTCCGGATTTCTCAATCTCTGATGATGTTCTGCGTTTCGGAGGCCGTCTTTGCATCCCCGCTGTTCCTGAATTACTTGATGCTATATGCCGTGAAGCTCATGAGTCGCGCACATCGGGTCATCCAGGCAATAATAAGATGTATCATGACTTAAAGCAAATCGTTTGGTGGCCTGGTATGAAGAATCATATTGCTAGCTTCATCTCTCGATGTCTGACGTGTCAGAAGGTGAAAGCTCAGCGTCAGCGTCCTGGTGGTCTTTTGCAGCCTCTGCCCATCCCTGAATGGAAGTGGGAGGACATTTCTATGGATTTTATCACAGGTTTGCCTCGCACTCCGAGAGGACACGATGCGATTTGGGTGATAGTGGATCGGTTGACCAAGGTAGCCCACTTCATCCCTTATAAGGAAGGTCACTCTACTGAGAAGATGACTCGAATCTATGTGTCGGAGATCGTTAGACTTCACGGGATTCCTTTACGTATTGTGTCGGATCGTGACTCGAGATTTGTCTCTCATTTTTGGAAAGGCTTTCAGCAAGCTTTGGGCACAGATCTCAACCTGAGCACCGCTTATCATCCGACAACCGATGGTCAGACCGAAAGAGTTAATCAGATTCTTGAAGACATGCTTCGATGTTACATTTTGGACTACAAGGGAGCTTGGGATGAGCACTTATCTTTGGTCTAGTTTGCCTACAATAACAGCTATCAGGAGAGCCTCCGGATGGCCCCCTTCGAAGCACTGTATGGGCGTCGTTGTAGGACCCCTCTCTTTTGGTCAGAAGTTGGTGAAAAGGTTGTGTTGGGACCTGAGTTGCTCCAGGAAATGGAAGAAGCCACAAAGAAGACTCGACTCCAGCTCAGTCGTGCTATTGAGAGACAGAGAAAGTATGCTAATTTGCGTCGCCGTCCGCTAATTTTTGCTGTGGGTGATCAAGTTTTTCTGAAGGTTTCCCCTTCTCCTGGGGTGAAACGGTTTGGTCGCCATCACAAGCTTAGCCCGAGGTTCATGGGACATTTTTCTATCTCAGAGCATGTTGGAGAATCTGCTTACCGTCTTGAGTTACCTGCTTCTTTTGCCGGAGTTCATAACGTCTTCCATGTCAGCCAGCTTCGGAAGTACATTCATGATCCCAACCGCATTGTTGAAGAGACTTCTGTAATTCCTGAAGCAAATCTCTCGTACCCGGTCGAACCTGCTAAGATCGTGGAGTATCAAGAACGCAAACTTCGAAAAAGGACCATTCCTATGGTGAAAGTACTTTGGATGCATGGCAAGTCTGAGGAGTTCACTTGGGAGCTCGAAGCTGACATGCATAGCAAGTATCCGCACCTTTTCTCTTGATCCTGGTATGCCTCCGCTCTTGTTCCTCTCTCTAGTTAAGTACCTTTTCATTTAGTTCTCTTGACTTGAATTGCAAACCCTGTTGGAATGAATGACCTCGGAGTCGTCGCCATAAGGGACCTCCATCCAGAGAATCCTCGAAATGTTCGGGACGAAACTTCCTAAGTGGGGGAGAATGTAACAACCCTATTTTTTTTAGTATTTATGTATAAACTTGATTTGTCTATCCGCACCCCCTTCCCCTTTAAGCCCTCTATCCGACTCCCCTTCTCTATTAAATCCCGAGCAGCAGCCCCCCCTTTAAAAATTTGATATCCGCAGCCCCCTCCTTTTTATTCCTTAGCCGCAGCCCAGCACTGTTTAAACCCCGATCTAGGGCCCCCCTTTTTGTCGTTGTTCCCGTCTCGCGCACGCGCCGCTGTTCCCGTCTCCTGCAAGGCCGCGCGAAGCTCGCTCCCGCTCCCTGCCGCTCTCCCGTCTCTCGATCGCCACCTCCAGCGCCTCCTCCATTTCCAGCCGTCGACTCCTCCCCCTCCCGATTCTGCCTCCTGCGCCTCCTCCCGTCGCTGTTGACGCCTTCTGCCCCCTCCTCTGCGCTCGGGACCGACGACAGCCCGTCTCCAGCCTTCCCTCCTCCCTCCAGCAGCACTTTCGCTTCTCCCTCCTCTGCTAGGGCCGACAGCCTCCCTCTCCTCGTTGGGCTCCGATTTCGCCCTAGGCCTTTGCTCGAATCCCCTCCTCCTTGGATTTTGGACTCGGATTTGGTTCCTATTGGTAAGATTCTCCCCCCCCCCAAACCCTTGATTTCAGAATTTTCATAAACCCTAACGATTTATTCGTGCTCCGATTTACATTCAAGTTGTGATTTCAGATTTTTGCCCTCCTGTAATCGTCTAACTGTGTCTTGTCCTCGATTTCCGGTGCCGCTCCTCGATTCAATTGGCGGAATCTCTTGAAGACCCTTCCGATTTAGGGTTTCCCTAGACTAAAGCGCCGCCAAATCTCCGGTTCCTCCGTGTAATCCTCTCTCCCCTCGTCTTCGAGAAAGGTATGGTTTTCTTCGCTATCTCGCATCTGTCTAATTTGCAATTTAAAACGTGCATGCTCATGTGGTGTCACCTGTTTAATGCAATTTTCATTCATGTTTGTGCTTAATCAGGTCGAATTGAAATTGTTAATTTGGTTGCGCCCTTAGCCGCCACTGTCAATTTCAGCCTTAAGGCAAGTAGAGAAACTTCTCACTTGCAAACTCATGATTTAACTTATGACTTCACTGTCAGATACCTGAATCCTCGATTTGATTACTTGCCTCAGTGTGCTTGCACTCATGTAATTCTGCATCTAAGTCATTAATAACATAAGTTAACATTGAAAGGTAGAGTTTAATTGATGCAACTCCTTGACTTGGGTTCCCTCTTGAATCCCTAATGGGAACAAAGGACCGGTCATAGCGAGTTTAAATTTCTGAATCTTCTGAATCCGTACTTGAATCTGTCTGAATCTGTCTGAATCATGAATCATGTGCATCAAACAAAACACCTGCACTTTCAATTGTCTCAACTTATGTTATTATTACTTAGACTTTTATACTCCGGAGTAGATTAATGTTTCAGTTCTGTTTCTGCATTTCTTGTATTTACCTGTCTTGCTAGCTTTGTTACTTACCTTGCTTTAACTACATGTATCATAGTTCTGAGACTTTTTCCTTGTTTTCTTTGGAATTTGCCTTAGCGTCCGTGACTGCGCCCCGTGGTACCTGAGCCTGCTCTGCACCCTGTTCCTGCTTCCCTGGAGGTTTCTTTTTGTTAGTTGTTGTGTCAGGTTCCATGTTGTATTTCCTTTACTGCCAGTTATTTCATATTATGTAATGATTATGGTTAGCCATTTTCTCCTGTATCAAGGACAACTGTTAGGCTATTATATGTACTATCATTTTGTATCAATGCATGTTCACCCTCCCGGAGGTCTATATTACTTGCATCTGTATTGCAAATTTCAAAAATGGTGTTTTTCACATTATTCTTGCATATTTCTTTACTTTTTGTGTGTTTTAAAGCTTCCGCAATAAATCCATCCGTTTTACGTAAAAGTAACTATTTTTAAAACTATTTATAGTACTTCTGCTTCCGCCTTTACAAGTATGGATTTCTTTTCGCCCATGCCTGTGGCATCACGATTCGCCCCGAAGCGCACTCTGACTCTTGTCGAGACGGTTCGTGACAGATTTCATCGATGGGCTACCAAAAAGCCCTGGGAAATCTTCCATTTTAGTGGTTGTCGATCGGCTAAGCAAGCAAGCTCACTTCCTCGCCATGCACCATCCGTAAACGGCTGAATCGGTAGCTCAAGTATTCTTGGATTCCATTGTTCGCTTGCACGGGTTACCCGCAACTATTGTTAGTGATCGCGACGCCGTTTTCCTTAGCAACTTTTGGCAATAACTTTTTCGGGTGCTCCATGTCCAATTGCACATGTCATCGGCGTATCATCCCCAATCCAATGGTCAAACGGAAGTGGTAAACCGGTGTGTGGAGAGCTATCTACGTTGTATGTGCTTTGAAAAGCCTAAGAGTTGGGATAGTTGGATACCCCTCACCGAGTGGTGGTACAACACGTCGTATCATAGCGCCATTCGGATGTCGCCGTATGAAGTGGTGTATGGCCAAGAACCTACGACTTTCCCTCCATATTTTGATGGCACGACAAACATCTGCACAGTGGACCGTTCCTTGGCGGCACGGGGCCGGGTGATGACCATGCTTAAGGATAATCTTGCTCGAGCTCAGAATTGGATGAAGACATTAGCAGACACGAAGCGTCGGGAGCATGTTCTGGAGGTGGGGGAGTGGGCTTGGGTGCGGTTGCAACCTTATCGGCAAGTCATTATTCGGGGCCACCGCATTCATAAGCCATCACCCAAGTTCTTTGGACCCTTCCAAGTGCTGGAACAGATCAGGTCGGTGGCATACAAGCTGGATCTTCCGGAGACCGCCAAAATACACCATACCATCCACATATCACAGTTGAAGAATCACGTGGGCCAGCCAACCGTGCAGGAGCAACCCCTACCAGAGACAGTTAATGATGAGGGCAATCTCCTTGTGGAACCGATTGCGGTCTTGGATCGGCGCATTACCAATAGAGCAGGTCGGGTCGTGACGCAACTTCTTATTCAGTGGACCAATGGAGCTCCGGAGGAAGCCACTTGGGATGACTTGTGGTGGCTTCGCGAATGTTGGCCGCACCGCGTTCCTTGAGGACAAAGAACTTTTGATGAGGGAAGTAGTGATGTGTTTGTTTTGGGTTATTTTGTAGTTTGTGGAGTTATGAGGGGCTTGTTGGTTTTTTGGGGTTAAGTTAGGGTTGAGTTTAAATAGTCGGTTTAGTGTTGAACCAGATATGTGAAATTCTGTATGAACTTGTATTCCTTGTTGGTGGCTGCGACGGGAAGAACCCATGCACCTCCTTCCGATCTGTTCAGGTGAAGGCCTTAGGAGCGTGTATCTGCTATCTTTCCTATTGCTATCATTTGGTGGTCCTGTACTCTGTCTTGTGGTATTCTGTGGCTGTAACAGGTGCTCGGGAAGGAGCTGAAGGCATCAACGGAAAGGGATCACAACATTATCACCTAATTAGGTGTGCAGTAATAGTTTCTCATCATTAGGCCTAAATCATTTTTTGTGTGGAAACTTCTGCTATCTTCGTGTAATTGTCATAATACAAGTTGTATCTGCTGAAGAGATTATTTTACTACAGTTTATAATGCTAATTTCCTAAACTCTTGTATTGGATTTATTTGATGATCTTTTGGTTTGTATTCGTTTGATGATCTTTTGGTCTGAATTTCTAGTTGATAATGTATTTTCACCAAATTTCTGCAAAATTTGATATTTCAGTCTAAATCCCCCCCCTCTTCAGAATTTCTAACAATGTTTCATCTCCCAGGCTCAAGAGCTTGCTTCTGCGCTTCCAAGCATGTTTCCTGATAGTTTCATACCCATTCTTCTCCAAGCTGCCGTGCATGTCAAAGAGAAGAAGATTTCGAAAGCAGAAGAGATCCTAACTCAGTTCGCTGATAAATTTCCCGAAAAATCCAAGCCCGTCCTCCTCGGTCGAGCGCAAATTGTTGTTGCTGCTGGTCATTTGCAGGTCGCGACTGAGTCCTTGTCTATGATACATGATATCCGCCATATGCCTGCAACCGTTGCAACGGTGGTTTCGCTGAAGGAGCGTGTAAGCGACTTCATTGGTGCCTCTTCTGCTCTAAACTCTGCTCTCCAGTGGTGGAGGGATTCAATGGTCGAAGATAATAAGCTCAATGTGATAATGCCAGAGGCTGCATCTTTTATGCTTATTCACGGAAACAAGGAAGAGGCCTTTCAACTATACGAAGAGCTCGTAAAGAACCATGGGAGCACTGAGTCTATGGCGGGATTGGTTAAAGCTGCTCCACGCACTGACCTCGCAAAGGCTTAGCTGTACGAAAAGAGGCTTGCAGAATTACCAGTTCTCATGGGGATCAATGTGGAGAGCTTGGAGAAGACTTCAGGAGCGAGACATGTTGAAGGAGGGTTGACGGCTGGAAAGAAGGAAAATTTTGAGGAGGTGAAGGCTAAAATCAAAAAGAGGAAGAGGAAGCCCAACTATCCGAAGGGCTTTGATCCGTCGAACCCGGGGCCACCACCGAATCCCGAGAGGTGGCTGCCCAAGAGAGAGAGGTCCAGCTACAGACCAAAGAGGAAGGATAAGAGAAGTCAGGTGAGGGGCTCTCAGGGAGCTGTTGTTCGTGAGAAACATGATTCCGCTGTTTCAAACACCGCGACCACCTCAAGCGTGAGAGCTAATACGAAGTCGAGCCAAGTTTCTACGTCTTCCAAGGGCTCCGCAGGTTCAGAGCAACCCAAAGTTTCATCCAAGTCGAGAAAGAACAACAGGTCATAGAAGTCTCATCTCTTTATTCAGGAGGGAGTTTTTTCTTGGATTGGAGTTATTTGTTGTTTTTTACATAACATTTATGTTTCAGTTTGCTCATTTATGTAAGTGAAATTTTCTGCTTGGATTTTCCTAAGCGAGTTTTCCCCCTCCATGTTTTGGATCTAGCAGGGCCGCGTTTTCCACCGGTTGTTTTTCGAGGCTTGGATTTAATATATTTCTTGTTTGTTGGGCCTTCGGGTTCGACATGTGAGGTCGTTTAGCCACAGTCCATAATTGGACGGAGGACCCGCCCACACTTTTCACTCTTGGCTAAGCCGACTAAACAGGACAACACTGGCTGCTGAACCATTTTAAGAAGTCAAGAAACTAGTGTTTGTTCAATGAGACTAGATTTTCAATTCCAAACATTTGGAATTCCTAAGCTGAAGGGTCATTTGCTAAGACATCCTCTCTATCTTTTGCGTGATTTTGAAAAAGAGAAAAGTCCCATGTAATTATGCAAAGTTAAAGGGAAGTTTTTGATAATTATTCTTCAAAAAAAATTCCAAAAACCTTTAATAAGTGAGCTTCTCATCATTTTGTTTTTGATAATTGCTACAAACTCAAATGGCTTGATCAGATGGTCGATAGCTGTGGAGATTAATGAATTTGAGATCCCATGAGTGTGATGTCTGCCTTTTTCCGCCATACTTGCTGATCTCCGATGGACCACGTACTCCGAGCGAGTCTAAACAAGAAGCTTAAGGGTATTCACTGCCCAAGAGTGGGGAATGACCCAACTCTTAAAAATAGGTTGCTGAATTTATACCATGCCGGCGCCTGGGAGGGCATTCAGGAATATTCGCGACGTACCAACGCATGAAAAGAGTGTTGTTTTGGAAGGGAATGAAACCGGAGATTTACGATTACATTCAAAGGTGTGTTGTTTGTCAACAATGTAAGGCCGACACTCAACGTCCTATGAGGTTGCTTCAACCATTGCCTATTCCGGAGCGCATATGGCAAGACATATCCTTGGATTTCATCGATGGGCTACCAAAAAGTCATGGGAAATCTTCCATTTTAGTGGTTGTCGATCGGCTAAGCAAGCAAGCTCACTTCCTCACCATGCACCATCCGTACACGGCTGAATCAGTAGCTCAAGTATTCTTGGATTCCATTGTTCGCTTGCACGGGTTACCCGCAACTATTGTTAGTGATCGCGGCGCCGTTTTCCTTAGCAACTTTTGGCAAGAACTTTTTCGGGTGCTCCAAGTCCAATTGCACAGGTCATCGGCGTATCATCCCCAATCCAATGGTCAAACGAAAGTGGTAAACCGGTGTGTGGAGAGCTATCTATGTTGTATGTGCTTTGAAAAGCCTAAGAGTTGGGCTAGTTGGATACCCCTCACCGAGTGGTGGTACAACACGTCATATCATTGCGCCATTCGGATGTCGCCGTATGAAGTGGTGTATGGCCAAGAACCTACGACTTTCCCTCCATATTTTGATGGCACGACAAACATCCGCACAGTGGACCGTTCCTTGGCGGCACGGGGCCGGTTGATGACCATGCTTAAGGATAATCTTGCTCGAGCTCAGAATTGGATGAAGACATTAGCAGACACGATGCGCCAGGAGCATGTTCTGGAGGTGGGGGAGTGGGCTTGGGTGCGGTTGCAACCTTATCGGCAAGTCACTCTTCGGGGCCACCGCATTCATAAGCCATCACCCAAGTTCTTTGGACCCTTCCAAGTGCTGGAACAGATCAGGTCGGTGGCATACAAGCTGGATCTTCCGGAGACCGCCAAAATACACCATACCTTCCACATATCACAGTTGAAGAATCACGTGGGCCAGCCAACCGTGCAGGAGCAACCCCTACCAGAGACAGTTAATGATGAGGGCAATCTACTTGTGGGACCGATGACGGTCTTGGATCGGCGCATTACCAATAGAGCAGGTCGTGTCGTTACACAACTTCTTATTCAGTGGACCAATGGAGCTCCGGAGGAAGCCACTAGGAGGACTTGTCGTGGCTTCGCGAATGTTGGCCGCACCGCGTTCCTTGAGGACAAGGAACTTTTGATGGGGGAAGTAGTGATGTGTTTGTTTTGGGTTATTTTGTAGTTTGTGGAGTTATGAGGGTCTTGTTGGTTTTTTGGGGTTAAGTTAGGGTTGAGTTTAAATAGTCGGTTTAGTGTTGAACCAGATATGTGAAATTCTGTATGAACTTGTATTCCTGTTGGTGGCTGCGACGGGAAGAACCCCTGCACCTCCTTCCGATCTGTTCAGGCAAAGGCCTTAGGATCGTGTATCTGCTATCATTCCTATTGCTATCATTTGGTGGTCCTGTACTCTGTCTTGTGGTATTCTGTGGCTGTAACAGGTGCTCGGGAAGGAGCTGAAGGCATCAACGGAATGGGATCACAACATTATCACCTAATTAGGTGTGCTGTAATAGTTTCTCATCATTAGGCTTAAATCATTTTTTGTGTGGAAACTTCTGCCTGTCTTCGTGTAATTGTCATAATACAAGTTGTATCTGCGCTTTTCTGATCACTTTTTTTGTTGCTGAAGAGATTATTTTACTACAGTTTATAATGCTAATTTCCTAAACTCTTGTATTGGATTTATTTGGTGATCTTTTGGTTTGTATTCGTTTGATGATCTTTTGGTCTGAATTTCTAGTTGATAATGTATTTTCACCAAATTTCTGCAAAATTTGATATTTCAGTCTAAATTTTTCCCCCCTCTTCAGAATTTCTAACAATGTTTCATCTCCCGGGCTCAAGAGCTTGATTCTGCGCTTCCAAGCATGTTTCCGGATAGTTTAATACCCATTCTTCTCCAAGCTGTCGTGCAACGGTGGTTTGATACATGATATCCGCCATATGCCTGCCACCGTTGCAACGGTGGTTTCGCTGAAGGAGCGTGTAAGCGACTTCACTGGAGCCGCTTCTGCTCTAAACTCTGCTCTCCAGTGGTGGAGGGATTCGATGGTCGAAGATAATAATCTTAATGTGATAATGCCAGAGGCTGCATCTTTTATGCTTATTCACGGAAACGAGGAAGAGGCCTTTCAACTATACGAAGAGCTCGTAAAGAACCATGGGAGCACTGAGGCTATGGCGGGATTGGTTAAAGCTGCTGCACGCACTGACCTCGCAAATGCTGAGCTGTACGAAAAGAGGCTTGCGGAATTACCAGGTCTCAAGGGGATCAATGTGGAGAGCTTGGAGAAGACTTCAGGAGTGAGCATGATGAAGGAGGGTTGACGGCTGGAAAGAAGGAAAAATTTGAGGAGGTGAAGGCTAAAATCAAAAAGAGGAAGAGGAAGCCCAGATATCCGAAGGGCTTTGATCCGTCGAACCCGGGGCCAACACCAAATCCCGAGAGGTGGCTGCCCAAGAGAGAGAGGTCCAGCTACAGACCACAGAGGAAGGATAAGAGAAGTCAGGTGAGGGGCTCTCAGGGAGCTGTTGTTCGTGAGAAACATGATTCCGCTGTTTCAAACACCGCGAACACCTCAAGCGTGAGAGCTAATACGAAGTCGAGCCAAGTTTCTACGTCTTCCAAGGGCTCCGCAGGTTCAGAGCAACCCAAAGTTTCATCCAAGTCAAGAAAGAAGAACAGGACATAGAAGTCTCATCTCTTTATTCAGGAGGGAGTTTTTTCTTGGATCGGAGTTATTTGTTGTTTTTTACATAACAATTATGTTTCAGTTTGCTCATTTATGTAAGTGAAGTTTTCTGCTTGGATTTTCCTAAGCGAGTTTTCCCCCTCCATGTTTTGGATCTAGTAGGGCCGCGTTTTCCACCGGTTGTTTTTCGAGGCTTGGATTTAATATATTTCTTGTTTGTTGGGCCTTCGGGTTCGGCGTGTGAGGTCGTTTAGCCACAGTCTATAATTGGACGGAGGACCCGCCCGCACTTTTCACTCTTGGCTAAGCCGACTAAACAGGACCACACTGGCTGCTGAACCATTTTAAGAAGTCAAGAAACTAGTGTTTGTTCAATGAGACTAGATTTTCAATTCCAAACATTTTGAATTCCTAAGCTGAAGGGTCATTTGCTAAGACATCCTCTCTATCTTTTGCGTGATTTTGAAAAAGAGAAAAGTCCCAGGTAATTATGCAAAGTTAAAGGGAAGTTTTTGATAATTATTCTTAAAAAAAAATCCCAAAACCTTTAATAAGTGAGCTTCTCATCATTTTGTTTTTGATAGTTGCTACAAACTCAAATGGCTTGATTAGATGGTCGATAGCTGTGGAGATGATTGAACTTGAGATCTCATGAGTGTGATGTCTGCCTTTTTTCCGCCATACTTGTTGATCTCTGATGGACCACGTACTCCAAGCGAGTCTAAACAGGAAGCTTAAGGGTATTTGCTGCCCAAGAGTGGGCCTCAACAATCGTGAGCAAGTACTCGCCTGTCACACAGCAGTAATCTCTGGCCATTACCTCGCCTACTCGCTGAATAATGCTTTGGCTGTGTTCAAGTCCTGTATTTTAACATTTTTACCCCATTTTGTAAGCGGGTAGCCCGTATTAAGGAAAGCTTCCAGCAGGTAATCAAAAAGTAAAAATCAAAAAGTAAAAATTTTCTTGCTATAAATTAGTTGTAAATTAGAAAGGAAAAATAAACTTTTTAAAATTAACTAGACTCCATTTAAGTAGGAAATTATTTTGTTTATAAATTTCTTCTTAAATTTAATTAGCAACAAAATTTACCATTTATCAAGGAAATTCTCTCGTTCCTATTTAGTGTTTTTCTTGTATTGTATGTTTCAGGACGAAACTTCTTTTTAGGAGTGGTGACTGTAACGCTCTTGATTTTTCGATAATTATTTAATTCAGTGATGACACGTTTATGACGTCAGGGCGTTACTTTTAACGTCAAGTTAACGGCGTGTCGCCGTTTGCGCGTTTTCGCGTCCATTTGGTCAAGTCGACCAAATTTTTAAACGGCTCGAAATCGAGAAATTTTTATGTTAGGAAATTAGTTTTTTTAATTTTAGAAAGGTTGTCAAAGTTTCGTGGCGTTCCGAGCAATATAAGGGCCTCCGTGAATTTTTCAAAGAATTGTATATTTATCGTTCGCCGTAAACTTCGGAAAATTATACCTCGAGAACGGTACATCGGATTTTGATTCCGACTTCGCCGTTGGATTCGTAGCGCTGATTTTCTCCTACGGAGCGATTCTCGTCGGATTCGGCGTGTGTGTTTTCGGCGTCGTATTAATATAATAGTTATTATATTATTGTTATTTTTTGCACGAATATAACCATTCTACTAATACAATTGCTTCCTTAATATCTCGCTGACGGAGCCCCGGTGGACGAAATTTTCAACCGAGCATAGATTCGGAAATCTCTCGACGAGAGCTACGCGTTCGTGGTGAGTATTTCCCGTTTCTTGGACTTTTTCGCGCTAGGATTTTTGGCCCTAACCCCCGTTTGGCCGTTTTTTCTGTAGATTCTTCCTCCTCGTGTCTTCTTTTGGACCGATCTACGACGAGGAGTTGTTCGGAGAATGTTTCCGGTGATTTCAAGGCAAGTGGTGGTTTTTTTCCTCTTTCCTTCTCATTTTGATCATGGTATTAACCTTTACACTACTTTTATCTAATTTTGATCGAGTGTGATGCGCTTGAATCGTGTTCTCGAACGCTCGTTGTCACTTAAATTCCGTTGGCCAAGTTATTTCGTTCAAGCCCGCCATATACGTGTGTGTGATCAGTAGTTACCCACTCGTTTGTTTTTCCTACCCGTCGTGTCGAGATTTTGACTTGTTAAATCGATCGTGTAATTTCGCCAAAGTCGGTGATTCGCCCGTCGACCGAGTTTCGTTCGTCGACTTAGTCCTTCGTGTTCGTAGTATAACTATAAGTCATCCGATTGAGTCCTTGCACCCGTCTTGAGGTTGATCACTCACCGAGTGGACCTCACTTTAGTCAAACTTGTGCGTCAAGTTTATTCGACGATGTCTAGTCGGTGAATTGACAGGGCATGTCTGCCTTGGTGATTTTCGTGTGTTAAGACTAGTGGTAACTAGTCTAGTTTAGTCGTGCTATTCTCGAGATATAGGTAGTCGATTTGGGGATGTTGGTGTTGGTGGATTAAAACCATCGCCACAGTGCCCTGCACTTAAATTGGATATTTTACAGGATTTTACCCGAGTTAGTTTGTTGGTTGTTTGTTGTTTTACTGTTGGTGTGTTGGCAGAGGTATCTCCCACCGCAGTTACTGGATATTTTCTAGTTCGGGTGTGTCAGATTATGAGACTACCTTACCCTTGGGCCCCTTGTGGAGTTTGTTTTGTAGGTGTGTTGGCGGAGGTATTCCCCCCACAGTCACCGGAAGTTTACCGGTGTTGTTACTAAATAATTTATTTCTAAACTTTTATAATGACGTTATGCTCTTATTATAGCCGGGCATTTTAGCCCTAACTTTTCTACCGCGCTTGGGCAGTCAGGTATACGTGATTATTCACGTAAGTGTTTTCTGTTGCTTGCTTAGCTTTCTTACGGTACTTTCTCTCTGTATAGCCGGTCTTGGGTGGGTACCCCTGTTGACCGTCGTTTACTTTTGTTTAGTTTTCTCCCGCCACTTGCACCTTCTTGCTGAGGCGTTCTCTCTTGTGAATGCCTCAGGTTCAGAGTAGTAGCGATCAATGGAGCTAGAGGTGGTGTTTTCGGTGTTGCAGTAGTAGCCGTGACTGTTTCACCTCACCGTTGTGAGGTTGTTGTTCGTTGTTTTGTTTCTATTGTAGTTCAGACATACTTTTGCGGTCGGTGGGTTTGGGTCAGGTTGTTGACACCCACAAAGTTGTGTTGATTTTGGACACTTTGCTAGCTGCTAATTGTTTTTTGCTGTTTTATCGTAGTTACTTGCTCTCTGAGATGTTTTATGCTAGGACTACATGTTAAGTATTTTAAGTATAAAAGATTTACATTATTACTTCATAGCATCTTCTTAAAACGAATGTCACTTGATTTTAAAGGTTATAAAAAGCTCTTTTTGTACTTATATTAAACCTAGAAGTTCACATATCATGTGTTATTATTCGATAATCATGCTCATGTAGGGTAATAAGTAAATAAAACCAAGTATTTTTTGCTGCGTATTTCTACTTGGTTAGTCGTGAGTTAGTTGACCCCCTGAACCGAGGGACACGGTTAGTAAACTAAACTTAAATCATGTTTTTAAATTATAAATCCATGATTTTTTCATGATAAGTAATAGGGGTAGGTTTTGCATGAGCGCATGCAGTTATCCCCTGTACGGCGTGGCATCAGGGCGCATATTTTCTCTTGCTCTAACGTATTATTTAATACGGAGAAAACGCGGGTTGTGACATAGCGAGCCGTATTTTGTGAAGGACGGACAAAATATGTAATCTTTATTTTTTTAATAATTGTATTTGCAAAGTTATTTTATACGGACAATTTTTTTACTTTGGAATTCAAAATTTTAAATACGCATATGTATAATTTTGTGTAATTTATTTTCGTTCAACATTAATAAAACTCCTTTTCTCTCATATTACGCATATTAGTATGTCTTTTTTTAATTTATATTTTATAGTTTAAATTTTTTTAATAAAAAATTTAAACAAATAAATATTTAAAAATAAATTAAATAAAAAAATAATTTAAAAATACCCGGACCGGGCCCTTGGGGCCTAGGTAGGCCCCCTTCCAATGGTGAATGCCCGACCCGGCTGCAACCAAGGGCCCGGGCTCGACTCCAAAAAGCCCGGGCCCGGAAAGTCCGGTTCAATCCCGGGCCCGGGGGGGGCTTTTTGGACTAGACTAGTTTCTTTATTGTTTAATTGATTAGAAATTAATTCCTACATGTTACTCCAAATTAGAGATTGATACCTTTAGAATGAGACAATCCAGCATTTTTCAATTGTCTCTGAATTCAGTAATTGGTGTTGTCATTTTCGATAATACTAATTAGCGCAACGACACCTATATTTTACTAACAGTTGGTATCAGAGTGAACTTATTTCAATTCTATTAGTCTTATTAATTATTTGGAGTGCGATTAATTTCTAATTACTTGCATAAAGAACATCAAACTGAAAACTCATTCGGTTTGTTTGAGAAAAATAAAATAAGGAACTGTTTCCAAAAGTGCATTCATAGAAACAGTTCAAGACAGTCGTCATGTCTCTTTAAGGCGATTAAGTGCTCACACGTCATTAATAAAAGAACACGACATTCATCTTAGAGCAATATTCAGATATCCCGATGTGAAAGAGTCTTATAGGTTGATAAGATCAGTAGCCGCCAAAGTGTCCATTTCGAGTCACCATGTGAGAATACGGTTTCACATGTTTTAGGGATATCTCTGAGACTAGTGCACAATAATTCACCCAAAGGTGGTGCTTGAGCAATATGTTCAAAGGGATACACTCGGACATTTGGACGGTAGTGTGAGACTCAAGTTATTTATTCGCCCAAAGATGGTAGATTTACGAAAAGCTCAAGCGTAACTATTGTTCATTCGTGTGTGGACAATTACTAATTGCGTGACGCGTAGTCTGCCCAAAGATGTTGCCTTCTGGCGCATCTGGATTCTCTGCTCAGTGGCTATTTTGGGTTTTTAGCCACTATTGTTTTATTTGTCAAAACTATTTTATTTACTTTCTTTTCAGTCACCTTCATCGTCCATAAAAATATTAGACGACCATTGAATAATTCATTGAGTCAAACTTTAAAAATTCTAAGTTCGACATTAAGTCTGCACCACATAAGGTAGATACAGAAATGACCATGAATACCAACCAACATGCAGCTCTTACATCGATCGTCACTCAAGCTGATAGAGATCGCTATGATCTCATTACCTGATGTGTTGCTAATAAAGAGAAATTAAAGAACAATGAGTCTCACACCGCAATACATATAATCATGCCCTCATTTAAGAAGAAAAAGTCCAAAAATCCTTATAGATCTCATGAGGGACATACTTCAGATACTAAGGACACCACTGAAATGAATCCTCTCACTTGATTCTTCTATAAGAAGAAGGTACACATGAAGATGGAGTGCATAAAATTTAAAACTTGGATTGAGCAGCGGAGTTTCACTCCTGAAGCAAACCCTTTGGCATTTGTACTTAGTGAATCCAACTTAATTGAAGCCTCATCCAGTTTCTGGTGGCTTGATAGTGGAGCAACAAATCATGTTGCTTTCACATTTGTAGGGATTCATTAGAAAGAGGAAGACAAATAAAGGTGAGTGTAGACTCACGGTAGGCAACAACGCTGAAGTGGAGGCGGAGTTTATAGGAGACATTTGCTTAGCTTTAGCTTCTGACTATGAACTATTATTAAGAGATATTTTCTATATTCCTTTATTTAGAAAAACTTAATTTCCGTTTCTGCATTAGATAAACTTAATTATGTCTTTAATATTCAGAGTGGTTCTATTAATATTACATTTGAATCAGAAGTTATAGGTCAATGTTCATTATCTGACGGATTATATAGTTTATATCTAGCTCCTACAAACATTTATGCAATCTGCCTTAATGTAGAGCGTGTTGCCAGTAAAAGACCACTACATAAGGAAAAATCGTTCATGTTGTGGCAAAAATGTTTGAGCCACATTTCTAGGGAGACAGTGGAGAGATTAATGAAGGAAAATATTTTCCCTACTCTTGACTTCAGCGACTTAGAGACATGCGTCGATTGTTGTAGAGGCAAGATGTCCAAGGTCAAGAAGAAGAGCTCCACATGTAGTCTTGATTTATTAGAGGTTATTCATACGGACATTAGTGGTTCTTATTCCACTACCCTCTGTAAGAACACTTACTTTATTACCTTCATAGATGACTACTCCCATTTTGGGTATTTGTACTTAATTAATGAAAAGTCTGAATCTCTTGACAAATTAAAGATTTTCAAGACTGTAGTTGAGAAACAAATAGGGAAAGTAATCAAAATTGTTAGGTCTGACAGAGGTGATGAGTATTTTGGCAGACATGATGCCTCCGTGCAACATAAAGATCCATTTGTCAGATACTTGGAGAACTGCAACATTATTGCCCAATACTCCATGCTGGGTAGTCCTAAGCAAAATGGTTTAGCCGAAAGGCGTAATCACACCCTTAAGGAAATGATGAGGAGTATGATGAGTAAGGCTAATCTTCCTGAGTGTTTGTGGGATGAGACACTTAAGAATGCGGTGTACATCCTTAATAGGGTACCTTCAAAGTCAGTATCAAAGACACCTTTTGAGTTGTGGACTGGTAGATGACCCAACCTTAATCATTTATGCGTTTGGGGTTGCCCTGCAGAAGTTCATTTATATAACCCATCGGAGAGTAAAATTGCCCATAGATCTTGTCGCTGCTATTTCATAGGCTACCCAGATCATTTTAAGGGATTTAGGTTCTATTCCCCTTTAGGAGGACCCAGAATAGTGGAATCATAAACAAACAAGTTCTTAGAATTAGATGTTTCTGACGAACCAAGTTGCTCTCGCCCTATTAGTGAAGTCAAGGAGGTCCGTGTCTATTACTTTGGCTGTGCCCTTATTGGAGAATCTTGTGGTGCCTGAACCTATGATAGAACCTGTAGAGGAAGTGAAAGCATGGGTGTTTTGTACCCATTGAGCAAAGATGGGTTGTAATTGTATAGCGGTATCTGAAAACAAATCTTGGGGACGCCCTAAAGCACTCATAGTATCATTATGAATATACAAGCCAAAACTGTGAAAACCTAGAAATATGCAAGAGCCAAAGTAGCTCCTAAAAGCACATCTAGGATTTACATATGTCCCCTTTCTAGATGAATTATGCCTTTTTTCACATCTAGGATTTACATATACAACATATATTACTGTCAAGAGGGGGGTTCCTCTATTATTTCCTTCTCTTATACTTAAATGTTTTTATTTTATATTTTTCTTATACTTATTATAAATCTTCTAAAGTAAAGACTTTTTTTATTCATATTTTATATCTTAGAAATGGAAAGTGAAAGTAAAGAATCTGTTTCTGTTATAGTAGATAAGAAATTAAATGAATATAGATAATATTGTCTATTATCTATCTAATAAGCTAGAAAAATAAGATATCAAAGATAGAAAAGATATAAAATAGATGAATAATTGAATCGAGCTTCGAGTTAAGAAAAACTGAGGAGATTTACTCGGAAACAAATAACATATTTTGTTGGAAGCTCCATTGCAGAGTTCAGGCCTTAACATTCCTTCGGAACCAGATCCGGGATGTGATATGGTTCTGAAGGATGAACCGGAAACAAAGAGAAAGTGTGGGAAAATGGAAAGACGATATTGGAACATTAATTTGGAAGAAATGATGGAAGCAGGAGTTCATTTTGGTCATGGTACTAAGAAATGGAATCCTAGAATGGCTCCTTACATCTCTGCAAAGCGAAGGGGCTGGGGAAAGCTTGAACCCAATTCCTACAGTGATGGCATACCATCAGAAAAACTTCCTTGACCAATAGGGTAGATCAAGAAAACAGCTGTAGCAGCCGCGACAGGAGCTGAATATGCAACAGCAATCCAAGGACGCATACCCAGACATAACTCTTTTATAATGGACAGGAAAATAGGAAAAATATCATATGTAATTAATTCATGAAAGTGGATGAAGAGAGATGGGTATTTGTTTTACAAATACCCAATTGGGTCCGTTGGATTGTAATCCTAGATGTAAATCGATTTTGCCACCAATTCCAATTGAGATTCCTCCACAGATTCATGAGGAACGTTCGCCCGCTAGGAGATCAATTAGGCAGAGGAGGCCAACGATTTCCTCAGACTATGAAGTTTATCTAGGCGAGATTGATTTTGACATTGGTCATATAATTGACCAGTAACATTTGAGGAGTCTGTTTCTGGACCTCAAACTGATCTATGGTGGGAGGCGATGAAAGACGAGATGGTGTTTATGAAACTAAATAAAATTTGGGAGTTAGTTGAGCTACCTAAGGGTTATAAACCCATTGATTCTAAATGAGCGTTTAAGGCCTAATAGGACTCCAAAGGGAAGGTCAAGCTGTTTAAAGCAAGACTGGTAGCCAATGGATTTACACAAAGAGAATGTATCGATTATAATGAAACCTTTTCTCATGTTTCCTCTAAAGACTCTTTTAGAGTAATAATGACGCTTGTAGCTCATTATAATTTGGAGGTACACCAGATGGATGTTAAGACCGCATTCTTGAATGACGATCTTGCCGAGGAAGTCTATATGGTACAACCCGAGGGATTCAAGTTTGAACATACAGACCAACTTGTATGCAAGCTTAATAAATTCCTATGGTCTGAAGCAAGCTTCTAGACAGTGATATTTAAAATTCGATGAGGTAGTCACTTCATTTGGTTTTGAAGAAAATAAGGTAGACTGTTGTATATATCTCAGGATCAGTGGGAGCAAGTTCATCTTCTTAATTTTATATGTAGATGACATTCTGCTTGCGAGTAGTGATTTGGCGTTATTGCATGAGTCTAAGCAATTTTTGTCAAAGCACTTTGATATGAAAGATCTTGGAGAAGCGTCTTTTGTTCTAGGAATTGAGATCATTAGAGATCGATCTCATTATACACTAGCACTCTCTCAGAAAGCCTACATAGAGCGTGTACTTGAGAGATTTAGCATGCTCAGATGTAAGCCTGGAGATGTACCTGTGATTAAGGGTGATAAGTTGAGCTTGCCACAATGCCCCAGGAACGATACAAAGAGAGAGTGCATGAAGGATATAGCTTATGCTAGTGTGATTGGCAGCTTGATGTATGCCCAAGTCTGTACCAGACCGTGTAACGACTCAAAATAAAAGAAAAGAAAATGAATGAATCAAAATTCCCGATGATGAAATAATAAAATCAGTGTCGAGACGACGTCGCACTTTAAGTTTGAAATTTGGATTTTTTTGATGATTTTTGCGTCGCTCGTTTCACTCGTTTCGTTTTAATTTGTTATGTTGATTTACTTTTTTATGCTATTGGCACTTATGCTATTGGAATTGGCACCTAACATTATATAGTTTGGGCTGCTGATAGCCTCTTCATGTTGATCTTCATATGGCTGTAATATGGCTGCTGCTTTGGGTTGTTTTGAGCTGGCCGGATAGTATAAAGCAGATATTATGATATCATTATAATAATGATTTAAGCGGTGGATCTCTCTAAAACTAGGCTGCTTCTCTCTCCCGCCTCCCGTCTTCTGGAAAGCTCGGCAGTGCTGATAGAGCTAGGGCTGGTTGCCCCTCTTCTTCCCCACCGACGATTCCCCTCTCTTCTCCTATTCTCAGTGTTGGGAGAGCCAAGAATCTGCATCTGCCTTCTTCTGCTACTGCCTTTTCTGCGGTTTTACTGTACGTTGGCCGGCGGCTTTGGGAGAAAACTCTCTCACTGTAAGCTCTTCTCCTTACTTTCCCCAGCACCCTTCTTCTTCTTAATTGCTGAAATCTAGTAAGAGATGCTGAAATTAGGTTGTGGCTTGATTGACTAGGGTTTTCTGAATCAGGGCTTTTGCTGCTTTGCGATTTTCTTCCTCTCCCTCTACTCATTCTTCCATCAGCTATTATAACTTCTGAATATATGATTGATGTTGGTTTATGGATAGTATGGTCTGGTGCTGTTTTGGTTAGGTTATGCTTATGCTGTTTTAAAAGGTTTTATGGGAAGGAATTCTTGTTGGGTATAGTTGGTTGTAAGCTGATTCTGTTGGCTTGTCCAGCCATCTTGGTGGTGGGCTTCATGTTTAATTCTGTGTAATCTCAGATTTCTGAACTTGGTAATGTTATTTGTGGGTGATGTTTGTTGCTGGCGGGCTAGTTGAACGGAATTGGGTGTTATGTTGCCTATTAGCTGAGTTTGGGATATTGCCAAAAATTTTAGTGTTTAACTTGAATGAATTTGAGGGATTTTGATTATTTCCCCTTGATTCCCTAGCTGTTCCTGTACACTAGTTGCTGCCATTAGATTTTGTTTTTAATTGGCTGCCATCAATGGCTCTTTTGGGTTATGTTTAGTGGCAAATAGTAGCTGAATTTTGATCTTATACGTGGCTGAATTTTGAGTCCAGTAGTGGTCGAAATTTGATTTTTTTGACGCTTTCTTAAGTCACCAAAGCTGTCTTTCCTTAGACAACTCCTTTTGAGTCGTAGTTGTAATCGTTATAGGAAATAAATCGTAACTACTTCGCGACGCAACCCTAAAGTAAATGATTTCGTTGATACTGCAGACGATGGCGTCCGGAGATAGACCCGATGAAAATCCTGGTACGAATAAAGGCAAAAGAAACGTGGTGAGTACTTATTTCTTTAATTATGCATAGCTTTGAATTATTTTTACTATACATATGATAGATTTTGATACAGAAAGTATTTAGTGATTGTGCATTAATATGAAATTGAAATTGTTCGAATTTTGAATCACTGATAAATCCAAGAATCGCTGGAAAATGTTGAATTGGCAATAAAGAAGCGATGAATTAACTTCTGAGGGAAATAATTTAAATAAACCGATTATATGATTGAATAAGAACATTGCATCGATGCATAAGAAAATTTGAAATGATAAGGGTTAACCCTGTAGCCGTAGTGGGGGTGTGAATACACTACGGCGGAATGTGTTTTTGATATTGATTTGAGGCCGTTGAAGGCCAGAGGCCGTTGAAGGCCAAGAGGTCGTTGAAGACCAAGAAGGGATGAATCTACAGCTACCCTTATGATTTCCGAACTAAAGATAAATTGAGAAATCTGAATAAGAACATTGTGAAAACAGATTGAATGAGCTATGATTCGAAAGAACATGAAATCTGATTCCGAAAGTGAATGATAAAATGTTTGATACGAAAGAATATTTGATACGAATGAACGAAATGATTATTGAATAGATCGACTACCAGAACTTGAAACAGAAATCATTGATGTACGAACACTGTAATTACTGTTATTCATTATTTCTGATACATGTTAGAGTATTTTGTACACTGAAATTGAATACCATGCTGTTAGATACCCTGAAATGGAATATATGCATATTGCTACTAACATTTGTTGCTTGCATGTACAATAGTTAAAGAGGTATGTTACTCGCTTAGTCATATTCTTTATGACTAAACCCGCCGTGGTTTATCTTTTTAGGTAGCGGATGCGACCCCGAGTATTCCGAGAAAAGCGAGAATGACTCGAACTGAAGAACGAGCAAAGGTTTGAATTTAGTTTATGTATTTTCATTGTACTCATATTTCACTATGCTGCGATAAATTCTATCAAAGAGAGACTCAGATACAGAATTTCTGTGAGGTCTGGCTCGGGGCCTCACAATTTGGTATCAGAGCCAGGTTTATCAAGCAAGCAAATAGCTATGAGTACGTGATACATAAACGAGCGTGAAAATATTTCTGAAATGCTAATGTCATTGTGTTTCAAAGGACCCCGTCCATGTTTATGCAAGTAAGCGAGGCCGTGGAGGTCGAGACGAACAAGAGGTAAATAAAGATACGTTGTCAGCGGAGAGTGATAATGGAAATCAGCCGCGTCCCCCAGTGAATGACCTCACCCAAGCCCTTGCTGAAGCATTAAAGTTGGTCTTGCCAACCCTACTTGCACCTGGTCCAGCTGCCCCTCGTGTTGATCCTGTACCTCCACCAGTCCAATTGCCTCCTGAGATCGTGCCTCCAATGACTCCAGTTCCTGGTAATTTGCCAATAGTTCCTGTAATTCTTGCAGTGCCTGCAGTCCCGCCTCAGCATCGTCAATTAGATGTGGATCTAGGAATTGAAGCCGCCACCGTTTAGAGGAGGTTTACCCCCACTCGAAACCGAAGATTGGATTTTGCGAATGGAAACGATTTTCGAAGTAATGGAGTGCCCTGAGAATAGGAAGGTGAGTTTAGCTGCGTTTATTTTGGAAGGGGAGGCGAAACGAGGGTGGACTAGTATTATGAAGAGAAAGTATGAAGTTCGTGGTATGTCAGTCATTACTTGGAGAGAATTCCTACAAGATTTTACGTCGTGGTTTGTTCCGAGATCTGAGAAAAGGTTGTTGCACGATCAATTTCTTCGTTTAGTTCAAGGAAGTAAATCAGTACTGCAGTATGAAGCAGAATTTACAAAATTAGGTTATTATGCAGACTCCTTGATTGCAACCGAAGAAGATAGGTGTCGTCAATTTCAGCAAGGTCTTCGCGATGAAATTCGTGCTCTCTTGGTGCCTATGGATATTCTTGAGTATGGCAAATTAGTGGAAAGAGCCAGACTAGTGGAAATAGATGCAGAAAAATCTCGGTGGAGACGTGAAAAAGCCAGAAAGAGGTTTAGAGAAGGTTCGAATAAGGAAGTGATTGAAACTGTGAGCGAGCCGCAGTGGAAAGAAAGGAAGGTATCGCAAGCTGCACCTGCCGAAAGTAGCACTGCATCTCAGGCATCTCAAGTATCTGTAAAATGTGCAAAATGTGGAAAGATTCATAAGGGAGAATGTCTTACGGGCGTTTGTTTTTATTGTCGTCAACCAGGGCATAGGCGAGCCGATTGCTCAAAGTTGAATCAATCGAAGGAAGGTAGAGACGCTCCAAGACCTTCGCAGCAGAAGCTATTTCAGATCAGAGCTGAATCGTTAACATCCACCCCGGCACCAGAAGAAGCAGTTCCAGAAGAACGCCGTATCGAGCCCCGAGCAATGAATTTAGGTCAACCTTGGGAAGGACGGAAGGAAGGAAGGAAGTGAAAACATCTTTTATATTTTGTATAAACTCGTATGTAGTGTGATGTAATATGTCAGTAGACGTTTTGTCTGTGAATAGTGTAAATAACTTTTGAACTACTTTTGAAGTTATCTTTCAATATAAACAATGTTCTTGTTCAAAGTAATGTCATCCTTCTGTTATTTTCGATGACGAAAATTCCTCTTAGGAGGGAAGAGTTTGTAACGGCTCAAAATAAAAGAAAAGAAAATGAATGAATCAAAATTCCCGATGATGAAATAATAAAATCAGTGTCGAGACGACGTCGCACTTTAAGTTTGAAATTTGGATTTTTTTGATGATTTTTGCGTCGCTCGTTTCTTTTAATTTGTTATGTTGATTTACTTTTTTTATGCTATTGGCACTTATGCTATTGGAATTGGCACCTAGCATTATATAGTTTGGGCTGCTGATAGCCTCTTCATGTTGATCTTCATATGGCTGTAATATGGCTGCTGCTTTGGGTTGTTTTGAGCTGGCCGGATAGTATAAAGCAGATATTATGATATCATTATAATAATGATTTAAGCGGTGGATCTCTCTAAAACTGGGCTGCTTCTCTCTCTCCCGCCTCCCGTCTTCTAGAAAGCTCGGCAGTGCCGATAGAGCTAGGGCTGGTTGCCCCTCTTCTTCCCCACCGACGATTCCCCTCTCTTCTCCTATTCTCAGTGTTGGGAGAGCCAAGAACCTGCAGCTGCCTTCTTCTGCTACTGCCTTTTTTGCGGTTTTACTGTACGTTGGCCGGCGGCTTTGGGAGAAAACTCTCTCACTGTAAGCTCTTCTCCTTACTTTCCCCAGCACCCTTCTTCTTCTTAATTGCTGAAATCTAGTAAGAGATGCTGAAATTAGGTTGTGGCTTGATCGACTAGGGTTTTCTGAATCAGGGCTTTTGCTGCTTTGGGATTTTCTTCCTCTCCCTCTACTCATTCTTCCATCAGCTATTATAACTTCTGAATATATGATTGATGTTGGTTTATGGATAGTATGGTCTGGTGATGTTTTGGTTAGGTTATGCTTATGATGTTTTAAAAGGTTCTATGGGAAGGAATTCTTGTTGGGTATAGTTGGTTGTAAGCTGATTCTGTTGGCTTGGCCGGCCATCTTGGTGGTGGGCTTCATGTTTAATTCTGTGTAATTTCAGATTTCTGAACTTGGTAATGTTATTTGTGGGTGATGTTTGTTGCTGGCGGGCTAGTTGAACGGAATTGGGTGTTATGTTGCCTATTAGCTGAGTTTGGGATATTGCCAAAAAATTTAGTGTTTAACTTGAATGAATTTGAGGGATTTTGATTATTTCCCCTTGATTCCCTAGCTGTTCCTGTACACTAGTTGCTGCCATTAGATTTTGTTTTTAATTGGCTGCCATCAATGGCTCTTTTGGGTTATGTTTAGTGGCAAATAGTAGCTGAATTTTGTTCTTATACGTGGCTGAATTTTGAGTCCAGTAGTGGTCGAAATTTGTTTTTTTTACGCTTTCTTAAGTCACCAAAGCTGTCTTTCCTTAGACAACTCCTTTTGAGTCGTAGTTGTGATCGTTATAGGAAATAAATCGTAACTACTTCGCGACGCAACCCTAAAGTAAATGATTTCGTTGATACTGCAGAGGATGGCGTCCGGAGATAGACCCGATGAAAATCCTGGTACGAATAAAGGCAAAAGAAACGTGGTGAGTACTTATTTCTTTAATTAAGCATAGCTTTGAATTATTTTTACTATACATATGATAGATTTTGATACATAAAGTATTTAGTGATTGTGCATTAATATGAAATTGAAATTGTTCGAATTTTGAATCACTGATAAATCCAAGAATCGCTGGAAAATGTTGAATTGGCAATAAAGAAGCGATGAATTAACTTCTGAGGGAAATAATTTAAACAAACCGATTATATGATTGAATAAGAACATTGCATTGATGCATAAGAAAATTTGAAATGATAAGGGTTAACCCTGTAGCCGTAGTGGGGGTGTGAATACACTACGGCGGAATGTGTTTTTGATATTGATTTGAGGTCGTTGAAGGCCAGAGGCCGTTGAAGGCCAGAGTCCGTTGAAGGCCAAGAGGTCGTTGAAGACCAAGAAGGGATGAATCTACAGCTACCCTTATGATTTCCGAACTAAAGATAAATTGAGAAATTTGAATAAGAACATTGTGAAAACAGATTGAATGAGCTATGATTCGAAAGAACATGAAATCTGATTCCGAAAGTGAATGATAAAATGTTTGATACGAAAGAATATTTGATACGAATGAATGAAATGATTATTGAATAGATCGACTACCAGAACTTGAAACAGAAATCATTGATGTACGAACACTGTAATTACTGTTATTCATTATTTCTGATACATGTTAGAGTATTTTGTACACTGAAATTGAATATCATGCTGTTAGATACACTGAAATGGAATATATGCATATTGCTACTAACATTTGTTGCTTGCATGTACATCAGTTAAAGAAGTATGTTACTCACTTAGTCATATTCTTTATGACTAAACCCGTCGTGGTTTATCTTTTTAGGTAGCGGATGCGACCCCGAGTATTCCGAGAAAAGCGAGAATGACTCGAACTGAAGAACGAGCAAAGGTATGAATTTAGTTTATGTATTTTCATTGTACTCATATTTTACTATGCTGCGATAAATTCTATCAAAGAGAGACTCAGATACAGAATTTCTGTGAGGTCTGGCTAGGGGCCTCACAGACCGGACATTGCCTTCGCAGTAGGACTTCTAGGCAGATATCATTCGAACCCAGGACCAACTCATTGGGTGGCTACTAAGAAGGTCTTAAGGTATTTGAAAGGAATAAAAGACTTTAAGTTGGTCTACCATAAGGTTCAAAACTTTGAATTGGTAGGGTATACAGATTCTGATTTTGTTGGGAGTGAGGATAATAGGAAGTCTACTTCAGGATATATATTTAAGTTAGCTGGTGGGGCCGTTTTGTGGAAGAGTGTCAAATAGACACTCATTACTTCATCCACTATGCACGCGGAGTTTATAGCTCTATTTAGAGCTTCTACCCATGCAGTGTGGCTTAAGAACTTCATTACAGAGTTGATGGTCGTCGATTCTATAGCTGGACCCATTCGGTTGTACTGTGATAATATTTCTGCAGTTATGTTCTCGATGGACAATAAAAGTATCACAGGGGGTCAAAACATATGGAAATTAAGTTCTTAACCGTTAAAGAGTTGGTTAAGAAAGGTGTCAGTATAATGGAGTATATAGGAACAAATGATATGGTAGTTGATCCCCTCATTAAAGGACTTTTCCCCAATATATTTCAAAAGCATGTCTACAGTATGAAGCTTATGAAGTTGATTGATATCCTTGATTAGTGGGAGGCTACATAAAACTCCAATTCATTCATTTGTTAATTAATTAAGCACTTTTTATGTATTCATGAATAATAGTTTGCGATCAAATATTAAGAAAATATTCATGTTGAATATCATTAAGTTTCGATATTTATAAAATTTGTGATATATCACACTTCATGTAAAAGACTTGAATGAGTGTCAGTCTGAGCATAAGGCTTCGAACACTTCATTTTATTTCATTAAGCCATGGTATGTCTATTTGACACATTAAGTAAAGATCTTAAGATCACGACATACATGTTCTTCTGAATACTTAAAGATTTCTCGCAACATGGTTTAGTGCATTTATTAGAGAAGTCGGTAGACCATCTGTAAGACCCCCCCCCCCCCCCCCCCCCCTCGCGGAACACAAGACACGGCCGAGGGGAGTCCTATGCCCAGGACAGCCGCCTTGAGGGAGCGCCAGCACACGAGCTAGCCTCCCCCACTAGACGCCTATCCTGCCGGCCAAACCAACTGAATAACCCCAACCCATCAATAATGTAAAAGCAAGGAGCCATATAAATATATTCACATAAGTAAGTGTCCAAATAAGTACAAAAGACAAGAAGCTCCGAGAGCTCCTGCAAAAGTATCAGAGTATCAAGCTAAATGCCCCAAGGGCTACCTCTCAAACTGCGCTCACATCGGTCACCGACGGTAGTGAGGGTATCGTGGTCTCCGGCCCTGTCATCCTGACCTGACTATCCACCTCCAGCACCGTGCGCTACTGCCCCAGGGTGTGCTCCTAAAAAGAGGGGTGCAACAACCGTTAGTCATAAAGGCTAAGTGGCTTCACTTCCTCTCCCCATTGACTCCAAGGCACCGGGCGGAAGGGAAGAAAGGGGAGCTGCAATATAATCAGTACTAGCAAAAACAAGTGACAAGAGTAGATTTAATCATGGCAGTTATAACATATGTATAAGAAAGTACACCAAAAGAGAGCCTGATCAACGACAATGTATAAGCAATCGAGCATGTAATAACATATGTATAAGAAAGTACACCAAAAGAGAGCATGATCAACGAAAGTGTATAAGCAGTCGAGCATATAATAACAGAATTTGAACTTAACTTATAAGGGTGCCCATACAAGCTTATAAGTTAAGGATCCGAGCATAATGTAACCCATCATATAAAGGTGCCTACACAAGTTTATATGATGAGTTCCGATGCGGTGCAATGACATGGTTATGAAATGATGAATGCAATGCAATGATTATGTAATGATACTCACCCATGCAAAGTTGTTATGTCGACATAGACCTACAGTTATCGCTTTTTAAGGGGTAGCTAACCACTCAGGCATCTCCTGTCGTGGCCAGACGGAGACAGTGGAACGAGCTCCTCCACTACTAGGAGGGTATGAACACTACCAGTCCTAGGCCTCTGTACGCCTCGACGCTAGGAACACACAGCAGAGACCCTGCGTACTGCTCGCATCATGTTGAGCCTTCAAGGACACAGAAGGGGACATGGGTAGGTGAGCACCAAGAGTCAAACCCAACCGGTCTAGAGTTTACCCGTCGGCTTCTGTCGGTGTCACGACCAGCAAGCCCGTAGACCCACCACAAGTAATCCTCCAGCCAGGATCATCACACCACCATGTGCAAACCATGCACATTCATGAAATTCCCATGCACCACCCGTGCTATCAAGTACCCAAGGACTCGCGTAAGGAGCCTTATTCCATTTCTCCTCATACAACCGCTGCTGATGCTAATTAGCATCCAAGGACCTACCAACCGGGTCCTTCACCTCTCGGGATATAACCATACCCTAGAAGCCTCACCCACCATCACTGCTTCACATACGGATTTGTCACAACTCTAACGCAGTGGAAGGCATAAGTCATGGGATTACACTCTATGTGATCCTAAGGACTACTTGTGTACCTTGTGGCGTATCAGATCACTATAAGGGTTACCCAATATGTTTCCTGACCTTTCTCATCCTCGGGCTAATTTCACTACAAGTTCAGGGATGCATTTTTATTCAATTGTATTCTTTCAATAACATTAATTCACTACAACATGAGTATGATTCCAAATATGCAACCTTCTGTTATTAATATCATTGTCGTATCTAGGTCAGCACATCTATTTGTAGCAAATATACTAGTGGAATAACATTACCAAAACCGAACATCGAACTTGCTACATCAAGACATAATTATCACATGAATACCTCTGCCAAAAGTGCACAAGAATTTTGCCATAAATTATGACTCCATATTTCTTTCTTCACTAGCATCCTAGTGTTTCACAATCAGCATAATATTTTATGACAACATATTTAATTAAGAACCCATATCAAATCGAGCCTTGCTGAAACTTCTACCGTAGTTCCGCTAGCTTGTTATGGCCATTGTTACCAAATATTAGCCCCATCGGCATTCCCAATTATTATTTACGGTGCAATACGAGAATGAACTATGATTGGCAAAATCACAACAAGTATCCTCCCAAAACTCATGAAATCCAACAGGGGTCAGCACAATATCATCAATTTGATTTCTACCAATTTTTTTAAGAGCATCAAACAAGTATTATAAAAGATATCCCGGAATTTTCACAATTCAAACTACAATGACGCTGATTAGCAAAACTGAAATTCTGGGAGTTCTATTCCACCCCAAATTACGTGCCACCCCATTCGGGAAAGGTAACATCAAGGGATACAACTTTTATGTTGAGCCCGAGGTCCAAATCCAAGTGTATCCTCTTCAATTACGGCCATAAAGCTAGCTGTATGAAACAGGACCAACTAACCTAAATTCATGAGCCAACAACACAACCCCTTTTCGAGGGCCACCTAAGGAGCTACATGGCTCCCCAGAAAACTTCCAGCCACTCATCCCGAAGTATTTTCCGAGAGCTACAACTACCGTGTTGAGCCGAAGCATGAATCTTGCTGGAACATGTCCAAAATTGGACTTGAACTCAGCTACGCGCAGAAAATAGATTTTTGTATCTATAAATTTATACGGATCCTAAAGTAAATCCGACGGTGGCTGGTTGTCTTCTTCCTCCAACATTCACCTTTAAAATCCCTAAATATCACTCCCTCACTCTCCCTCAACGACCGTGGGTTTGCGTCAAATCAAATCTCATCTCTTCCTCTTGAAGAGAAGAAATGATTCCAAGAACCTCGCGGCATACAATGCCCTAAATTTGAGGTTCCGACTTGGTCTTCCTAAGGAAACTCCATTAAAGCTCACACGAGAAGCTCTCTTGAGCCTTCATCTCTCCTATTGTGATCTAAGATGCTAGCACCAAAGGAGAGGGGAGGAAGCTCACCGGAATGGAGATCTGGAGCAGATGGGGTGCTGCGGCCATGGAAGAGGCGGTCTGAGCTGGTAGAGGGGCAACCATGGAAGGGCTGCCGTGGCGAAAGCTTGCCCGAGGAGGAGATTGCCGACCATGAAGTGGCTCGGTTTGGTGGTGGAGCTGGATCTCGTTTCCATCGTCGGCCATGGGAGGGGAGAGCTTGACGGCGCAAGCACGGGAGGGAGGGAGATCGGGCTGAGGAGGGGAATTCCCTAACTCATACAACAAACACATAAATAAATACTAATAATAATAATCGTATTATTATTATTATTAAGATGTTATAGGAGGCTCTCTTAGGATTACACTCAAGCGTGCGTAGATTTCTCTAGGGATCTCAGACTTTGTCCTGAACGGGCTCGTTTTGACCGTCTCGCCGATACGCATCTATCAGAACAGTCCACGATCAAATCCGAGTTCGTTTGCTCATTTTATGCTTGTCGGAGCATTTACGACCTAATTTTTGCGTCGCGTCAAAACTCGTCGAACGACGTCGGAATTTTAAACTGATGACACTGTTGGACTCGTATTATTATTACGAGTCCAACGAAATTGACTGGGGTAAATTTCGAAGTCGTTTGCTCAATTTTCACTTTTTGGGCAAATACGCTATTTGCAAACCATATTATGATTTCGCCGATTCTCATCAGAATCGAGCACGAGCAATTTTTTGAACTCGTATAGACGTCACGAGTCTAACAAAACTGACTGAGGTGAATTCCTTCAAGGCGACATGCTTCCTTCGAGTTTTATTGCTCAAATTATGCTCTCCGGACGGCTTGGATCCCGATACAGCAAACTTCGGGACAAAGAATAGAAATGATACTCGCCGGATTCGTCGAGTGCACTTCCCCGGCTCAGCTGCAAGCCTGGCCCTCAGTACACCCCGAGCTCGAGTCAAATCGCTTGACTCAAAAATGCGCACAAGGGGTCTAGCTCGAATCGGGACGTTATAAATCCAATAAACGAAGAAACAATTTCGTCCCCGAAATATTAGGTTGAGGCTATGAGGATTTTCTGGATGAGAGTAAAATATACTCATCATATTTATTCATGGGCAACTCATCCATAATAATTTCCAGCTTATATATGCATTCTCAATTATTGTGGTTTATACATAGAAACTAGATTGCATGCGCACTCTTGCCTTGTGGTGTCATACGAACTAATAATGACACACTATTTCAATAATCACTACATCAGTTTAACTGATTATGTTGTGATTTAATCTCAAGCCCACAACATACAAGAGAGCATTTAGCAAGGACTTGGTGTGAACGACATCAAGCAGGCTACTCATTTATAAAACCATGATGGAACAGGCTACCACTATTGTAAATTTGTTAACTTGACAACCATGTTGCAAAACCTTAGCACTATGAGTGCAACGATTTAAACCAATTATCCTAAATATGTCACCTTTAAACACACCTCTTTGATCAACAATCAAATACAACTCCAACTTAACAAATTTCAAGGCGTCCCCCAAAATTTGTCACGTGGTCGTCTGACCAACCATTGATCACTGAGAGGCACTAGAACACTATCAAGAGGATTCAAGTTTTCACTTAACTACACCCATGAGGTTCTAATGATGGAACTCATGCTATCAGAACCCAAGGACTGCCACCACATCCTTATGTCATCCAAGCACTTGCCAGGATCCGACTAGTGCATAGCAGCATTCAAGGACTGCCAACTCAAGTCCTTACCATCACATCAGGATATCATCGCATCCTTCACATAGTATTGACATCCATCTAAAACCATGCTAAATTTTACTCAACGTTACCCACAAAGGTCCTAATTGGTACACAGCAAGATGTATTCATATCCTCAATTACCCAGCTATATGATTTATCCAGGAGTTCATGTATGAAAACTCGACAACCTCGGTGTATATCCCAAAAGGTTTTAGATCATCATTTCTCCTTGGTCTACTTCTCCGCATAACCTTCGATCAGAGCGAAGACATAACCATCCTTTAGGTACTCACCTCTGTTATTCTGGTAGGGGACTCAATGTAATCCAAAACTTGGTGTTTAACCATCCACCTTGCTTAAAATGACTCATTCATCAAGGAGTACCTAATTCTAATATCGTCGACTTGTAATGATTTAGATGAGAAAACCCCATTATAGCGAGGCTAAGTGAAGCAGTCTACAAAGATTTTTAACTCCCGGTGAAACCTCAGTTGGTCCATTAGCTAGGCTAATAAACGAAGAAATAGGGTTAGCCCCCATACACCTGAGTTATGTTTCTTCGACCACCAGTATGGTACATTCACCCCCTGTATGCACACCGGCCCTATGGGCATGCCGTCCTCAATTAGGAGTTCTACCCTATAACCACTTGCCACAAGGCACTTGAATAACAGTTCTTGGGACCTATTAAAGTGTTCTAGGCCCTCAAGGCTACCATTTTCAACAACCCTTTTAGGGGTCGACATGTTCCCGTCTACAAAATGGTCACTTTCTAGACTCGCAGTCTTATTGGATGTAAACTACGGTGAGGAGCATCACATTGTGGGTACGAACATCAAATTTAGAACTCTCTTACTGCCCCAACAGTAGATAATAAACACTACTTCTAACCGCGATACTAGTCACGAGTTGCTCTCACTATAAGTGGGGTCTTAACATTTATCATGTGATTTCACTATATCTACTGTTGATAATTAAAATTTATTTCCCAAAATCATGAATCTTTCTAAAGGCGATCATGATATTTTCGATTTATGTGTTTTGACTCTCTATATCATCATATTTATAGTAAAAAAGATTCATACATATAGTATACATCTTCCAAATTAAGCAAGTGATTGGCTAACTTTTAACTTTTGAGGGGGTAAGGATACTTCCAATGTCATGTCATGGCGAAATATTCATGTGTTTAATCATCAAGATTTTTCACCATTTAGCTTTTAGTTCATAAAACAATCGAGTTCGCATTCACACCACCTCATTTTATTTTCATGACATTATCTCATTTCAATACACAAATTCTCAAACATGATGTTATTGCCTTAAAGATTTAAGCTTAGTAAATTTTATATTTTCAATGATTCCAAAAATCAATATTTGTTCGACCTGTGATGTTTAACAATTTGACCTAATGATATTACGAACCATTGTCTAAGGATCAAATAGGAGGTGAATCTTGACTCCATGCCTCGCATGGGTTATAATCACATCATTATCTTCTAAGAACATGAGGACCTGAGTCAAGTACTACTTATCTAATCTAGATCCTACTTAGAAATTAGAATAGCACCAAATTCAGAATTCTCGTCAGTTTTCTCTTGTGACTTAGATAACTTTATTTAATGAGCCTTGCCAATTGAGAACATAAACAATGTTCAGTTGGGTTACGCTAGTAAAATTCCTATCAACCCAAACATGTCCTTAACAGCCCGCCTTGCTTAAGGTGAATTAACCCTTCAAGGGTCCCCACTTCCCATGTCAAAAATTACAACGATTTTAAATCCTCAAGGAACCCAAGTCGGTACATAACTAGCCCAATAAACGAAGAGATAAGCCCCCGTATCTCTTCGGCTGAGTTTCTTCTACATAAATACAAGTGAGAGGTATCTACATACAGTATAGAAGGCATGGTTAGTGGTCTCTTACTAAGCTGATAATAGGCTACATGCAACAATCTCATGGAGATTGCCCTAATATTTTGGGTAAGGTGATAATATCACTCCATATCTTAGATAGAAATCTCAGGGTGTGAGTTTCTAGCATTTACACTCAAGTTGAACTCTTTCCTTAGTCATTTGCAGTCACTTATTGCTTGGCCACATCATCCCTGAGATCGGTATAAGGTAGGGGTATGTCACGACATATCCTGCTAAGTCGACCAAAGTGGTATCCTAGTTAGGTTGGCATAATCCTATGCCAAACCAACTCTAATTGTTGGAATGGGAATACCAATTACTGTCTCGGAATGAGCCAGCATCTATACGTAAGGGTACGAGTTTGGCTTAGGTTGGCACTTCCTATAGGAAAAAGTGGACATACTTAATGTGAATCATACATGGGCACACCACTACTTCCGATGCAGCAGTTTAACCTCAAACTGATTTAGCTAACAGGGTGGCCTAGTGGTTTAATGGACTTCTTTATCTCAGGATCATTGCAAGCTGATACCATTTGTAAGACCCCCCCTCCCGGAACACAAGACATGACCGAGGGGAGTCCTATGCCCAGGACAGCCGCCTTGCGGGAGCGCCAGCACACGAGCTAGCCTCCCCCACAAGACGCCTATCCCGCCGGCCAAACCAACTGAACAACGCCAACCCATCAATAATGTAAAAGCAAGAAGCCATATAAATATATTCACATAAGTAAGTTTCCAAATAAGTACAAAAGACAAGAAGCTCCGAGAGCTCCTGCAAAAGTATCAGAGTATCAAGCTAAATGCCCCAAGGGCTACCTCTCGAACTGCGCTCACATCGGTCACCGACGGTAGTGAGGGTATCGTGGTCTCCGGCCCTGTCGTCCTGACCTAACTATCCACCTCCAGCACCGCGCGCTGCTGCCTCAGGGTGCGCTCCTAAAAAGAGGGGTGCAACAACCATTAGTCATAAAGACTAAGTGGCTTCACTTCCTCTCCCCAAGCAACTCTAAGGCACCGGGCGAAAGGGAAGAAAGGGTAGCTGCAATATAATCAGTACTAGAAAAAATAGGTGACAAAAGTAGATGTAATCATGGCAATTATAACATATGTATAAGAAAGTACACCAAAAGAGAGCCTGATCAACGACAGTGTATAAGCAATCGAGCATGTAATAACATATGTATAAGAAAGTACACCAAAAGACAGCATGATCAACGACAGTGTATAAGCAGTCGAGCATATAATAACAGAATTTGAACTTAATTTATAAGGGTGCCCATACAAGCTTATAAGTTAAGGATCCGAGCATAATGTAACCCATCATATAAAAGTGTCCATACAAGTTTATATGATGACTTCCGATGCGGTGCAATGACATGGTTATGAAATGATGAATGCAATGCAATGATTATGTAATGATACTCACCCATGCAAAGTTGCTATGTCGACATAGACCTACAGTTCTCACTATTTGAGGGGTAGCTAACCACTCAGGCATCTCCCGTCGTGGCCAGACGGAGACAGTGGAACGAGCTCCTCCACTACTAGGAGGGTATGAACACTACCAGTCCTAGGCCTCTGTACGCCTCGACGCTAAGAACACACAGCGGAGACCCTGCGTACTGCTCGCATCATGTTGAGCCTTCAAGGACACAGAAGGGGACTTGGGTAGGTGAGCACCAAGATTCCAACCCAACCGGTCTAGAGTCTACCCGTCGGCTTCTGTCGGTGTCACGACCAGCAAGCCTGTAGACCCGCCACAAGTAATCCTCCAACCAGGATCATCACACCACCATGTGCAAACCATGCACATTCATGAAATTCCCATGCACCACTCGTGCTATCAATTACACAAGGACTCGCGTAAGGAGCCTTATTCCATTTCTCCTCATACAACCGCTGCCGATGCTAATAGCATCCAGGGACCTACCAACCGGGTCCTTCACCTCTCAGGATATAACCATACCCTAGAAGCCTCACCCACCATCACTGCTTCACATACAGAGTTGTCACAACTCTAACGCAGTGGAAGGTATAAGTCATGGGATTACACTCTATGTGATCCTAAGGACTACTTGTGTACCTTGTGGCGTATCAGATCACTAGAAGGGTTACCCAATATGTTTCCTGACCTTTCTCATCCTCAGGCTAATTTCACCACAAGTTCAGGGATGCATTTTTATTCAATTGTATTCTTTCAATAACATTAATACACTACAACATGAGTATGATTCCAAATATGCAACCTTCTATTATTAATATCATTGTCGTATCTAGGTCAGCACATCTATTTGTAGCAAATATACTAGTGGAATAACATTACCAAAACCGAACATTGAACTTGCTACATCAAGACATAATTATCACATGAATACCTCTGCCAAATGTGCACAGGAATTTTACCATAAAGTATGACTCCATATTTCTTTCTTCACTAGCATCCTAGTGTTTCACAATCAGCATAATATTTTACGACAATATATTTAATTAAGAATCCATATCAAATCGAGCCTTGCTAAAACTTCTACCGTAGTTCCGCTAGCTTGTTATGGCCATTCTCACCAAATATTAGCCCCATTGGCATTCCCAATTATTATTTACGGTGCAATACAAGAATGAACTATGATTGGCAAAATCACAACAAGTATCCTCCCAAAACTCATGAAATCCAACAGGGGTCAGCACAATATCATCAATTTGATTTCTACCAATTTTTTAAGAGCATCAGACAAGTATTATAAAAGATATCCCGAAATTTTCACAATTCAAACTACAATGACGCTGATTATCAAAACTGAAATTCTGAGAGTTCTATTTCACCCCAAATTACGTGCCACCCCATTAGGGAAAGGTAACACCAAGGGCTACAACTTTTATGTTGAGCCCGAGGTCCAAATCCAAGTGTATCCTCTTCAATTACGGCCATAAAGCTAGCTGTATGAAACAGGACAGCAACTAAGCTAAAGTCATGAGCCAACAACACAACCCCTTTTCGAGGGCCACCTAAGGAGCTACATGGCTCCCCAGAAAACTTCCAGCCACTCATCCCGAAGTATTTTCCGAGAGCTACAACTTCCGTGTTGAGCCCGAAGCATGAATCCTGCTGGAACATGTCCAAAACTGGACTTGAACTCTGCTACGCGCAGAAAACAAATTTCTGTATCTATAAATTTATACGGATCCTAAAGTAAATCCGACGGTGGCTGGTTGTCTTCTTCATCCAGCATTCACCTTTAAAATCCCTAAATATCACTCCCCTCACTCTCCCTCAACGACCGTGGGTTTGCCCCAAATCAAATCTCATCTCTTCCTCTTGAAGAGAATAAATGATTCCAAGAACCTCGCGGCGAACAGTGCCCTAAATTTGAGGTTCTGACTTGGTCTTCCTAAGGAAACTCCATTAAAGCTCACACGAGAAGCTCTCTTGAGCCTTCATCTCTCCTATTGTGATCTAAGACGCTAGCACCAAAGGAGAGGGGAGGAAGCTCACCGGAATGGAGATCTGGAGCTCTGCGGCCATGGGAGAGGCGGTCGGAGTTGGTAGAGGGGCGACCATGGAAGGGATGCCGTTGAGAAAGCTTGCCTGCAGAGGAGCTCGCCGGCCATGAAGTGGCTCGGTTTGGTGGTGGAGCTGGATCTCGTTTCCATCATCGTCCATGGGAGGGGAGAGCTTGACGGCGCAAGCACGGGAGGAGGGGAGATCGGGCTGAGGAGGGGAATGCCCTAACTCATACAGCAAACACATAAATAAATACTAATAATAATAATCGTATTATTATTATTATTAAGATGTTATAGGAGGCTCTCTTAGGATTACACTCAAGCGTGCATAGATTTCTCTAGGGATCTCGGACTTTGTCCCGGATGGGCTCGTTTTGACCGTCTCGCCGATACGCATCTATCGGAACAGTCCACGATCAAATCCGAGTTCGTTTGCTCATTTTATGCTTGTCAGAGCGTTTACGGCCTAATTTTTGCGTCGCGTCAAAACTCGTCGAATGACGTCGGAATTTTAAACTGATGACACTGTTGGGCTCGTATTATTATTATGAGTCCAACGAAATTGACTGAGGTCAATTTCGAAGTCGTTTGCTCAATTTCCACTTTTTGGGCAAATATGCTATTTGCAAACCATATTATGATTTCGCTGATTCTCATCAGAATCGAGCGCGAGCAATTTTGTTGAACTCGTTAGATGTCACGAGTCTAACAAAATTGACTGAGGTGAATTCCTTCAAGGCGACACACTTCCTTCGAGTTTTATTGCTCAAATTATGCTCTCCGGACGGCTTGGATCCCGATACAGCAAACATCGGGACAAAGAACAGAAATGGCACTCGCCGCATTCGTCGAGTGCACTTCCCCGGCTCAGCTGCAAGCCTGGCCCTCAGTACACCCCGAGCTCGAGTCAACTCGCTTGTCTCAAAAACGTGCACAAGGGGTCTAGCTCGAATCGGGGCGTTACACCATCAAACTAGAACAACAATTGTGCGCACAATCTTCATGACGTTGTTCTAAATACTAACCGCGTTTTGTTCATGTGGATTAAATCTGCAAGCTACTGTGACCATGGAAGGTCCCGTGTCGCTCAATGATGTTGTTGCCGCCATGATTCAGAGTAAAGGATTTGGTTGGGGCGGATGGACATATGAGTATACCCTTAATATCGTGTTCGCTAATGATATCCTTAATTTTAGTGAAGATTTTATTTGATTATCATAAATTATGATGAATATATGTCCAAGTGGGAGAATGTTAGAAATTTTCCATGCGGTGGACATAATTCATCGAGATGGCCGACAAAATTGTACGTGAATATTTGGATCTATTTAGACTCCTACGAGCGCGCGTTAATTTAGTCGCGCGAACGGTCGAAGCCTGTGATAGGTGGGTCAGATCGTCTCGTAAATTCAGGACGCAAACTCGGTCTCTCCCTTGACATTTAAATAAGTATGATTATTAGATTCAAATTAATTTCATTGGATTTAATTAATTGGTTTTTAATTTTGTGAGTTATGGGATTAATGGTGTAAGACCCTTTTTTTTCTTTCAAAAACCCGGGTCTTATGCCCAGAACCGCCGCTTCGCGGTGACACCATCACTCGGGAAGGTCGCCACTGCAAAACGCCGACTCTGCCGGCCATATCGATCACCAAAGAAGTAAAGCTTAAACAAACTTAAGGTAGTTCAGGTCCACATCACATAGATATAAAATTATCAAAAGGGATGTCCACATAATATAACTGAATGAAAGGTACTGAAATAAATAAGGTTACAATAATAAAGGACTCATGCCATGTACATCATTTCCGCACTACAATTTCTCTCGCAGAAGCATAATCTACTAAACATTCACTAATTCTGGAACTGGTGCTCCTGTACTAGACTGGCCTGCCTCCATCTGCACCGTCCTCTAGTGTTGTTGCGTCTCTTTGATCCCCTAAAATGATATGGTCCACAGACCGTTAGTCAAAAAAACCAAGTCTTATGTTCCCCACCCCTCCCCCAATGGCTCCTAGGCACCGTGCGGGAGGATGAAGCGGAGGACAGCAAGGGGTATAATCAAAAGCAGGTGACAGTGAGTCTAACTACGGAAGGGTCTATCAGTGAGCAATATATAGTACAATAAGTAAAACAGTAGGAAGTAATACAGTAGCAAGCAAGCAGTAGTAATAAGTAAAACAATAGTAAAGAAATGCACTAAGGAAAACAGTAATAAGAAGAAGTAACCTTAATTTATAGGAATACCCACACAAACCTATAGACCAAGGGGTCGTTTAACAGGGCCTATGGTATAAAAAGTCTCATAACCAATTTATACGATAGGGGTAAGGGTTGAAATGCAATGTTTATGCTATGTCATGCAAAGTATGCAGTTTAATGTTATGTTCATACAAGTGCAACTCACACACTACGACTCTATGCGCACAGACCTTTAGTTCCCCCCTTTTTGGAGCTAGCAAAACTCGCAGGATACTTTCGTAGTGGCAAACGGAAGCGGTGGGTTGGGCCTCACCCACCTCTAGGTTGGTATCTGCACTACCTAACCTAGACCTATTGTACGCCTCAACGCTAAGAACACAACATCGGAGCTCCTGCGTACTCTTACTGTCTAGTCCACCAGACTTTTCTTTGGTAAAGTGCAATCCACACTTACCGAGCCAAAGTATTGACGTCGGTGCGACGACCGTCGACACTAATGACCCACCACCTTATGCACATGTAATATGTCCTACTGTATCCCGAGTCCTAAGCACCCCGGGCTAACCTCCTCATCACCATAACCCTCCGAGCCACCGGCTCACCGGACTAACCCGTCCGTCACAATAACCTTCCGATCCACCGGCTCGCCGGACCAACCCATCCGTACCAACAAGCATTACTGAGTCACAAGCTCATCGGACTAACTAGTTTGTTGCTTCAACCACCGAGCCTACCGCTCGTAAAACCAAACCGACTAATATACCAATAACAACGGGGTGTGGGTGAGTGTCATATTAAGGTAATCTTGTACATCAACTTATCCCAACAGTTTATGGTTAATCTTGGACTTCCCGAGGATTACCCTGTGAGGGGCTCGCTACGGTACTAGGAACTATAATGGGATGACACCCCAAGGCTCCATTTTCAAGACACTTAATGTTATTAGTGTCTACCCGTAAGAATACCCTCCTTTTCATTGCATTTGGATTACCCTAAGTATTTATGACTCTCCAGGGGAAAGGCGATTAATCGTCAATCCCGAGCACAAGCTTACCCTTAACCCACCAAGTACACTCTCATCACATAAACTTCTTTTTGGTGACCTTCAAACTCTTCAACCAGGCTAGATACACAAACTACCTTCCATTCCCACCGAATGATCTGCATGCTACTTAAATCTTACAGTTTTAATATACGCAGACCAAATGAGTTATATGAGTTGCATAAGGGGAGGTACTCCAAATATTCATCCAACTGACTCAAGATTATTACTGGGAGTCTATCATGATATTCTAAGAATAAATCCAGAGGATCATATTTTTTCTTATTTATTTGGCATTTATTATAATTTCTCCAACATTGGCCAAGCATGAAATTAAACATGAAGTGTAAGATCTTCTTATGATATGACCTCCACTAAATTATGGAAAATCTATGAAGTTAAAATAACTGTAAATACATAATATCAATATTTTGCGGTAAGAGGTTGGTCTCTAATTATAATATTGAGCAATTACCTTCATACTAATCAGAAAAGTCTACTGGCCAAATTTCAAAATTTATCAGAACTAATTAGTCACATAAATAAATATTCCAAGTAAACTCATAGTAGGGAAAATTGTGAAGTAACCTACTGATAAATAATTCCAAAAATTATACAAAAATTCACAGAGCTTTCTAATGCCCTAAAACGTTCTACCACCAAGTCTCACAATTTTCCAAAGATTATTTGGCCCTCATTTATTTATCATAACCCTAAGACAAAGTAGATGACTTGTGAATGAAGTACCAATTAAATCAATTCAAAAATTACACAAACATTACAAGAGTTCTATATCATAATTGTATGTAATCTACCAAAATTTCATCAACATCCAAGATAATTTGTGCATGTAAATTTCTCTTATAAAAAGTGTACAACTGATAGGAAAATTATTTTCCCGAAATAGATTCGGTAAGAAAATAATTTTATTTAATTTGCTAAGAGGCAAGCGCACCTATCGCGTGTAGTATATATATGATATAAATATCATAATATAATCGTATTAGTCCTGGGTCCCGTCGAGTATTGTTACTTCGAGCTACGCGTATTGTTTTATCGGGTATAAAAGGATGAAAGTTTATGCATTAATTTGAATAACAAAAAGAAAAGCATGACAAAAAGAAAAACGTAACAATCGCGGGCTTGGTGTGCGTTTAGCAAAAACCAAGAAAAGCGATAGAAAAGACAGAAAATGCTAAGTTATGAAAGCTTTAAAGAAAGCAGAAAAGCTACCTATGAAAGCTGTAAATAAAGCAGAAAAGCTAGTTTATGAAAGCGATAAAGAAAGCATTAAAATCTAATTATGAAAGCCATAAAATCTAATTATCAAAGCTTTAAAACTAATTATGAAAGAATTTAAAACTAATTATGAAAGCATTTAAAACTATTCTCATACACTCACACACCCAACAAAAAATTAAAATAAAAGAAAATAAAAGAAGAACAATAATCTCATACACACACACACCCAACAAAAATTAAAAAAGAAAATAAAAGAAAAGACAATTAAACTCATACACTCACACACCCAACATGAAATGAAACTAAGTTAAAATAAAATAAAATCTATACTAACACACACACACACACACACATATAAAATGAGACAAAGAAAGTGAAAACAACAAAATAAAACAAAACAAAACAATTTAATTAACCACCTACACTCACACACACTAATAACAAAACATCTAAAAATTATAACAAAACTAAAAACAAGATAATTACACTCATACACACACACACTCTAATTAAAATGACAAAAAAAAACAAGACATGAAAGAGATTACAAAAAAAAGAAAAACAAAACAAAAGAAAAAAAGAGAATAACATGAAGAACACTAGAAGAACAAGATGAAAAATAAGATGAACACTTTTCTATTTTATTAAGCCAAAAATTTTTACATAACAAAGAGATGACAATGGATACCAAAGAGAGGAAATAAAATTAAAAACACAAATTAAAACAATAAATACAAAGGGTGGAACACAAATCCCCTAAACTTATTAGGATTTGTGAACCTTTTAACCTATGGCCAAACCCATCTATTTATAGCAAAAGATTGGGGTGCCAATAGCAAAAATAAAGAAGACAAGGTGGCTTCTAGAAGGAGAAGAGGCCAATTTGGAATTGATCTCTTAGGGGGTGCGGTTAGCATGGCTGGAAGGGTGCTAGCTGGAGGAGCAGCTGGCGGGCTGGGCAGGGGCGCGGGCTGGTGGGCAGCGGGCAGGCAGCTGGCGGGCTGGGCAGGGCGGCAGCGGGCGCGGGCAGCAGGGGCGGCTAGCTGGATTTAATCCAGCAAAAAGGCGCTGGCCAGGTTTCGAACCCGTGACCTCAAGGAGGCTAGCCAGAGTCAGGTCCACTGGAGCAAGCGCGCTGTTCTGAAATATAAGGGGATATATTATATATATAATATTAGCGTCAGAATTTATAAAAGACAAAAAGAGTGGGAGACAAGCGGCGCAGCTTTAATCTGATTAATTATGATTGCGCCAGGACTCGAACCCTGGGCAGCAGCAGAGCAAGCCAAGACTCGAACCAGTGAGCCAAGCGGCTCCTTCAACATACTAAGAGCAATAAATATATTTATTATGATCAGCACAGATTTTTTTATTTTTTAATTTAATTTTCATTCAATTTACAAAATTACTTATAAGATTATATTTTAATATATACTCTCTATTTATTTATTATATATATTGATAATATATATACACTTATTATTATTACATATTAATATATATATATATATATTTCAATATATATAATAATATATACTTTATTTTATATACTATTATTTTTATATATATTCTTATCATTATTATAATATATATTTTATTATATATCTTATTTATTTATATATACACTTATTATTATTACATATTAATATATATATACTTATTATCTCATATATACATATATACATTTTATTATTACATATACACATATATATGTATTAAAAATATATCAATATTTATTTATACTTATAATAATTACATATATTTACAAACAAGATAAAAACAAGCTATTATTTACATAATTTGCATATTGCATGTACAAAAATACCCAAATTAGGCTTTGAAATTATATTAAAAATATGCAATATTTTCTATTTATCAAATACCCCCATACTTAAGATTTTGCTATTCCAGAGCAAAAGTAAGGGATACCTATAAGACGTTAATAAAATTTCTAATTACTAAAGTTTTTATTTAATCAAAAGTGAGATCGAAATAAATTTAGGAGTTTTAAAGAGGTAAGTCCTAAATTATGAAGATGATTTAAAAAGAGCGAAAAAGTTTTAGCGAGACTTCGAAAGTTAGCTAAATAGCGTCGAATATTGCAGTCTTTGGCGCCTTTAGTTAGAGTAGAATTATATAAAACTTTAACTTTTTAAAGAAAATTTTTAAGAATGAATAAAACCTACTAATTATGCTCTCGCAAACTTTTTAAATTAAAATCTAGCCTACAATTTTATTGGCTAAGGGGTAGGGGAAAAAGGTAGCCTTGGCAAAAAGAAGAGTGCTTGGATTAGGGGTGATGAATTTTATCTTCTCACCCCACCTTTTTGGTGGTTTTACTTTGGTTCCCAGCGTTGGTTTACGGGGGATAATTGAAATCTTTTAAACTTAACCCAATGCCCGTGTTTACAGAATTTTATTTTTTATTCTCATTGATACGGGATTTCTTTTAACAATATTGGGTGCCTGTGTTTACGGAATCTTTTTATTCCCATTGACACAGGATTTCTTTTAAAAACTTCTTCTTTTACTTTTTTATGCCAAGCTAAAGGGGTGAGGGTTTCAAAAGAAAAACTAGAATAATAAAAAAGGATTTGAGAGCAAAATTTAGTAGATTAGAATATTCCTAAAGTTTCACAAGTTTCGAGTTAGAATAATTGAATCTAAAAAAGGTTTGCCAATATAATACAAAAGCGAATCTATTTAGGGTTAACTCGAGGTAGTGCTAAAAATTTTGTTCTCAAATTGAATTAAAATCACAAGATATTCTTTACTACCAAAATTCCTCGATTTAAATTTACAAACTATGATGCAAATAAAATGGTTTTAGTAAATCAAAAATAGTGAAAACGCTTAAAGATAAACCTAACCTAGCCTTAGAAGTAACAAAAAGCTAAGTGGGGGGTTTTATTCTTTTTTTTGTGTTGGATTTTTTGATAAGTTTTTTCATCATTTTTTTTTTGGAGTTTTTAAGATATATATATATTATTTTTTTTTGGGGATTTTTTTTTTATTTTTTTGATTTTTTATAACAAATTACATATATTAACACTTAATAAAAATAAAGTAACAAAAAGAAAGAAGAAAAATTAAGAAGAGTAAAAAAAAAAAACATACAAAATACTTTTTTGGTTTTTTTTTTTTTTAATATATTTTTTTTCATCAAATTTTTTTTGATTTTTAATTTTATTAAAAACATGTACATTAATACAAAACAAAGAAAAGAAGAAAGAAAGAGAGAAAAAGGAGAAGAAAATATATATTTTTTGTGTTATGACAAAAGTGTGAGGATTTTGTTATAACAAAATTTTTATAACTTTTTTCATCAATTTTTTTTTTATTTTGATTTATATAATTTTTATGGATTTTTCAATTTTATTTCCTATTTACATATTAGATTTTTTTTTTACAAAAAGAAAAGAGAAATAAAAAGGAGGACAAAGAAGTTGCAACATAATTTGTTATGTTGTAACAACTTTGTTAATTTATTTATTTTCTTAATTTTTTTTTTTTTTTTTTTGTAAGTGAAAAGAGGAACAAAGATGTTGCAACACATTTTTGTTATGACATTATTACAAAGATGTTGCAACATATAAAATTTATTATTATTATTATTTTTTGGTTTTTTCTAATATGAGAGGGGCAAAAATAATTACAAAAAGAGCTAAACACCCCCATACTTAAAGATCAACATTGTCCCCAATGTTGAAATTAAGTATGAGGAACAATTCTAATTATATATGTACATAAGCATTAAAAAAGAGGGAAAATAAAATACAAGGGGGGAAAAAGCACGCCCCTATTTTGGAGACGGATTACCGGATTAATACCTGCAAAAAATGTTAAAACAAAATAACAAAATGTTATTTACAAAAGAGAGGGGGGGGGGGGGGGGAGGTAAGAATGCTAAAATCGTATATAAATATATAAGTTTTTTATTTCTTTTTCTTATTTTTCTAAGTTACAAAAATAAAGTAAAACTATATATATATTTTTTTGGATTTTAATATTTTCATTATTTTTTTGGATTTTGAATAAGATAAAAATATATAAAACCTAAAAATAAAAATAAGAAATAAAGAAAGAAAGGAAAAAGATATTTACAAAAAGAAAAGAAAGATACAAAATTATATTAATTTGTTGAATTTTTCTAAGATAAGTTTTTATCATAATAATTTTTTTTGATTTTTAATTTTATTACATATATACATATTAAGTAAAAATAAGGGATAAAAAAGGAAAAAAAACAAAAAGAAAAAGAAAATGAAAATACATTAAGTAAATTTTTTTTTGGATTTTCTTTAAGAATTTTTCATCATATATTTTTTTCTTATATGTACATTTATATACATACAAAAATAAGTACAAAAAAAAGAGAAAAAACAAAGAAAGAAAAATCATATATGATTTTGGGTTTTTCTATATTTACAAAAAGCATGAAATATATAAATAAAGTAAAACCACATATTATTATTTTTTTGGAGTTTCCTAAATATATTTTCATCATTTTTCAAATATGCATATTTATAAAAACCTTTATACTTTATAAAAATAAAAAATAAAGAGAAATTTTAAAATAAAAATCAAAGAAGAAGAATTGAAATCCAAGGATAAAAGTAATAGGGTTTCCCCTTTTCAAAATATCGACAAAAATCCCCTCGCGGGTCTACCGAGTACTCCTACTTCGAGAAAACTACCTATTATTCTATCTCAAAAATTCCAATAATTCTTTAAGATTTATGTTTCAAAGTTTTCCATTATTTTGTTATTTTAATTAAAATATTATTTGATTTTGTTTAAATAAGCATAAATAAGCTTTAATGAAAATAAAATAGAAATCATTTTTTTTTTTGGGGTTTTTTTATTTTTTTGAAGGTTTTAAAGAAAATAAAGAACAAATATTTTTGAGTTTTTGGGTTTTTTATTTTTTTGGATTTTTTAAAGATGATTAAAATACAAAAGCATATATTTTTGAAATTTTTAGTGTTTTTTAATTTTTTTGAGTTTTTGAAGATGATAAAAATATAAAAGCATATATTTTTTAGTTTTTGGGGTTTTCTAATTTTTTTGGCTTTTTTTTTTTTTAAATATGATAAAATCAATAACGTAAACTTTTTTCGCAATATCGATGAATCTCCCCGGCAACGGCGCCAAAAACTTGATAGGAAAATTATTTTCCCGAAATAGATTCGGTAAGAAAATAATTTTATTTAATTTGCTAAGAGGCAAGCGCACCTATCGCGTGTAGTATATATATGATATAAATATCATAATATAATCGTATTAGTCCTGGGTCCCGTCGAGTATTGTTACTTCGAGCTACGCGTATTGTTTTATCGGGTATAAAAGGATGAAAGTTTATGCATTAATTTGAATAACAAAAAGAAAAGCATGACAAAAAGAAAAACGTAACAATCGCGGGCTTGGTGTGCGTTTAGCAAAAACCAAGAAAAGCGATAGAAAAGACAGAAAATGCTAAGTTATGAAAGCTTTAAAGAAAGCAGAAAAGCTACCTATGAAAGCTGTAAATAAAGCAGAAAAGCTAGTTTATGAAAGCGATAAAGAAAGCATTAAAATCTAATTATGAAAGCCATAAAATCTAATTATCAAAGCTTTAAAACTAATTATGAAAGAATTTAAAACTAATTATGAAAGCATTTAAAACTATTCTCATACACTCACACACCCAACAAAAAATTAAAATAAAAGAAAATAAAAGAAGAACAATAATCTCATACACACACACACCCAACAAAAATTAAAAAAGAAAATAAAAGAAAAGACAATTAAACTCATACACTCACACACCCAACATGAAATGAAACTAAGTTAAAATAAAATAAAATCTATACTAACACACACACACACACACATATAAAATGAGACAAAGAAAGTGAAAACAACAAAATAAAACAAAACAAAACAATTTAATTAACCACCTACACTCACACACACTAATAACAAAACATCTAAAAATTATAACAAAACTAAAAACAAGATAATTACACTCATACACACACACACTCTAATTAAAATGACAAAAAAAAACAAGACATGAAAGAGATTACAAAAAAAAGAAAAACAAAACAAAAGAAAAAAAGAGAATAACATGAAGAACACTAGAAGAACAAGATGAAAAATAAGATGAACACTTTTCTATTTTATTAAGCCAAAAATTTTTACATAACAAAGAGATGACAATGGATACCAAAGAGAGGAAATAAAATTAAAAACACAAATTAAAACAATAAATACAAAGGGTGGAACACAAATCCCCTAAACTTATTAGGATTTGTGAACCTTTTAACCTATGGCCAAACCCATCTATTTATAGCAAAAGATTGGGGTGCCAATAGCAAAAATAAAGAAGACAAGGTGGCTTCTAGAAGGAGAAGAGGCCAATTTGGAATTGATCTCTTAGGGGGTGCGGTTAGCATGGCTGGAAGGGTGCTAGCTGGAGGAGCAGCTGGCGGGCTGGGCAGGGGCGCGGGCTGGTGGGCAGCGGGCAGGCAGCTGGCGGGCTGGGCAGGGCGGCAGCGGGCACGGGCAGGGCGCGGGCAGCAGGGGCGGCTAGCTGGATTTAATCCAGCAAAAAGGCGCTGGCCAGGTTTCGAACCCGTGACCTCAAGGAGGCTAGCCAGAGTCAGGTCCACTGGAGCAAGCGCGCTGTTCTGAAATATAAGGGGATATATTATATATATAATATTAGCGTCAGAATTTATAAAAGACAAAAAGAGTGGGAGACAAGCGGCGCAGCTTTAATCTGATTAATTATGATTGCGCCAGGACTCGAACCCTGGGCAGCAGCAGAGCAAGCCAAGACTCGAACCAGTGAGCCAAGCGGCTCCTTCAACATACTAAGAGCAATAAATATATTTATTATGATCAGCACAGATTTTTTTATTTTTTAATTTAATTTTCATTCAATTTACAAAATTACTTATAAGATTATATTTTAATATATACTCTCTATTTATTTATTATATATATTGATAATATATATACACTTATTATTATTACATATTAATATATATATATATATATTTCAATATATATAATAATATATACTTTATTTTATATACTATTATTTTTATATATATTCTTATCATTATTATAATATATATTTTATTATATATCTTATTTATTTATATATACACTTATTATTATTACATATTAATATATATATACTTATTATCTCATATATACATATATACATTTTATTATTACATATACACATATATATGTATTAAAAATATATCAATATTTATTTATACTTATAATAATTACATATATTTACAAACAAGATAAAAACAAGCTATTATTTACATAATTTGCATATTGCATGTACAAAAATACCCAAATTAGGCTTTGAAATTATATTAAAAATATGCAATATTTTCTATTTATCAACAACCCTCATATTTTCCGAGTCGGTGTGACCCGGCGCAGATAAGGTCGCGGTAGAGAGGGTGACCATTGCGCAGCGGACCAAACCAATGGAGGTCGTCAAGACCAAAAAGAGAAGGTCGGGGGGGGGGGGGGGGGGGGGGGGGGGGGGGGGGGGGGGGGGGGCAGATCTCCTTGGGCGAGTTAACCTTGGGTCCACTCGCCCAAGGCCCCAGGCGAGTGGACCCTTGGTCCACTCGCCCGAGTGGGGGGGGGGGGGGGGGGGCGAGTGGACCTTGGGTCCACTCGCCCAAGGTGGGGGGCGAGTGGACCTAGGGTCCACTCGCCCCAAGCCCGTGGGCGAGTGGACCTATGGTCCACTCGCCCGGGTAGGTCCACTCACCCGGGCAGCTGGGCAGGTGGACCAAGGCTCCACTCGCCCGGTGGGTTGAGTGGACTGCAATGTCCACTCACCCAGTCAGGGTGGTGGACCTCGGTCCACTCATTCGACCCCCAGCAATGGGGGGATGGACGTCTCAAGCTCCACTCTCCCCCTCCTGTTTCGGTCGTTCGGGTTGGTTGTTGGGCTGCGGATAGTAGATTTTTTGCTATCCGCAGCCCAATTTTTGGGAAGTCTATAAATAGACCCCCATGGGCACCTTGGGAAGGGATGTTGGTACCCCCCTCCCTGGCGTGTGAGCAAGCACTACCCCTACCCTCCCCCTATCATTGAAGGTGGACGGTGAGGTGATCCTTAGTGCCCTCCAAGGTTCCCAGGCTCTGCATTGGCTTGGGAGGAGAAGTTCCATGTGAGCTTCCGGGTATGTGGTGAGACCTCCACGCTGCAGCTTAAGGGGTCCGTTTGTAGACTTAGGTGTTCTCTAAGTGCAAGGTTCTTTGGTTCTCAGTGACTGGTCAAGGGTCTCGCTCAGGTCAAGTAAGGGTTAGCTGCATCCCCCTTGCGAACGTCGAGACCAGTTCTCTGGTTTCAACATTATGGTGCGGTGAGCGTGGAAGCAGCTAGTTCGGAAAGCTCTGGGCAAGTCTCATGGCTGGAAGCGATGAGCTGGGGGACTCACCCCCGCCGGCAAGAGAATGAAGAAAGGTGACTTCAAGGAGCTCAGGAAGTCAATCCAGGAAGTCTTGCGGTTTGCAATCCCCCCTCAGGGAGAGTGGTCGGCATCGCCAACACCTGTGCTCGCCTCGTCGTCTTTGATGGAGATAGAGCAAGCGTGTTGGCAAGGGAAGGGGCCGACCTCAGAGGAAGGTTTGAGCCTCTAAGCGCAAGCGCTCTTCAACAGCTCTCCTGGGGCCAGCTGTCCCGAGTGAGGGGGCAGGGAGGATGCCTCCGTCTCACCAGGAAGGGGGCGGAGTCCCTGTTCCTGATTCAACAGAAGCACGGGGAGACACAGGGGAGCTACGCAGATCAGTTTCAGGAACAAGTCCTTTGCCTCCAGGCTAACAAGCGAAGCAGGAAGGACCAGGAGAAAGAAAAAGAATAAGAAGACGAAGGAGATGGAGGAAGTAATGAAGGAGATGGTCAAGGTGCATGTGACCAAGTAGGCCCAGAGGGGCACGTTGTAATTGTTGGATCTTTGCGGCGCCCTTAGAGGGAGGGTGAATAAGGGCTAAAATTTACTTTGAAAATTTTCTAATATATTATGATAATTTTAACGGATAAACAAGTAGATTTTTACACAACTTAAATAAGCACTTAGAAGATCATGAGAAATTGGAAATCAAATTTTATTTTCACAAGTGATGAATACAAAGGATTGTCGATCTTAATAAAGCTTAAAATCAAGGTTATGATAAAAATAAAATTCTTTTCAATTTACCGGTCCTTCAACCAAGGACCGACCGGCTATTAGCGAATCTCTTCCTAGATCTTGCTACTAGCCTCCCCTAGATCCCTCTACGATCTAGACGCTGCACACAAGGCGGCGATTTCCTCCTAAGCCTCACAAGGACCTAGACGCCACGCGCAAGGCGGCGATTTCCTCCTAAGCCACACACGGACTTAGACGCCACGCACAAGGCGGCGATTTACCCTAAGCCACACATGGACTTAGACGCCACGCACAAGGCGGCGATTTCCTCTACGGATTACAAGATGATAAAATAAATTACAAAATAGAGATTAAGAAATGAAACTCCCTAAATATAAAGCTCTGAAGACGACGTCGAATCCTTGCAAAGATTGCCTGAGATACTGCGCACGGACCATCTCTTCTTCGCTTTTGAACGTTCTTGCCAAAATGGGAGTTCTTAGAGTTTCTGGAGCTCTCTGATGAAAAGCACTCGGGAATTGGTACTCCAGAATAGTGTGTAACTTCTCCTCCACGAAAAATGAGTCAATATATAAATTCTTGATGTCGTCGACTACATCTAGTTGTCGTCCGCCGACGTTATCTCCTCCAGCTGACACGTGTCCCATGCGAACGAAGTGTCCGCACGACGTGACGGTTTCCGCTGAGACGTGGAGCTGTCGTCACATCGATGTCCGAATTCCGACAGTGCATGGAACTTGCAGAACGTGTGGAAACCGCTGAGACGTGGGATGTTGAATTCCGATATCTAGCTGTCGCAGACGACAGTGATTTTTTTGAAAACCGCTGAGACTTGAAACCGCTGAGACTAGAAACCGCTGAGACTGGAAATCGCTGAGACTGGAAACCGCTGTGACTGGAAACCGCTGAGACTGGGATGTCGGATTCCGATATCTAGCTGTCGCAGACGACAGTGATTTTTCTGGACTATTCATTCTGAGCTCCAAACAATAATTAACATAGTTGCATACCTATTATACCTGCACACCATAGAGAAAATAGGATCAAACACACCCGTGATTTGTTATTAGCAAACCAAGGAGTTCGGAAAACATGTCCCAACAATCTCCCCCTTTTGATAATAACAAATCCACTTTGAAAGAAATCAGAGTGTCCTATTAAGTGATATAAGATAAGCAAGACTAAATAATTGGTTGTGCGATGACGTTATTCGGATGAAGTTCCCAAATAAGTATTCTCCCCCTAAGTGTGTATTCCCCTTACATAGGATAAGAAATTAATGTGTTTAGGATGTTCAACTCCTTATATATAATCTCCCCCTAAGTATGTACTCCCCCTAAATTAATGTGTTTAGGAATGATTTCTTTCTTTCTTACAAGAATAATTCTCCCCCTTTTGGTATTATTAAAAGAAATTAGGGTTAGGGAAATAATGATGCAATCTTTAGGAGTGAGGAACCATGAATGACCTTTTGTAATAAAGGTAATGTTTAAGAGTTTAAACATAGTAGTATAGAGTTTTCACAAGAAATAAATACGAGATTTAGGCTAGCGGAAGATTATCAGAAATATTGGATTGTAAGTATGAAAATCAGAAGTATAAATATGAGTTTGAGTTCAAATTGTAAAGATGTTGTAACCTTTGTCAAATCTCATAAGTGTTCATAAATTTATAAAGCTTGATATGAATATATCAGAAAGAGAATATACTACAATGCTACTGAATTTGAAGTGTAAGAGATACCAAAAACATTGTAGAGATCATGCTAGGTTATCTAGTGTATTTCTTATATAAAGAGTGGTATAGAGATAGCATTAGAATCCAATACTCATGAGAAGAAGTGTTATGAAAGATAATGATGTGCACATAAGTGTATTTTGAGCAATGTTAACAATGGATTTAAATCAAAAAATACAAGACATGTGTAGAGTAAAGTGCACAATAAAACACAAGTATATTTTAGTTCACACACTTTAATGCACATATAGTTAGAGAAAATGGTGTAAAAACCAAGGTTTGCACAAGACACTTTACTATTCTTTCCAAGGTGCTCAACCTCACAATGCTTATGAAGACTTATCAGGAGGTTCAAGTAGTGCTTGGTGGAGTTATAGTTGTCTACATATATAATTTTTCTGTTCACATTTGTGCGACAACATTCTCCGAATACACTTGTTTGCAAACCCACAATTTTTGAAACTTAACCACTTTTCAAAATATCATAAGTGCAATTCAAATGTAGTGTAGGTAATAAACTTATGCAAGTTTTAATTTATTGTACAAATACAAAACACAAACAAGCATTTTTAGATTTAAACACACATGTTGATTACCAAAATAAGTGAGTGAAAGGTATCATTATCAAGCATAATACATTTACTCATACTTAGAGGCATGCTAAGCTTGGTTCTACACATATTTGTCAATACAATTGATGCACTTTAAATAGATATATCAAAGCATGATAAACAAAACAATGTTCATAGTATTTTGAAGAAATAAATTGTAACATTGTAAATAATTCTAAATATTAGAATTCATTCATGCTTGAGATTAGCAATAAAGATCATAATTTTTTGAGATCAGAGATTTTTTGAGTGTTTTTCTGCAGATATTGATGTTCTGGTAGATGTCGTCGGCGACAGATAGATGTCGTGGACGACAATGAAGTTGTAATTTTCTTTCAGTTTTATGTGTTGTAACTTATATGGAGAAGTTATATTCAGTTAGTTTTTGTATAAAACTTTCAGGTAGTGTGAATTTGATGAATTTTAATGATGTTTTAATCACATGGTGTGGAGTTAGCATTTTTGAAATAAATATTTTTTTTGGTTGTTGTTTTTGTTTTAATTAACATTTAATTTGGATATTTAAGTTGATATGTCTAGGATTCCCAATTCTAGTCTTAGCATTGAAAAGCGGGAATCAGGAAGTGGTTTTGTGAATATATCGGCAAGTTGTGAATTGGTGCCTATAAATGAAATTTTAATGTGATTTTGTTTGATGTGATCTCGTATAAAATGATGGTGAACATCAATGTGTTTAGACCTAGAATGATGTACTGGGTTGTTTGTTAAGTCAATAGCACTTTTGTTGTCACACCATAATTCTATTGTTTGATGATTAATGTTATTGTCTTCTAAAGTTTGTTTCATCCAAAGAGCTTGTGCACAACAGCTACCAAGTGCAATATACTCGGCCTCGGTGGTGGAGAGGGCAACAGAATTCTGTTTCCTACTTGACCAAGAAATGAGTGAAGGGCCTAAAAAGTGACAAGTGCCACTAGTGCTTTTGCGATCTAATGAACACCCAGCATAATCAGAATCAAAATAGCCATGCAAAATAAAGTTATCACTATGTGGATACCATAAACCTAGTTTAGATGTACCAATTAGATAACGAAAAATACATTTAACCGCTTTTAAATGTGATTCTTTTGGATTAGCCTGAAATCTAGCACATAAACATACAGCAAACATAATGTCAGGTCTTGAAGCGGTTAAATATAATAACGATCCAATCATCCCTCTATATAAAGTTTGATCTATAGAAATTCCACTTTCATCCTTTCCCAATTTTAATGAAACACTCATAGGAGTATTAGCTTGTTTAAGATTGTCAAAACCAAATCTCTTTAACATATCATGAATGTATTTAGATTGATTAATAAAAATGTCATCATGTTTTTGTGTAATTTGAAAACTGAGAAAATAAGTAAGTTATCCTACCATGCTCATTTCAAATTCATGTTTCATCACTTTAACAACATCATTACATAACTCTTCATTAGTTGATCTAAAGATAATGTCATCAACATAAATTTGCAAAACAATTATATCATCATTTACATACTTAATGAAGAGTGTACAATCAACACTACCCATTTTAAAATCATTCTTTAATAAATAGAGCATCAATCTTTCATACCATGCTCGGGGTGCTTGTTTCAAACCATAAAGAGCTTTATATAACTTATAAACATGATTAAGATATTTATCATTAATAAATATCTGTGTTAAGCGGACAACGCCCAACCTTAAATGATAGGGAGTGCCTAGTTGGGAAGTCCTTGAACGGGTCACTAAGCAAAGCCTGGAGCTCGGGCAGGCTTGGGCCCAGCCTGGGTCGGGCACTACGCCAGACCCTTGCAAAAATAGGGACCTAGCGAAACCCCTTATATTTGGTCTAGGCCTGGCCTGGGCCTAACCGAGCACAAACTTGGGCAAACCTGGGACAGGAAATCAGGCTCGGGCATTATTTGCACCCCTAGTTCAAACTGGGCCGAGGCTGGTGATGACGCTTGAATTATATATATTTATTATGTGGATCATCAATATTTATTTGATTTAAATTGATTAAAATGATAAAAATAGTGTTTTATATGATATTATGCGTTTAGTATTTATTTGAGTGTATATGTACTGGTTAAATTTGGATTCAGACGAATTCGGACACTTTTTGGGCTTAAACTGGATCAAATGATGAAGACATACATCCCAAATGACTTGGGAAAACATTCATTCGTGGCCTAATACATGGTGGCAGTTCTAGGGATCAAAAAATGCAATATTTGGAGAGACACATCCCGAGGCACATGCTCGTATGCCTATGGCGTGTGCCAGTTTTTTGGCAGTTCTCAGCTCTATACATGTCCAGCAGTAAAGTGGGGCGATCTTTGAGGCACACGGTCGCGACACACGCCCGAAAGACCATCTCTATAAATTACAAACTTTAACTTGAAGAACTCATGCTTGATTCGACCCTGAAGGTCCAAACAACTCAAAAAGAGATGTGAACACCATGGAGGAAAGAGTAGAAGGAGAAGAAGACTTGGAGAGTGGAAGTCCTTCATGGATGGTTCCATATGTTTGTACTCTTCTCCCCTCCTCTCTACTTCATATTTATTGTTTTAGTTTGTTTATGTAATCATGTCTCGCCACGTTGTTTCTATGTTGTAACTTTACTTTATTTTAATCAAATAATTACTTTACTCCGGCCCATCTCTCCCGCTAGGATTTATTTGTGTTTATAATAGAATGAGTCGGTTGGTTGTAAATATCAATTTCATACAAGTTACATAATAACTCAAGCCATATGATTTTGGGTATTATTGTTATGTTTGATCATACATTAGGATAAAAAAAGTAGGTTGATTTCTTACAAGAATAGAAAACCTTGGTTTTCCGTCTAAGACGTTCAAAAACCTAGTGACATGGTTCACAATACAATAAGGCAATATTTAGAGCCCCTACTCATAGTTCAAATATTAGGTAGGCCATGTTGGATTTTAAAGCACCCTCAGAGGGGGGTGAATAAGGGTTTTAGAAATCTATATATTTTAACTTGGTGACAAGTTGAATGGGAGGAGAACACCATTGTGTGCACTTAGCCACCATGGGCCACCCCAATTTAAGGAAAATTCAAGGGTAAACCAAAAAGGGGTAAAGCACCCTTTGCATCACCTATAACCATAAGGAGAACTCCTAGGCTAAATTTAAGCATGTTAGGAGACATATATGGTTCCTTAAACCAAAAGGGTGCCCCTTGATCATTATATGATCCTTTGACCTGATTAGGTCATGTTACACATAAAGGCCCAACTTGACATACTTCACCCTAGTATAGGTCAATTAGCCTGAGTATTGTAAAATTGACCACACCACACCCTTCTCAAACACTATGGTAGACTAATGAGACAAAATGTACCTAATGGAATTGGTCAATTTTGGGAAATTAGGTCAATTACCCAAAAGACTCTAATTTGACCTAAATGAACTAATCCCCTCAATTGACCTTCAATTGGCACAATGTGATCAAATTGATCACACCAAACCCTCTATGACCATTAGGGGATACTATTGGTGCAACATTGACCCATTGGGGTGGAACAATTTTGGGGAAATTGGCCAATTACCAAAAAACCCCCAATTTGACCAAAATGAACTAATTCCCCCAATTTGACATTCAATTAGCCATAAGTGGTCAAATCGATCACCCGTAACACTCCAAGATCACTAAGGGAGTCTAATGGGTCCACATTGGACCCTTGTTATAAACAAATCTTGGGAAATTAGGCAAAATTACCAAATTGCCCCAAATTACAATTTTGCCCTATATGGTTCAATTGGCCCTCAATTGGCCAAATTGACCTAGCACAACCCTTCCTAAACCCTAAGCGGAGTATATGAGACCTAAATGAACCAAGGTGTACATTCAATTTTTGTGGATTAGGGCAAAATCACCAAAATGCCCAAATTGCCCCTATAAGCAATTATGTGCAAATAAGCCTCATATTACCCCACCATGACTTAATGGCCCTTGGAATAGGTCCATAGGGTTTAAGGCACCAATGTGGGTCAGCCACATTGGTTGGAATGAGCTTGGGTCAAGCCAAACCCATTTGCCCCAATTTGGCATATTTGGGTCAAGTGAACCCAAGCTCCAAATCAATTGGACTTAGCCCAATCCCAAGAGCCCATAAGCAAGCTCACATGAAATCTCAGCCTTGGGCCCTCTAAAATTCGAAATTGATTGGGTGATTCCAAGAAATTTGAATTCAATTTAGGGGAAAAAGAAAGAGAAAAGGGAAGAAGACAAGATGTCACCGCCGGTCGACGACCAAACCTCGGTCGAAGGTGGTGGCTTGGGGGTTTTGTCGCAGACCAATTTCATTTAATTCCAGGAATATTTAAATGTTGAAATAACCTAAAATGGGTTATAGCTTAAAATAATTATAGTGAATTATAGGTGTTGATTCAGGAAAAGTCACCTAAATGAAAAATGTATCCCCTGTACTGGACAAAAGTTATAAATTTATTGCACTAGATTTGGAGCTCTGTAGCACCCTGGGCATCCATTTTAGTGTAGCATGTACATATGGTGCTCTAGATCTTTGGAAATTTATTTGTGGAGTTCTACAACTCAAATAGCTTGAATTTTTGGGCATGCATGATTCATGCCCTATTGCACCTCCTGTAAAAAGTTGAGAATTCTTAGAATTAATTTTCCTAAAGTTTATTTGGGATTTTAATTAAGCTTGCATGTAGTAATTATGGCGGCTAATGACTCCTAATCACCTCATATTTGGGTTGAGGGCTTAGTCTTATCATAATAGGAGTTTGGTAAAAATTTTAGTCCATTTGGACTCCTGCATGTGAATAGATCTATGTTTAAATGAACTATAGAAGAACCTTTATTTAGGACACACCAATGTGGTTTGCCCTAGTGAAATAGACCTTTTGTTCTCAAATTTTGACGCCCTTAGATGCCTTAAAATGAAAAGTAGGCAGAGACAACTTTTATAGGCCTTTGTGTTTACTAGCTGCAGGAAGTGAGATCACATCATTTGGTGCCCTACAACTCTCTGTAGGGCAGATTTAGTAAGGCTGGTCCTAGAGAAGGGCATATCTTAAATTGTAAATAACTTTTATATAGTATATGATATGAGGTTGAAAATTTAACCATGTGTGTATGAACCCTAGATCTACTATGTGCCCACAAATCAGAATTTTTGGGGTACATTTTTCTAAAGTTTTTTTGTAGGAATTTAATAAATCATGCATGGTGTAAATTATGGGTGATTTGGACTCAACTCACCCCAAGTCTCCTTTGGGAGGTTGGTTATGTGAATAATAGTGCATGGTTAAAATTTAAGGTCATTTGGACCTTTGTATGTTGGTTTACTCCACATGCATGCGTAAGAGAAATTTGGTGCGCATATGGCATAACCATGTAGTATTAGATTTACAAGTGTAAATCAACTCAAATGGACCCAAATTTTGGGTAACATGTCAATCAGATCTAATTTAGTCCATGGTTAAAATTTAAGATCCTTTGGACCTTTGCACGTTAGTTTATTCCACATGCATGTGTAAGGGAAATTTGGTGTACATAAAGCATTACCATGTAACACTAGATTTACGTAGATAAATCAACTTATCTTAACCCAATTTTGGGTGGCATGACAACAAGACCATGAATGTGCCCTAGTTAGTGGTTGAGCCAAATCAGACTCTTGTATATGAATGAAATTCACATGCCAAAATCTAGGTGATAAAGGGTGAACAATAAGGCTCTTAATTAATAATGTTTTTGAGGATTTAAAGGTTTTCCCTTGGTCAACTTTCATGAAATTTTAAACATTCACTTAGGTTCATAGGACAATACTCTATAATGAAAACTATTAACCTTTGTGTTAATTTCCCTAGAAAAGTTGATTTCATATGATTTGGTCACATAGACCCCAAGTGAGTAATTATAGGGTCAAAGCTTACTGATATGTGATGAAATCTTGTATATGGTCTTTTTATATCAGTATGAAGTCATGGAAATTTTATTAGAATTAATCTCTGAGTAAACTTCATACTTCCTTCACAAAGTAACATTTGGACTTATAACTTGAGAAATCAATTCCCTGAATTACTGATGCTGGATTGTTATGAAATCTTGTATATGATCTTTTTATATCAGTATGAAGCCATGAAAATTTTATTAGAATTAATCTCTGAGTAAACTTCATACTTTCTTCACAAAGTAGCAATTGGACTTATAACTTGAGAAATTAATCTCCTGAATTACTGATGTTGGATGTTATGAAAATTTGTTCAAGGTCTTTTTATATCAGTATGAAGCTATGAAAATTTCATTAGAATTAATCTCTGAGTAAACTTCATACTTCCTTCACAAAGTAGCATTTGGACTTATAATTTGAGAAATTAATTCCTTGAATTATTATTGCTGAAATATCATAGAAATTTATATATATAATCTTGACACCAATGTGAATCTATGGAACTAAAATGGCTCATACTTAGTTAGTAATCATATAGTCAACCTTGTAGGGCATGTGGTTTCACTTAAAGGCAAGCCGGTCTGCGAATAGTAAAAACTGAATTACTTGATTTAGACCACTCCTGACCATCACACATAGAACTATTAACTCATTGATCATTATGAAGACATAGATTGATTAAAGGATTAACCATTAATGACATATATTAGAAGAAAGGGATTGAAGTGCGTTTAGTAAAATCATTAATTCGGGAATTGACAATGATATGATAGGAGATGTGAGGAATGGACCATCAGCAAGCATAAGTGTGATAGATGTATGAATTGGGATCTTAAGTAGGGGTTGAGTGATAACACGCAAAAATGTTCGGCCATTAAGAAAGATAGAGTTCGATGTTCAATTGATTATCGACGCTCGTTTGTCTGTCTTTTTTGTAATCCATCTTAGGATTTTAGAGTAACTAGAGAGGTAGTGGGTATGTAAAAATGGGTAGCCACCAACAATACTAAATGTATTGAGAAAGAGAGGTTTGGGATGTCATCTCATCGCACCTCCTAGTACCGCTGCGAGCCCTTCACCGGGTAGCCCTCAGGAAGTCCAAGGTTAACCCTAAAACTTCTAAGTCCAACTAAGCGGTAGACAAGAGTAGTAAGTAGGGGAAACTTGATAAGTAATTATCGCCCCAAATTTGGGACGGAACGGTACAAGGACAGGTTAAGTCCCGCGTGTTAGAGGCTCGGGAATTTTATGATGTCAGGACGGGTTGTCCTGCGAGCGATGGGCTCGGTAGTATAAGGAAGGACTGGTCAAGTCCTCCGAGCCAAGGGCTCGGTGTTTCACTTAGAGGCATTGTCGTATCAAGTAGTATGTGTTGGATCGGTAGGCGCCCTTAGAGGGGGGGTGAATAAGGGTTTTCAAAAAACATAGTTTATATTTTGAAAAGCTTTGTAATAATGCAAGATTAAGACAATAAGAAGTCAAGTAAAACAATTGAAATAAAGTAGAGACATGCTTTATTAATATCAAATAAGGTTTTACAAAAGTTGACTTCTATAACGCTAGAAATCGGTGGCGATGAATAGTAGACTCTTTTTGGTTTCTATCCTTACTCGCACCCCCACGAACCGGTGGCCCTAGCCTATCCTCCCCGGATTCGGCCTCAAGCCGCTCTAGCGAACCCTTCCCCGGATATGGCCTCGAGCACCCCCTAGACCTAGCCTAGATATAGTCGCCAACATGAGGCGAGTTTCCGCCCTAAGTCCTACCCAGACCTAGTCGCCAACACGAGGCGATTTCACTAACCGTTTACAAGAAATATGAAATGAAAATAAATAAAAACTCCCTCTTGATGAACTTCTGAAGTTGGAGACGAAGATCTGCTGTAGAATAAGCGTTGTAGAAGCGGACTTCGTTTGGATCCGGCGTGATGAGATTCTCCTTCAGAAGTTTGCAGAACTTTGGTAGGACATCAACTTTCGGCCAAGGTAGCCTCTGGAATTCTAGCACTCAATCTCTCTCTCTCTCTCTCTGATGTCTGTGTAAAACGAGAGAAGAGGGGTCCTTTTTATAGCCACAGCGCTAGCGCCTGCACTAGTGGTACCGCCGGCGCTATCCCATTTTAGGACATATTCTAGCGGCAGAATCTTCAATCCGAGGAAACATTTCTCTCTTGCCTACTGTGCTCCGCGCTATCGCCTGCGCTATCGGATATCGCCAGGCGCTATCTCCTTCTATAAGTACTCACAGAATTGCGCTTAAGCAAACATTTCGTCGTTCAAAATTTCGTCGAACGTAACTAACAGTTCATCGAGCAAATTTTTGTCGAACGTAGTTATGAGCATTTCGTCGAGCGCCACTTACAGTTCGTCGAACGACAGCTAGAGCCTGCGCTAGTACTACTGCCAGCGCTAGTAGGAGTTTTGGATTTGATGGCTCAACTTTGGGGGCAACCTTCTTATGTAATCCTTGAGTCATGTGGACTTTGTTATCCTGCACACTTAAACACACAAGATCAAATACATAGGTTTTGTTATTCTCAAACCTAGGAGATGCGGAAGATCATGTTCCAACAAACTCCCCCTTTTGATAATAACAAAACCATTAATGATAAATCAGAGCATTTATATATAAGCATGATGAACTACTTGTGTGTGTATGAGAGTGATGACTTAGGATAATTATTGATTTTAACATTTAGAATTGCTCCCCCTAAATGCATGTTCCCCCTAAGTGAATGCACCCTAATAAGTAAGCTATCATCTTAATTAAGCATGTTAGTTTTCTATTTTGATAGCAGATTATATTTATCATGTTAGTTCTCCCCCTTTTGTATTAGCAAAAGCGGGTAAGGAGACACCACTTAAAAGTTGACAATAAGATAAAGGCATGATCGAGCTTGTAGAGAAGGAAATGATAAGGAGTTTTAGAATACTTTTCATGGAAATTGATCAGAGTTTGAGTATCATAATATTTTCATAAATCAGAGTTTGTAGCATAAACAAATACAAGGTAAATGTAAAGTTGCGGAAGACTTAGAAAAATACAAGCAAACATCTTTTGGAAGACATGATGATTAAAAAAATATATGAGTTAAGTTTCATAAAGATGTTTTTGTAAATCTTTGTTCAAGTAAAATCTTTAAATTTAATAATAAAGTAACCAAGCATGAAATAATGCTACCAAAAAGAGAGTACTACAATGTTATGTTAGTTCACAATTTCAAAACATACTAAACATTGTAGAAAGCATGCTAGGTTATCAAGTGCATTTCATAAATAAAGAGTAGTATAGAATTTGCATTAGGATCCAATACTCATGAGAAGAAGTGTTATGGAAGATCATGATGTGCACATAAGTGTATTTTTGAGTAGAGTAAACAAATGTTTTAATCAAAAATACAAGAAATATGTAAAGTAAGAGCACAATAAAACACAAATAATTTCACTTCCACACACTTTAATGCATAAACAAAAATGTACAACTACCAAGGTGCTTTGCACACATAATGCTCATTAAGACTTATCAGGGTGCAAAGTAGTGCTTGGGGGATCACATATTTTATTTTTAATGTTGAGACTCGTGATCCGGTGTACTTAAGAGTAAGTGGTTTTTATTTTGAAAGAAAGATTTGATTTGCACAAAATACTTTACTATTTTTTCCAAGGTGCTCAACCTCACAACGCTTATTAAGACTTATCAGGAGGTTCAAGTAGTGCTTGGTGGAGTTTTCTTTGTCACTTTATTTTATGATTTTTGTTTTGTACAAAGTTCTCCGAATACACTTGTTTTGCAAACCAATATAATTTATGAAAAACATAACCACTTTTCTTAACTTTTAAAAGTGCAAATAAAGGAGTGTAGGTGAGATACTTGTGCAATTTTAATTCATTGTACTAATACACAACATACACAAGCATTCTTAGATTAAACACATATGTAGAAAATGCCAAAATAAGTGAGTGAATAAAGATCATAATCAAACATAAGACATTTACTCATACTTAGAGGCATGCTAAGCTTAGTTCTACACAACTTTTATAAGACAATTGATGCACATATTACTAGATATATCAAAGCATGATAAAAAACAATGTTCAAAGTAGTTTGAAAGGATAAAGTGCAACATTATGGAAGTTCTAAATAATAGATTCAATCATGCTTGATTTTTATAGGAAAATCCATACATTTTTTTTGATAGTTTTAATGTTTTATATTTTTGTGTTTGATTTTTGCAAAAAAAATAGACTTTTAAACAAAAAACAAAAAGGCAAAACATATTTTTTTTGTAATTTGACTTTTGTATTTTTGTATTTGCTTTTGCATAAACATAGACTTTAAACAAAAAAAAGGCAAAACATTTTTTTTTGTAATTTGGCTTTTGTATTTTTGTATTTGATTTTTCAAAAATGAAATATAATGAGAAGTGCAAAAATAATAGTTCATATAGATTAATATATTTTTAGGAATTTTTCAAAATTTTAAAAATACAGAAAAGCGAATAAGTGTGCTAGCGCCGGCGTTAGCGCTAGCGCGGGAAACAGTACACGATTTTTTATGATTTGGAAATTTTTAATTGTTGATCTTGATTAAGTGTCCCAATAGTTGTTTTATGCTGGAATTTCAGAATTGTAGGAGATGTTTTCGATGGTTAAAATTTACAAAAATTGTGTTTGTGAATGTGTTTTAACTCGAAAGATCTAGAACACCTAACTCAAGTCGTAATAATCGAAATCTTGCATCGGGAAGAGGTTTAGTAAATATGTCAGCGAGTTGAGAGTCCGTGCCAATGAAACTTACTTTTACATGTTCTTTCTTAATGTGATCCCTAATGAAATGATGACGAACATCGATGTGTTTGGATCTAGAGTGATGTACGGGATTATATGTGAGGTCAATTGTGCTTTTGTTGTCACATTTAAGATCAATGTTTTTGAGCTGAAATCCAAAATCCTCTAGTGTTTGGCTCATCCATAACGCTTGTGCACAACAACTACCAAGTGCGATATATTCGGCCTCTGTGGTGGAGAGTGCAACCGAAGATTATTTCCTACTAGACCAAGCTACTAAAGAGGGTCCTAGAAAGTGACAAGTACCGCTAGTGCTTTTTCGATTTAGTGAACAACCGGCGTAGTCCGAATCGGAATAGCTGTGGAGTGTGAATGAATCATTGTGTGGGTACCATAATCCTAATTTAGATGACCCTAATAGATAACGAAAAATACGTTTTATCGCTTTTAAATGAGATTCTTTTGGATTGGCTTGAAAGCAAGCACATAAACATACGACAAACATTATATCTGGTCTAGATGCACTTAAGTAAAGAAGAGATCCTATCATTCCTCTATATAACGTTTGGTCAATGGAAATTCCAGATTCATCTTTTCCTAATTTTAAAGAAGCACTCATAGGAGTAGAAGCTTGTTTAAGATTTTCAAATCCAAATCGTTTAAGCATATCGTGAACATATTTTGTTTGGCAAATAAAGATACCATCAGTTCGTTGTGAGATTTGAAAACCAAGAAAATATGATAGTTCTCCTACAAGACTCATTTCAAATTCATTTTTCATTACTAAGACTACTTCATTACACAACTCTTCATTAGTGGCTCCAAAAATGATATCATCAACATATATTTGTAAAATAATTAGATCGTTATTATTATGCTTAATGAAGAGTGTGTTGTCGGCACTTCCCATAACGTAACTGTGCTTTAACAAAAATGATGTAAGTCGATCATACCATGCACGGGGCGCTTGTCTTAAACCATAAAGCGCTTTTTCTAATTTGTAAACATGATTAGGAAATTTTTTATTTATGAAACCGGGAGGGTGTTCTACATAAACTTCTTCTTTTAGAAACCCGTTTAAAAAGGCATTTTTGACATCCATTTGAAATAATTTTATTCTTTTAAAACTCGCAAATGCCAAAAATATTCGTATAGATTCTAAGCGAGCAACGGGTGCAACAGTTTCTTCAAAATCTACCCCCTCAATTTGAGAATAACCTTGAGCAACTAAGCGTGCTTTATTTCTTATAATCCTAGATTCACCATCTAATTTATTTTTAAAGATCCATTTTACGCAGATAATTGGATGATTAGATGGTCTATCTACTAGATTCCAAACTTTATTTCTTTCAAATTGACCTAACTCTTCATTCATAGCCAAAAACCAAAATTCGTCATTTAAAGCGGTGGAAACGTTTTTAGGTTCGATTTCGGAAACAAAGCAAATATTTGAAAACGTTTCATGAAGAGAGGATCGAGTTCTTACCCCAGTAGAAGGTTCCCCAATGACTAGCTCTTTTGGATGATTTTTGGAGAAGTTCAAAACACTTGGAGGTACATATTCATCTTCCTTGGACTTCTCCTCCTCTTCTTTGGAAGGTTCCTCTTCGTCGTGCTCCAAAGATGGCAAAGGTTCATCATTTGTACATGTAGGAAGCTTCTCTGCACATGGAATAAACTCATCAAATTTAACATTAATAGACTCTTCAACCTTACTCGATCTTTTGTTAAATATTCTATAGGCTTTACTGGTTGAAGAATATCCAAGAAATATTCCTTCATCAAATTTCTCATCAAATTTTCCTAAAGAATATTTTGTATTAAAAATAAAACATTTACATCCAAATACTTTAAAATATGATACGTTAGGTTTCTTTTGATAATATAGTTCATACGGTGTGAGATTTAGAGATGGGCGAAGCATGACTCTATTCATTACATAGCATGATGTGCTTACGGCTTCGGCCCAAAAAGACTTAGGTAATTTATATTTAGATAACATGATGCGTGCTAGTTCTTGGATTGTCCTATTTTTCCGTTCAACAACACCGTTTTGTTGAGGTGTGTGTGGAGCGGAGAACTCATGCTTAATACCTAACATTTCACAAAAAGATTTAAAATTTTCATTTTCAAATTCACCTCCATGATCTGAGCGAATGCATTTTATTTTTAAATCTAGTTCATTTTGAATATGAGTACATAATTTTGAGAATTCGCAAAACGCATCAGATTTGGAAGAGAGAAATAAAGTCTAGCAATATCTTGAGAAATCATCTATTAGAACGAAAGTGTATATTCTACCACCAAGACTTGCGGTGTTAACGGGACCAAAGAGATCCATATGAATTAATTGCAATGGTTTTGAAGTAGAAATTTCGTTTTGCTTTTAAAAGATGATTTTGTAAATTTTCCTTTTTGGCATGGAGAACATAGTGAAGATAAATTTTCATTCAACTTAGGCAATCCTCAAATCAATTCCCTTTTTGCTAGTTTTAAAATGAGATTTGTACTAGCGTGACCTAATCGCCTATGTCATAGTTCTAATTCATCATTTTTGGTTATAAAGCATTTCATAGATGATTTGGAAAGATCATGAAACGAAACTATGTAAACATTGTGAATTCTAGGTGCAGTTAGTAACACATCTTTTGTTTTAGGATTAACTATTTTGCAAAGATTAGTGGATGATTCAAATAATACGTATAATCCTTTATCACACAGTTGACTTATAGATATTATGTTATGTTTTAATCCTTTTACATAAAGAACATTTGAGATAAGAAAGGATTCGTTACCCACTGTACCAACTCTCATGATCCTTCCTTTACCGTTATCACCAAACGTTACGATCTCTCCTTTCTTCTTTTCTAGGCTAAGGAATTTTGCTTTGTTGCCCGTCATGTGCTTGGAGCAGCCTGAGTCCAAGTACCACACCTCCTCCGTTTCCTTAGCCTTCCTGCAAATCTAGAGAGAAAATGAGAGTAAAGATCCAGATACCCAAGAGGTACCACCCATAGAGTAAGTGGATTTCTTAGGTACCCAGATTTGTTTTAACGATCGTTGTTTTATATTCCTGCAAGAGTTAGATGTGTGTCCAAACTGAAGACAATTAGCACACGAAATAAAGGGGGTTGAGACCCTTTTCTGAGTTTCTACGTTGCTCTTGCTGGATGATGTTTGAACATTATAAAAGACAGAAGATTTTTTGACAGTTGCGCTACCGCTGGCGTTAGTGGCTAGCGCCGGGCGGTAGGGTTCACTTTTATATCCGACCCCAAAATTTCCAGAACCATAACATTGGTTTCCCAAAATCATATCCAGGGATTTTTGACCAATCCCGAATTTTTTTATTGCTATATTGAGGTCATGATTTTGTTTTTTAAGAAATGTATTTTCTTGTACAATCATAACACATTTATTTTCAAATCCCTTTTTGTTATTTTCAATTTGTAAAAGAGTGGTTCTTAGTTTTCTCTCTAAGTCCCCCTTTTCTTTTGCAATAGTTTTGTTTTGTGAGAGGGCCTTAGAAAGAGAAACTTCAAGTTCTTTTGTCTTAAATAAAGAGTGCTCACACTCTTGACATGAAACCTTTCTCTTTTCAAGGGAAATCAATTTTTTTGTGAGTTTGTGATTTTCTTTGATAATAGATTCATTTTCACGATTAAATATAATATTATCTTTTATACTTTGATCATAGGATTTGCAAGTTAGAACAAATTCATCATAGAGTTCTTCGAAAGTAGGAGGAGTTACCTCAGTGTCGCTAAGAACACTGGTGTCATCATCGTTGCTTTTTGCCATTAAGCATAAGTTTGCTTCCTTCTTGCTGCTTGATTCAGACTCGCTTGACTCTTCAGAGGAAGAATCATCCCAAGTTGTGGCTTTCAGTACTTTCTTTTTCTCTTTTGCTTTGTATTGTTCTTTTTGCTCCTTTTGATACTTCGGACACTGGCTCCGAATGTGCCCGATCTTTTTGCAGTGGTAGCACTTCGGTGGTGGTCTTTCTTCTTCATCTTCGCTTCTTTTTTCTTTCCTTGATGAAGAGGAAGATCCCTTTCGTCGAGTATCCTTTTGGAAGTATTTTCAGAATGTGTTCCTTCTTTCCGGATTCCTGATGAACTTTTTGAAGTTCTTCACCGGGAGACCTTCTTCATCATCATCATCATCATCATCATCATCATCTTCGATGCTCTCCTTCTTTGATTTTAGTGCTAGCGCTTTTTTCTTTGGCTCTTTGTTGTATTCATCGTGTTGAATCTGGAGTTCTACCTCATGGGTTTTGAGATTCCCAATAAGGTTCTCGATCTGGAGCGTTCTTAAGTTGTGCGACTCCGAGATGGCTGTCACCTTTGAATTGAACCTTGGAGGTAAGGAACGAAGAATTTTTCTCACCAAGTCCCCGTCTGAGTAGGTCTTTCCAAGTGCCTTTGAAGCATTGACGATCTTGGTGAAGCGAGTGTACATCGAGTTAATGTCCTCTTCGGTATCCATCCTGAATTTTTTATATTCAGATTCCAGTTGGAATAGTTTTGCATCTTTCACCTGTGATGTACCTTCATGAGTAACTTCCAATTGATTCCAAATATCATAAGCAGTTATGCATGCAGAAATTCTATTAAACTCAGTCCTATTTAAAGCACAATATAAAGCGTTCATTGCTTTAGCATTATTTTTACACCTTAGTTTATCGTTATCATCCCATTTATCTTTAGGTTTTACTAATGTCGCCTCTCCCACTACAGTTGTAGGAGGAGAGTACCGAACTTCTACCATGTTCCATACTTCTACATCCATGGTCATAAGAAAACACATCACTCAATTTTTCCAGTAGTTAAAATCTGACCCAGTAAAGAGAGGTGGTCGACTAATCCCTTGACCCTCCGGAAAAGAGAGATCATGAGACGCCATTATTTCCGGTTGTTAAGCCGATTGGAATAAAACCCCTCTGATACTACTTGTTGGATCAGTAGGCGCCCTTAGAGGGGGGTGAATAAGGGTTTTCAAAAAACTTAGTTTATATTTTGAAAAGCTTTGTAATAATGCAAGATTAAGACAATACGAAGTCAAGTAAAACAATTGAAATAAAGTAGAGACATGCTTTATTAATATCAAATAAGGTTTTACAAAAGTTGACTTCTATAATGCTAGAAATCGGTGGCGATGAATAGTAGACTCTTTTTGTTTTCTATCCCGACTCGCATCCCCACGAACCGGTGGCCCTAGCCTATCCTCCCCGGATTCGACATCAAGCCGCTCTAGCCAACCCTTCCCCGGATATGGCCTCGAGCACCCCCTAGACCTAGCCTAGATCTAGTCGCCAACACGAGGTGAGTTTCCGCCATAAGTCCTACCCAGACCTAGTCGCCAACACGAGGCGATTTCACTAACCGTTTACAAGAAATATGAAATGAAAATAAATAAAAACTCCCTCTTGATGAACTTCTGAAGTTGGAGACGAAGATCCGCTGTAGAATAAGCGTTGTAGAAGCGGACTTCGTTTGGATCCGGCATGATGAGATTCTCCTTCAGAAGTTTGCAGAACTTTGGTAGGACATCAACTTTCGGCCAAGGTAGCCTCTGGAATTCTAGCACTCGATCTCTCTCTCTCTCTCTCTCTGATGTCTGTGTAAAACGAGAGAAGAGGGGTCCTTTTTATAGCCACGGCGCTAGCGCCTGCGCTAGTGGTACCGCCGACGCTATCCCATTTTAGGACATATTCTGCGCGGCAGAATCTTCAATCCGAAGAAACATTTCTCTCTTGCCTACTGTGCTCCGCGCTATCGCCCGCGCTGTCGGATACCGCCAGGCGTTATCTCCTTCTATAAGTACTCCCGGAATTGCGCTTAAGCAAACATTTCGTCGATCGAAATTTCGTTGAACGCAGCTAACAGTTCGTCGAGCGAATTTTCGTCGAACGCAGTTATGCGCATTTCGTCGAGCGCCGCTTACAGTTCGTCGAACGACAGCTAGCGCTTGCGCTAGTACTACCGCCAGCGCTACTAGGAGTTTTGGATTTGATGGCTCAACTTTGGGGGCAACCTTCTTATGTAATCCTTGAGTCATGTGGACTTTGTTATCCTGCACACTTAAACACACAAGATCAAATACATAGGTTTTGTTATTCTCAAACCTAGGAGATGCGGAAGACCATGTTCCAACAGTATGTGGATACCCTGTGTGTTGTTAAGGGCATACGTAAGGTCTAGGCTGGGAGGTGTCATATTGGCCGAGGAGTGGAGGACCCGATCCACTGCCCCTGTTTGCCTCAACGGGGTGTACCTGAGCGGAGACTCGAAAAGCCGGATAGAGGTGGTGCTTAATATATATTACGCGGATACCCTGTGTGTTTTAAGGGGCGTACGTAAGGTCTAGGCTGAGAGATGTGTGACTTAAGCCTAGAAGTGGACAAGCCAGATCCACTGCCATGTTTGCCTCAACCCGGTACCTAAGTTGACACACTCGAACAGAGGGAGCTAACAAAAGGTCTGTACGTACAGAGTCGGGTGGGTGAGTTGCATCATTGCATTGCACAACATATCATAGCATCCTTGCATAAAACAAAGACCTCATCGTATAAATTAGTATGATCTCTTTTATACGATGAGTTTACCTTAGTGTCAGATCCCTTAGCTTATGTGCTTTGTGTGTACGCATATAAGTTAAGGTTACTTTTATAGCTCCTCTTTTTACATGATGTTGCTTCCTTTTATATACTCTAGCTACGGTTGCCATGCTTGGGTTTCTTATATTGTTATTGGAACCGTGTGAACTGTTATAGTATACTCACGTCATACTGTCGTACTTATATTTTACTCCTGAAAATGTCTAGATAAAAGGTGCTTGATGTGTATATATATATATATTAGTTAGACCCAGGTCAGCTGCTTGCTTTCTTTTACCCCTTGTTGTCCTCCGCTTACTCCTCCCGCATGGTGCTTAGGAGCCACGGGTGGAGGCGGTGAGGAACATGCTAAGTCTTATAGACTGATGACCAGTTGTGACATAATAAACAGGAGCGCCAAGAAGATCCGACCCTCAACAGGAGGGAGGTACCTGACACGGTAGCAAGGCCAGGACTTGGACTCTCAGCTGCTGCGGGGAGAGCACCGGTGAGCAACCCTCTTCTGACACCCACTCTTCATATCTACCCTGGGCAGAGCAAGGAGTTATACATTCGTGAGGGCATTAGTATGTGTCAGTGTTTATAGTGTTTTATCTTTGTCAAGAGAGAGGTCAAGGAAAATATGATGTATCAGGCTTAAGCCCCTCTTAATTGCCAGCACTCTGATTTTATCTTCTATGTCATATTGTATCTCATTTGGACAAGTTTTTAATTATACGGTGATTGTTGTGGACTGGTGCTTCTTTAAATATCTTATTTTTTGTGATTTTTGGTTGGCCTGGATATGTTGATTAGTCGGTAGAATCGGCGTATTGTGGCGGCGACCATTTGGTGAAATGGTGCCACCGCAAGACGGCGGTTCTGGGCGATAAGACCCGGGAGAGTGCAAAAAATAAGAGGGTCTTACACGATCTATCCCCATATACGGCCTCAAGACCCTCTAGCCTTTCTATCCCCATAACGGCCTCGATCTCTCCATTGATCTAAACCATAAACCTAGTTGCCAACACACATGATGAATTCCCCCTAAGCCACACACGGACCTAGTCGCCAACAACCGCGACAAATTCTCCACTAAACGATCACAAAGATAAATTTGAAAGGAATTACAAAAAATGAAATTCAAAATGAAAACTCCCTATAATGAAATCTGAAGGAGATGGAGAAGAACCGCTGAAGATCTTCGAAGTTGAATCATGCGTTCTTCGCGTTGAGTTTGCGTTGATCCGGTCCTCCTTTAATTACTTCCCTTGAATTTGGATGGGAGAACTTTAGTGGTCTAGAAATACGACTCTCATAGAGATTTTAGAGAGGTGGATTAGGGCTCCGGGAGTTGTGTCAATGAAAAGAACGAAAGACACCCTTTTATAGGAGAGGAAGCTAGCGCCGGCGTTAGAGCTAACGCCAAGCGTTGTCTCTTTTTGGTAATCTTGATGGCGCGTATCCTTATTCTGGGAAGGAGATAGTGCATGATTGGAAGGTTCTTATTTTAGGCAACCCTGCTAGTGCATGCACAAGTCATTTCCAAAATGCTCCCGCAATCACGGTAGCTTCCCTCCGTAGCATTTTCACATTGGCGGGATCGAGGGTCAACGATGGCGTTAGCTCTAACGTCTGGCGCTAGACCAACTTTCTTCTCTTTTAGCAAATTGAGCTATACCAGACCAATTGCAACATCCTATTGTCATAATTGTTCATTCCTGCATAGTAAAAACACAATGATAAACTTGATCAAATACAAGTCGGATTTGTTATTCTCAAACCAAAGAGATGCAGAAAACCGTGTTATAGTAGGCTACTCTAAAGTCAGTGCTCCAGTTATCCCGCCCAAGGAAGTCGAAGTGGCATGGAACCCCAATGGTTTAGCATGAAGAGAGATAAAGAGAAAAGACATATTTAAATTAAAATAAAAAATATATATATTTTCTACAACATAGAAATAACTACTTTTCACAGAACAAAACTAATGTATGTTAATCTCTATTTTCTTACTTTGAAAAGTCAAATCAATGCATCAAAACCATCTTACTCTTGGACAATCATATCCTAGAATAGGAATTTATCTTTATATAAATTAGACATGATAATAGAAGGAGAGATGAATTAGACTTGTTAATCTCTGTTTAGCCCTGTGGAATACGGTCTTGATATAACGAATCAACTACTACAAATGATATGTGTGCTTGCCTAAAATATACACTATTATATACTAAATTCATGACATGATTTGTGCGTATCAGCTAGTCCCGAGCCTCCCTTAAAAAGGGCGGCCTGTCTGAGTTAACGAAACTGGGCCCAAGCAGGCCGGCCCAGGCCTGGGCCTCGCAAGGTAGACCCCCAAAATGGAAGTAGCAACTGCAATCTGCGTCCATTTGGCAACAGCTACTGTTGTCATTTGACAACAACAATAGCTACCATTTGGCAGCAACATCAGCTACTACCAATTGGCAGCTGCCTTTTGACAACTGTTAGCTCCCAAAATTGGTGCCAAAAGATAGCTGCTAGCTGCCTTTTGACAACAATATTGTTGGGCGAACAACACATATCAATAAATATTGGGCGGCTCCCCAACTTTAATGTTGGGCAGGCCCACCGAGCACCAGGCAAAGCCTGGGCCTCGGTCTGGCCCGCGCCTAACCAGGCTCAGACTCGAGCCGAGCAACCAATCCTGAGATTTATTTGCACCTGTGGTTTTAGGGTATATAATTGACATTTCTCAATAATAAAAATAATTGATAAGTTTCCCCTAAAATCCAACAAATCAAGCCGAAGTCCATGACCTGCGACCCCGACCAGCTCGCAAAAACAGTTCACCTCGGTTGTGCGGGGTCTCTCCTCAACCACAAAGCCAATGCACGCAAGTCCAGCAACAGGAATCCACACACATGTGCGCCCTTTCGGGGTGCGCAAGTGTGGGGGAGCATTCACGCATGGCCGCGTGCCCCAACACACACAGCTGCGCGCTCCAGCACATGCGCAACAACATACCCTCTCTCGCAGGAAGTTGCACCCACCAGCTAGCTTGCGCCCACGCATACCACGTGACATCCCCCGCCTCCGCCATGTGCATTCTCGTCGCGCATTCCCTCACCACCGTCACCACCGCCTCCATCACCAGCGGCCTTGCCCAAGCTACTTGAACTACCCCGGGGGGAGGGGAGGTTTTCATATTCCAGAAATTGGTGACCCAGAAGAGCGCTATTACCTCTGCTCCCCCCCCCCCCCCCCCCACACACACACACCCCCCCACAAAAAAACCATAAAGGGGGGGGGGGGGGGGGGGGGGGGGGGGGGGGGGGCAAGCTTCATTTAAAGGGGACAGAAGAACAGGGAGAGCAGAGAGCTCTGGGTTTTGAGTTGTAGACGTTCAACTCGGAGACGAAGGCCTTGCTCAGCACTCATTCTCCCTCTCATCATGCGCTTCCCGAGTACTCTCCTCCGCCCAACATTGAACACTTAGAAATATTTTGTAAATGAGAGGTGACATGTCACCCTCTGGAAAGTTGACATATGTACTCAACCGATACTAGTTGATTCCGTCAAAATTAGGCTTAAGCCCATGGTTTTTCCCTTTCCAGGTTTTCCACGTAAAAATTTTGATGCTTGTTGTTAGCCCTTTAATTTGACTGTTTGCACGCTCGGCTCACTATCGAGCTAAGATGGCTCACTTTGATTGGTCTGTGAGAGCGCTGAGCATCCAGCAACAGTTTAACGCAGTATGTGGGAAAGTGTTCTCACCCTCTGAAGATTTTCTGAAGACATTACTTACTTTGTGAAAGTACTCCAAACTAACAACAATGACAAGAAAAACACTCGGACTACCAACGGGGCAGTGATCAGGGGCGAACAACAAGCTACCAAGACAGTCATGGGAGATAGCCGAAAGGAGAAGTGTCACTCGTTGTGCCGGCATAACTCCTTGTTTGAACAAATCCTGTCACACCTTCTACCATACTAGCTCCGGGTCCCCCACCTCAAAGAATTTGATAGGGCGGGCGACCCCTACGAACATGCTATCTGCTTCCACATGGTGGTGGAGATGCTCGTAGCACCAGACCAACTCAGTTGTAAGACATTCCTGGCAACGCTAAAAGGCGATGCCCTTGATCTGTCTTCTCATTCTAGAATGAGGCTACACCTTTTCTGGTTACCACTGTAGATGTTTGTATATCAATTTTTATGGGACTGTTTATATGTGTGACGAGAATTAAATAATGATGATATTTCATTAATTATTGATCATGTGATCTTGAAACTCTCGATTTCTCTGAGTTAGATCATTACCTATGCCCCCAAAGATTGGTAGAATTTTTGGAGGCCTTTGACCTTAAGGTTTCGTGAAATATGCACAGTTTATTTAAGTGTCATATAAATAAAATATTTAGTACTCATGATATCATTTGCTCCCCAACTTTTGGTGGTGTGTTATGGAGTCATAATCACAATGTGTTAAAATATCAGGTCATTTAGATGACAAAAACTGAAACATTTATTTGATCAAGTACGATGACCTAAATTTAATGTAAATGATTAAGGCACCCTATGACAGATTTAATAAGTGTGATAGCTCTCTGATTATAAAATATAAGCTCATGAAATTAAGTATATGAGCGAGTTAGGTCATTGCCTAACTTCTCAAAAATTGGTAGAATTTTTTGGGCACTCTTGTCCTATAGTTTTATATAATATTCACTGGATATTTAAAAATCATATTAATGAAAAAAAACGTTGGTACATTGTTTATCTGATAAAAACACATATTGTGCCAAAATCGTACTATTTTTGGACGAAGAAAAAAGGGTAGACTTGACATTAGTCAAATTGCGGTCCTGTTTCCCAATTTGACCGAATTGATTAATGGTATAAATGGCACACTTCCTTGATTCTTGTTCTAGATGAAGTGGAACTCTAAGGAGAATGTAGTATTGTCATGTGAATCCTCATATAGCATTGGTGGATTTTGAAAGGAACCGCGAAATCGCTAAAACCGCAATTTACAGGCGTATTTCATCCACAGGTGCTCCCTCGCTTTTGCGATCGGTAAAAGCGCGTATTCACGTGCTCTTGTCTGGTTCCCGAAATTGGCGTGCTTCCCGTTCTTCCCTCTCAACGATCTCCTCGTGTAGATCGACAAAAGGTTCTTCCGACGAAATGGTGCTCCATCCCCGGAAACAGATCTCCTCGTCGTTCTTCCCTTGCTTTCGACGAGACGACATCGACGATTTCTCTTTTCTCCGATGCCGATGATTTCTATTCTCGCGATGGTGTTCGGTTTTCCTCTGGTTTTATGGTCGTCTCTCTCAAAACTGGTGTCATTCTTCCCGATCGAAGTCCTAGGGCTTATATCAATCTTCTTCCCAATCGAAATCCAAGAGGTCATGCCCTAGCTGCGACCTGCATTTCTTCCCTATTTAAATAAGGAGGAAACAAGAAAACTGTTTCCAATTATAAGAAAATGCTAAATTTACTAGCTTAAGAAAACAGATTTCTCCCGTTTTAAGTTAATTTGCTATGCGATAACTCCGGTTACAAGGAAATACTGAATTTACTTTGGGTTCTTATAATTCTAGGCAATTTTCCAAAAACGTATTCAATTTTCACGCCAACAGCCACCTCACTTCTATTTACCAAAAAAAAATAAAACTGTGTTCACGTTCGTGACAACATAGTAAATGCAGTTTGTCCAAACAACGCAAATGCGTTCGTGACCACAGTTTCTAACCACTACGTTCATAACTGTCACCACCGACCGTTGGGTTCATGACCGCCATCGCCATGCCAAACAGACCCTAAGCCGTAATTATTTACTCATTGTACAACCCATATTCTCCGAGGGTAGGACTCACTCAAAGCCACGTAGGCAGAAGTCAAGGTCAAAAGGTCAAACACAGAAGTCAACAGTTTGAGACACCAAGACAAAGTCAGCCAGCAGGAGTAGTAGATGAGTTCGTCGAACGCAGCCTTCAGGAGTTCGTCGAACGCAGCCTTCCAGAGTTCGTCGAACGCAGCCTTCAGAGAGTTCGTCGAGCGCAGGAGCAGAAGAAGGCCTAGGCGAGTAGGGGTGCACTCGTGCGAGTAGCCCGGATACTCGCCAAAAGGTGGGCGACCATAAGTGATACTCGCCCATTTGCCCAGGGAGATCGCCTCAATGTCGCTAGTCGCCGGGCAGGGGCTAGGCTATAAAAACCCCCTACCCCTTGGTTTTCTTATAAATAGGACTCCATGGGTACTTGGATTGGCACCTGAACTTGAGCTTTTGGAACTCCCCTCGTTCAAATTCTCAGACCCGTCGACCTTGGCCGCTACTCCCGGTACTAGCCAAGTCGGTGCCTTCCTCGTACCCTGCTCGGCCATTTTTTTGTTGTTGAGGGGACGTCTCTCTTGAGCTTCTGGGTACGTGGTGGGACCTCCATATCGCAGCACCTGGGGTCCTGTTTGTTGCTCTTCCATCTTCTTCATCGTTGCCAGCCAAGTCATCTCGTTGGACTGCTGGGCGAGTATCCTCATGCTGCATTGATCCAAATTTTGGAGCCTAGGATTTTCCTGGCTTCAACACTTTGGTGCGGTGAGCGTAGATCGTAGCTAGAGGAAGAAAGTTTGGTAGAAAGGCAAGATAGTTGTAGTTGGCGACCATGCTGAGGTGGTGGGGAACTCGGCCGGTGGAGGCGAGTTTGTAACGTTGGCAGTCTTCGAGGAATTCGCGCGGCGAATAGAAGGATCCATGCGAGCAGCTCTTCAACCTCGCATGGAAGGAACGACGACCTCGCCTCATCGTCCGATCTTGGTCGAAGAAGGTGCTCACCCTCAGCGAGCAAGGAAGGAGCATGAAGAGGAGCTGGAGCGACCAAGGAGGTCGCAGTTCTACCCACCGATCTCGCAAGGAGCAGGCGGAACCCGATTCCGCGAGCAGGAGGAGCAGGCAAGGCACTACGGTAATCGCCAGATTGGTGGGATGGACCTTTCATCATCCATAAACCACTTGCAACCGGAGGATATCGCCTGCAAAATCACGAAGGGAAGCTATTGGGAAATACCTGGAGCGGCGATGACCTGAGAAGGTTTTATCCCTGAGCAGGAACGTGTACACCCCTCTCCTGTAAATTAATTATTTATTAATAAATTCCTCACCTCCCTGAAAAGGGAATGGCAAGAGATTCCTGCTCCTATCAGCAACAATTAACTTAGAAGAAAGAAGGAAAGCAGGTAAAGCCGACCTCCGCGTCAGGTTGGGAAACAGGTCTCCGACTTGATTCTCATAAGATCCAGAACGGATGATGGGACAGTGCATCGGTAGTGCGTTCCCCTAAGACCAAGCCTCTGCATTGACGGTCGAGATCAACTCCCCCCTTGCACGTTGGCCGCGGTTCCCTCCGACTGCACCTCTCATCTGACTGGAGAGATTATCAGGAAGAAGTCATGACGCCAACCTCCTAGCTCGACGGTAGGATGATCAACTTAACCCCTTAAGGGACCCTTGAATAACGTGTCGCAAATCCTGAAAGACTAGAAGGCTCACAACATAGCACTTTGTTTCTAATAACCCTGTCCAATCATTTGAGTTGGTGTGTTTAATCCAATCTGATTGTTGAGTATGTCAGGAGAAAGCTCGTTGAAACAGCATCAACATCACAGTAGGATGGAGACCTCGGGATGATGTTTCTTTGGACCTCCCCAACTGTCAGTCCCTACTTGTCGATCTCTTCACCAGCATCAACATCACAGTAGGATGGAGACCTCGGGATGATGTGTCTTTGGACCTCCCTGACTGTCAGTCCCTACTTGTCGACCTCTTCACCAACATCACTGATATGGTAGGATGGAAACCTCGGGATGTTGTGTCCCCTAGGACCATCCCAGAGGACCTTCTCCGAAGACCCTCCACAGATTGGCTCCAGCAAAGGTTTCCTTGAAGATGGCGAGTATGCGTATGCGACTATACGTGCGAGTATGCAGGTGCGAGCAAAATATGAAATGTGAGTATGCAAGTGCAAGTAAGGTATGATCGTCGACCGCAGCACTCAATCTCGCCCGTGCCTATGAGCCTATCGAGCACTCAATCTCGTCACAAGCCTAGAAGACAATTCGGCACGTAAACAAGAAAACAAGCAGAACAAAAGTCAGGCGAGCACGAAAATTTGTATTTCATCAACTTTTGATAAATTACATCTTCAAAAATTATGTACAGCTATCAACAAAAAGATCGGCGACTATGCATCATCATCACCATCACTCTCACCATCCACGTCGGCATCTTCTCCATCATCACCCTCGCCCTCAGATCTTCGGAATCGGTGGATGAGGATGGAAGATCTCGCATAGGAGAGGTGGACTCTTCGGCGAGTAGCGCCGGGATGAGGTCCAGCACGGTCAAGTTCATCGCCTCCGGCTTCAGCATACCTTCGGCTTTCAACTTGCTCAGAACGACTTTCCCGGTCGCCCTAGCGATCTCCCGGCGGACGTGCGACATCTCGTCGTCGTGCATCCTTATTTGCTTGCTGACCCTGGAAGGGCCCGCCGTCAAGGGTTGTTGCTCGGCAGGTCGAGTTTCCAACTCGGCGATACGAACTTGGGCGGCCTCCAAGGTCTGCCGAGTATCTTCCAGCTTTTTCTCCAGCTGAGATACCTTCTTCGCCATTTCCACCTCAACGGCCTGTACAGGTAAAAGACAGCGGTTAACAAACATCGATCGGCACACAAAGGCGACTATCCCAGAAATCAGAAAGGAGACGAGTGAATACATCATGATCTTTCCACTTGGCGGCCTCCAGCCCCAAGGCGATGAGCTTCTTCGCCTGCACTTTCATCACTTGCTCATAATCCAGCAGCCACCTCGACGCTTCATGACCGAGCTCGGCAGCTCGCAGGTAGGCTCGCGAGCTCTGGTGAGCTAAATACTCGGCCGAGACCTGTTGCAAGGCTTCGGCATCGGCGCGACCATACAAGGCGAACATGACATTGAACGCCTCGCCACTATCTTCCCAGTCCTCCGACCAGGCGGGAAGATTGGTGCTCAAGGTCACCTCATGAGCGCGCTCAGCCCAGGACACCAGAGGGAGACCATTGGCATCCTCGCTGCGGCCACCTTCGTTGAAGTGCGGGTGACTGTGCGGCTTGCCGGCCTCCGAAGGGTTCGCCTTCGCCTTCAGGTCCCTCTTGGCGACCTCTTTCCTTCTCGCAGGCTCGCTGGACTTCAACTTCGCCTTCCGCTTCCTAGAAGGCCCAGCACCATCGTCGGCGACCTCCTGCCCATCACCACCCGGCGACGAGTCGATCGGGGTAGAAGCCCCCACCTTCGGCGCTAAAGAAAGAAGCTCGCTCGGCAAGGAGCGAGTAGCTGCAACAGAACAAAACACAAGGTCTTAGTCGTCAGTTGAAGACAAAAGGCGAGTATGCGCAATACTCGCTCAGAAAACTACCTTCGCCTGCGAACACTTCAGCGAGCTCGTCTACTCGCTTCCTCCAGACGAGGACATCCAGGCGACGACCCCTGAAGTTGTCAAGCAGCTTCTCCCTCATCTCCTCCAGATAAGGAGTCAGAAAGGCGCTTTCCGCCGGCTGGAAGGATGAAGTGGGGATAACTGGAAAGTCGCCACTTATGACGACTAGTCGCTCACCCCAGGGGTGGTTCTTGTTCGCCGGAAGATAGAAAGATCGAAGGCGATCTTCTGTTCTCACAGGAAGCACAAGAACCCAATGATCATCGTCACCCCGTTAGGAATGATCTGGGCGGGGACTATTCCAAAGAAGCGGAGGATTTGACAAAACTCCGTCCAAAGGGGTAGTCGCAGGCCGACCTCGAAGTAGCGAGTGGGGAACACCGGCTCGGTCATCGAAAATGAGTTCAGTCGCTCATCCTCGCGGGTGAGCCTGGCGACATACCCAGGCGACAAATACTTGGCGCAAAATTCATTCAAGTCCTGCGGCCGAAGGATCGGTTTCTTGAAGGTAGTCGCCCCGAAGATCTTGGCGTGATTCTCACGCCGAATAGCCGCCTCGTCAGCCATTCTAGAAGAGCGGAAAGAGCGAGTATCAAACGAGGCGAGAAAGAAAGCAATAGGAAGATACTCGCTAGCAGTACCAGAAAATCACCAAAAGCGTAATAAATACGTACCCACCCACCCTATTTATAGTAGTCGGGGATACTTGGCTTGTCGCGTACACCGCCGCGAGTACGAGTACAGGATGGCGAATAGCAAGGAAAGTCGCCCAAAGCCACCGACGAACGTCAAATCATCATCACTCAGCAAGCGGGCGCCTGCACAAAGATACAAGGAAGCTCGCCAACTAGGAGCGACATTCAACCATTACTCGCGAAAAGACCACAAAAAGCAGATAGTGAAAAAATCAAGCATCACATCAATCAAGCAAGCCAAAAGTAAATGAAGGGCGAGTTTTGTATACTCGCCAATAAAATTATTCAAATATTGTTTAAATTACAAGATACTCTCCAAAGGGGCGACCATACAACAAATAAACAGAAGACATCTACTAGGGGCCTTGGAGGTTCGCCTGGGCTTCTGGAGGCTGCAGATGTCGCCCAACACAACCCATGCTGCGAGCCCGCTTGAAGTGCTCGAAGGCCACGGTCATCGCATCCTCGCCCTGCCGCAGCTGATATTCAATCCTCGCCAAGCGTCCGACCGAGCCCATGCTCGCGCGCATCCCAACAAGCTCGTCGTGGTGAAGCTGCTGACGATGCTCCAACCTAGCGACCCGGCGCTCCAGGTCATTTGCGATTTGCAGGCGAGATTCCACGCCGGTTAGGCGAGTATCGAATTCCTCCAGCCGAGATACTCACACCTCCAGCTCGGCCAGTCGACGATGAGGCTCGACGGCCGCTAAGCGCTCAACCCGCGACTCTATGTCAGTCAGACGGCGATGAGGCTCGCATATCGCCAGGCGCTCTATCTTCGCCTCCAGATCCAAGATAGCGCGAGTAGCCCTCTCTTGGTACTCGCGAGAAGGCAGGTCGACTCCATTAATCAGCGCTCCCATAGGAGTCTGAGCACGAGCTGAAAAGAAGACAAAAGAGCAAAAGACTTTTGTAGCGAGTATTAAAAAGTGAAATACCACAGAGCACGCAGATCAACCGCTAAAATTACCCGGACGGCGACTATCATTTCTCGAGCCACGAGAAGGACTGCGAGATCGCCGAGGAGGGGGCTCCTTCCTCGGTGAGGAGAGGAGCTATGATGACCGACACCTTGTCGGATGGATGGATTCCCACCCGTTTGTTCCCGGCCGCGAGAAGCGTCTCCTCTGCCGCGACCATCTACTGGTCGCCCTCCTCCCCTTGGAGCGAAGAAACCCGAAGAACCCCCAGCCCCGCCTCAGTGGGAGGATTCTCCCAGGTTCGTTGGAAGAGCAGCAGAGGACGAAGGGCGCTGATCGCCCTGAATCTCGACAGGAGGAGGGAACGGAGGAGGTGGCGGAAGTCCACCCACAGGCAGCTGCTGGTTGCTCGCCAGCTCCGGTTCTTGAGAAGGCGGTGGCGGTGGAGGTGCGTTGCTCGCCGAGGGAGCCCTCTGCTCGCTCGACGGCCTCTTCTCCAAAAGGGAGCTGTGGAGGATCCGAACTGAGTCGCCACGTCGCGACCCCTCCCCAGCTTCAGGCGAGATCATCGGAGATGATCGCAAAGACGACACATTCAAAAGCTCCTCCGGAGCATTTGCGATCGATGAATTTGCGAGTATCAGAAAGCGTCAGAACCTCGCTAGCAATGTTGAAATCAGCAAACTAACCAAAAAGATGGCGAGTAAGTAACATCACCTCGCACAGGTGCGACGTCCGGTGGATTCGGGGTCGAGGTCCCCACCGTACTCGCCCCCTCGGCGACATTTAGTACAGGAGGATCAGTTGCAGGCGAGTTGTCCTCGCGAGAAAGACTCTGGTCGTCGAGTAATTGCTGACGTTGGTCGACTGGAGGATCGGCGACATCCTCCGAGGCAGTCGTCCTCCTCTTCTTCTCCGATTTCTTGTTCTTATCAAGACGCTTCCTCTTCCTAGAAGCGAGGAAGGCTTCAAGGTCGCCATCAACGCGAGGAGGCAGCAAAGGAGCATCGAACATGCTCACAAGGCCGGCCATTGCAGCAGCAGCCTCCTCGGCATAATTGCATGACATCTTTCAGCGAGATCAGAAAGACCGTGCCATCAGAGACCCCTCCCCCTCTATATATAGAGTCCGGGAGCCAACCAGACGACCGCCGAGTATTTCCTAATACTCGCCCAAAGCAGCTCGTCGAATAGGGGTTGGATGATTCTTTCCGAGCAATTGCGTTACTCGCAAAGAGCGGGGATTGTGTACAACTCATATTCTCCGAGGGTAGGACCCACTTAAAGCCACGTATGCAGAAGTCAAGGTCAAAAGGTCAAACACAGAAGTCAACAGTTCGAGACACCAAGACAAAGTCAGCCAGCAGGAGTAATAGATGAGTTCGTCGAACGCAGCCTTCAGGAGTTCGTCGAATGCAGCATTCCAGAGTTCGTCGAACACAGCCTTCAGAGAGTTCGTCGAGCGCAGGAGCAGAAGAAGGCATAGGCGAGTAGGGGTGCACTCGTGCGAGTAGCCCGGATACTCGCCAAAAGGTGGGCGACCATAAGTGATACTCGCCCATTTGCCCGGGGAGATCGCCTCAATGTCGCTAGTCGCCGGGCAGGGGCTGGGCTATAAAAACCCCCTACCCCCTTGGTTTTCCTATAAATAGGACCCCAGGGGTACTTGGATTGACACCTGAACTTGAGCTTTTGGAACTCCCCTCGTTCAAATTCTCAGACCCGTCGACCTTGGCCGCTACTCCCGGTACTAGCCAAGTCGGTGCCTTCCTCGTACCCTGCTCGGCCATTTTTTGGTTGTGGAGGGGAAGTCTCTCTTGAGCTTCTGGGTACGTGGTGGGACCTCCCTGCCGCAGCACTTGGGGTCCTGTTTGTTGCTCTTCCTGCTTCTTCGTCGTTGCCAACCAAGTCATCTCGTTGGACTGCTGGGCGAGTAGCCTCCGACTGCATTGATCCGAATTTTGGAGCCTAGGATTTTCCTGGCTTCAACACTCATAATGCATAATACATTTTTAGTTTTGAAATATGTTTTAATGCAAAGTTTGGGGTTAACCGTTAACCTACCAAAATTGTTAATATCTGCTAAGGAATTGGAACTATTCTAATTCTAATTATAGTGTTCGTCTAATAAAAAGAATTGGAGAATATTGTGCAATTAATCAATTTTGTTGTTCGTTTGTTAGATAAAATTCAATCTAAGAATTAATATTTTTATCAATAACGATTAAGAATCAAACGTTTTCTCACATATATTATGAAAAACCTAACATTTACTTATAATCTAACATTCTCTCACATAAATTGACATTAATTATAGCATAATGCATTCAATAAGAACCTAACATTTTTGTTCGGATAAAAAATTGACTACTGTCGAAAAATGTTGCGCCAGGAAAAAATGCGCGCCATGGAAAAAGTGTGCGCCACGGTGAAAAAAGCGCGCCCGAGCAAAAAATGCATGCTCGGGCAAAAAATATGCGCCCCGGAGAAAAAATGCATGCTTGGGGACAAAATGGGTGCACGGATGAAAAGCGCGCGCCCGGGCGAAAAGCGCGAGCCCGGGCGAAAAGCGCGAGCCCGGGTGAAAAACTTGTGCCCTGGTGAAAAATGCGCTCTCGGGGGAAAATGCTCTCATGGGAAAAAAATGCGCACCGGGGCGAAATACGCACGCCCGAGCGAAAAGCGCGCGCGGCCAAAAAAGCTCGCCCGGCCGAAGAAAAACGCACGTCTAGGCAAAAAAACACTCGCCTGGGCAAAATACGCGCCTAGGTGAAAAATGAGCGCTCAGACAAAAAAACACGCCTTGACGAAAAAAACACGTCGGGTGTTGATTGGTTACAATGATTTTTAAAAAAAGCGTGTCGCTCTTGAATTTACTTTCAGTTCCAACTGCAAGATTTTAATTCCATCCAAATCAACAGACCCCTAACGTATCAACTGCATTCATAATAAGACTATTTGAAATTGTGCTTTAGTTGATTAGGAGACAAATTATTATTTGAGTTTACATTTGACAAATATATAATGGGTTCTGCTATAAGCACTGCAGTTTTGGCTATCCGCATTCAATTTGTACGAGTTATTATGCGTATTTTGAAAATACGTCTTGTATATTCATTTTTAGGAAATACGTCTTGTATATTTATTTTTAGGAAAATTGTTCAACACGAAACTTGTAGATCTCGACGAGATCTACAACTTTCGTGTTGAACATTTTTCCTAAAAATAAATGTACAGGCGTATTTCCAAAAGACGCATAATAACTCGTACAAATTGAGCGCGGATAGCCAAAACTGCAGTGCTAATAGCAGCGCCATATATAATTTTGTTGTTTCTAACAGAAATTTTATGTCGGCTCTTGATTGGTCACAATGAATTTTTTTAATGAAGTGACTGATTTTTTTGGGGGTTAATGATTTTCTGAATTCTTATTGTATTACATCTAATCTATGTATACTTTTTCGTTTAACTTTTACTGAAGTCTTATGTATATAGTTCATTAATTTATTCTAGTCATTAATTTTTCAGCCTTTAATTCATTAATTTATTCTAGTTTATAAGAATATACTTTTATTCTCCTTTGAATAGACGTGGGTATAAGGACCGGCAGGCCCAGGATGAGCTCGGGCATGCTGGGCCCAGACCATTTTGAAATAGCCCGGGCTCGAACCTGGTTTTTGCCAGGCCCGGGCCGGGCTCAGGCCTCCTCCTGAGGAGTAGGCCTACCTAGGCCTTGCAGGTCGGGCCAGTCCCAGGCCGGGCCTGGGTCTAGCCCGACATACTTAAATATTTATTTATTTTTTTAAATTTAATTTTATATAAATATGATTTTCCTTTTTAAGGAAAAAATAATTATTAAGAAAAAAAATTTCATCTTCATGTGCTCACAAAATGATAAGGAAAAAAATTTTATCATTAATAAAAATATTAATTTCAAAAATATTCGACAATAAAATTTAATTACCATACATTTTTTTATTATTGAAAATACAAAATATACGAATACAAATATTTGTACTTTAAAAAATCTAGAATAATACAATATTAGTCTTGACACTTGAGCCCTCGAATGACGTTCAAGCTTGATCTTCTGTGCCCAAATTTAGGTCGCCTAGCTCATCTTCAACTTCGGATGAGCTATCTTCGATCGATGTGACATGCTGCCTCCTCTTCATAGCATCCAAGTGATCTTTTGTAGCATATGCAAATTCCCAAATACTCATCACTCAGGCGACTCATTCGCTCGTTAACAATCCTGCCACTCAAATAAAGCACCGACTCCGAAGCTATAATACTAACTTGGATTGTTAGTAAATCGCTGGTCATAAATGTCATAACATGATATATATTAACTTTATTTTTCCACAATTGTAAAATATCAAAATTTTATATCTCATTTGAACTCATAAAATTTTGAAATTGTGTTTCCGTATATAATCCTAATTCATTTAAAGTACTCGAAGTTCGTTAATTTTTTCGGGCGACTAACTCTAAAATCCTGTTTTTTAGATTATCTTTGGTTTTTTGGTTGAGTGTTTTCTTCTCTATGCCGCGATCCATATAACTGATCATAATAATTATAAAATTCTGTAAAATCAGTATTAAATTTTGAAACACTTATATTATCAAAAAAATTATAGGTTACAGTTAAGTTTAAATTATTGTTTTTTTCTTCGATACGATTTTTACGTCATTTACGCCAATTACAAGATTTAAAGTTGCGGCGCATGAAAACATAGCTGACCTTTTTTTATAATATTTAAAAAAAAAATCATCCATTATTTGAATTAACGGACGTCAACTTTCATATTTTTTATAAGTTTTAAATTTTTCTGTAATTAGTAGAAAATTTTCGATAACGAGTGGACTAGTAGGATAATAAACGCCAAATAAAATAGTTGACGATCTATAAAAACTTCTAATAATTTCATATAATTTTCAGTTATATCCCAGTAAGAATCATTCAAATCATGAATTTCGGACATACTATAAAATTTCATTAGTTGTGTTTTTTGTCGCAGTGCGCTTTTTAACATTTTATATGTTGAATTTCATCTTATAGGCATATCAAATTCAGGTTTTAAAAATTCATGCTCTTGTGCATTTACCAATTTTTTAAAATCTTATTTGCGTTTTTTAGAAGTATAAATATATTTTATCATAATACGAATTTTATTAATATATGGTTCCATATACGATAAACTATCCTGCACAATTAAATTTAAAACGTGACATATGCAGCGAGTATGAAAAAAAATTTCACTTAATATTGGTCATAGATCACGTTTTAAATAATCGATTGCGACCGTATTATTGCTAGCATTATCGAAAGAAATACTTATAATTTTATCTTTAATTTTAAAATCACGAATACATTTTGTAATTACGTGATAAATAGATTAACCAGTATGTGGATATTCGAAACACTCAAAATAGATAATGTGTTTATTTAACTCCCATGAATCGGAATCGATCTAATGCCAAGTAATACATATATATGATATTCCTGCTTTTATATTGATACTCCAAACGTCACTCGTCAAACTAACTCTAGGGTCGTAAGTTTCAAAATAATTTATTAAGTACGGTTTCGATTGCATATAATTAAAATTTATATGCATCACGCTTAAGTGTCGATCTACTTACCTGCTGATATTTTGATTGAAGCCCTTCATGTATGTATTCAGTCTCGTCATCGTTGTCGTAGTGCCCGAACGGCAATCCACGTCTAATGCCATTCCTCATTTGAAGCTCTCGTTGACACATTTGATCACACGTTCAGATTTGCCTGTCTGCAGAAATTTGCGCTTGAGTAGCCTCCGGGGCTTGCTTAGACAGACACGATTTGATACGTCGAGCGAGCGTCGAATTTTCGCTGACTGTCAGCAGCTTCGAACAATGTTTGCACCTCGCCTTAAATTCAGCGCCGATCCGCACTTTCTCAAAGTACTCCCAGACTGGAGTTGTGTGCTTATGCTCCACAATTTTGTGCGCGGTCGATGCGGAGGACGAAGACATAAAGGAGGAAGACGTCATCTTCTCACTAATTTAGAGAATGAGAGAGATTGAGAGAGAGAGGAGAGGAGAGGAGAGTGGATTAGAGAGAGAGAGTGTGAGGAGAGAGAGGATGAGATAAAGAAGGGGGATCGGGTAATAGAGGGGGAGTTTAAATTTTTTTTTAAATAAAAAGAAAAGCCTAGGTGTAGGCCGGGCCCATAGCTCGATTTTTGCCCGGGCTAGGCACCAGGCCGAGTATTTCGCTGGAATGAGTGCATTGTTCGGCCCCCAAAGCCCGGCCCGGGCCTACCCGGGCCCGGGCTTTCTCCGGGTCGAGCCCATGGCGGCCCGGCAGGCCCGGTCTTAATGCCCGCCTCTACATTTTTTTCTCCTTAGGAGGATCGTCGTTTTCTTTCCATTTATAGTTGGTTGTTATGATTTCCAAATTACGGACAGCTGGAGCCTGTTCATAACTCACAGACAGGCAAAGACTACTTGCAATTGACTAAGATATTGTCGAGATCATAATATTGTCGTGGCCACAAGAGAGACCCCTCGTGCACTACAGCTCATATATAGAAAATAATTATTTGATGGCAACACTATCATATACACTGGCTGTCCAATAAACTTTTTGTATATGCTTACTTTGATAAAATATGTTATAAAACAAATTAAATTAAGAGATAATAACATAAATTATAAAATAAAAAAAAGGAGAAAAAATAAACTACTACAAAATAAAAAGTACGGTAAACTTTTATGATTTACCACAATTATTGCAAGCACTCTGCACGAAGAAGATGTGAAACAAATGAAATAATGAGATTATCGATCGAATTTCAAAATATAAGAGGTGAAAATAAATATTAAAATTTTAAAAATATGGTAAAATTTGGGCATTGTTATAACTTATAAGTAGATCTTGTTTCGCTATCTACAAACTGAAATTTTGAGTTTTTTATCTTATTATTTTCTACTATATGCAAACCACTTTAATACTCATTACTTTTCTAAAAACCTCATTTTTTTTTCTAAAAACCTCAGCCCTAGCCATTTCCCATGATCTCCCGATACCACCTCCCGATCCCGCCTCCCGTGCGCACGCTAAGCTCGCCGGCGGCCAATGTCGACAGTAAAATCACCGGCGACCCCTCCAGGGAGCTTCTGCAAGGCCGGTAACTAGCCCTCTTCCGCGTTGGTGATGGAAATAGTCTCCCGGACGGCGACCTATCCTATTCCGCACAATTTTCTGTGAATCTTAGCGTTATTCAAACGCTGCATTTATTAATAGCATTTATTAAATAATAAAGGGACACGTATTTCTTAATATGGGGAGATGAGCTGGCAACATGTGCCTCCCTCTCTCCAACGGTCATATCAGGCATTATAAAAGTGAACCCCCTGTAGCTGTAATCAGTATTGAATATGTTTAATAAAGTTTTTAGCTCTTTTCTCTCTCCTTCCAAAACTCTGTCTCTCTCCTTCCGACCTGTAGGGTCGTTCGTCTCTCTCCTTTTGGCCTTCTTGGTCATTCTTCCCTGATGAAGTTGCAGTTCACGTAACAATGGTGCTCTCGTCGAGTTCGCCCTCTATGGAGGTGCCGCCTCCCCCCTCGACAGAAAACCATGCTCCAACATCACCACCGGTTACACGCCACGATTTGGACATGCGACATGCCGCGTATATGGAACAACACTCCTCCCTGTGCGATTCGCTACAATCAACACAACTGCGATTTGCCCAAGATTTTCAGCAGATTCAACATACCCTATCATACTCCCAGCAACAACAAGAACGGCTACAACAACAACAAGAATGCGCTCAAGAATCATATTCCTCATTCCACAAGGAGTTTCAAGACCTCCGTTCGGAACTGCAGACATTTATGCGAGTTCTACAACCGGCGGTCAGCAATCTTGCTCCAACGAATTCGCCCGCCCCAACAGCCGACCATGGGGGCTCGCTGAATTCATCCACATCGGGTATGAATGAGATTGTACCAATTCTTCCACCTATGACAGGGACATTCGAAGCTCCAATCCGCCCTCGTGTGCCTATAATCGAACCTGGTGGATCTGATTCCCCGCCAAGTCTTCTTGGCACCTTCCAGTCAGCACATCCTCCACCCCCCGGACATCTCCCACAAGTCACAAACCCTCCACCCTCCACCGTACCACCATTTTCAGCACCCACAATCAATCCCCAACCAACGCCGTTCACAACATATCCCTTATTTTCGTCCCCATACCAGCCACCGCCTTTCACGTCCCCATACCAACCACCACCTTTCACGTCCTCATACCAACCACCTCCGTTCACGTCCCCATACCAACCACCGCCGCTCACGTCAACATCATTCCTCACCATACCATTTCCCACCATATTCAACCTACACCGCCCAGCCACATTCCAGAGTGCCTTCCCCCACAGACTTCGCACTAGGTTTTCAACATACACAAGGTTATCAACAGACAGATCAGGCTGGACATTCACACGCCAAAATACCGTGCCCACGTTTCTCATCCGGCGACCCGACCGACTGGATTTATAAGACAGAAATGTATTTCAGGTACAATAACATTAACCCTCTCGATTATGTTTTCATCGCATCTTTATATCTGGACAGCCCGACATCAACATGGTTCCAAGGTCTGCTTCGTGACGGATTATGCGCAGACTGGTATTCATTTAAAGAAGCCATCAAAGAACGTTTTGGTCCTTCGGACTACGACGACCCGCTAGGTAAATTTATGAAACTTACTCAAACTACTACTGTTGCGGCTTACCAAGAAACCTTTGAATTATTAGCTTGTCAAAACCATGGTTTCTCACAAGACACACTACGGCGTAATTTCTTAGCAGGTCTTAAACCACATATTCGACGCGCTGTTATCGCACAACCACCAAGCACACTTTATCATACATTTAAATTAGCACGTCTTTTCGAAGACCAATTTAGGGAGGACTCCACATCACCTAGACCATGGCAGCACAAACAAACCACAGGTCCTGGTCAACAAGGACGGCCAACAAGAATGGCTGTTAAGCGTTTACCCCCGGCCGAAGTACAAGCTAGACGCGAAAAAGGCCAATGTTTCACCTGCGAGGAACGATTTTTCCCTGGCCACAAGTGTAAAAATCGTTCAGCGTTATATTACTTCGAAGGCGAACAAGATGATGAGGCTGAATACTCAAATGCCGACGACCTCTCAGAACCAACCACTGACGCCATAATCACATCTGAAATTAGCGTTAACGCAATAATGGGCACATTCCCAACCAATTCCTTACGTGTGCAAGGAAAAATTGGCCAATCAACCATCCACATCTTTCTAGATAATGGTTCCACACACAATTTTATCACTAAACGCGCTGCGAATTTCCTTAAACTACCGGTTACCTCGATAGTACCATTTAAAATACATGTCGGGAATGGCAGTACCATGTTATGCAAAGAGAAATGTTCTCAAGTAAAACTGTTCATCCAGGAAATTTGTTTCATCCTAGACTTGTTTATTACCGATCTTCATGGCGCAGACGTAATTCTTGGTTTCCAATGGTTTTCAACTTTAGGACCTATTACGACCAACTATGTCACCCTAGAAATGTCTTTCACTTATAATAATAAACTTTGCAAAATCAACGGCGCTCGACCGCTAACTTCAGATATTGTCTCCCCGGCCCAATTACACAAACTGATAGCACAAGACTCAATTGAGTCTATGATGTTGTGCCTACAATCCGAAACAGTAGAACTACCACCGAAAGCACCTCTGGTCCATGCGACCATGGCTTCACAACCTATTCAAGCATTAATATCAGAATTTCATACACTTTTCCAATCACCATCAGGCCTTCCCCCTTCTCGACCTATAGATCATCGAATTCCTCTAAGGGATGAAACCCAAATAGCAAAAGTCAAACCCTACCGATACCCCTTTATTCACAAAAACGAAATAGAGCGCCTCATCATTGAGATGCTAAAAGATGGGTTAATCTGCCCAAGTAATTCTTCTTTTAGCTCACCCGTCCTACTTATTAAAAAAAGAGACGGCTCATGGCGTTTCTGCGTTGACTATCGGGCTTTAAACGCATTAACCATTAAGGATAGCTTCCCTATGCCGACTATTGACGAACTTTTAGATGAACTACACGGCGCCACTATCTTTTCAAAATTGGACCTACAGTCGGGTTACCATCAAGTTAGAATGAACCCCGCAGATACCCACAAAACTGCGTTTCGTACACATCACGGCCTTTATGAATTTCTTGTCATGCCATTTGGACTGACAAACGCACCGGCTACTTTCCAAGCACTAATGAACTCGCTGTTTCAACCCTTCCTAAGACGGTTTGTAGTAATTTTTTTCGACGATATTTTGATTTACAGTTTAACCGAGGCAGACCATATAAGCATTTACGTCAAGTATTTTATATCTTACATAAGAATTTTCTGTCCTTAAAATCATCCAAATGCACTTTTGCCACCCCCTCCATTTAATTTTTAGGACATCTAATATCCAAGGCAGGCGTCCAGCCAAACCCAGATAAAATCAATGCCATACAACTCTGGCCGACACCCAAAACAATCAAACACATGCGCGCCTTTCTAGGCTTAGCAGGATATTACCGCAGATTTATTAGGCAGTATGCGACCGTTACAGCCCCATTAACCGACTTACTAGCTAAGGACAAATTTGTTTGGACCGAATCATCAGACCAGGCATTCACAATGATTAAACAACTTCTGGTCTCAACACCGGTATTAGCATTACCCGATTTTACTCTCCCTTTCACGATTGAATGCGACGCCTCAGGGATAGGCATCAGTGTCGTTTTATCCCAAAAAGGACACCCTATTGCATACTTTAGCAAGAAGTTATCCCCTAGGGAACAAGCAAAATCAACCTATATTAGGGAGATGCTTGCAGTCACCACAACAGTGGGTAAATGGCGACAGTACCTAATAGGTTCCTCATTTATTATTCTTACGGATCACAAAACTCTATATAACCTAAAATCTCAGGTTATCACTGTTGGGTTTTGTATCCACAATAACCTTGATTTGTAGAAAGTCAACTTTGAACCAAGATTGAATTGTTTGTGTATTTGATATATTTTTCTAGTAATGTTCTTGCAGGTTCACATTTCTAAGTGTAGACCAATGTCAGGTCACAATGGGTCAATAAGCACAGTCTCATGCAATGTAATTCTTCATTGTGTGGGGTATGGGGTTGACTCATGTGTGATCTCTCAATTGGGATACACTTTATGATCAAGACATTAAAGATTCAAAGCTTGGTGTGCAGCATTGGTCTAGAGAAAAAGGAAGAAATTTTTCCTAAGTAAATTTTTCGAGATGTATAGGTACTTTTCGAGAAGTTCTTCTATGCTCTCGAGAAGTCCTTGTTATTTTTTGAGAAGGGTTGTCTCAAAGGTCTTTTTCGAGAAAGTTAAAGTTTTCGAGTAGCTGTTATGATCTCTCGAGAAATCAATGATATCTCGGAAAGTCCCCTTAGTTTTCGAGAAATCTTCTTTTTCAGTTGTTTTCGAGAAGTCTGTCTCAGTGGTAGCTTTCGAGATATCATTACTCTCTCGAGAAGTATTTTTGTTTTCGAGAAGTCATCGTTTCTTTCGAAAAGCTTTCTCTCTAAAGGTTTTTCTCGAAATTGTTTAGGAGTTTACGAGAAGTTTCGTGTCCTCTCGAGAAGTCTTTTGTCTCCCGAGAGGCCCTGTAATAATCTTTCTATATTCTCTTCTAAAGCTGTGTTTCGAGAACTAGTCGGTTTCTCTCGAGAAGTATTGGATCTCTCGAGAAGTCTGGTTCTAGCTTTTCTCGTAAACCTTGTTTTTCCTTTTTGACGACAAGTCTTTTCCGTCAATTTGATGTGACGTCCTTCCTCGTTTTAAGGTTAATCGTTAGATCTTCATCTATATAAGAATTACTCCTATGGAAGGACAAATAATTATTAGAAGATCAGAGTTCGTAATTTCCAAAAACCTAATCTGATTCAAGATCGTCGTCTAGTGTCGTGCATCGCCATCGTTGGAGTTCGATCGTGAGTTATCTGATTTCGCCTCCAAGTGGAAGAAAAAAGTCGATCGATCATCGCCTCACTCGTCCTGTTTTCATTGGATCGATCAAGACCTTAGAAGATCTGATTTGTGCCGATTCGATTCTTCTTCTTCAACATCAAGACGAATCCATTTCTGTCGCAAGAAGGAAGAAGATCATCATCAAATTATTCAGATCTGATCGTGATTCGTTAAGTATTGTTTCAATCTAAATTTACATTTGATTGTAGGAGAGATTGTTCTCCGAGTTGTAGGAGAGGTATTCTCCGAGTTGTAAGAGAAGGTTATCTCTGAGTTTGTAGGAGTTTGATCTCCGAGTTGTAAGAGTTTTGACTCTGAGGATTGTAGGATCGTTCTTGATCCGAGATTTAGTGAAGTAGTCAAGTCTAGCTGTGGTGCTAGATTGGCGAGGCCGGCAAGTGGAGTACCCAAGAACGGGGAACCACTATAAATTTCTTGTGTCGTCTGTGATTGTGATTTGCATTCTGTGCGTTCTTTATTTTCAAGATTTTCAATTCCGCAAAAGACGCAATTATCACCTATTCACCCCCCCCCCCCCCCCCTCTAGGTGATTTTGGTTGGCAACTAGATATTACAATTGGTATCAGAGGTGGTTATTCTTGAAAGGTTACCACCTTGAATAGGATCTCTCCATTCTAATTGCTAACAAATCATGGAAAAGTGCAAGAAATCGTCTTCGTTGAAATTGCCAATATGCACTAAGGCTAACTTTCCTATGTGGAAAGAAAGAGTCAGATTTTATATGGAAGCCGCAGACCCAAGAATCTTCCAAGTCGTTGAAGAAGGACCTCATGTGCCTATGACCGCTTCTACTATTGATCCAACCTTAAAAGTACCAAAGAAAATAATGGACTTAACAAAGGATGAGATCGCTCTCGTTGCTTTGGACAAAAAGGCAAAGAACATAATTGCCAGTGCAGTGGATGATTCAATGTTGCAAAACTTAATTCACTGTAATTCTGCCAAAGAAATGTGGACGTCTTTAATAGTCCTTATGGATGGTACTGAAGAAGTAAGAGATGATAGAAGATCTCTTTTGAATCAAGAGTACGAGGCTTTCAAGCAGAATAAAAAGGAGTGCATTGCCGATGCTTATGAAAGATTCTTCAAGATAGTAAACGGCCTAAGCAATTATGGTCGGGAATTTACTAATGGTGAACTAAATGACAAAATCCTGCGATCCCTAACGAAAGACTGGGAATGCAAGATAGTTGCAATCAGAGAGTTTGGAAAGTTACCAAACCTAGACCCACAGAATCTGTTTGGGAAATTATTATCCCATGAACTGCAAATGAACATTCGCAAAACAGAAGAAGATGTGAATAGAATTTCTAACAAGGAAAGGACCTTGGCTATGAAAGTCGAAAGCTCCTGAAAAAGCAGAGCTTTGTCTCCAGTTAGAACACAAGAATCTGATGATGAAAAAGAATCTGAAGCCGGCTCCTCCAGATCTGAAATGTCTGATGGAGAGTTTTCTCTAATCTCTCGTCAGTTTAAGAAATTGTTAAACAAAAGAAGACACATGAAGAATAAGTTTTCCTCTGAAAATAGACATTCTCGACGTGATGGTGATCATCACAAAAAGAGCTCTAGCAATCATGACAGGTGTAAATCTAAAACTGGTAAACATATTTCTTCTGATATAGTTTGTTATTGTTGCAATAAGCCAGGACACATGATTGCTGAATGCCCTTATAAAAAGAAAGAGGGTGGAAGAAAAGAAGAAAGGAAATCCACCCACGGGAAAAGGAAGACTGAAAAGAGTCTAGTCGCTAAAAAGAATAAAACTTTAAGCGACAGTGACTCGGAGAAATCAAGTAGTGAAGAAGAAGCCTACTTCGGGCTGATGGCTATGACTGATGAAGAAAAAGAACCTCCATATACCGAAAAGGTAAATTCTCACACCATCTTATCTGATTCTGAATATGCCTCAGCTGAACAAAAGGATTATCTTTCAGATGATGACTCAAACCTCATGACCCAATATACTGAAATGCTTAAAAGCTTTGACAAATGCCGAAAGGTAGTCAAAACACAGGCCAAGGAGATCATGTCTCTCAAAGAAGTGGAATCTAATTTGAGAAAGGAAGTTGAACAACTTTCTTTCTTCAAGGAGGAAAACCAAATCTTGAAAGACAAAATCAAAAGCTCAGATGAGCTCCTTGATCGGAAAGAGAACTCTATTAAAGTTCTGGAAGAACAGCTAGCCGCTGAGAAAAAGCTAGTTGAAAAGTTTTCACAACCGAAAACCATTCTTCCAATCATTGATACTTTCTCTGCTAAAGCAAATAGCAGTGGTTTAGGTCATGTTGCTGGGCCAAGTAATTCTTCTAAAGGCACCCGTGTCAAGAAGAAAAATAAAAATGCTAAGAAAGCTACTGTCGAAGAAAAAGGGAAAGCCCATCTAGAACAAGTGGAATTTAAGAAAGTTCTACTTCCCACAAATGCTTATGACATGGAAAGCTCTTATGGTCACTTGACACGACCAATTAATTTTGCGCCTGTCAATGACTATAAGGGGTGGGCTCGTCCTCAATACCTCGGTCAATGTGCTTTCAAAGCACCTTATGAAGAAGTAAATTTAAAAGATTATGGTCCTTATGTTCATGGTCCAAGTGCTGTTAAAGCACCAATAGTAAAGACTGTTGTACCTAAGCCAAAGGAGAAAGCGTTACCCTGTATATGCTGTACTCATGATGCATCCTCATCAAGAAGGATTGCTCCTGCTAAAATCAACGTTCAAAGAGTTAAGCAGGAAAATATTAAGAAAAGATACAACAGGTTTAATTGTTGGTGTTGCGGCAAAATAGGTCACTTTGCGGTAGACTGTTGGTTCAATTTCACCTATTCCAAAAGACCACAAGTTAACAATGCAAGAAAGACCACTCGCAATGTTAATGTTCCTCGTGGTGCTCAACTAACAAGGGACCAAGGACCCAAAGTTGTTTGGGCTCCTAAGGCAAAATAATTTGTTTTTGCAGGTATGTCCAAAGGCCAACAATAATCCTATCTGGTATTTGGACAGTGGTTGTTCTCGGCATATGACCGGAACAAGAAGCCTTTTGCAAAATTACATTCCAATTGAAAACGGTCCAAAAGTTATATTTGGCGGATCTGACAGAGGGATAACAAAAGGCTATGGTATGATTTCTAACGGTAATGTATCCTTTTCAGATGTAGCTTATGTGGAAGGGTTAGAACATAATCTGATAAGCATAAGTCAACTTTGTGATAAAGGATATATAGTTGATTTTCGTAGAGATAAATATTTGATAAAATCGGCAGATAATCTAGAAACGATTTTATCAGGTACTCGTTGTAGAAATATGTTCTGTTTAAATTTTCTTTGTTTATCATCTTATACACCAGTGTGTCTCTTAGCAAAAAATAGTGCATCTCTTGCTGACCAATGACATAAGAGATTAGCACATATAAATTTCAAAACTATAAATAAATTATTTTCTCAAAACTTAGTACGTGATGCGCCAAATATTAAGTGCATTAAAGATAGACCTTGTCATGCTTGTGTAAAAAGCAAGCAAACAAGAGCTACCTTTAAGAGCATTTTAGGCAAAGATTCTACTAGGTGTTTATGCCTACTTCATATTGACTTATTTGGTCCTTTGCAAGTTAGAAGTTTAGGAGGTAAGTCTTACACATTAGTTATTGTAGATGATTACTCACGTTTTGCATGGGTATTCTTTCTAAAACACAAGTCAGATACGTTTGACATTTTCACCAAGTTTGACAAGCAAATCCAGAACGAATTTGAATGTTCGGTGGTCAAAATCAGAAGTGACCATGGAACAGAATTTGAATCTGGGCCCATGACAGATTTTTGTGAAAGTCTAGGTATCTTTCATGAGTTTTCCTCTCCTCGAACTCCACAACAAAATGGGGTAGCTGAGAGAAGAAATAGAACACTCATTGAGGCTTGCAGAACGATGTTGAGTGACACTTCTCTACCCGAATATCTTTGGGCTGAAGCAGTCAACACTGCATGCCATGTACAAAACAGAGCACTCATAAACAAAAACCATGAAAAGACTCCTTATGAACTACTAAAAGGGAAGAGACCAACCATCTCTTATTTTAGAATCTTTGGTTGCAAATGCTTTGTACTTAATAATGGAAAGCATTACAAAACCAAGTTTAGCGAAAAGAGTTTTGAAGGTATTTTTGTAGGCTATAGCAGCCATAGTAGAGCTTATAGAATATTTAATAAGAAAACCCTGGTTGTAGAAGAGTCTATTAATGTTGTATTTGATGAAACGAGCTTGTTATATAGCAGCTCTTCTAGTGCTTCTATGGAAGGTACAGGTTCAAAGACACAAGATATAAGCTTGGATGAGCCAGTCAAAGTTGATGCTCAAACCTTCGTCAAGATCTCTTCCCCAATCACAAATGAAGAAGAAGATCATTTTGATGAAGAACCAGTACAAGTGGAGGAAGACATTCAAGTAGCAGATGATGCTCCTAATGTTCAAACTGATGCAAGGAACCTTGAGTTCAGACACATGAGAGATCATCCTATTGATCAAATCATAGGAGATCCTCAAGTCAGAATTAGAACAAGAAGAGGTACTACTAACGAAAATATGCATTTAAGTTTTCTTTCACAGGTTGAACCGAAGAAGTTTCAAGAAGCAAATGAAGACCCCCACTGGATAATTGCAATGGAAGAAGAGTTAAATCAATTCAAGCGTTGCAAGGTGTGGACGCTAGTTCCAAAACCCAAGGATAAAAATATTATTGGAACAAAGTGGGTTTACAGGAACAAGTTGGATGAGGATGGAACAATTATAAAGAACAAAGCCAGACTTGTAGCAAAAGGTTATAGACAGGAAGAAGGGATCGACTTCGATCAAACTTATGCTCCGGTAGCAAGACTTGAAGCAATCAGAATGTTCTTAGCCTATGCTGCATTCAAAGGTTTCACCGTATACCAAATGGACGTTAAGTCAGCTTTTCTGAATGGTAACATAAAAGAAGAAGTATACGTTGAACAATCTCTAGGTTTTGTAGATTCTGAACATCCTAATTATGTTTACTTACTACAAAAAGCTTTGTATGGGTTAAAACAAGCTCCTCGAGCTTGGTATGAGACGCTATCTAATTTTCTTCTTGAGAACAAGTTCACAAGAGGAAAGATAGATAAAACATTATTTCTTAGGGAAGTAAAAGGCAAGATTTTGCTAGTGCAAATCTATGTCGATGACATCATTTTTGGCTCTACGGACGACAATCTTTGCAAAAAGTTTTCAAAACTTATGCAAGAAAAGTTTGAAATGAGCAGTATGGGAGAGCTAAAATATTTCTTAGGACTTCAAGTGAAACAATCTGAAGATGAAATTTTTATCTCACAGACAAAATTCACCAAGGTGTTGATTAAGAAATTTGGATTGGAGAGTGCAACCTCTATGAGGACTCCAATGAGCTCAGCTATGTCTCTGGACAAGGATGAGAAAGGGAAACCTTTTGATGAAACCAAGTACAGAAGCATAATTGGCTCTCTGCTCTACCTTACTGCTAGTAGGTCTGACATAATATTTTCTACATGTGTTTGTGCCAGATTTCAAGTTAACTCTAAGGAATCTCACTATACCGCTGCAAAGCGAATTTTGAGATATCTTAAAGGTACACCAAATCTTGGCTTATGGTACCCAAGAAGTAATGATAGCGAGCTAATTGGTTATTCAGATGCAGATTTTGCAGGTAGTAGAGACGACAGGAAAAGCACTTCCGGAACATGTCAATTTCTCGGAAGAAGGCTTATCTCCTGGAGCAGCAAGAAGCAAAATTGTGTTGCAATCTCAACAGCCGAATCAGAATATATTTCTGCAGGCAGTTGTTGCGCACAACTTATTTGGATAAGAAATCAGCTTCAAGATTATAATTTGAAGTTAAAGAATATTCCAATGTTTTGTGACTCCTCCAGTGCAATTGTTATAGCAAATAATCCTGTCTCACACAGTCGGACAAAGCATATCGAGTTAAGATATCATTTCATTCGAGAACATGTGGAGAATGGGGATATCAACTTAAGCTATGTCCCTACGGATAAGAAAATTGCAGATATATTCACGAAGCCACTGGATGAGACTAAGTTCTCTTTCTTCAAGACAGAACTTGGAATGCTCAACATGGAATAATGGTCAAGCAAAGGAGAAGAGAAGAAGATAAGTGAATTTTCTTAAAAATTTTATCTTATTTTATGTTCTAAAATGAAGTACAGGTTTATCATTTACAAAGAAGAAAAATCAAAGAAGAAAAATACAAGTCATCATTAAACTTCTCGAGAAATGTAGTTAATATCTCGAGAAATGACTTGCTTTTTATGAATATGGCTAGAGCTAAAACTTTTCGAAAAACTGAAGACACTTTTCGAAAAATAAGTTTATACTTCTCGAGAAATGTGTCATCCCTCGAGAAATGCTCTTTCGGAAGAAGATCGGCAGAGTTCTGAGACTTCTCGAGAACTTTAACAACCTCTCGAGAAATGTCTTATACTTTTCGAAAACTTTAATTTCAATATTCGAGAATATGAAGAGCCAGGTACGCGTGTATTTCATTTTCTTTAAATTAATTAAAACCAAATTAATTGTCACATCAAACCAAACTATATATAGAGTCTCGAAATGAATTAAAAGTTCACGCGAGGTTCTTCAATCTCCTCTCGATAAACGCCGACGTTTCATCTTCTTGTTTCGCAAAATCGTCGTTCCAGTTCGCATTCAGACGAATTTTCTCTCGTTCCAGCCCACATTTCAAGTTCTCCTCTCGATCAATGGCTCCTTCAGGAAAACCTAAGATCGGTGTCGGCAGTGAACTTGTGCGAGAAGGTCTTCAATCGATTTCAGATGAGTTTCAAAACCTATTTTATCTTTTAGACGCAGCTGGTATGTCCTTCTTACTAGAATATCAATGTCGAATTCTGTTTAGAGAAGTAGAGGATTTGTTTATCAATATAAAAGTACACAAAAACGAAAATAGGATGAAATCAATGGTTGGAAATTTCAAAATCAAGTTGAATCCAAAATCTATTTCCAAGTATTTGAAAGTTCCTTTGATAGAAATTGAGGATACTCTAAGTAATGAGGATTGGGCTCTTGCCCTAATCTTTTGTGGATTAGATAAAGGAACATCAACTATTCGTAGACAAAAGATGAATGATGTTGGAAAATTGCTAGTGGACATAATTTCAAAAGTCTTACTATGTCATACTGGCAGCCTAGGTCATGTCTCTTCAGATGTTTTCAGCCTGATAGCAATAGTGATTTGTGGAAAAAGATTCAGTTGGGCAGATTTTCTATTTAATAAGATTAAAGAAAGCATTACAAGTCCAAATTTTGCAAGGATTCTGTCACTTTATCTAAATCAGCTTGATCCAGTTGTGTTTGACATGTCCAGAGGAGCTATTATACATCATTTGAAGAAGGTAGATGTTGTCACAATGAAGAGGTGGAACATCAGGATTACTAAGCCAACTGCAGATGCAGGTCTCCAGGGGGAACCCATTTCTTCTCCTCCTCCAGAAGTACCATCAATCCCAGCTCCACCTCCAGCTCAGCAACACAGTTCAGTTCCAGATCCATCTCCATCTCCAGCTCCACAAGACACCATTCCCTCAGCAGAGCCAAGTCTCCCTCCTCCAACAAACACAGTTCTTTCTCCATCAGCTCAGGATCCATCAGAACAAGTTCCTTCCAAAACTCCATCCATCCCAGATACTCAAGTGTTGTCAGATACTCTTATGGGAGACACTTCTTTGTTACAAGAACAAGTTGATCATTTCTCACCTCCTCCAGCTATTGATGAAGACAGAATTGATTCCACCACAGCAGATGTGGTAAGTGAAATTCTAAAGGGTGCTGATGATGTGCTTAGCACTAGTGACCACATGGCTGGGTCAGGTGCTGACTATGATTTTAATCTAGAAGTAGATGATGCTTCAGTGCATGGTTCATCTCCTCCCCCAGTACATATTGAGGGGGAGCAAGAGCCTTGTTTAGAAACAAACAAGGATGATCAGGAAAAATCTGTTGATGAAGAAAATGAGAGAATCAACATATCTCCTGTCAAGCTCCAAAGTTCAGTTATTCTTGAAGATATCCCAGAAGAAGTTCTACCAGCTCCTATTCCTCCTTCTCTTTATGATGAAAGTACAATTCTTGGTAAAGTTGAATTAATGCTTCAAAGACAGAGTGCCAAAATAGATTACTCCTTCAAAAGGTTCATGCAAGACTATCTGATATTGAAAAGGAAATGGCCAAGAAGTTGAAAGAGTTCAAAACCAGTTCAGATCATATGAAAGAAGTTGTTATTCAGGGAGGAAAGGCCATTGATCACACCATAAAAAGTGTAGCCACAGTTCTTGCAGAAGTGGTTCAAGTCAGAAAAACCCAAGAGTGCATGGTTTCAAAGGAAGAGGAAAATGCCTTTAAGATCATTGATGAGGTTGGACAGTTTAAGGATTCTATTCTCCAATCCCTATCTGTAGAAGTCAGAAAGGGGGAGGACAGTATAACTGAGAAGATGACTGGGTTACTGGATCAAACTCTTTTTTATTTTCATAGACATTTGATTAATAAGTTTGAGCAGTTGTCCCAAGGTGTCCAAAAGCAGGTCAATGAGTTAAAAGATTTCACCTCTAATACTGCTGTTTGGCTCCACCATGAAATCTTTCCTGATTTGGGTATTGACCCTGCTCAACCTCCTCCTCATTTTGATCAAGTTCAATCTGATGCTCCTTCAATTCCTCAATTTTCTCCAAGGCCAGCAGAGCAGTTTGATGCTAATCCTTCAGTAGAGACTCACTCCTCCATGCATTATTCTAGGAAAAGGAAATATGGTGATGGACCTTCTGCAAGCAGATCTGTTCCTGGCTCCAGCTCAGCAGGTTCTGGCAAAGCAGTGTTAGATGAAGCAAAGGTTTATCCAGAAATTTGGAGTCCAGTTTCAAAGATTATCATTCTTTACTCTCTCAAGCTTGTAGAAGAAGGAAATGTGAAACCTTCTGATCTGTGCAGCACTTCTGAATGGAAAAAGCATGAGACAAGCCAAATCAAGAGAAGAATCCATTTCCTTCTTCTACAAGTTTTTGTTTGGATCTTTAAAACTTTATTTCTATATACCTGTGTGAACATTAATTCATTAGACAATCTTAAATCTATATATAGTTTTTTATTTTGATGTGACAATCATGTTCTTATATTTAGATATTGTTTTTAATGTTCTTTCAAGTATATTTTTGATACAATTCATCTTGGTAAGTAGGGTTCTGACTTCTACAAATAGGGGGAGATTGTTGGGTTTTGTATCCACAATAACCTTGATTTGTAGAAAGTCAACTTTGAACCAAGATTGAATTGTTTGTGTATTTGATATATTTTTCTAGTAATGTTCTTGCAGGTTCACATTTCTAAGTGTAGACCAATGTCAGGTCACAATGGGTCAATAAGCACAGTCTCATGCAATGTAATTCTTCATTGTGTGGGGTATGGGGTTGACTCATGTGTGATCTCTCAATTGGGATACACTTTATGATCAAGACATTAAAGATTCAAAGCTTGGTGTGCAGCATTGGTCTAGAGAAAAAGGAAGAAATTTTTCCTAAGTAAAATTTTCGAGATGTATAGGTACTTTTCGAGAAGTTCTTCTATGCTCTCGAGAAGTCCTTGTTATTTTTCGAGAAGGGTTGTCTCAAAGGTCTTTTTCGAGAAAGTTAAAGTTTTCGAGTAGCTGTTATGATCTCTCGAGAAATCAATGATATCTCGGAAAGTCCCCTTAGTTTTCGAGAAATCTTCTTTTTCAGTTGTTTTCGAGAAGTCTGTCTCAGTGGTAGCTTTCGAGAAATCATTACTCTCTCGAGAAGTATTTTTGTTTTCGAGAAGTCATCGTTTCTTTCGAAAAGCTTTCTCTCTGTTTTTCTCGAAATTGTTTAGGAGTTTACGAGAAGTTTCGTGTCCTCTCGAGAAGTCTTTCGTCTCCCGAGAGGCCCTGTAATAATCTTTCTATATTCTCTTCTAAAGCTGTGTTTCGAGAACTAGTCGGTTTCTCTCGAGAAGTATTGGATCTCTCGAGAAGTCTGGTTCTAGGCTTTTCTCGTAAACCTTGTTTTTCCTTTTTGACGACAAGTCTTTTCCGTCAATTTGACGTGACGTCCTTCCTCGTTTTAAGGTTAATCGTTAGATCTTCATCTATATAAGAATTACTCCTATGGAAGGACAAATAATTATTAGAAGATCAGAGTTCGTAATTTCCAAAAACCTAATCTGATTCAAGATCGTCGTCTAGTGCCGTGCATCGCCATCGTTGGAGTTCGATCGTGAGTTATCTGATTTCGTCTCCAAGTGGAAGAAAAAGGTCGATCGATCATCGCCTCACTCGTCCTGTTTTCATTGGATCGATCAAGACCTTAGAAGATCTGATTTGTGCCGATTCGATTCTTCTTCTTCAACATCAAGCCGAATCCATTTCTGTCGCAAGAAGGAAGAAGATCATCATCAAATTATTCAGATCTGATCGTGATTTGTTAAGTATTGTTTCAATCTAAATTTACATTTGATTGTAGGAGAGATTGTTCTCCGAGTTGTAGGAGAGGTATTCTCCAAGTTGTAAGAGAAAGTTATCTCTGAGTTTGTAGGAGTTTGATCTCCGAGTCGTAAGAGTTTTGACTCTGAGGATTGTAGGATCGTTCTTGATCCGAGATTTAGTGAAGTAGTCAAGTCTAGCTGTGGTGCTAGATTGGCGAGGCCGGCAAGTGGAGTACCCAAGAACGGGGAACCACTATAAATTTCTTGTGTCGTCTGTGATTGTGATTTGCATTCTGTGCGTTCTTTATTTTCAAGATTTTCAATTCCGCAAAAGACGCAATTATCACATATTCACCCCCCTCTAGGTGATTTTGGTTGGCAACTAGATATTACAATCACAATGCCAGAGCAGCAGAAGTTTTTGGCCAAAATGTTAGGGTTCAATTATATTTTACAGTATAAACCGGGAAAAGATAACCACGCTGCGGACGCACTCTCTCGTTTACCCGAGGCAAAATTGATGGAAATTTATATAGTTTTCAAAATATTTCCTTTAGCTGTTCAACTTTATTCGAAAATCTAGAGGTCTTATATTTAAATGATGAAAAAGCAATAGACACTTTGGAGAAATTAAAAACATGCCCGCCCAAGCTTCCAGATTGGACATTGCTTGGCAAACGCTTATTCTTTAAACAGAAGTTATATATCCCAAATTGCGCTATTCGCTCCATTTTAATCAGTGAAGCACACGATACACGTATCAGCGGACATTCCGGTATTACGGCAACAGTAAAAAGAATACAAAATTACTTTTACTGGCCAGAAATGCAACGGGATGTCCACCAATACATACGCAATTGCGACCTTTGTCAGAAAAATAAAAGTAGTAATTCTTTACCCTATGGGACACTACAACCATTACCCATTCCAACCCAAATCTGGGCTGATATTACTATAGATTTTATTACTCATTTACCATCTTCCAAGTCGTATACGACAATTTTAGTAATGGTTGATCGTCTATCTAAAGGAGCACATTTTGCACCTTTAACGTCCCACTACACAGGTCCACTAGTCGCGCAAGTTTTTTGGGACTACTGCGGGAAAATACATGGATTTCCAGAGACAATTGTCTCGGATCGCGACTCTATTTTTTTTAGCAATTTTTGGTTATCGTTTTTTAAATCTAACGGCACAAAACTTCGGTTTAATTCGGCTTACCATCCACAAACAGACGGTCAAACCGAACGAGTAAACCGATGTATTAACCAATATTTACGGATATTTTCATTTCAACACCCTAAAAATTGGGCTCAGCTACTCAGCTGGGCCGAGTATCACTATAACACAGCCTATCACTCGTCAGCCGGCATGTCACCGTTTGAAGCAATGTTCGGCCGACGACCACCCTGCTTCATGCCTTATTTCGCAGGGGAACAAGCAGCTGAGTTTTCCTTACCAGAGGTGCCGTCCAGAGCAGTACTACTACTAAGATTACAACACCAACTACAACAGGCACAACAAAAAATGAAGAAAATGACAGACAAAAATAGAAAAGAAATAGAGTTCAAGCCAGGAGACATGGTCCTCCTCAAAATCCACCCGTACAAGCAAACCTCCCTGCATAATAAAACATGCAAGAGATTAAACCTCAAATATTACGGACCTTTTCAAATTTTAACAAAAATCGGAAATGTTGCGTATAAACTTGATCTACCACCCTACAGTAAAATACATCCTGTCTTCCATGTATCCCTTCTTAAACCTTATTTTTCTAACACAGCAATCACAATACACAACCTCCCAGATTCACCCCAGACAACACCCACACAAACATCAGCACGGGAAATATTAAAGACCCGCTTCATTGAACAAGATGGACAGACAGTTAAACAGGCCCTGGTACGATGGGAAGGATTATTACCTGAAGAATCTACCTGGGAAAATGTCGACAACCTGAACAAAGAAACACAAAACCTCGTCGAGAGCTACTGCGACTGTCAAACATCATCAGAGACAGCAGTGCCCCCTGCTCACATACCAGCAACAGAAAGGGATGAACTCGTCAACTCTCAAAATATTGTCATCCCCGTGATTCCAACAACATCATTGACTAACTCACATAACATTTTACCGCAGGTACACAAGGAAGCCCCCTCACAAACGCTCAGACAGCCAGCACTCAACAGGGAAGTACTCGTTAACCCTCTCCCTGATGTCATCCCAGCTACTGCTATACCCACCGTAGTTAACGATCATGGTGCTTTACCATCTCAGGAACACAAGGACATCCCACAAACGCTCCGCTCACCAACAACAATCAGGGAAATACCCGTCACCCGTCCTCCACATGTCATCCCAGACATTACACAAGCAAATGAGTTGACTAATCCATGTGATTTCCCTTTTCAGGCAAACGACTGGAGCTCAACACAGCCAGATCCGGAATCGGCCTCGCCCTCTTCGACAAACGTGCATAAACGTCCACACAACACTACCGAGGATGACCCTCTCGTCAACGATCAGCTACTACAAACACCACCAAGCAAGCATTCATACATGGATATGGAATCTAGAAGCTCTGCTAAAATACCTGGGAACAGCACGACGAGCCCACCAGAAAAGCAACATCCGGCGACATCCCAGACTACACCCCTTCCTCGTCGCTCTTTGCGGTCGGCCTCCTCCCTCCAGCGCAGCTTACGCCACCTCCCCCAAACCCCACGACGGCGCAGAACTCGCCAGAAACAGCGCCCTCAACAGATCTAGGGTTTTTTTAAGGTTCCCTTCACCCATCGCATCCGCTTAAATAGCTACAGCTTCGGTCACAGCGGGCACGGGCAACGTATACGGGCAGGGCAGGGATGTAGCGTTATTCAAACGCTGCATTTATTAATAGCATTTATTAAATAATAAAGGGACACGTATTTCTTAATATGGGGAGATGAGCTGGCAACATGTGCCTCCCTCTCTCCAACGGTCATATCAGGCATTATAAAAGAGACAATACTACACATACCTAAAGTTTACCTAAAAACCACAAAAAATGGGCCCCACAGGTCACAAAAACACCCGATTCTTCTAGGGTTAGGGTGAAAATCACAAAAAGTGGGGCCCACTCGGCACAAAAACACCCGACTTTAGGGTTTGGCGCAAAAAAAAACCCTAAAATCGGGTGTTTTTGTGACCTGTGGGGCCCATTTTTTGCAACTTTTAGGTAGACTTTAGGTATAAAAGTGAACCCCTGTAGTTGTAATCAGTATTGAATATGTTTAATAAAGTTTTTAGCTCTTTTCTCTCTCCTTCCAAAACTCTGTCTCTCTCCTTCCGACCTGTAGGGTCGTTCGTCTCTCTCCTTTTGGCCTTCTTGGTCATTCTTCCCTGATGAAGTTGCAGTTCACGTAACAGAATCTCTCATCCCTAAATGAGGTAATCAAAAACTTCAGCCCTATCACTTCTGTGAATCTCCCGGACGGTTTGGTTGTTTGAAAATTATCCAGCAAAATGATTTCAAAATCAAAATTAGAAAAACTATGAGAAGGACCTATTTTTCTGTTATCACTTGGAGGGAAGTGACCCTTTAGGTACTTTAATCGTGTTTTCTTGCTCAACGTTAGATCAAATGTTTATTCATTAGCGAACGATTCTCTCCTTGGTATTAGTAAGTACAATCGTGTTTTCCTGCTAATTGTGTTTTTGTCGGCTCTATTTTTTCTGCAAAAAGAAGGATGCAAAATAGATAAAAGGATTGAGTTGCATCCTACACTAAGTGCAAATTTAACAGAGGTATTTCCAAATCAACAAATATCCAAAATGTGAGGTAGTAGATTTGAGTGGCTTCTAAGGTATAAATTATTTTTTAGATTTTTGAAATTTAACATTTTATTTAATAAAAAGTTCGATTCAATCTGATATCTAAATTTTATTTATTGAATGCCGCTCGTTTCACTTGACAGAAAATGATAACGATAAAAAGGATCCTTTCAAATTTTTGAATTCAAGATTTTTTTTGAAAATTACATCTTTCACTTGTCTTGAATTACATCCTTTTTGTAAAGTACACCTTTCACATGTCTTGAATTACATCTTTTTTGTAAAATTTGTTAATATAATATGTTCTATATGTTTATTAGTTGATTGCTTATAAAAAAAAAATTAATTTAATTTTTTTATTTTTTACATTGATCTGCATATAACAATTTTGTCTGCATAACCATTTTCGAATTGATATGATTTGTATATAATAATGATTTGTACATAGCCAAACTTGATTTGCTTATAACAATGCCCTAAAATTTATACTCTGATTGAAAGCACTGTTGTTGAATGCAATGCACATGAAAAACATCTAAGACAAATGAAACACTAACATTATCGGACGGATAATATGCACATGACATTCTATGCATGTTCTATGCAAGTTAAGGTAGTGCTAATGTTTTAAAAAGGTAGTGTTAATGTTAGTGTGTGTATAATCTTCATTAATGATTAGAATATAGTTATAAAATTAAAATACTTAACACAAAATCAGCTCAACAATCAAGCTTGAGATTGGCTCAAAACTCGAGTTTTTTTTGTTATAAAAGAAACTCAAAACTCAAGTTGGGGCTGGCTAATACCAGCATGCTCTAATTATATCAGCATTCTCTCCCAAATATCTACCTTCTTGAGCATCTCTGAGATTTAAAAAAAAAACAAGTAGGAGAGAATGCCAACTGCCTTTATCTCTAGTCTTTTTATTCTTTTACAAGTGTAAATATAATCCACAGAAAAAGCGACATCTGTTTTCAACCCGACTTCTATATAACTATACAAACATACAAAGAAATTTATTAGGAGTTTGAATCTGTGAATCTTTGCAAGCTTCTTTGCACTTTAAACCAAAGTCGCTGTCAAGAAAGCTTTAACAAAAATGACCATAATAGAGTGAAATCGAACAGTTGGAATTATACATATAGCACCAGTAAAAAAAATGTAGGGGCTGTGTCGAATATGCAAGCAGCCCAGATGAATCGGTCCTGCGGTTTCTTGGTTTCAGTTCTCTTTCCATATTTCAAGCCAGTTTCCTGATGAAGCAAGAATGTGAGTTATTATAGGAGAGAATTGTATAGTTAAGAAGAGATGGATAAACCTGGGGATCAGGAATGGGCTTTCTTTTCTCAATATTATGATTAGGGCCTGAAGCCGCGGCTAAAGCTGCTCTCTCCTGAATCACAAACATGATCAAGAAATGAGTGCATCTAAATAAAGCAAGAGAACTAAACCACCAGATTTTATAGGGAATCATATTATTATGGAAGGCAAGGCATGAAACAAAGATGCATAGACTTTGAAATTGAAGGTTTCAGCACAAAATTAGAATGATAGACGCACAGACGGAGAAGATATATGAACGGAATATGCAAGATGGTTGACTATCCCGTATCCCGCGTCTCGTGCAGAATTACCCGCACCGACTCAGCTTCAACACTTATGTTCACATTGAAACCCCGTTCCACTCCTGGAAGTTCCAACATGACGACGATGTCGTTCCTACAATAGTAGCGCACGTTCGAGTAGCAATCAGCCCCCACTTCACTCCCAGAACTGCGCCTTTGGCGTGATACATGCACACCACTCGTGGATCGACAACCCCTACGGTAGGTTAACGCACCTTCAAACCATCGGTCGTCTGGTAATGCTTCCCCAACTTTGTTCCGGTCAATCGCATGTGTGGCACACCTTCCGACCACCCTACCTCTATCCAACAGCTTTTCGCTACCTATCTTTCAACTCATTGCCCCCACCCAAAACCAGCATTTTACCCCTCCAAACAGCACCTCCACCAGGGCTCTCCCACCCGTCAAAGGCTTCATGGCCGATCACGAAGACGACATTTCTCTCACAGTCTCCACCCTTTCTGGCCGGATGGATTGCAGTGAGACTTCCTTGTTGACCAATAGATTGTTGTGTGAGAGATCCACTCCTTCGACGATTAACCAAACCCTCAACCGCCACTACCCGCAACCTCCGAACTGCTCACTGTCCACATGTAGCACTCCAGTGGCACTTCTGCGACGACCGCCGTCTCCAAACCATCATTGGCACGTATCCTCACCTTATAGACGCCTCTACATTCCTGTATTCGACGAAACCAATACCCTCCGGTGGATTGCTCGCGTTGGCAATTCTTCGAACTCCAGGGCACCCTAGAGCTTCAAAAGGTCCATCTTTCCACCGTATAAATGGAGGGCTCTGTTCTCCACTAGCTTCGATGGACCTACCAAACAACCCAACCTTTACACGGATGCTTTTCAAGTAGCTTATTCAACAATACGATAACCATCAAACTGCCAACACCTACGAGCGACTTGAGACGGTTAGCCAACCAAGTCGCTCGCCACCTACGTCGATGACTTCAACGATGTCTCTGCACATGTAATGGGCATCTAAGCAGAACACTACTTGAGTTACTTCTCCACAGGGCTCCAACCCCATATCAGGGCATGTTTACGCATTCTCAACCCTGGCGCTCTTCCACGTACTATTGAACGCTTGTTTTATTGAAAAAGAATTTGATGTCATCAAGCATTACGACACCTTGCTACCTTGCTACGAACCCAATAGCTGCCACACTGGAACTCCCACCACCATGCCTCGCCAAGCTGTCACACTCATCACAAGAAACTCTATCACCCCTCGTATTGTTGGCACCACCTTTACCACCACCAACCCAAACCGAACCCAACACCACTCCGATTATTACACAAAAGAGGGATGTAATGGCCAACCCAGGGCAAAGTCTACAACAAATAACCTTCTGCAAAGGATATAATGTGAGGCTATTTATGCTCAAAGCCACTTAGGAAACAACTCGACCCATAATATCAGAGGTATTGTCCGTTTTTGTTCAAACCAACCCATACTAAGTTGAACCACACGTTTTGTCCCCTTCAATAGGTGGCTTACGAGCACTTAGGTCACCCATCCCAAGACTGCCTTCGCCGAAGCACGCTTAAATGAATTTTTCAAACACAACTCCACCGACTGCTCCAAAAGGCGTCTCTGATATTTAGGTTCTGAATTATTACTTAAGCCCGTAACTTTTCCTTTCATTCTGATGTGAGATATTCATCTTTGTGGTCTTGGTTCCTAACATGAGATCTGCACTCAGAAGAGATTATCTCTACGATCTCGGCTCGTCACACGAGCTCTACAACCATAAGAGGCTAGTGCTATTACCTTACAACCATAATAGTGTTTAATACATTTAATAAAAGAATAATAAGTATAAATGTGATCCTCCTTGGACATGCATTCGTGTACTTGGGGTCGCTAGAGTCCATGGATCGACGAATGTAAAAGCGCCAAGATGTGTCGAGGGGCTTCTCCGTAACAATACCCTCCCTTGAGAAATTTGTCTTGTGCTAAAAGAAAAAGTCGGGAAATTGAATCATGAAGTCTTCGCGGACAAGGATAGTGGCGTCGATGGCAACTCGATACTTGCACTACACCAATATCTAAGGAATCGTAGTGTCACCACGTTGTGTGTCGAGAGCATCAAATATGCTCTCGGGCTCATATATACAATAGTGTTTAGTGTTAAACATGTGGGGTCATTGTTAGGAAAATTGCCCACAATATTCCTGATTTGAAGTCCTCAGGTTAAAGATGAACACACAATGTATTTGATGAAAGTTTTAGTTATCATGTGTACAGGTTTAACTTAGTGCAAGACTAGCATAAGTTTAGGCTTAATATCACTCAAACATAGTTTTGTTAATGTAATCTCTCATTGTGCAAAACATCATGTGGACATAAGTCCTAGGCTATGTTAGGCTTGACACTCATTTATCTCCATCATCTATTTTGGATCAGAAAATTGGTGGTGGAAGGCTAAAGGGATAATTCAGTAAAATTTAAATTCTGCCAAAGTCCAAATAACGTCTTGACAGGGTGTTGCCAAAGTCCAAATAACGTCGAGACTATATACAACTATAGTTAATAACATCGAGAAAATCACATATCGTCTTGACTTTACTTAGCTTTTTCCTTCAATCGTCTAGAAGAAGCTTGGCGTCTTGAAGAATTCAATATCGGCGAGAAAGGCTTATGCATAAGTGAAATAGCGTCAAGATCACTCTCAGCTTAAGTAAAATAGCGTCGAGAAGACTCTACGATATTTCAGTTTTATAAAGCTTGGTGTGTTGATGAAATCAAATAACGTCGAAAAGACTTTACGATATTTCTGCTTTATAAAGTTTGGTGTATTGAAGGTTGTGCTCAAACTGAAGGTTGGCTAGAAAGCTTTAAGCTCAAGAAAAATAGCGTCGAGACCGTTCTCAGCTAAAGTGAAATAGTGTCGAGAAGACTCTACGATATTTCAACCTTATAAAGCTTAGCATGTTGATGAAATCAAATAGCGTCTTGACTATTCAAATAGAGGCATGATAAGTCTATGTCGTCTTGAAGAGCTCAATAGCATTTTGATGCTTTCCATAGCGTCTTGAAGCTTTCCATAGCGTCTTGATGCTTTCCATAGTGTCTTGACAGTTCAGAAATTATGATTTCAAATCGATGTCGCTGATGATTGTGTCAATCAGATTTAACATTAAAGGAGGTAGATTTCTGTCATTAATGTTTGCGAAAGGGACCGTTGCTGCTCTCAGTCATATATAAAGGGAAGAGATGTGAACAGTAAACCCTAGTCCTAGCATATCACTCTATTCTATCAAAAGCCGACAGAAATCAAGAAGTCAAAGAACAAGAACTCTGAAGGAGCACTATTCAAAAACAGATTCATTCTTCTGCTCCAAGTTTGCTCAAGATCTTTTACTCACTTAATCTTACAAGAGCAAAGAAGTTCTTTGACCACAAGGCAGTTCAGATCAAGTTCTTTAAAGAAGATTTAAATCAAGATTTGTTGCTGATCCAGTGAAGGCTATTCTCACCAAAGCCTAAGAAGACTCAAGAACACTGCTAGATAGGTTGGAGCCAGGGTTGAGAATAACTCAGATCAACTGATTTATAGTGGTTCCCCAGTATGGTCGATCACTCTCAGCTTGGCGTGTTGTATGATCTTGAGGAAGGGGATCTGAGGTATGGAATCAGATTGTATTCCTGAGGTAGGAGTCTTGGACTCTGAGTTGTAAGATCAGTTGATCTGAGTTATTGGTGGAGTTTGTCTAATCTAGCACACTGCTAGATAGGTGGAGGGGGAAAGTGAAGTACCCATATTGGGAACCACTATAAATCTATGTGTCCTTGTGCTGTGTGATTGCTTGTGTTTGTGATTTATTTTTATACCTGCTGCTGAAAAGAAAAAGTAGCAAACACATATTCACCCCTAGGTGTATTTAGACTATCCCTATACTTTCAATTAGTATCAGAGATAGGTTGTTCTTTTAAGAGCTTAACAACTTGAACAAGATCCACCCAAGGGAAGTTTAATCTATCCACCATGTTTTCAGGAGAAAATTACAAGGAGCTAAGTTCTATGAAGTTACCTATCTGCAGAAAGGAGAACTTTGTTATATGGAAGGAAAGAGTCAGACTTTTCATGGAAGCATCAGATCCAAGAATTTTCATAACAGTTGAAGAAGGACACCTTTTGTCCCTATGAAAACTTCCACAATTGATCCAAATCTTCAGGTACCAAAGAAGTATGCTGACATGACCAAGGATGAGATCACCTTGTTCACCATGGACAAGAGAGTCAAGAACATCTTGGTAAGTGTTATAGATGATTCTACCTTTCAGAATCTAATCTGCTGCAGGACTACAAAAGAGATGTGAGATTCTCTTATAGTTTATATGGAAGGTACTGAGGAAGTTAGAGATGATAGGAAATCTCTTCTAAATCAGGAATATGAGGCCTCAGGCAAGAGAAGGACTCAAAATCTGAATGTTATGATAAGTTCTTCAAAATAGCTAATGGACTCAACCTATGGAAGAGAGTTCACTAATTATGATCTCAATGATAAATTCCTAAGATCCCTCAACAAGGAATGAGACATAAAAATTTGTGCTATAAGGGAAATGGGGAACCTGACAAACATGCAGCCCCAGAATCTGTTTGGGAAGCTGCTGTCCCAATGGCTACAACTGAACATTAGGAAGGTTGAAGAAGAAAACAGCAGATCACACTCCAAAGAGAAATCAATGGCTTTCAAGGCAAAAAGCTCAAGGAGCAAGGAGGACTCTCTAGTTCTGCAAGAGAGAAATGTTGGACATGATGGATCTGAGGCCAGCACCACAGGTTCTGAGCTGACTGATGGAGAATTATCTCTATTTTCCAAGCACTTTAAGCAATTGCTGTCAAGAAGGAGACAAAGGAAGAACAAGCCCTTCTCCTCAAATTCAAGGAATTTAGGAAGGCTTATAGAGTAGGATTCAATTTCACGAAAGGTAACATCCGTCGTGACAAATATTCGCTTAGTCGGGGGATGATAACACTTAGATCCCTTCTGGGTAGGCGAATATCCAAGGAATACACAGCGAAGAGCACAAGGGTCAAGCTTAGACCGACCCGGAGAATGAATATGAGCAAAGCAAACACAACCAAAAGTTTTCGGTTGGAGAGAAGTCGGTTTAACCCCTAAGGTGAGAAGGGGGGTTTGGTAGGTCAAAACCTGAGACGGCAAGCGGTTGATAAGGTATGCAGCTGTGAGAACAGCATCACCCCAATAGAATTTAGGGAGGTTTATAGAGAAAAGTAAGCACCGGGCAACCTCCAAGAGGTGATGGTTTTTTTTGCTCAGCGACCCCATTTTGAGAAGGAGAGTGAACACATGATGTTTGGTGGAGAATGTCATGATCGGCAAGGTAGTGAACAAAAGGAGAGTTGACATACTCCCTGCCATTATCACTACGAAGAATCTTGATAGTAGCAGAGAATTGAGTAGAGACCACCATTTTGTGAAAGTTTTGAAAAATTGAAAAACTTCATTTTTACTTTTCATCAAATAAACTCACGTCGTGCGAGAGAAGCAATCAATAAAAGTAATAAATCAATGACATCCAGAAATTGAAGCAACCGGGCAGGGCCCCCAAACATCAGTATGAACGATATGAAATGGGGTAGTACTTGGTAAAGAAACATGATGAACAAGATTACAGTGATGTTTCGCAACAACACATACATCACAAACAAAGTTTTTAAAACACGCAGAAGGAAAACAGGAAATAAATGTTGCATTGTAGCAATAGAGGGATGACCAAGACGACGATGCCAGGTGAGCAGGTCCGAAGTCTGCGACGCATGGAGAGCTTGCGGAGGACACCTAGTGGAGGAGTCAAACACATACAGACCATCCTGCATGCTACCAGAGCCAATCACATGCACCGTCTTCAGATCCTGAAAAACATAATGAGAAGGAAAGAATGTAATTGAGCATTGATGAGAATTAGTCAAGTGACTAACAGAAAGCAAACTGCTGGAGAAATTTGGAACATGAAGCACAAAAGATAAAGTGAGAGAAGAACAAGAGATGAATCCTTTTCCAACAATGTAGGAGAAAGAGTCATCAACAATGCTCACTTTATCTCGTCCAGAAAGAGGAGAATATGACACAAAACCTGAAGCTGATCCAGTCATGTGATCAGTGGCGCCGGAATCGATAATCCAATGAGTAGAAGGATGAGCAGTAGCAGAATGAGCACCTGGAGTACCAGTGTGGGCAAGAACAGTGGAGGAAGTGGCAGGCTCTGTAGTAAGACCAAGCATCAAGCGTCGAAGGGTCAGCATCTCTTCAGCAGAGAAGGAGGATGACTGAGTAGGAGTAGGACAAAGAACTCCAGAAAAACCGCTCTCAGGAACCTCGGTCAGATGAGCAGAATGATTGGTCCTCCCTGGATTTCTACCGCGGCCACCACGCGATGACAAGCCTCCCCTGGGAGGAGGAAATCCATGTAGACTGAAGCAAGTATCACGGGTATGACGAGGTTTGCCACAATAATCGCAAGTGAGATGGTCTCGATCTGTAGGTTTAGGTTTGAAATCACGAGAACCACGACCGCCAGAAAAAGGCTGATGAGCAACCAACGCTGATCCCTCGGTAATAGCGGTGGCGTTCCAGGATTGTCGACGATCAAACTCCTGCTGAACAATGTTGTAAACCTCTGGAAGCGAAGGAATAGGAACACGTCCAAGGATCTGGACAGTAATCTGATCAAAATCTCGGTGTAACCCATGCAAAAATTTGAATACCCGATTACGTTCCACGTGAGCCCGCAGTGAGAGTTCATCCATATTTCAGACCATGACGAGAGAATCAAAGTGGTCGTACTCCTGATAGAGTTGAGTAAACTCAAAATAATAAGCCTAAGGGGGGCGATCGCCTTGGCAAAGAAGAAAGATCTTGTGATGCAGTTGGTAGATCTGGGCTGCATTCCCCTTCCTGGAATAGGTAGTCTCAGCGCGTTTCCAAATATCAGCAGCAGTGTCTAAAAAAGGTAGTTGCGGGCAATGGATTCCTCCATGGAATTTATGAGCAAAGACATAACAAGGGAGTTTTCCGACTCTCATTGAGACCAAGTTGTAGAGTCCTTGGCCGGAGCATTGGTGGCGCCGCTGATATAGCCAAAGAGACGACGACTCTTTCAGGCTAAAGTGATGGAGCGAGACCATAATAGATAATTAGTATCGTCCAGTCGGATTGTAGTAATCAGAGAGAATTTGTGATCCAAGCCAGCCCGGGTAGATCCAGCAGGGGTCATGGAGGCACCTGAATCCGTCACTTCCGACATAAGAGAGGAACGCCTCCAAAAATATGATGGAGGGGAACGGAGAACACTTCTTCAAAGAGCGGAGTGGAAAGAGAGCTTCATTTGAGAGCTGGAATCATTTTTCCTCGTAGGCCAAAAACACTAGATCTGAGTTTGGGGAGCATCCAACCGTTGGAATCTCTCAAGAAATCAGTAGAGCGATAAGCAAGTGAAAGTGAAACTTTTTCCAAAGTTTCAGGCAATCGGACCGGCGGAGCTCCGACGAGGGAGGCATCCCGTCGGCTAGCGCCGACTGGCCGACGCAGAGAACACGCGGGCCCGCTGGCTTATGCCGACAGAGAAGAGAGGGAAGGAGGGCGGCGGCGAGCGGCGGCAAGAGGGAACGAGCGGAAGGCTCGGCTAGGTTACGGGAGCGGAACCCTCCGATACCATGTTAATAAAACGATAATAATAATGTATTAAGTGAAAGGGGACTCTTATATAAGAGGTTTTACAATAATAAGGCTAACAAGATCTTCCAGTTGCGGAGTTTGCCTACAATAGCTCAGTCAATAGGTCCACCGGGTTTAGTCCATTCCATGTAGTATCAGGATACGACCCTAGGAAACCTATTGACCTCGTCCCGAGTCCTTTGGAGTCGCGCCCTAGTGAGTCAGTTGAGTCATTTGCACAACATTTGCATGACTTGCATGAGTCGGTTCGCCGACGGATAATAACGAGCAATGAAAATTATAAAACTCATGCAGATAAGCTTAGGCGAGAGCAAATATTTAATGAAGGCGAGAAAGTAATGGTGCGAATCCGTCCCGAGAGGCTCCCTTCGGGGCCTGCCAAAAATTTAAGCGCCAGGCGAATGGGTCCATACTCTACTCTTAGTCGTATTGGGACAAACGCCTACCAGCTCGATACCCGGCTAGTATGGGAATTCACATGGTGTTTAATGTCGAGGATCTGACTCCATACTACGAGCCTCACAAGTATGTGGAGCCGAGTAGTGGAGATGCCCAACCACCCCCGACCCCGCTGTCGTTGCCCTAATACCCTCATACCCCACCTACGTCTGATAGTCACTGCAGTGACTACAGTCCACCCATTGCTGACACCCACCCACCTGAGGACTCGTCTTCTCTGGTTTCACCACCGGCACCACCGATCGTACCGGGATCCACCTTTCGAGAGGCGAGAGATGAGAGCATCACAGAGGTCAGATCCCACCAGTTTGTTCCCACCACGGACGGGTCGCGATGTCGCTACTTGGTACATTGGCAGGGCCGCCCCGACGCTGACGATTCTTGGATACTACCGACAGAGCTTGATCGACTCGCCCACGGACTTCGACTTCAGTATGATCGTCTCCATTCATCAGAGATGGATACTTTTCAGTCGGGGGGAGTTGATGGGGAGCCATCAGTTCGTGCACCTGGAGAGGTTCACCGCAAGACGGGGCCCACGTTCATTTATTCGCGCAGGAAGGCTTGATCGGATCCGACTCTGCGGTTGCGTCCGGCACGTCGTTGCGAGTCAAAAACATATATTAGTTTATTTTTTTGAATTTATTTTCATGTATTTAGTGGCCGACCCCACCGGCCAATCATAGTCGTTGATGGGGATGCCCTAGTTCTGTTTTCTCTTATAAATAGGTGTTGTATGGGGCTGAATTCAGGATTGCAGAATTTGGAGGAAACCTAATCCCGGATTCCAGCAATCAACCCGCGGTGCCGACGTCGTGGAACCCTAGGTGACGACTCCTAGGTGATCGTTCTTCTCCCCAAGGTACCCCCTATCCATCCCCCTCTTCTTCCCCTCCTCCCTGCCACCGCCGGCCACCCAAAGCCTCTCCTCCCTGCCGCCAGCCCACAGCAGCCCCATCTCCAAGCCGCCAACCTACAGCAGCCTCTCCTCCCTGCCGCCAGCCCCATCTCCAAGCCGCCAGCCCACAGCAGCCTCTCCTCCATGCCGCCAGCCCCCAGCAGCCCCATCTCCCTGCCGCCAGCCCACAGTAGCCCCATCTCCCAGCCGCCAGCCCACAGCAGCCACTCCTCCCTGCCGCCAGCCTACAGCACCCTCTCCAACCCGCCAGCCCCCATCTCCCTTCCAGCAGTCACCCCCCCCCCCCCCCCCCCCCCCCACTTGTCCACAACCCTAACCGACCACCCTAAGCCTCCCCTCACGTGGATCCACCTCCTTTCCACCCTAAAATCCTAGATCAGTCCAGATCTAGGGTTTTCGCTTCCCGATCCGTTATTTGCACCATCATACATCATCCTGTACCCCGGATCCGCTCTCAAACATCGGATCTATCCACCCCCCATCCGGATCTATTCCCTAGTGGCCAGATCTATCAACTTCCGGCCTGATCTCCCCCATTTTCCACCAGGGACAGACACCGTCATCCCGTCGCGCCTCCGGTTCCACCTTCGATCGCCGATCTACACATCCGGACCCAAATTCTTCAGTGTCTCCGTTCAGCCCGCTACTTTTGTGAGTTTCTTGTGGTGTTGGTTTATTTGATTTGACATTTTCATTGGTGAATTAATATGTGTTGTGATTCTTGCTAGTAGAAAATTGTTTGTGACACGCTATTCATTTGCAGAAGGAGTTATTCGCCGTGCGCTTTGCTTTGGCCCTCCGAGCAGAGGAAAGCCGTTATAAAATTGTTGAATTAATTAATTGCTTTCAATTTTAAATATTTGAGTGGTGTTAGAAAATCTCATTGCTCAAATTATTCGTCATTGTCGTTGATGGTTGCATCGCATTTAGACTAGGGTTAATATGTCGCATTTGTATTCCCACCTAGAGTCGTAGGTTTTGTGCACCCCATAGCCTACCCTACATCACTTTTACTGCTGGCTTAATACATTGAAATTATTTTTTCTTTAACAACTTTGTGAGGGGTTTTTCAATTATGTCCTACCCCTGATGAATCTTCTATAATACCCAGTTAACCTAAGGAATCCTTTAAGTTGTTTAAGGGTCTTTGGAAAAAGCCACTCAATCATTTCCTCAATCTTCCTTTGCAGAAATCCCCTGAGAAGAGATAATGTGGCCCAGGTACTCAATTTGGGAGGTTCCAAATGAGAACTTACTTTTTTTACAAACAATTTCTCCTCTCTTAGCACTTGAAATGTGGTTCTCAGATGAGAATGATGCTTTTCCCATTTCATTATATATTAGTACATCATCAAAGAAAATCAATATAGGCTTCCGTAAGAATGGATGGAAAATATGATTCATTAATCTTTGGAAGGTTGATGGAGCATTTACAAGACCAAACGGCATTACTATGAATTTGTAATGTCCCTCTTGAGATTTGAAAGCCATTTTGTCTGTCTTCCTCAGCCATCCTAACTTGATGATAGCCCAACCTTAAATTAAATTTTGAGTAAATGAAGGATCCTGCCAACTCATCAAGCAGCCTTCTATTATAGGAATGGGGAAGTTATTTTTGATGGTGTTCTAATTCAAACTCCTATAATCTATGCACATCCTCCACAACCCATTATTTCCTGTATCTGTAATGTTTCTACTTTTCTGTGAGCAGACTATATTTTTAGCCCAAAATACAGTTCTTTTTAAAAAAAAAATCACAGAATATTAATTTACCTATTTTTATGATCATTTTAAGATTTCATATGTTGATATGTATATGTTACAGTCTGAAAATACACGTGTTCAAAAGTGATTTTTTTTAATACAGTCACAGTTGTAAATTACATGCGTTTTTACGACTGTAAATATAACTATGAATACTCGAGGAATAGGGGGCTCTTACAGGTCTGATGGCTCCTGACTCCAGTATTTCTTTTACAAATCTTTTTGCAATGCTGGGTATCAATATGGTTTGCCATTAATAATCTTGTGTGGATCTTTTAGATGGATATGATGATCATGTAACCATAGTGGGGAGAGGCCCATAGCAGTGAAAAAATGTCATCATATTCTTCCAACAATATTGATAAAGCTTGAGTAATTGTTGTCTGAGTCTTGCCTCTTGATTAGCAAATATGGGGTGTATGGAGGGAGAGGGAAAACTTACAATGGTGTAAAGCAAAACAACTGAAAGATAGGCGAGCTTGGGAGATTTTTGGATAAGTTGGCCCATTCTTTTATTATTAATGAAGGTGTTTCATAGGAACTTGCTTCCATGCAGCAAGATTTTCTTTCCTTGTGTGTGAAGGGATATATCTAACACAGAACAAAGAATTAATTCCTACAAAAGCTTGGCATGCAATTTTATTAGAACAGTCAGAAGGGATACAATATCTTGTTACTGATTGCAATTTTCTTCTTAATAACAGATTTCTTGATATTAAGATATGTTGTTTTGTTTTTCTTGGAATTTTCCTTAACCTTCTCAGCTTGGGTCAGTCGCCACCTTAAATGTTGGAATACTTTCCAAGTTGCAATGCAGGAGTTTAGCAGCATTTTCATCGATGAAATGGATTCTCCCGATATCAATAAGGATAGACAGGGGATTGGCCTAGTGAGAACCCGTCACCTTCATAGTTTGATAATCATTGATGCCGGTTAAGGCAGATGCACATTTGAGGGGCGATTAATGGCTCTTGCACAGATGCAGACGGCTCTTATTCTGCTTCACCGGGCTGAGGAACTTGCTCATCTTCTTCCTCTTCCATCTCCATTTCTAACACATACACTTGAAACTTAGCACCACATTTATGGCCCCTTGCGAATTTTTCATCACACCAAAAGCACAATCCCCTAGCTCTCCTATCTTCAACTTCCTTGGGTGAGAGCCTATTGGTGGTTCGGGATGGCAGAGGTATGGAGGATGCCCTGGGATTGGAGTTGTGGTGTTTGAGGACACTGGTGCCTTGGCAGCTCGAAACACCTCCCTGATGATGAAGTGTCCTCCTTGGCCCCACAACAGCTTTCTTCTTGAATTATGGCCAAGCAATAAGCCTTCTGAAGGGATTGGGACATAAACATCCTTACTGGTAATGAAATTTCCTTCTTTATGCCTGTTAGAAAGAAGCTTATAGCATATTCTTCGAGAATCAGGACCTTGTTTCTGAGAGTTTCAAACTCATCTAGATAAGCTTGTACAGATGATGTCTGTAGGAGTTCTTTCAGCTCACTCATCGGGTCTTCTAAAATGGCTACTCCAAACCTTGCTAGAATAGCCATGGAAAATTCCTTCCATGGCGGCTCCATTCGGTCATCCATTGACTTTACGAACAATTGATACTAGAAGAGGGCCTTGCCTTCTAGGCTGGCGGATGCCAGCTTCACCTTCAGCTCGGCTGGTATGTCATCCACATCGAGAAATTGCTCACTCTGATATATTCATTTGTTGGTACAAAAAATGTACCTCCAAGACTCACACTAAAAGAAAAAGGAAGGGATTGCGGAGTGCGGGTTACTTAGGACGAAGATGCCAAAAGAGAGATCAACAGGAGGAAAAACTGCTGGGATTGATCTCATTGAAGGACTACAATGGGGGTCTAAAACAGGCCAGGGGGAGAGGTAGAAAAGCGACAAAATTCGAGACCGCTTACACAGGTTGTAAGCTGGAGGCTCGAAGCAAAAGTCGCTTTTCAGGTACCCCTACCCCTCTATTTATAGACGCGGAAGCTGCCCAAACGGGCAGATCCAAAAATTATGGGCTGCCCGGGGTACAGGAGAGTCGGGGCAGAGGAAAGGTGTGCTAATAACAAAAAAGGAAAAAGAGACCAGACCGCGCGGTCTGGCGGTCTGGCAAAGACTTGATCGCTTGTGCCTTTGGGAGGAAACGCTGGAGGGGAAGCAGGCGATCTGGGCGGTCTCTCAAATCTGAGACCGCTGGAGGGGTTCCTTTTGACTGGAGAAGAGGTCGCGGAATTCCGGGAACATGATCCCCGCACATTTTCAAGTTGCGTCGGAACTTCGAAAATGTTCACTTTGACCGCTGAGACCGCGACCGCCATAAATGCGTTGGGCTCTATAAATAGGGCTTCAGAATTCATAACCTTCTGAAAGGAAACAGCGAGCTTGAACTTCAAGCGATCACCAGAAATCATACAAAAACGATCTTTACAATGGTGACTGTACTATCTCGGCTGAATAAGAGATCGCCAGGAGCGTCTTCTCCAAAGAAAAAGGAGACCGCCAGCCTGAAGAAGAAGATGGATAAGGCTCCCCAGACTCTGGCTGAGGCGGGCACGTCGAAAGAGACTGCTCGATCTTCTCCGAAGAAACAGTCTGACTTGCCTGAGAGCACGGTTTTGCCGGTCTCTACTGTTGTTGATTTGTCGAGTAGTTCTTCGGGTCCTCCCGTGCTGAACTTTCCTGATCTCTCTATTTCTTTTGATTGCTAGAAAATCGTTGAGGTCCTTAACCAGACCGATGTCCCATCTGGCGAGACCGCTTCAACCGAAGCTATTTTGGCTGGAATGCGTGAGAAGTAGGTTGAGGCTGAGAGAATTAGGCAGAAGATCGCTGATTCTGAAGAAGTTGCGAAAACAAAAAAGAGAAAGAACTCAAGTTCCTCTGCTAAAACTGCCAAGAAAAAGAAGAATGGAGAAAGTAAAGGTGTGACCGCTCTGGAGGCGATCACTCTTCCTGAGAGCAGCGGTCTTAAACATCCTGAGGATGTTCCTGGGAAGACAAGTAGTGAGGTTGGTCTCTATTTCCCTTTTGCGATCTCAGCTTCTTCAAGAGAAGCGGACTCCGAGCTGATTGCTTATCTTGATGAAGATTCTTCTAATGATTTCTCTTGTTCGATCTTGCAGGTGCTGGACCCTTTTGAATCTGAACGTCTCCGGGCGGCCGCTGTAGAGAAGGAGATCGCCGAAAGGGAGCGGGAAACCGCTGCAGAGGCGGTCAGATTAAAAGCGGAAGCTGAGAAGGAGGAGAGGGAAAAGAAAGAGAGGGAAGAGGCGGAGAGGACAGCGCGAGTTGCTGAAAAGAAAAAAGAAGAAAAGAAAAATGCTCTGCTCGCCGCAGAGAGGAAAAAAGAAGAAGAGAAGAAGGCTGCTCTGCTCGCCGCAGAGAGAAATGAAGAAGAGAAAAAGGCCGCTCTACTCGCTGCAGAGAAAAAGAAGGAAGAGGAGAGGAATGTTGCTCTGCTCGCCGCGGAGAAAGAAAAGAAAAAGACTTCTGATGAGGAGAGAGTTTGGCAGATTGAAAAGGAGAAAATTGCACTTTCTTGCGGTCTGGCGAACCCCTCTGCTGCTCAGGTTGACAAAATAAACAAAGCGGCGGTAGATCGCGCATCGGCGGTCTCTGCCTTGCGGACTGGTAAGACAACGATGGTTACGAAATCGTTGGAATTCTTTCCTTTGCCTGTTGTTCGACCTAGATCTCCAGAGAGAATGCATGAGATCGTCATCATTGAAACGGATGACATTCTTGTTAGCAACGCATAATTAAAAAGGAGGAGAAAAGAGGGAGAGAAATCGCAAAAGAGGGAATTGGAATGAATGGACCTTGAGCGCTTAAGGGGATCAGACCGCCTTTTGTTGACCGCAGAACCCACGGTCACAAAAGATATCGAAAGTACCTTGCATGACTGCGGTCTTGATTTCTTTCCAAGTATTCTCTTTACGCGAAAACTTCTATCTTTGAGCTGTTTGTAGTTGAGCTAACTATCGAACTTTTCTGATCGCAGATAATGAGGTCCGCTCCATGCTGATTCGGGAACGATCGCAAAATGATCAACTTCGTGCTCGAGACGATCAACTCCGGGTTCAGACCGCCGACTTTGAAGAAAGGCTGCGAGCTAATGAAAAACGAGTCCGCGAGGAGTGCGATCTGAAGAATGCCGAGCTCATTCGGGCGCTTCGGAAAGCTGAAAAGAACGCTGAATACTACAAGGGGAAAGTCGCAGCTCTGTCCGCTGAGGTCTCCATCCTGAGGGGTGGTCCTGCAAAAATGACAATGAGCTAGGGGACTTCTGGCGATCACGCGGAGGAGAGACCGGCTTCAGAAATTATGGTCATCCCTATGGAGCAGGTGGACAGAGAGATGTCCAAAATTCATCGAGCTGCAATGTCTGCTAATTATAGTCTGGCGTCTGTTCTGACCGTCGTGAATGAGATGCAAGAGATTGCAGCTTTTGTAGGAAGAAAGCGTCCGAATAGGAGATAAATTATTTCTTCATGCCGTCTTGAACTTTTGAAAACTTGAACAATTTGATCGAGTTGTAATATATATGCTGACAATAATTTTTATTTATATGCGATCTCCGTGATGTTGTGATGTTGATCACTTATTATTGTGTGGTGCTTGCCTTTTATTTATATACTTGTCATGCTCTGGGATTCGGCGGTCTCTCTTCAATGAGACCGAATGTATAGCGATATTTCTAATCTTATGCAGGTATCGCATCGGTCTGTGCAATTTTGCTGGGCGATCTCAGAGGAAGTCATCATTACGAAAATATCCTCGGATTTCTATAAATAGCTGGCCTTGGAATTTTCTTTTCATACTTTTCGAATGCGCCCTAAGCACCGATCTCAGCGAACTTCAATTATGGTGACCGCGCGAGCTTCCTCTGCCGAAGTCTTCTTGGAGGTTGATCACAAACCCAGCCGTCTTTCCAAGGATGAATATCTGTCCTTTCTTGCAAAACACATGATCCAAAACCAGATCGTGGTGAGACCGCCTAAAGACGGTGAAGGATTAAATTTTGGAGAGGAGTACAAGTTCGTTATTCTCATCGATCACTTCGATCATGGGCTGAAATTTCCTCTTCCTTGGGAAATTCTCGAGGTGATGGAATATTACGGATTTGTGCTCGCTCAACTGCCTCCAAACTCGATCGGTCTCATCAATGTTTTTATCAATTACCTGAGGCCGGAAAGAATCAAGTTTACCATGGCACTCTTCCGCGCGACCTTTACTGCAAAAGTATTAAAAGAAGGACAAAAGAAAGAGGAGTTTAAGGGGTTAATCTATTTTTCATGTGAAGGTGTAAAAATTTTGAATCTTCCCAATAGAGTTCCTTTCTGGACAAAAAGGTTCCTTATTTTCGAAGGCGACCTCTACGGTCTCAGCAGCCGACCATCTCCGAGAGCAGAAGGCGTCTTCAGGAAAAACAAGACGATCTCAGGAGAGGAGCTGAAAATTTTGGCCTTTTTAGCGGGCAAGCGGCTGGATCTCCTTCATTATTTAGCGATCTGGCCTGAGATCGCTGAGATTCCTCTGGAAGAAAGTGAGTATTTTCCCTGCGGTCTTATGTGTCCTCTCCATAATTTCTTGATTTTTCTAACTCTTTCTTTTTCAGCGGCCTTTGCGATCCCTGCAGCCGACCCGGTGGCACCAGCTGAAGAGGTGCTCACCCAGAGAGAAAGAAGACAAAAAAGAGCGTGAGACCGTTGGGGTTGGTGGTGCATCTGAGACCGCCAGCGACCAGTTTCCTATGTCCGGTTTCATGAAAAAGCAGAAGGACATCAAGGGAAAACCCCTTCTCAAATGGGGTGCAAAAGGGAAGGCTGTGAAGGTGTCCACCGATCTCCCTCTTTGGAGCGGAAAAATATCCCGCCATGCTTTTGTGGTCACCTCAGCCCTTTATGGAAAGAAGAACCTTAAAGAAGATGTCTACGCTCAAGCGACCGCTAGGAACACGGTCTTAAATCATCATTTGGGGCGGTCTCTGCAAAGAGCCCTGAAAGAGATCGAAATCTGCATGAGGAGCGAAGAGTAAGATAACTTTTACTTGAGGTATCTAGCTCATTTTATGTGACGCGCGATCTAATTATTTTCTTTTGCAGCAATCAAAAGAAGCAGCGTATGATCCAGACAATCCTGAATTCCAGAACGCTCTAATGCAACACATAAAAGAGACCGCAGAGCAGGTGATTTCTGAGCTTCACTACCGCGGCGGTCTTATTGAAGAGTTTAAAGATATCAAATTTGTCGATCTTTACCCTGATGCTGCGAGGGTAATAGACGAACAGTCGATCACGACTGGTGAGGTCGCTGCTGAGGGAGAAGAAGAGGAAGCAAGTGTTGATATTGAAGGAAATGTTGACGAAGCGAGTGGAAGCCAGTATGTTGATGGTAATGATATAAGCTCTGCTGCGGACTCAAGCTCGGGATCTAAAGTTCCTGCCGGAGATTCAGAAGAATCTTCAGACGAGACCGGCACTTCTTCAACTAATGAGCGATCTCCCAAAAGATCAAGAAGCAAGTAGATCTAGTTGTAATTTTTACTTTTTGCGTCTGCGGATTGTGTGACCGCACGATCTGATGTAATGAGCATTGAAATAGAAAAATAGAAATTTGGTATACCTTTGTCTTTTCTGCGAATGAATGTTTTTCTTATATTTTTCTTTTAAATGTCGATTGTACTATTCGCGACCTCGTTATAATGAGATAGAACTGGCATTCGATCTCAATGCCTTAGATGTTACCTAGCTTGGGACAATTACCTTATACATTTTATATTGAGCGGTTCAATAAAGGCGACCTCACACTTTTTAGATCACATTACTGGGAGGTGAAGTATCAGCTTTAATTAAGCAAGAATGAAATCACGAGATAGCTAAAGATGGGCAAGATCTCTTAAGCCTGGTGGTCTCTGGCTATAATATACCTTCACGAGGCGGCTTATCACATTTGCGACCTCTAGCTTTGAATCATTTGTCAAGATAAAAAGTGACAATTCGTAGATGCTGATTCTCAAATAAATAAATATAGAATGCAATCTTCAATATTTCACAGGTTGTCTTTCTTAAAACTGGCGATCTTGAATCTGTAAGATCTTTAGAGATAAAATGTCATAATCCACGTGATTCCTGAATAGCCTTTAATGAGAGCAAGAATGGCGATCTTCCAATGATTCAGACCGTCTCTTCCTTGGCTTGGAACCATAAACATGTTGTAAAGCTCGGTCATTTGAAAATTTTACAAGGTCTTAAAGACTTTTAGGCGGCGGTCTCGATTGCTTCAGACCGCCCCATGCTCAACACAATCCAATATTGAGACCGGCGGTCTTCAAAAACCTCAGACCGCCCCTTTATAATAAAATCTTGATGGATATAATTTGTAATGATCTAAAGGGCAGGTGCGGTCATGCCAGCATTGCTTTCCTCAAAAGACCATCACAATTCTAGTATCTTCAGAAAGAGAGAGCGAGAAAAAGAAATGACCAGCTCAGAATGATCAAAAAAGGGGGCAGATGTGGTTATGCCGCGGAGGCCATACCGACATTGCTTTCCCCAAGAGACTATCTAAAGTTATGCCATACAACCAACCGACTCTTGGTTATCCTCACACCAATGAGCATTCGAGGGTCACAGAACAAGATGATCCATAGGGCAGGTGCGGTCATACCGCGGAAGTTACACCGGCATTGCTTTCCCCGGAAAGATCATCAAGGCTGTAACGATGTCCTCATATAATGCATGACAGAGCTGAACATTCACCTAAACCTCCCTTAATGTAGAGGTGTGTCAGATGTCAGCTTGGACCCGGTATCCTAAAGTTCCTCCGCACGAGCTTGGAGAGCTACTGCTACACAGATGCGAAAACTCCCCGCTACATGTGATCCTGGCAGATTTACCTCTCAAGCTTCAAGTCGAGGGGGAATGAAGTAGGATCCGTCGACACCTCTCTTGGTAGGACCTTAGCCTTTAATAGTTAGCTAATTCATCTCAAGACTTTCTTTCTAATATGCATGAAGTAAGAGTTTACATCCATATTATCATAATGCTTTCAAAAAAGAAAGAAAAAAGACAGAAAAATACAAGTTTTAAGAAAAGAAACGCTTGAGGTCATCTCCACTCCAAGTGTGAGATAAATCTTCTTCTTCATAAGATTGGAGACGATATGCACCATTCTTGAGCACTTCCTTAACAATGAATGGCCCTGTCCAGTTTGGATTAAGCTTCCCAACTGAGCCAATCTTGCTGTTGCGTCAACTTTATTGAAGACTGGGTCTCCAACAGCAAATTCTTTAACTCTTACACTTTTGTCGAAAAATCTGACCATCCTCCTTTTTACTTCTTCTTGTCTGATAGTTGTCGTATCCCTTAGTTCTTCGATGAGATCAAGACTACATTTCAGCTCTTCATCGTTTTCTTTCATCCAGCTATCTTGATGTTGCTGAGATAATAGCACTCTCGGACTCCTAACTTCAAATTCGACGGGAATGAGAGCTTCTGAGCCATGAGATAATTTGAAAGGAGTCTCTCCAGTGGCCGAAGTTGGAGTTGGAGTTGTCCTTAAAGCCCATAATACAGAAGATAGCTGTTCTGCCCAATTACCTCTAAGATTTTCCACTTTCTTCTTCAAGAGGTTGATTATGAGTTTATTGGCAGCTTTACCTGACCATTGCTCCGAGGGTGATGTACAGAGGCAAATCGCAACTCAGTGTCGATCTGATCACATAAATTTATAAGACTTGAGTTGTTGAATTGTGGACCGTTATCTGTAATGATTGTCATGGAATTCCGTGTCTACAAACTATCTCCCCCCAGATGAAATTCCTCACTATCTGAGTAGTAGTCTTAGCCAACGTCTTCGCTTCAATCCATTTACTGAAATAATCAATCATTACTAAAATGAACCTGCGCTGACAACTTGCTAAGGGAAAAGGTCCGATCAAATCCATCCCCCACACCGCAAATGACCATGGGGTGGCTATTGACCTAAGCTGTTGAGCTGGCTGATGCTGAAGGGGAGCAAACTTCTGGCACTGAACACATTTCTTTGCGAATTTTTCTGCATCTTTCCTCATTTGGGGCCAGAAATATCTTTGTCATAGAATCATCTTTTCCAAGGTTCTAGCTCCCGAATGACTACCACATTCCCCCGAATGAACCTCTTGAAGGATAGTTGGAATTTCTTCTTCGGAAACACATCGCGCTAGCGGTGAAAGAAAGGTTTTCCTGTAAAGAATTCCTGCAACAAGATAATAATAGGTTGCTTTAAGCTTAAACCTTTTTCTATTTTTTACCGTGGAGTGAAATTCCCCAGTCGAGAGGTAGAGTTGAAAGGATCCATCCAAGACGGACATTGATCTATCTGCATGACTTCTCCCTCCTCGATAGCTGGATGAAATAACTCTGAGGTAGTTCCTCCTGAAAGAAGACCAAATTTTGCTAGCTCATCCGCCTCCTAATTCTCTTCTCTTGGGATATGCTGGATTGTAAAGCTCTTGAACTTGCTGATCTCAATTTTAACTAGAGCTTGATATTACTTCAAAATGTGATCTCTGGTCTCGAAATTTCAATTTACTTGAGATGTCATTACTAGAGAATCTGTTTTGACTTGAACATCTTCGATTCCCAATTCTCTTGCGAATCTGAGACCGGCGAGCAAAGCTTCATACTCAGCTTGGTTGTTTGTTGTCGGAAAATAAAACTTCAAGGCTTGATCCAGTCTAACTCCGTTTGGATTGATCAAAATAACTCCAGCTCCGAAAGAATTTTTTCCTGAAGCTCCATCAACGAAAATTGTCCAGGCGAGAGGAGCTCCGAGCTCCTTCTCTGAACTAGCCTCCTTTGCATCGATCATGAAATCTGTCAATACCTGAGCTTTGATTGTTATTATAGGAATATAACAGATGTCAAATTCGCTGAGCTCTATTGCCCACTTTGCCAATCTACCTGAATTATCCGGCTTCTCTAAGACACTCTTTAGTGGAAGGTCGGTGACAACTTGAATTGAATGGGCTTGGAAATAAGGTCTCAATCTTCGCGTTGAAGTCACGAGCATCAGGGCTAACTTCTCAAGGATTGGGTACCGAGTTTCAGCACTCTTCAAAATTTTGCTTACGTAATAAACTGGAAACTGCTTCTTCTTCTCTTCCCTGACTAAAACCGAACTGATGGCATCGGAGCCAACTCTGAGATATAGAAAGAGATCTCCCTCCCTGGGGCTCTGGAGCAAGGGAGTTGATGTCAACTGCTTCTTGAGCTGATTGAAAGCATCATCACACTCTTTTGTCCATTCAAACTTGGCCCCTCCACGGAGAGTCTTAAAGAAAGGAGCACTTTTATCTCCGGAGCGGGAGATGAAACGACTCAAACCTGCCATCCTCCCACCCAGCTGTTGAACTTCCTTAGGGGTCTTGGGAGATGACATTTCTAGGATAGCCTTTACCTTATCAGGATTTGGCTCCAGCCCTTTCGGAGTAAGGAGATGACAAAGAAATTTTCTTTTGCTAGCTCCGAAAACGCATTTCAATGGATTCAATCTCATATTGAAACTTCAGAGGGTTGCAAATGTTTCATTTAGGTCGTTAAGGTGAGTTGAGAAAAGCTTGCTTTTGATTCAGAGATCATCGACATAAACTTCTAGATTTCTCCCTTTGGGGGTTTTAAGAAAAGTGTCCATCATTTTCTGATAAGTTGCACCGGCATTCTTTAGCCCAAAAGGCATTACGAGATAACAGAAACATCTGTCATTCGTGATGAATGAGGTGTGAGGAATGTCGGGCTTGTGCATTCTTATTTGATGATAGTCGGAGAACGCATCTAAAAAACTCATGCAAGAAAATCCCACCGCAGAGTCTACTAAAGAATCTATCTGAGACAAGGGGTAGCAATCTTTAGGGCAAGATTTATTAAGTTTGGTGAAGTCTACACACATCCGCCACTTTCCACCAGCTTTTTTAACCACCACAACATTTGATACTCACTCAGGGTATTGAATCTCCTGAACAAATTTAGCCTTTAACAATTTCTCCACCTCCTCCCGGATTGGCTGAGCGAGAGTCCCAGCCACTGCTCTTTTCTTTTGCTTGATTGGAGTGAAGTTAGGATCGATGTTGAGGTGATGACATGCAACATCTGGATCAACTCCTGGCATGTCATCCGCCGACCAGGCGAAGACATCCAAGTTCTTCAGGAGGCAAGAGATCAGTTGATCCTTATCAGCTTCGGGCAATTCAGCGTTGATCGAAAGCTTCTTGTTTGAATCTTCTTTGCTAATTGGCACGGCTTGAACCGCTTGGGCAGGTTCCAAGCGAGCTTCATCTCTTGCATCTTCTTCTTCTATCTCTTTAGCTGCTTTGACTTGGTCAAGAATTTGAGGTGTTGAGGAGATGTCAATTACCTGGAGAGGAGATGATTCGATCACGTTGACTGTTCTGACGTAACATTCTCTAGCCTTCCTCGGATCGCTCCTAATCCGGTATTGTTTACCATTCAAAGCAAACTTCACGGCCTGATGATAGGTTGAAATTATTGCTTGGTACTCGTTCAGGACTGGCCTTCCAAAAATTGCGTTGTAGCTGCTCGGAGCTTCAACGACTATGAATTTTACCAATTTTACAATTCCTGCTAACGTCACTGAGAGGGTGACGACTCCTTCCACCTCCTTTTTCTCCCCTGAGAAACCATAAAGTGGCCCTTCAGTAGAGAGAAGAACTTTTCCGGTCTTCAGTGCCTCGAAAGCAGGTTTGAAGAGGACATTCACCGAACTTCCGGTATCCACCAGGATCTTATCCACGGTATAATTTTCAATCACCGCCTTGATAACAACTGCGTCATTAAAAGGATTGGCGGTCGAGGAAAGATCTTCTTGCCCGAAGGTGACCGTTCCCCGAATTGGAGCTGAGGAGGAGGTAGTTGCAACCTCGGATTGATAGACTCTTGCGAGGCTAGCTTTCTTGGAAGATTCAAGTCCTGCACCTCCATGAATGCAAAAAAGATTACCTAAAGTACCTTCGTCATTTGCATCTATACATTCACCTGGATATCCGATGTTGCCGAGAGAGCCAACATCATCCACTTCTTCGCATTCCCAAAGCACTTCTGCTACCTCCTTGCACTTGGAGGTCGAAGCTTTGGAAGGATCTCCCTTCTGGAACAGATCTTTGAATTTTCCTTCCTTTAGGAGCTTCTCCACCAGCAAGCGGAGAGCTCTGCAATTCTCGGTCACATGGCCTCTCTCCCTATGATGTTCACAGCAGAGAGCCGGATTTCTGGTTCTTGGGTCAGAGTTGATCGGGGCAGGCCTTTTGTAAAAGGGCTGATTTTGAAGAACCTGAACTACCTCACTAATAGAGATGCCGAGGTTAGTGAAGGATTCTTGAGAATCGTTGAAAAGAGGTTGAGAAGGGGCTGGCAAATGTGGCCGAGGGTATTCGATCTGATGGACTGGTGTGGATTGCTGAATCGGGGCAGTCGGGGTTGGCAGCGAGGACCCTTCAGGCTGGAACTGCTGATTCCCCTGACGAGGGCGGTAATGACGGGAATTCCTTCCCTTTTGATAAGGGGGCTGGAACTCTTGACGAGGCGGTTTGGACGATGACTGGGCTGGATAAAAACTTGTCGAACCTTTCTGGATGGCTTTACTCGTCAGATTAGAAACATAGACAGGGTTATTGATCTCCCCCTCTATGTGACGGTTGGCAATACTAATCAGCTCCTGATACGAACTAGGCTCCCTGGTCATGACCTCAAACTTGAGAGGTCCCTCTTGCAGGCCGTTGATCAGAGCCACCATATAGAGAGAGGGATCTATGTCCCTTATTCCGAGGATCTCCTTCTGAAACCGATCAATAAAGCGAGCTAAAGTCTCGCCTTCTCCCTGCTTGATCTTGAAGAGGGCTGCAGGGCCACTCTTCCTCTTCTTAGAGGTTGCAAACCTCAGAAGAAGCTCATGCCTTAGGACGGCGAAGCTTGGAATGGATTGGGAAGGTAACTTTTAGAACCATTCTCGGGCTTGCCCGTCGAAGGAAGTGATCAACAGCTTACACTTCACAGCATCGGAGAGAGTCCTCAGAGCAACAGTGGACTCGAAGGCTTGAAGATGGGAAATTGGGTCATTCTCCCCTGTAAACATGGGCAGACGGGGTTCCCTGAAGCCGTTGGGAATTGACTCCCAACGAACTCTATCAGTAAAGGGGGAAGGCTCCTCCGCTTCAACAGCGTCGAAAGGAGCAGGAAAGGCAACAGCAGGGGCTGGAGGATAGACACAATCCTCCTGGAAATTCAGGGCCTGAGCAGGAGGTCCCTGAGCTGCTGTTCTGAAGAAATCCTGGCGAGCAGCGAACTCTCCGGCTTGAGGTCGCACAGGAGCTGCGGCTGAGAGATCGCACGATCAGGAGGGTGACCGCCGGCCAAGCGGTCAGGGGTAGCGGTCTGACTTGGTTGGGGAAGAAGCTTCTGAGAGATTGCAGCCAGGGTCTGACTCAAAACTTCAAACTGTCTGGCAGACTATTGCTGAGCCTGAGCGGTCTCTCGGCGAGCTCGGGCGGCCTCTCGAAGGGCTTGCTTGACGCGAAGCTCAAAACGACGCTTCAAATCTTCCAAGGAGGTCGGATTGTTCGAGGGGCCGCCGCTGGGAGACCGGCGAGAACGATGTCTGCGGTCTGACATCTCGGAAGTCCACTGATTTCACCCAAACACTCTGAATCTGAAGGTCGCGTGTTCGTTATGTTGGTACAAAAAATGTACCTCCAAGACTCGCACTAAAAGAAAAGGGAAGGGACTGCGGAGTGCGGGTAACTTAGGACGAAGATGCCAAAAGAGAGATCAACAGGAGGAAAAACTACTGGGATTGATCTCAATGAAGGACTACAATGGGGGTCTAAACAGGCCAGGGGGAGAGGTAGAAAAGCGACAGAATTCGAGACCGCTTACACAGGTTGTAAGTTAGAGGCTCGAAGCAAAAGTCGCTTTTCAGGTACCCCCTACCACACTATTTATAGACGCGGAAGCTGCCCAAACGGGCAGATCCAAAACTTACGGGTTGCCCGGGGTACAGGAGAGCCGGGGCAGAGGAAATGGGTGCTAATAACAAAAAAGGAAAAAGAGACCAGACCGCGCGGTCTGGCGGTCTGGCGGTCTGGCGGTCTGGCAAAGACTTGATCGCTTGTGCCTTTGGGAGGAAACGCTGGAGGGGAAGCAGGCGATCTGGGTGGTCTCTCAAATCTGAGACCGTTGGAGGGGTTCCTTCTGACTGGAGAAGAGGTCGCGGAATTCCGGGCAAACACCATTCTTTTACATCAATGTCGGAGAACCATGGGAACTCCAAGCGGGTGCCTCACGTTAGTGAGGAGTAATGTGGCATCGGGTTACGCAGGTTTCGTTGGCAGTAGATGATGTCGAGGCCTCTACTTCACGAGCTACCGTCAAACGTGTGACCATGAGGCGCAATTCTTCCAGGATGGTTGTCTGGTGTTGATTCATTTCCATAGGAGATTGCTTGATCTGCCCTACACCTAAAATGTTGACCGCATGGGAGTCACCAACGACAAACTGGGAGCGGGGCTTTAGCGTCACTACCATGGAAATGTCGACCGCCGATCAGAACAATAACGCCAATCGTCGAATGGGCTAAGAATAAAACGTCGACCGCATGGGAGATGCTGAAGGACAAACTGGGAGCGGGGCTTCAACATCGAGTGATGGGTTTCTAAAGAAGAACGCAGGAATTGGGAGAAGAGCTCTGTAAGGCCAAAGCCTGAACAACAGTTGGAGGCATCATCAAGCAGAAGAGAAGCGGGGAGAAAGAAAACAAAGGAATTGGGGAAACGACACAATAGACGAAAATGAAAAAAGAGGAATTTCTTTATTAATCTTTTCATACATGTATTTGTACACTTATATAGAAAATGAGAGAGGAGGAGAAAACACATTCAAAGATGTGGGACTAAACTATTACAAAGCTAATGGGCTTTAACCGGGCCAACAATATTGGGTCTTTTACACCATTTTGTTCAACACTCCCCCGCAAGCTGGAGCATACAGATCGTAGGCACCAAGATCGGATAAGAACTGATAATATAGAGGACGAGGTAAAACCACTGTGAGAATATCAACAACTTGCCCAACAGCAGGAGCATATTTCAGTTCCAGTTTCTTTTGTTGAACCTTTTCCTGAATAAAGTGACAGCCGACTTCGATGTGTTTGGTGCATTCATGGAATACAGGATTCTTGGCGATATGTATAGCAGCTTGACTATCACAGTAGAGAGTGGTCGGCGAGGGAAATTCAACACCAAGGTCATCAAGGAAACTTTCCAACCAGGTGAGCTCGGACACTGCAAAGGCCATTGAACGATATTCTGCTTCTGCAGATGAGCGAGCAACCATTGATTGTTTCTTGTTGCGTCAGGTAATAAGGTGTCCACCGAAATATGTACAATATCCACTTGTGGAATGTCGATCATCCAAAGAGCCAGCATAATCAGCGTCAGAGTAAGGAACAAGGGACAAAGGAGACGATGAAGGCTTGTAAACAAGTCCTTGCCCCAGAGCGGTCTTCAAATATCGAAGAATGCGTTCGACTGCCTGGAGATGAGAGTTTCGTGGTGCATGCATGAATCGGCTGACAACTCAGTAAATGAGATATCAAGTCTCGTGACAGTAAGATATATTAGCTTTCCTACAAGACGACGATAATACTCTGGGTTTGGAAGAAGCAAATCGGAGTTTGAAGCATGAGCACAGAGCTTATGATTGACGTCCATTGGAGTGTCAGCTGGCTTGCATCCAAAGTAGCCAGCATCATGAAGCAAGTCAAGATAGTACTTTCGTTGAGATAGAACAAGTCCATCATGACGATGAGCTACTTCGAGACTAAGGAAGTACCGAAGATTTCCCAAATCTTTCGTTTGAAAAATAAAGGTCAAGTGTTGCTTGATCATGTGTATTCTTTTGGCATCATTACCCGTAATCAAGATATCATCAACGTAGACCAAAGAATCATTGTGTCTGTCGGACGGTGTCAAGTGAAGCGAGATAAGTCAGCCGAGCTGCGATTGAAGCCAACATCGCAAACAACCTGACAGAACTTGTCAAACCAAGCGCGAGGAGACTGTTTGAGACCAAGGAGAGACTTCGTGAGATGACATACAAGAGACTCCCCCGTGGTCTCAAACCCGGGAGGTTGGTGCATGTAGACAATTTCCTGCATGTCACCATTGAGAAAAGCATTTTTGACATCCAGTTGATGCAACGGCCAGTGACGATGAACAACAAGGGAGACGAGGATGCGGACTGTGTTCAGTTTCGCAACAGGCGAGAAGGTTTCATCATAATCAAGTCCAGGTTGCTGAGTGAACCCACGAGCCACAAGGCGAGCCTTAAGACGTTCGACTGCCCCATCTGGACCATGTTTGATATTAAAGACCCACTTACACCCCACACAAGATTGGCCGGATGGAAGTGGAACAAGATTCCAAGTTTGATTCGCACAAAGAGCATCCATTTCCTCCTCTATGGCCGCCAGCCGCCCCGGGTGCTAAAGAGCCTCCTGCAGAGAGGCAGGGACAGAAATAGTCATCAAAGAAATAGCAAAGGTCTGGAGCTCCGAAGAGAGGCGATGCAAGGATACATAATTCGCCATAGGATGAGCAATTAAGGCTGGTGCGGGATCGTCAGGCCGCGCGACATCATTGGTGTTGGGTAATTGCCGGAGGGTATCAGAACGAAAAGGGCGACGAGTGTACACACGAAGAAGAGGTGGTTTGGAGGATGCCGGGAGCGGTGGTGGTTGGGGCATAGGCGGTATAGGAGTGGTAACCGGGATGGCAGGGCGAGGTAGAGGTGGAGATGGTGGAGACGCTGGTTGGGATGAGTGATAAGGCTGGTTCTCAAGAAAGGTCACATCCACAGAGGTGACAACCTTGCGATCCTCGGGAGAGTAGCAGACATAGACTTTTTGAGTGCGGGAGTAACCGACAAACATATATTTTGTAGCACGAGAAGCAAACTTGTCGGTGGAGGGACCAAGGTAACACTAAGGCTTTGTTTGGCGGAGCGTTTTGGGAGTGGGGTGCCGCAGCTTTTGGCCCCGCCCCGCCAAACATTTATTTTGGGATGACAGTGGGAATCGCCACTGCTCCCGAATCGCGCAAATATAGCGTTTCTGGAGCTGCGGAAATTTATCGCGACCAACAAATCGCGCGTCCTCCACCCCGTCATTTGCGCCTGCCCTAGCGAAAGCGGAACGATCACGCAGCAGCTGTGATTCCCTCACGCATTTCATTCTCCGGCGATAGGCCACCGCCGACCATCCCTCTCCGGCGGCCGTCCTCCCTTTACACGCCGGCGAGCCTTCTCCTCCACTTCAGGTACAGATTTCTCCTTCCTCCACTGCAAGTTTTTTCACGATTTTTTCACTTCCGGCGCACTATACAGAGGTTTTCGATTGTTTAGGTAGTAATAAACAAAATCAAAAAATTTATCCACCTAAACAGAGGTTTTTAGGTGGACTACACAGAGGTTTCGATTGTTTAGGTTTCTTCCAGATTTTGTTTAATCCACATTTTACACTATGATTTCTTCCTGATTTTTTTCTTCCGGATCCATGTTATTTCTTCCAGATTTTGTTTAATCCAAATTTTACACTAGGATTTTTAATTGGACAGTCCATTACTGCGGTAAAATGATCCTGTGCCGATGCATTCATCTAGCAAATCCTTTTTAGGTGTTGCTGATCTGAAGCTTCTCATCATTCATGCTCCCCATGTTAATTAGCACCCAAATGTTGTGTTGTTATTATAACAAATGTAGTATTGTTATTATTACTTTAATGTTTTGTATTTTTACTTTGAGTGCTTTGTATGTTTGGTCTCGTGCCAAATGTTGTGTTGTTATTATAACAAATGTAGTGTTGTTATTATTACTTTAATGTTTTGTATTTTTACTTTGAGTGTTTTGTATGTTTGGTCCCGTAGATGGTTGGTAATATCTAAAGATGGTGGAATATCGGCCAATTGGGAGTCATCCCATGTTCTTTTATTTTGTGATCTGTGTATCCAAGAGATAGATTTAGGGAATCAATAAAGAGGATTGGGTCAATTTGATGAAACACTTTAAGGAGCGAATGGTTTAGAGTACAGTCGTGCACAAATGAAAAACAAGTGAGATCAACTGAAACATGATTGGAAATTATGGCGTGAACTTAAAAGAGGCGAGACTGGGCTTGGTTGGAACCCTACTAAACGGACAATAGACGCTTCCGATGATTGGTGGAAGGAAAGAATTGAGGTTAGTTACTATGTAGATTTTTATATTTCACATATTGAAATTAATATTTTCCATGTCTAACACTTATTTCAATTTTGTAGATGATCCCTAATGCGAAGAAATTCCGGTCTGCTGGTATACCTCCAGACCTTGAAGAGAAATTAGAGAAAATGTTCAGCTTGGTTGTTGTTACAGGAGATAATGTATGGATGCCTTCGTCTGGAGAGTTGCCTTCTCTTTTCTCCCAGCACGACACCTTATCAGGGGATGATGACCATATCATAGAACAAAATAACACACAAGCATTTGCAAGTGATGATATTGGCTCAGCTACACCTGGTCAAAGTTCCCAAAGTTGAGTTGCTTCAAAAAGAAAACGCAAGGGGAAGAGGCTAGATATGGGGGTAAAACAGGTTATGCTATCACATGTTGAGAAGTTATGCTCCTCTTCTGATGTTATTGTGCAGCGTGTTGCATCACCTATTGTTCCACCGAGCATATACCTACTGCGCGAGGCTATTCAGGAACTAGAGAAATATTCATAGATCTTTGAAGATAGGCGATTGTATCATTTTGCTACAGTACATTTCCAAACTCCAGTGAATCGAGTCACCTTCTTGAGTATACCAGAGGATAGAAGAGTAGAATGACTCAAGACCCACTACATGAATTCGCTTAACTGATGTCTTTGTTCGATGTTACTTCTATTTTGAAACTTCTATGCTACTTCCTTTATTGTTCAATGTTACTTCTTTGTTACTTCATGCATTTTTTTAGATCTTTATTCAATAGTGGTAATGATTATTGTTTCATATTTTTAGGCTACTATAATGGCAACAGTGAATCATGATGATGTTAACATGAGTGATGATGAAGAACTAGTAGTAAATTATTGTGCAACTCGTCAACAGGAATGTGCTCACTTTGTCAACCTCGTGGCATCTACTGTATGTGTAATCACTGAGTCTGCATCTTTATTTTGTGATAAAACACCTTACATGACATCATCTCAGACCGGGCATAAATGGATACGTGAATTATTTGTCGGACATCCAGGGAGATTTCACAACATGTTTCGAATGACAAAGGTTATTTTTTTTATTTGCTAGCATTGTTAGAACAAACTTACGGATTAAAGGGAACACAAAGAACTCAAGTTAGTGATATATTAGCAATCACAGTATATATTTTGGGTCACAATGAAACATACAGGAAAGCAAGTGAACGATTCCAACATTCTACGGAGACTATAAGTCGGTTATTCATGATAGGACTTCGTGCTCTGACTAATTTGTCCATGAACATCATAGCTCCTATTGATCCTCAGTTTCGTGATATTCCTTCACACATTAAAAATGATGAAAGATATATGCCATTTTTTAAAGATTGTGTCGGAGCGATTGATGACACACATGTTGATGCACGCATACCTGTTGAAAATCAAGTGCCGTACATTGGTCGTCACGGAAGCCCAACTCAAAATGTGATGGCGGTATGCGAATTTAATATGTGTTTTACTTATGTTGTTCCTGGTTGGGAGGGTTCTGCACATGACACCCGCATATACCATCGTGCAGTAAGGGATCCGATGAGTAAATTTCCATTTCCAACTGAAGGTACAGATTCTATGATTTACATATATTGTTTTATTTTTTCTATGTGATTACTGTCTAATCTTTTCCAATATTGAAGGTAAATATTATCTTGTGGATGCTGGTTATCCATTAGAAAAAAGGGCTTTTGAAACCTTTTCCGGAAACTAGATATCACTTGTCGGACTTTGCTCGGGGTAATCGGCCAATAGAAGGACGTAGGGAGATATTTAATAAGGCACACTCCTCACTACGTAGTGTGATAGAAAGGAGTTTTGGTGTATGGAAGAAAAAATGAGGCATACTTAGCAAAATGCCTCCGTTTGATTTTTCAAAGCAGTGTGTGGTAGTGGTCGCTACGATGATGCTTCATAACTTCATTAGAAGGCATTCATCGCGTTCAGACCCCGAGTTTGATGTATGTGATGGAAACGAAAGCTATGTTCATGCGGAGGCATACGAGCTGCGACCAAACAATCGTCTAAGAACAATCGATCCAAATCCGAATATCGCACCTAGTACATTTGAAGGAACTGGAGCTACTGAAATGTCAAACATCAGAGACTTTATAGCGGATCAACTGATGGAATATCATAGGTAAAGTACATTGAGGTGTTTAATATTGTAAGCTATATTACTATATAATTTTACAATTGATTAATTGCATTACTCTTACTATGCAGTTGACGGCCAATGATCGAAAGCGTTGGTGCATGTTCGAGGCGGATCACACTTACGAGTTTTATTTGGGAAAAATCTATTAATTATTGTATTTTATTTTATAATAGAATATCAGAGTGCTTAATATTGTATTTTAAGTTAATTGTTGTTTATCCCTAATTTTTAAAAAAAAATCAAAACGCAGAGCTGTTTTGCCAAACAACTTAACAGCTTCTCCGTTTGAAACAGCACTGCAACAGCTGTTCTTCCAAACAGATTCACAGATTCCGCCACCACTCTGCAAAACAGCTGATTATTCCACCATTGCTTCCCACCACTGCTTCTCCAGTCGCTGCAGCCGCGCCAAACAAAGCGTAAAAGGAGTGGCGTAATTTAGAATGGAGGGTGACATGCGATTGATGAGGTAGCATGTGATATGGCTCGTTATCCAAAGAGTTGAGGATCCACGATTGGACGCGGACGTCATCACGGAGCCATTCCTCGGTGGGCTTAGTGGGAGTGGCCTTAGTTAAATGATGAAGAAGTCCTTTGGTCTGAAGGACACGGCGAACGGAGTGCACCCACTCAACAAAGTTCTTCCCACTAAGTGAAAGAGTGGTGATCTGAAGTTCATCACAAACTTCAAGGAGTTGGGACGCAGCACGGGCCGGTAGAGAAGGGGAAACAATGTCGGCCATTGAAGCACGAGAAGACGACACGGGCTGGAGGGAGCGGGCGGGCACTTAACAGCACTTAGTGGGCACAGCGGGCACACAGCGGTCACTTAGTTGGGCGCAGCACAGTCACTTAGCGGGCACTTAGCAGCACACAGTGGGAGGAAGTCGCACACTTAGCGGAAGCCGCACGATCACAACCGCCGAGCAGGACAGGAAGCAATCGCAGATGAGCGGGCAATTAGCAGAAAACAGCAGAAGGAGCAACAGTTGGAAGAGCGGGCACTTAGCAGACGAGCAACCGCAGGAAGCTGCACACAGCGGGAGCAACCGCGGGAGAGCGGGCGCGAAGCAGAGGAAGACGCACACACAGCGGGAGAAGCAACCGCTGGATCGGGGAGCAACCGCGGGTGTGAGCTTGGAAGGCGAGGGCGGAGCAGGCGCGAGCTCTAGCCGAAGAGGGGCGCGGGCTCTGAGGAGTTCGGACACAGGAGGTGCGAGCTCGGAAGACGAGAGCTGAGCGGAGCGGTGGATTATAAGACGGTGGGAGAAAAAATGGATCAATGCTCTGATACCATGTAGACGAAAATGGAAAAAGAGGAATTTCTTTATTAATCCTTTCATACATGTATTTGTACACTTATATAGAGAAGGAGAGAGGAGAAAACACATTGAATGATGTGGGACTAAACTATTACAAAGCTAATGGGCATTAACCAGGTCAACAATATTGGGCCTTTTACACCATTTTGTTTAACACGCACAATCACGATTTTTCATATCTTTTTTTTAATGTTAATAGACTTTTATTGGCAGTTTACAAGACACAATTATAGCCATGACATGTGAAATCAATGGAAAACTACACACATGTAACTAAAGTTGTCACTTAAAACCGTAACCGAACCGGAACTGAACCGGAACCGCAAAGAACCAGACCGAACCGTTCGAGAATTATTTGGGTTCCGGTTTGAATTTTGGAACCGTGAACAACATTAGTCCGGGTGTGGTTCTTTTATTTTATTATCCGGACCGGAACCGCAATATACAAGTCTCAAGCGGTTTCAAAATTTTTAGAACCGGACCGAAGCAGAACCGAACCGCAACCCGTTTATTATTATTATTATTATTATTATTATTATTATATTGTTATTTTTTATAATATATCTATAATATCTATACTTACTATTATGGGTGAAACTGGTGCGGTTTGAACACAAATCGCAATCGTAACAAAGGGGTTGGTTTTGAACTGAACAAAATTGCATCGCACCAAAACTGTGTTGTGTGGTTTGACATTGGAGCGATTTGGAGTCGTTTTTTACGGTGTACTTTCAGTTTATATACAGACATATAATGTATTTTCAATTTTACTCACATATTATTCTGAATTATTTTATTTTAAAAATATAACCGATATACAACTAATATTTAATAGTAATCATGAAAGACAAATCTAATTATAGCTGATAAATTAGTCAAATTGAATTAACTAATATATTATTCAAACAAAACTTTAATTGTAAAATAAGATTTCAAGAGCAACAATTCAAATTTCTTTACCATATGCTGACTCGTGGTCTTCAACAATATGAACATTATTGCATCAGTATTACACTATCATGATCTTTGAATTTGTAAAATCGGCGCGGTCTGATGCAATTTTGTGGTTTTGCGGTTTCAGTTTTTAACTTTCAGTCCGGCTTACTATATATTATACAAAAAGTATCCCCCTTGGTGTAACGCAAAATTCCTGCGCCCGGGCCTCAAACTTCGAAGTCCCACTTGCAAAAAAAACCGAACGCGCGGGTATACTTTTCCCCTCAAGTTTTTTATTTTTAACCTCCCCCATTCATTTCGCTAAGTTTGGTTTTAATTCTAGTTGGAACCGATTGGAACCGGACCGAACCGCATAGAACCGGATCGAACCGTTAGTGACCGGTTTGGTTTTGATTCTTGTTGAACCGTAACCGGAATCGTTAACACGACGGTTCCAATAATTATGCTGGAACCGGAACCAGAACCGGAACCGGTCAAACCAAATATAGTTTTGATTCTAATTTGAAGAACCGTTACCTTAGCGGTTCGGTTCACGGTTTTAGTAGAACCGGAACCGTGACAGCTCTACATGTACCACCCCGTTTTTCACTATTGACTCTTGGGTTGATCCCATAACATTGAATAGCAACTGGCAGACGCTGAACAGAAAACCTGAAGAGACCAGGGAGACTAGCCTCTGGATGAAGAGGAATCGGTGATCGTTGACAGATTAGGGTCCGATCAGCGATCGTTGAACGTTGGATCTGATCAATCGTCGACCGCTAGGATCGATCGGCGACCAAGAGGCCAATCAGTGATCGTCGACCGAGAGGAAGCCGATCAACGATCGCCGATCAGGCAAGCCGCTAGATGATCCGTGACCGAGGCAAGGTCAGTCGTTGAGCGGTTAAGCACCAAAATGCGACGGGTCCAGTGAGCTGAAAGAAAGTGTTTATCACTCGATTGAGACCGTTGATCTAAAGGAAAGCTAATCTGATAGCTAGGAACCCATCTCGAGACCCGCTTAGGTCGAAATGGGAGGTAACATAACTCTCTTTTCCAAGAAACTGAGAGCGAGAGGTAGAGGGTGAAAGACCTAGTCTGGGTGATCTTGCTGCTGGAATCGAGTGAGAGCGTCAAACGGAAGTCTAGTTCCAGATCTGTGGAGGACTCCTGGTTTTGACCTCCTCTACCCTATATTGCACCGAAGAGAGCTCTAAGTGTAATGACTCTTCTCTCCATCTTAGGACCGATAAATACCCATATCATATTTGACTTCTTGCATAGGATAGTCTCCTCTACTAATTAATGGAGGGCATGACTTCATTTGGTTCGTTAAAATCATGGGGTGTTGGATTGCGACCTCGACATATATGCATTAGAGAATACGACATAGGAGTTCAGATTAAGCATGGTGTTTGAAGCCTACCTGTGGACATAGGCCCGGATCAGTGATATGCTATGAAGATGTATATAAACTTCTCTAGATGACGTACCATAGAATAACTCTGAAGTGAATGGTGTGTGGATTCGGGGATGTGTGTATTTCCGGGGATTTGGGGTATTGTTAGGAAAGCCCAATGATTGCAGCCGTTAGTAAGAGAAGTCGAGGATACCACGGTTTATGTAGAACGTGATGTTTTTCGTTAGCCGTGAAGAGCCTAGTGAATGGATAGAGGTGATTGCATTCGTTGCTTATTAAATGTGTACTTCTGTACAATGCTTGTGATGACGGAGATGGCTATATCTCCTTGCTCGGAATTCGGTGGCAAAGTGAACTAGACCTCCCTCCAAGAGGTGAGATGACCCTATGCCTCCCTATTTCTCGGCATTCGGTGGTGAGATGAACCTCCCGCCAAGAGGTGAGATGACAATATACCTCCCTATCATAACGTATTCGGTATTCGGTGGTGAGATGGACCTAGACCTCCTGCCAAGAGGTGAGATGACCATATACCTCCCTATCATAACGTGATGAGGTTGAGATGACCATATACCTCCCTTGATAATTGATGAATCATGATGAGGAAATGGTGGTCGTGAGTGCCCCAATTCATGTGTGATTGCTATGCTTACTACTAGTACGTGTGGTGATGTGATATGAGGTTGTGGTGAACACAACCATCATGCATACCTAGGTCCACTCATTTACTTTTGCAAACATAAAAAATTGATTGTGATTGAGCCTTCACTATGTTTAGTATAACATTGTTGTTCTTCCTGCTTTTGATACATATTACATGTTGCTCATGCATACTTGCAGGTGTGTGGCTCTGCCCCGGAGTCCACTAGGACGACCGGGAGAGGAGTTGTTACGCGGTTTGTAGTTAGCTCATAGTTGACCCTCGTTTCCTCTAACATGTTGCTCATGCTTATTAAATGTGTTTGGCCCAAAGTTGAAAGAAAAAGGAAAGAGGAATGGGATGACTATATGAATGATCACGGCCTGCTGTCGACGAAGGGAATATATATAAATTGCTTAATGTATTTTGTATTCATGTCTGATGAGATGTAAGGTCATAAGGCCAAACTACTTTTGCATTCCTGATGTAATAGATGGACATTTATAGTATTTAAAATGCTTTCGCTAATATTACTTATGCTTTGATGAGATTCATTATTCTTGTACCCATTTATAGCATTTGCTTGTGTATGTGATATATTGTGGGGCCCAGTCGGACCCATATTATATTGCGTGGATAGGTGGTCTTACAATTTGGTATCATAGCTTTAAGAAAATGATTCTTAATCGTTAGGTTCGAGGACGAACCCTTTTAAAATATGGTGTGCACATGTAGTGCGTTGATCTAAAAGTGACTAGTATTAAGATGAATGTCAATTTAGGAATGAAAAATGTTTACTTGTTTCGGAACCTGAGTGTTCCATGATTGTTGTTATGAAGTGTTTTTGGTCGTTAAATTGAGTATTTCACGTGTATGGGTGACTAGAAGCAGTGCGGGGCCATCCCAACCTCGTGATGCTGGTGAGAGCAGTATGTCTGCTTCTACTGCAGCAAGCCCTCCTGCGAAGATGTGCAGGATGATAGCAGAGGTTGTGATAGCTGCACTAGATGCTCGACCAGAAAGGCTTGCACCCAGTGTTGCACCTCCTACTCCTGATGTGGCACCAGTACCAGTTGTTGTTGTGTTGTTAACTGAACCGCGAGCACGTGATAATCAGTTAAAATATTTTCTGAGCTTCAACCCTCCATCATTTTCTGGAGTCGAAACTCCAACTGAGGCTGAGAAGTGGTTAGTCGGAGTAAAGAGGATTCTGACTGTGACGAAGACAGAGGATGAGAATATGGTGACCAAAGCCACCATCCTACTAAATTGAGAGGCAAAGCTTTGGTGGGATAATGAAGTGGAGCGTAGTTTTGGTGGGCGGAGACTCACTCAGATCTCTATGGAGGACTTCTTTGAGTATTTCCTTAGGGAATATATACCCGCCGCTACACGTTTGACAGTACAAGGGAAGTTTTTAGACTGATCCAGAGAGACCTGAAGGTCGATGAGTACTTGCACGAGTTCACCAAACTGAGCCGCTATGCAGGGAGGTTGGTTGAAGATGAGTAAAATAAGATTCACAGGTTTTTTGAGGGACTTCGTAACGACCTGAGACTAAGACTTGTGGGATATAAATCTCTTGGGTTTCGTACCCTTGTGATGATAGCTAGCTCATTGGAAAAGGTCCAACGTAGGAAAGACTACAATGCAAAAGCATCAGAGACAAAGTTGTCCCACTCTCAGGGGAAATTCGAGGGTAGTAGACACAAGAGGAAGCTACGACAGCTAGAGGCAGCTCCACCTACCATGTCAGAAGCCATTACTGGACGAGTTCACTTAACCTACTATACCTGCGAAAGGTGGGACATATGGCACGAGCGTGTCGGATCGACCCTCCGAAGACAGATAGTCGAGTGGTGGAGATTACTCAGGTAACGAGTCCAAGCTATGCGGAGAAAGGGAAGGCACTGGAATCTACCACTTCCCAATATCCCCAACGCAACTGATAGTATACTCTTTAGGACAATAGGGGGTCATTCGACCGAACGATGTCGTGATAGGTATGCAATTTATTTAGCTTGTATAATTTTAAATATTGTATACCTCATGTGGGTTTGTATGTCTTGTATGTAGTGACTAGGCTTTGTATTGATTTTTAATTATCCGGTGAGAGCTTTTTTTAATACAGACGCTTCACATTCCTTTCTGTCAGAGAAATTCACATTTTGAGTCAGAGTGTCGTATGTGTTGGCAAAGGATAGATTTGATGTGATATTGCCTAATGGTTACACGATGAGCACGGATAGGAGAAGTCGTGTGAAGATCCAAATTAGAGACCGAGACTTTGATTTGGAAGCATCCCTATTACCACTGTTGGAGTTCGGTATGATCTTTGGCATGGACTGGCTTGCAAAGCAGGGTGCGTGCATAGATTGCAAGTTAAAGAAAGTCACACTAGGTAGAGGAACCGAAGGAGAGACCACATTCACTGCTTACGAGGGGTGAGCAAGACACTAATGTCTGCCCTTCAAGTGGTGAAGGACATTCGGAAAGGCGCGGAGCTATTCTTCACTTTTTGAAGGCTTCGGAGCGCAAACCTAGTTTGGGTGATGTACCGATGGTAGAGGAATACACGGATGTTTTTCCTGAGGAACTCTCTGGGGCTCCACCTCAGCGTGAGATTAATTTTTGCATTGAGCTAGTAGCGGGATACAAGTCGTGTCACGCTCACCTTACAGAATGGTGTCAAAGGAAATGATAGAGTATAAAGTCCAGTTATTGGACTTGCTAGAGCAAGGCTATGTACGCATGAGTTCTTCTTGGTGTGCACCGGTCCTCTTTGTGAAAAGGAAGGACGGAAGTTTGTGGTTATGCATTGACTATCAAGAGCTTAACAAGTTGACAGAAAAGAACAAGTACCTGATCCCTCGTATCGATGACTTATTTGATCAGTTGGTTAGATCTACCGTATACTCAGCGGGAATGTGATATCCCAAAGACGGTTTTCAATACACGCTATGGTCATTTTGAGTTCACCGTGATGTCGTTTGGGCTTACGAATGCGAAATCGGAATTTATGGATTTGATGAATAGGACGTTTTGAGAGTACCTATATCGGTTTGTCATTGTTTTCATTGACGACATCTTAGTCTACTCTCAGTCGGAGTGAGAATATGCAGATCACTTGCATGTAGTTCTAAATGCATTAAGGAGACGCCAGTTGTATGTCAAGTTCTCCAAGTGCGAGTTTTGGCTATCGACAGTAGCATTTCTAAGTCATGTGGTTAGTGGAAAGGGCATAGCAGTGGATCCGTCGAAGGCTGCGACGATTTGTGATTGGTCGGAGTTGAAGAATGTAGTAGAAGTCCGGAATTTCTTAGGACATTTCGACTACTATAGGCGCTTCATGGAGATCTTCTCAAGGATCGCACTTCCACTCACTACATTGACCAGAAAGGAGCATAGGTTTGTTTGGACACCGAAGTGCGCAAGAGCCTTTAAGGAATTGAAGAACCGACTGGTCTCGGCACCGATTTTGTGTTCACAGTGCGGGACATAAGGTTATCAAGTTTATAGTGACGCGTATCGGAACGGCTTGGGTTGTGTTGTGCCAATTTGGCAAAGTGGTAACTAATGGTTCGTCAGTTGAATGTGCATGAGAGGAACTGCATGGTCCATGACTTGAAGTTGGCAGTCGTGGTATTTGTCTTAAAGCTATAGAGACACTATTTATATGGTATGAAAATCAACAATTTCACAGACCATAAAAGTTTGAAATACTAGTTGAGTCAAAGAGAGTTGAACATGCGGCAGAGGATGTGGATGGGGTTCTTAGGGGACTACACCTTTGACATCCATTATACCCCCGGGTAGGGGAATGTTGTCGTCGATGCGTTGAGCCGACGGGCACCCGCGCAAGCGAGTTGAATTTTGGCTCATAATGACCGTTTAGCTCTTGATCTTGAAGCGTTGGAGATCTCATGTGTTGATAAGAGTACGGCAGTTGTTGCGTGTTTGAACTGGACAAAGGTCTAATATAATGTTGCGGACCGAGTTCGACAGGCCTTGGAACTCGATGATAACATGCAACGCTATGAGACAGACACCGTAGAGGGGTCAAAGCTGTGAGGATGGACTCTTAAGGAAGGATGTCAGATTACGCATCCCTAACTTTGGGAAACTTCGCGATAAGTTGATGTACGCACATTTCACAAAGTATTTGATTCATCCAGGGAGTACAAAGATGTACATGGATATGAAAAGGTTGTTTTGGTGGCCAACCATGAAGAAAGACATTGCATTGTTTGTGGCAAAGTGTCATACTTGTGCGCTAGTGAAAGTCGAATGTCAACCACCTGATAGATTTTTGAAGTCTTTTCCAATTCAGGAATGGAAGTTCGACGACATATCAATGGACTTTGTGCACGGATTGTAAGGTCGCAGTAGGGCAACGACGACATATAGGTGATAGTTGATTGTTTAACAAAAGTGTCATACTTCATTCTGAACCGAAAAGACGATTCAGTGAAAACGCTTGCGAATCTTTATATTGAGAATATAGTACGATTACATTGTAGCATCATTAGTGATCGAGATAGGCATTTCACGTCCAATGATTGGAGGCATATTCATCAATTGTTGGGCACTAAATTGAAATTTAGCACTGTATTCTACCCGCAAACTGATGGGTGGACTGAAAGTACCAAAAGGACGCTATGGATTTTGGAAAGAGATGGGATAATCATCTCTACAAGATTGAACTTTCTTCCAACAACAGCTACCAAGCTAATATCAAAATGGCACCCTTCGAGGCGATTTATGATAGGAAGTGTCGTAACACCCTTGGCTTGGGCGGAGACAGGCGGCACGAAGTTGTTGAAGCGAAAAGATGTTGATGATGCGAACACAATGATTCGGGCGATACACGAGAGGTTGTTAGTTGCCCAAGATAGACAAGCAAAATATTACAATGCTAAAAACATAAATGTGGAGTTCGTCGTGGACGATTGGGTATACTTGAAGATCAAACTATTCAAGGGAGTGTCAAGGATTCGACGCTTGAAGAAGCTAAGTCCGAGATACTTGGGACCATTTGAGATTACGGAACGTATTGGAGATGCTGCATACCGACTTGTTTTCTCTTCCGAACTTAGCGGACTGCATGATGTATTCCATATTTCGGTATTGAGGAAGGTCATTCAAGAGCATACTCAAATTGTTGAGGCCGATAGAGTGCTGGTGGACCAGGATTTGACAACCAAGGTTAGACTTGTTTGTGTTGAGGACGAGGAAATCCGGCAACTTAGAAACAAAAGTATAAAGATGGTGAAAGTTCGTTGGGACAATTGTGGTCATGAGGAACTCTCATGGAAGCGGGAGCAGAGCATGCGAGAAGAATACCCTGAGTTGTTTCCTCGGGCACTTTAAGCTGAAATGGCTAAATCGATTTGTCAATGTTTAGATATTAAGGTATGTTTGTTTGTAAATTTCGGAACGAAATTTCATTTAAGGAGAGGAGGATTGTAACACCCCATTTTTCAGTATTGATTTTTGGGTTGATCTCATAACATTTAGTAGTAGATTACAGATGTTTAACAGAAAACCTGAAGAGGCCATGGAGACTACCATGTAGATGAGGAGGAATCGTTGACTGATTAGGGTCCGATCGGCGATCGTTGATCGATTAATGTCCGATCAGTGATCGTTGACCTTTGGGTCCGATCAGTGATCGGAGACTGCTGGAACTGATTGGCGACCGCGAGGAAGCTGATCAAGGATCGTTGACCGGGCGAGCTGATCAGAGATCGTTGATCGAGCCAAGGCCGATCGTTGAGCGATTGAGAAGCCAAAATGTGACAGGTCCAGTGAGATGAAATAAAGTGTTTATCACTCGATTGAGACTGTGGATCTAAATAAAAGCTAATCCAATGGCTAGGAACTCATCTCGAGACCCACTTAGGTCAAAATGGGGGGAAACATAACTTTATTTTGCTAGTTTCTAGAAACCGAGAGCGAGAGGCAGAGAGCGAAAAACCTAGTCCGGGCGATCTTGCTGTTGGAGTCGAGTGAAAGCGTCAGACAACAGTCTAGTTCCAGATCCGTGGAGGACTCCTCGTCTTGACCTCCTCTACCCTCTATGGCACCGAAGAGAGCTCCAAGGGTAACGACTCTTCTCTCCGGTCTTAGGACCGATGAATGCTCATGTCCTTTTCAATTTCTTGCATAGGAGAGTCTCCTCTACTAATTGGTGGAGGGCATGATGTCCTTTGGTTCGTTAGAAACCCGAGGCGTGGGATTGCGACCTCAACATGAATGCATTAGAGAATCCGGCATATGAGTTCAGATTAGGATGTTTGAAGCCTACCCATGGTCATAGACCGGATCGGTAATGATGATATGACAATGCATATAGACTTCTCTAGATAGTGTACCGTAGAATGACTCTGAAGTGAACGGTGTGTGGATTCGGGGATGTGTATTTCCGGGGATTTTGGGTATTCCTAGGAAAGCCCCATAATTGTAGTCGTTAATAAGAGAAGTCGAGGATATCACGGTTTGTGTAGAACGTGTTAATGTTCGTTAGTCGTGAAGAGCCTGGTGAATGGCTAAAGGTGATTGCATTCATTGCTTATTGAATGTGTACTTTTGTCAATGTTTGTGATGACGGAGATAGATATATCTACTTGCTCGGTATTCGATGGAGAGGTAAACTAGACCTCCCTCCAAGAGGTGAGATGGCTCTATACCTCCCTCTTTCTCAGCATTCGGTGGTGAGATAAACCTCTCGCCAAGAGGTGAGATGATCATATACCTTCATATCATAACGTATTTGGTATTCGGTGGTGAGATGAACCTAGACCTCACGCTAAGAGGTGAGATGACCATATACCTCCATATAATAACGTGACGAGTATGAGATGACCCTAAACCTCCCTCGATGCTTGATGAATCATGATGTGGAAATGGTGTCCGTGAGCGCCCCAATTGATGTGTGATTGTTATGCTTACTACTAGTACATATGGTAATGTGATAGGAGGTTGTGGTGAACCCAACCATCACACATACTTAGGTCCACTCATTTACATGTGCAAACCTAGAAGATTGATTATGATTGAGTCTTCACCATGTTTAGTATAGCATTGTTGGTCTTCCTGCTTTTGATACATATCATGTTGCTCGTGCGTACTTGCAGGTGTGCGGTAATCCGCCCCAGAGTCGCTAGGACGACCAGGAGGAGTTGTTACACGGTTTGCGGTCAGCTCATAGTTGTCCCTCGTTTTCTCTGACTTGTGTTTTGTGCAGGTGGCGTAGCTCGCGGCGGAGTTTAGCGGGCTTAGCTCAAAGCTAAAATGAAAAGGAAAGAGGAATGAGATGCGGGTGTTCATGATTCCGGCTTGTTGCCGACGAAGCGAATATATATAAATTGTTTAATGTATTTTGTATTCATGCATGATGTGATGTAAGGCCATAAGTTCATACTACTTTTGCATTCCTGATGTAATATATGGACATTCATAGTTTTTAAATTTTTCCGCTAGTGTTAATTATGCTTTGATGAGATTCATTATTCTTGTATCTCCTTATAGCATTAGTTTGTATATGTGATATGTTGTGGGGGGCTCGGCCGGACTCATATTATATTGCGTAAATAGGTGGAGTGTTATAAGACAACCATCTACGAAACAGAACAGATAGTGCACTACGACCTTCACCCACGACACTACAGATAACAAATAGTTGATTGTTTTGTCGACGACTTTTAACGGTTATTGTCGCGTACAAGAACTTCAAATTCAAAAACAAAAAGGAATGCAACAGGGGTTGGGGGTGATCGGTTAGGTGATGTTCAATCAGAGCTAAGAGAAAGAAAGACCTAACTTTGAGTTCATATTAGATTCTTATGAAAATATTACCCTCATTAATTTAGATGATACTCATTTTTGAAAATAAAGAATAGAATAAATGAAGTGAGGGTACAATATGCCAAAGCATATAGGTTTGTAGGGTGTTGAGTGTCAAAAATTATGGTGCAAAATGTCAAAAGCCCCAATTTTGAGGGTGCAAAGTGACAAATGTTCTTAAAATAATTGTTTTTATCATATGGTATAGAATATAGATTATATCATAACCAATTTTAAATTATATAACTGTGAAAAATAAGCAAAGCAGCAATTAGTACAAAATTGGGAAGCTGGACTTTTGAAAATGCCAGGGTAGCTAGACTTCGCATGATACAAATAATTTATTCACGCGACTGCATGCAATCGCTTAACCAGTTGCATAGCCATTGACCAAATTTTCCGCAGAATAAGGATTTCCCGGAAAACCCTAGATTCACAAGCTACCATCGAAGTCTGGACGAAAATCCCGGAATCTGAAATTAGAGAGATAAAAAAACACGTACCTGCTCCGCCTTCAGATCTCGGGCGGGCTTGACCCAGAGAAAGTACGCGAGAGTGCTGGCGACTGCCCACGAAGCAAGATTATTCCAACCTCGCAATCCTCCTAAAGAGTTACCGACGAAGGACCTAACATTCCCTACCATTCTCCTTGAGCTAGGCCTCATCACTCCGGAGTTCTAATGGTGATCATCAAGGAGGCAGGCGTACTTGCTGCTGCCTAGAATGGGGATTTCGAGCTTGCAGATTGCCTCGTAGACGAAGAAAATCGCTGGCGGAGGGTGGGCGGAGCACTCCAGTACCTTCGCTAGGTTATCGCGCTCGGGAGGGATCGGGAGGGGGAGACGCAGCAGCTGCGGATGAGAAACGCGAGCTTTCGCTTGCGGTTGAACGATATGGTAATAATGCGTTTTTTAATAAACGCAGTTTGACTCTTAAGCCAACTAAAACTTCAGGGTGAGGCTGATGGTGATATGGTTTCAATGTTACGAAAGTCATGTCATTTCAGAGTCAGGATGAAGAAAATTTATGTTTGTGTTGGATTAAAATGAGCTACTAAACATGGGCATGTTTTGCTTTCAGCCTCTGGACCTCCTCCTACAAGCTACTAAACCTGTGCATGTTTCATCCACTTTGTATTGATTCTAGCAAAAATTATATGAACATTTTTCATGTGCTTCCCATAACATTATTTATATGAGTTCTCAGAGTATATCTTTTGTCATATGAGAAAGTTGAATATGATGTTATTGGCATTTACTTGAACTTTTTCTTTCAACATATCCAAACTTCATTAAGGCTCTGTTTGGGGGGATTTATTTTCACCGGTCAAGCGGTTACGACCGCATGAACCAGACCTTAATTAAGGTCCGGTTCATGCGGTCGTAACCGCTTGACCGGTGAAAATAAGTCCACCCAAACGGAGCATAAATGTATATTAGTTTAGTTCCTCTATGCTTATCACATCCTTGCCATGTCATTTGTTACGAACTCATAATACACTATGTATAGACCAATGCATGGACATAGTTTATATGAGCATAGAAATTATAGTGTGGTTGAATGCAGTTTTTTCTTAGATTTTATCATAAAGCTAGCTGTTATTAGTAGAGTAGTTGGGGCTGTTTTCTTTTTGTGCATGAGAATATTTACAATATTCTTTGATTTTTCAAAAAATTTTCATTTTTTGCCATTTTCTTCCTTATGTTGTCTAAGAAACCTATTTCCATGAAGAGTGAGCATATGCCATAAGGAAATACTAGTGAAGTGATGACAAAAAAGGTGCTTGCATTTTTTATTGCCCTTTTGGTGTAATTTATAATTTTAGTTCTAATGATTTTAGTCCTAATAGTTTTATTTATGAATTTGTCTCATAGAAAAATTAATGTTGTAAATTATGTTCCATGTTGATAAAAACTATTTTTATTTTATTTTAGGTTTCTTGCTTCTAATTTATACGTCCTTTATTTTGTTTTAGGTATGAGAAAATGAGGCACCAAAGGAGGCTTCTAAGAAGGAAGAAGGCAAGAAGGATGAGCACGTGAAGAAGAAAGAGAATAATTTTCATGTATTAATTATATATGTTTTTTTCATGTGTTGAGTTTATTACAGAAAATTAAGTGATCTATATATATTGATTGTATTCATGAAGAGTTTGGGCTATCTCCCACCTTTTTTTTACTATTAATAAAAAAAATTATTTGAATTCTTTTACAAATTAAATAGATATTATCTTCATTATTATTCAATTTAATATGTTTATTTTTATTCAATTTAATAGGAAATAATTGAATTTATTAAACGTCTGGAGTTGAAAAATAAACGTTGCCAAATACAAGAATAAACGTCTGGCGATGAAGAATCGTAGTCATTGCTGTAGAATGGTAGCGCTCAATAACCGCTACCATTGAAAACTATAAATACTATAATAGATGTACCTATGGTAGCGGTTTCAGGACGCCACAATACATTGCGTAACCGCTACCATACCCTACGACCATGGCGGCAGATGCAACACACGCGCAACCGCTACCGTATCCCTACAATAGCGGTTTTTTAATATATAGTAGCGGTTTTTGAGCGCTACCATGTGCATGATATGGTGTAGTGTTTTTTCCATTCAGTTGTACTGAAATAGTCTGAAACTTTCATACCACCTTCATCCACTAGCTTGAATGACTACACACTGTTGGAACCTTAGTTTTGATTTGAGTTAGGATCCACCTTTAATGTCTAAGTTTCTTTTATAACATATCTTATAACTTAGATCAAATCCCATTAAGAAAGAAGGCTGAAAAGAGATATAATTAATAAGTTGAAATAATAAGAGAAAGATAAAAATTACATATGTTCTCTGTGTTCGACGAACGGCTACCTGCGTTCGACGAACGGCGCTCTGCGCTCGACGAAAGGTATTCATTCTGCGCTCGACGAAATCCAGCCATCTCAGCGGTCGACGAAGAACACCTATCTCAGCGGTCAACGATCCCGTCTCAGCGGTTCAGCGATCGACGAACAGATTGTCTCAGCGGTCGACGAACCCGTCTCAGCGGTCGAAGAATTTGTCTAAGTGCAGCGTACAAGCTGCGTTCGGCGAACTCAAGTCTGCGTTCGACGAACAACTCAATATTCAGCGGTCGACGATCCAACCCGTCTCTCCGTTCGACGAAAAGTTACGTTCGACGATCTTAAGTCTGCGTTCGACGAATATTCAAGAAGCTCAGAATGGCGATTCAAATGTTCAGGTCGACGAACGTGAAGCTGAGCTCGACGAAATATCTGCAGCATTATTTTAATATCAATCAGCTCGACTAAAATTATATATATGTTGTCAGATTTATTAAAGTAATATTTTATTAATTCTATTTATATATTGCTATATATATTGTTGCCTTAACAATACAGCCGTTGCAACATTAAATGAAATAGCCGTTGCAAAAGTTAAAGACGGCAATTTGTCTGCTCGAGGATCTGGGAAATAAAAGAGATATTATCTCTTCCCTTTCCTGTCGGCAAGAAATCAAATCAGCTAAAAGCTCTCCAGAATACATATACAAAAGAGAAGAGTAGAGAAGAAAAATATGATATAGCAGCTAGCGGCGAAACAGGAAGAACCAGGAAAAGAAAACAGAGGGCAAAAAGAAGAAACAGATCAAAATATATTATATCTTCTTTTTGCTAAACTCTTTCTTGCAGATCATCTACATCCTGAGACACCAATCAAATATTATTTGCTCAGGGATCTAAACTGCGAGAAGAAGAAGAAGAGTATTTGCAATCAAGAGAAGAAGCCTCCACAAGCTGTCATCAATCTAAATCAGACAGAGGGAGCTTTCTTCAACATCATCATCAAGAGTCTTCTTAGAAAGAGAAGAACACCTTCAACCTTTTCTGTTTTCTTTATTCCTTCCCATCTTGTAAAGGGTTATAACTCCCTTCAAAAGTTAACTCCCGGTGACAAGGCACCTTAGCAAAAACCTGCATCTTAGTTTTGAGCACCTGATCAAAAGCTCTATGGTGTGTGGACACCTAAACAAAATCACCTTGGTGTGAGGGCACCTGATCAACAACCTCTCAGTGGATTCCTACCAGTGGGTAGAAGAGTAGATGTACCCAGGTTGATTGGGGAACTACTATATATCTTGTGACATCTGGTTTGCTTGCTGTTTTATTTCTTTATTGCTGTGTTGTGTTTACTTTGCATTCTTACTGTTTGTTTTTATTACTCACTCTGCACTTATATATATATCATTATATTGAAATAAACTTAAACAAGAGCTTTAATATTAAGAACTAAAACTCATTTTCAATTGGTATCAAAGCATATCAATTGACTTTCACACACCTCTAGAACTTCTTCAGTAGCAACTGCCTTTCCAGAGCCTGCATAGCTTGACCCATGGACAGACCTACTAGCAGATGGCCCTTCTCCATACTTCCTTTTTCTTGAACCAGGCACCTTAGACTGAATTTCAGGTTGCTTTGCAGGCCAAACCTGAGAATAGTCAACATGAGCTTCATATTCAGGTTTCCCTTCAGGTCTAGGTGAAAATTGAGGTTGAATTGCAAACTCAGGAAAAATCTCATTATGCATCCACACAGCAGTCTTTGTAGTGTGAGCATTGTTATTTGCAATCTGCTTCTGAACACCAACATTCAACTGCTCAAACTGATCAGCCCAGTTTCTTTGAAGCTGAGAGACTTGATAATCCAACAATTTTGCCATTTTATCATCCCCTTTTCTGACTTCTACAGGTAGGGTTTGGAGTACAGATTCCTTGAACTGACCAACTAATTCATCAATGATTTTGAAAGAATTTTCTTCTGCTTTTGATTCTATGGTTTCTTGTGTCTTTCTGACTTGTAGAGTTTCTGCCAAAACCCTTGTTACACCCTCAATTGTATGATCTATGGCTTTTCCACCTTGAATTACAAGCTCTTTGATTTTGTCTGTATTGAATTTAATTTCAGTTAGGCTTCTACTCATTTCTTTTTCAACAATTGAGATTCTAGCATGAACTTCCTGAATTGAATTTTCAAACTTTGCACTCTGCTGCTTGAGCAACAACTCAATCTTGCCAAGAATAGAATCTTCCTCACAAACTGGCTCTCCTTGAGCATCCTTGTGTGCTTCCACACAGAACTCTTTCTCCCCCTCAAAATGTGCTGGGGGAGGAGATAACCCATGAACTGACTCATCATCAGCTTCATTGGTAAAGCCAAAATCTGCACCAGACCCTGCCATATGGCCACTGGGACTGTGCTCTGCAATATCATCCTTTTGAATATCACTAACTATATCTGCAATTGTGGTAGCTACATAATCTGCCTGAGCATCTTCAATAACAACATCTGGAGGAGGAGGAGGAGGAGATGGAACAACATCATCTTGTATGAGAGGGGGATTATCCTCAATTTGAGCATCTTGAACATCTGGATCATCAGGAACAACTAGATCAGTTGAAGTTTGAGTTGTGATCAGAGGTTGAACTGGTTCTGGAGATTGAATAGGTTCTTGAGGAACTGATAATTGTGATTGAACTTGTTGGAACCCGAATACCGGTTCAACCTGTTCGAGACTTGGGGAGTAGCTTGAGTTACTTCTCTCTTCGTCGGATCCCTTGATCTAAGTATTCCGAGCTAAGAACTGACTCTCACCGGTTGGTAGGTAGCTTCCTAAGAATGACCCACTGGCTACAGCGAGGAGGTCTCGCCACTAACCCAGAAATCTCACTCGATTTCCCCTCCCAAAAACCAGAAGCTGAGCATGTCTCAGACAACACAAGGAAGAAAGCACAGGTATCAAAGGGGGGGGTGGATCTGTGCTGATCTGAGACATAAGGGGTCCTATTTATAGGCAAACACTTCAAAGGGCAAAATGGTCCAAAAAGGTTTGCGGATAGCTTTCTTCGTCTTAACCAAATTGCTAGATGCAGGCCAAAATGGTCTGCGAACAACTCCTCGCGCCTTTTCGCATACACTAACCGCACCCCCTGCTGGTCTGCGGATAGTGAGGGAGGGTTGATGAACCGGAGTGGCCCGTGCTCGCCCCTCCCCCCCGGAGATTGCGGCTGAGACGACTAGGTCCAGATCTATTCGCCAAGGGCGGGCTCTCCTGAGGCGGTCTCGTCTTAAAGGAGACCTACTCGCCTCGCCCCGGACAAAGGGGAACCTGACATGCTGGACGCGGCAGGGAAGGGCGTATTCGCTTCCTTACCCTGGGAGAGTAAGACCGTCTCGGGTCTACTCGCTGAAGGGTGCCGATCTATTCGCTGAGTCCTATGGGCCTACTCGCCGAATACGGGTGCTATGGGCATCAACGATGACAAACCTGCAGCATCTGGTAGTACCCCCCCCCCCCCCCCAGCGTTACAACCAGCTCTACTCCTCCCTCTACCTCCTTTCTTACTCCAAAGAAGCCGAAGAGTGGCCCTTCAGTCGCGGTGACTCTCTTCTCTTCCACCTTCATGGCGTCAAACGCCTTCTTGAAGACCACATTGACGGAACTCCCGTTGTCCACCAGGATGCGGGAGACCATGTAGTTCTCCACTGCGGCCTTGATCACCACTGCATCATGAAAGGGGTTTTCGTTCCCCAGCATGTCTTCCTCCGAGAAAGTGATCTCACCCGACGGTGGCGGAGTCTGGGAGGCAGAGGCCGCACCCTTTCGATACACGGCGTTGAGGCTCCCCTTCCGGGTTGCCTCCAACCCTGCTCCTCCGTGGAAGACACATATCCCTCCATGGGCTCCTAGATCTCCCCTATCCTCACACTTCCTTGGGGTGGGGGCTCCTCCCCCCTCGATTCTCAACATTCCTCCTTCCCGTTCCTGATGCCCCTCATGGGCTCCTCCAGCTCCTCTCCTCAACTCCAAGAACTCAGGGCACATGGTCGTCGCATGGCCCTCCACCTGTTGGAAATCGCAGTAGGGCATTGCCCGACGCTCCTCTTCACCTCGAGGCTGTCGCGGCCCTACCCCCCTTCCTCGTCCTCGCCCCCTTCTGATCACGTTTGTTTCCCTTGGCGGCGCTTGGTTCTGCCTCCACTGCCCCTGCCTCCGCTCGGGAGAGCGGCATCGGTCTCGCCGCTCTGGGGAGTACCTCCCTCCTAGTCTTCCTTGGTAGCCTCCTCCTGCAGGTCTCCAGGCCGGCCGGCGAGGCGGGGCCTGAAACCTCCTCTCTTGATTCTGCTGGTCCCTGTTCTCCCGGGATCCTCCTTCTCGCCTTCTCGGCTCATCCCTCTTCTTGGTCTCACGTCGGCCGCTTCCATCTCCTTCCTTTTCTCCTCCCTCCAACCTAGCTAACTTGGCCACGAACTCCAGGCTGGTCGCCTCCCCCTCGATCTGCCTCGCGGCCCGATCGACCAACTCATCAAACGATAGGGGGGATTGCGGGTGATCTCCATCTTGAAAAGCCCTGGCTGCAGCCCCAACTTAAATGCCAAGATCAGGGTGTGCCCAGGGACCTCCTGGACTAGGAGGATCTCTTCCTGAAAGCGATCCAGATACGACCCGAGCATCTCCTAGGGTCTTTGCGTGATGAGGAAGAGGTCTTCTGAATCCTTCCTCCTCTTCTTGGAAGTAGAGAAGCGGAGCAGATAACTTCTACGCAGGTCCTCGAACCCGTAGATGCTTCCCGCGGGCAACTGGTGGAACCAATCTCGGGCTTTTTCCTGGAAGGTTATGGCGAACAAACGACATTTGAAGGCGTCCGTCATTGGCTTGATGGAGACCATATCTTCGAACCATTGCAGGTGCTTGACGGGATCATCTTTTCCGGAGTAGAAACTCATGGCGGGATCGGTGAACCCTGTAGGAAAGGGGGCGGACAACACCAACTCGCAGAATGGACTAGGCGGGGCAAGTTGGCGAAGAGGACGAACTCGGTCATACTCGCCCTCCGACTGGCGAGTCTCCATCGGGCTTGCGAAGAGTACTCGCGCGCAGAGCGGCTGGTCTTCATCTTCGAGGAGCGCCTCCTTGCCGAGGCGCTGACTCGGTCCCGCCTCAGCAGGCGAGGCGGCTGCGACAGGGGAAGATACTCCTGCCTCGGCGCGAGGTGTGAGTAGCCTCCTGATGGTATCCTCCATCGCCTTCATCCCCTGCTCGAAGACACTCTTGGTCACGAACTCGCCCAAAGGCAGCGAGTTCTCCTGGTCGGTTCCTAGTTCATCACGTTCAGTCATGGGATCGTCATATGAGATTTTCTTCTCTTGCTATAGTCCACGCTCACCGCACCAAAAATGTTGGAACTCGGATACCGGTCCAACCTGTTCGAGACTTGGGGAGTAGCTTGAGTTACTTCTCTCTTCGTCGGATCCCTTGATCTAAGTATTCCGAGCTAAGAACTGACCCTCACCGGTTGGTAGGTAGCTTCCTAAGAATGACCCACTGGCTGCAGCGAGGAGGTCCCGCCACTAACCCGGAAATCTCACTCGATTTCCCCTCCCAAAAACCAGAAGTTGAGCCTGTCTCAGACAACACAAGGAAGAAAGCACAGGCTCTCAAAGGGGGGTGGATCTGTGCTGATCTGAGACATAAGGGGTCCTATTTATAGGCAAACTCTTCAAAGGGCAAAATGGTCCAAAAAGGTTTGCGGATAGCTTTCTCTGTCTTAACCAAATTGCTAGATGCATGCCAAAATGGTCTGCGAACAACTCCTCGTGCCTTTTCGCATACACTAACTGCACCCCCTGCTGGTTTGCGGATAGTGAGGGAGGGTTGATGAGCCGGAGTGGCCCGTGCTCGCCCCTCCCCCTGAAGATTGCGGCTGAGACGACTAGGTCCAGATCTATTCGCCAAGGGCGGGCTCTCCTGAGGCGGTCTTATCTTAGAGGAGACCTACTTGCCTCGCCCCGGACAGAGTGGAGCCTGACATGCTGGACGCGGCAGGGAAGGGCGTATTCACTTCCTTACCCTGGGCGAGTAAGACCGTCTCGGGTCTACTCGCTGAAGGGTGCCGATCTATTCGATGAGGCCTATGGGCCTACTCGCCGAATATGGGTTGTACAGAACTGAAGTTTGAAGTTGAACTGGTGGTTGAGATGGAATTGAAGTGGCATTTAGAAGTGGAGTATCAGAAGGAGGAGCTAGCTGGAGGCACACTCTGATTCTCAGGAATGACTGAGGTATGAAACTCCCCCTGGGAATTTGCAGGGACAGAGGGAAGAGGGTCCCCCTGGGAATTTGCAGGGACAGAGGGAAGAGGGTCCCCCTGGGAATTTGCACCTGCATCTATTGTCTTCTTTATCCTGATGTCCCACCTCTGAATCGTGGAGACATTTAGCTTCTTCAGATGATGAATAACTACACCTTTGGACATGTCAAACACCGTTGGATTAATCTGATTCAAATATAAGGTAAGTATCCTTGCATAGTTTGGAGCAAGTAGGCTCGGTTTAATTCTAGAAAGGAGAAGTGTGGCTCAGTCACATTTCTTCCCAGTCACCACTGCAATCATTAAGAGACATATCCTAAACTTCCTGTTTTGCAGAGAAGGACTTTAGAAATAATGTCTACCAGCAACTTTCCAACATCATTCATCCTCTGTCTTCTAACAGATGTATCAGCCTTATCTAGACCACAAAAGGTCATTGTTCTAGCCCAATCATTATCATCAAGATCATCTTCAGAGTCTATAACTGGTAGCCTCAGATATTTGGTCAAAGATTTGGTTGAAAGCTTGATCTTCAGATTTTCCACAAAGGATATCAACATTTTACCTTCCTTCACTACTTTCACATTGAGATAGAACTCTTCAACTTTTCTAAACAGAATTCGACATGGATGTTCCAAAATGAAGGACAACCCGGCTGCTTCTAGGAGATAGAATAAATTCTGAAAATCGTCACAGAGATTTCTCAGACCTAACCTTTCAAGCTCACTGTCGACGCCTATCTTAGCTCTTGGACAAGGAGCCATTGAATCATGTCGGAGATCCCGAGCTGACAGGGAGAAGTTGCGAGAGAACCGAACCAAACGCCGGATGACGCGAGAAGAGAAGATGAACAATCGAAGAGCTTTTGAGAAGAAAGGGTAGAGGTGTGCGTGAACATTAATTCATTCGAGATAATATATTTATAGTTTTGATTTGATTTGACATTTAAGTGAATTTTATTTAATATTTAAATAACAGCTTGCGTACCTACCCTTTCAAATTCCCAAAAATAAGTATTTTTGAATTCCGAAAATAAATTGTCATTTCGCGAGAAGTTGGTTTATGTCTCGAGAAATCAAAGAATTCAGCAGACTCATCTTCGCAAAGAAGTTTCTCGAGGGATATCTTTATTTCTCGAGAAGTATAATGTATTTTTCAAGAAGTGCTAGAATTCTGTCATTAGCCTTTTTCATCAGAGAAACTCCATTTCTCGAGAGATGAATGCAATTTCTCGAGAAGTCTCAAAAATGACTGATTTTTCTTCAGAATTTCCGACCTTTGCTTCCTTTGGAGTTTGAACATATGAAGATCTACCTATCTTCTTGTCTTCTTACTGACTTGAATATTACTCCATGTTGAGCATTCCAAGCTCTGTCTTGAAGAAAGAGAACTTGGTCTCATCCAGCGGCTTCGTGAAAATATCCACAACTTGCTTGTCCGTCGGGACATAGCATAGATTGATGTCCCCATTCTCCACATGCTCCCGAATGAAATGATATCTTAATTCAATATGTTTTGTCCGGCTGTGCGAGACTGGATTGTTTGCGATAACTATTGCACTGGAGGAGTCGCAAAATATTGGAATGTCCTTGATCTTCATATTATAATCTTGAAGTTGATTTCTAATCCAGAGAAGTTGTGCGCAACAACTGCCTGCAGAAATGTATTCTGACTCGGCGGTTGAAATTGCAACACAATTCTGCTTCTTGCTACTCCATGAAATAATTCTTCTTCCGAGAAATTGGCATGTCCCGGAAGTGCTTTTCCTGTCATCTTTACTACTTGCAAAGTCTGCATCTGAAAAACCTATTAGCTCGTTATCATTACTTCTTGGGTACCATAAGCCAAGATTTGGTGTACCCTTAAGATATCTCAAAATTCGCTTTGCAGCAGTATAGTGAGATTCCTTAGAGTTCACCTGATATCTAGCACATATACATGTAGAGAACATTATATCAGGTCTACTAACAGTAAGGTAGAGCAAAGAGCTAATTATGCTTCTGTACTTGGTTTCATCGAAAGGTTTCACGTTCTCATCCTTGTCCAGAGACATAGCTGAGCTCATTGGAGTCCTCATAGAGGTTGCACTCTCCATTCCAAATTTCTTAACCAACTCTTTGGTGAACTTCATCTATGAGATGAAAATTCCATCTTCAGATTGCTTCACCTGAAGTCCTAAGAAATATTTCAGCTCACCCATGCTGCTCATTTCAAATTTTACTCGCTCCGGTACCTGACTTCGGGGACTTGGGGGCAAATAATGACGTATCGCCCATTTTATATAAATTTTGGGCTCTGAATAGCCGAAATCCCATAACCTTCCACTACCTTAGTGGGGAGTTATGGAAAAATTGTCGCACGCATGATCAACACACGCGATCATCGCGCAATCCGCCGTCCTAACCGCCCAAGTGGGCCGGCCGTCGCCGGCATCCCGTCATCGGCGCCCAGCCTCGGACCGGGCGCCAGCGGCGCGCTGCCACGCCACCCGGCCGACCTTGGCAGCGCGTCCGCAAGGCTGGTAAGGGCCTTGCGATCGACCAATCGACATGTAAGATCCCCCTCCCGGAACACAAAACACGGCCGAGGGGAGTCTTATGCCCAAAACAGTCGTCTTGCGGTAGCGTCAGCACACAGGCTAACCTGTACCACAAGACGTCTATTCTGCCGGCTATTACCAATATCATTTGCCAACCCATCAATAATTGAATATTTTCAAGAGTCCATAATTCGCAAAGTATAAATGTCCACAAAATATATAAATGACAGGAAGCAAAAAGAGCTCCCAAATATACTATAACAAGGTATAGCGGAAGTCTACAACAAGAACTACAATCCCTCACAACCATATCAGAAGGTGCTGTTGCAAAAGCTGCAACATATCTCCAAGTCATATCACTCTGATCTGTCCGGTACTGCTCCAACTGGGTATGCTCCTAAAAATAGTGGTGTAACAACCGTTAGTCATAAAGACTAAGTGGCTTCCCATCCACTCCACCGGCGACTCCAAGGCACCGGGCGGAAGAAAAGGAAGAAGCGGAGGACAACAAGGGGTATAACAAAAGAAGCAGGTGACAGTGGCTCTCAACAACATAATTAAATGTACATCTAACATGTGTATAAATAGAACTACAAGTGTATAAAGAGCTACACTACACAAGTCCAAGCATTATAAATGTGAGTACAATAATTGAAGCAGTAATAAAGAGCAGTAGTAAGTAAGAAAGAGTAAGAGCAGCGTAATAGTAAATAACAATCTATCAATAATCGTACCTTAACTTATATGAATGCCCATACAAACTTATAAGTTAAGGTTTCCAAAATGTAACTCATCATATAAAAGAGCCCATACTAATTTATATGATGAGGATCTACAAGTGCGTATGTTATGCTATGATATGAATGTTTTATGCAATGAAACTCACACACACGACTCTATGCGCATAGACCTTTGTAGTTCCCTTTGTTTGAAAGGAAGCCAACCTCTCGGGTACCAACCGCTGTGACACACGGTGGTAGCGGACCGGGCCGTCCACTCCTAGGCGGGTATGCACACTACCAGGCCTAGACCGCATGTACGCCTCGACGCTAAACAACCGCGGAGCTCTGCGTACTCTTTGCTGGAGTCCACCAGGCTTTGAGCTAAGTGGAAGGTGTCTTCGAGGAATTGTTATCCCGACATGCAGACAAGCTGGCCCCTTAGACCCCAACACACTCGCTAAGTCCACGTACCGCGGTCGGTGTGACGACCTGCCTAGTACCGAAGACCTGCCACAATTATCCAAGAACTAACGGGGCTATCCTCCCCTCGAGCCTCCAGCTCGTCCAACCAAGTATACCACACACCTGTCACTCCCACACCCGGGAGGAGGTTTAGAATTTCTAACAATACCCTACATAGGCTACTCTTGTCTACATTTAAGTGATATTACAGCTTAGGGTTAATTTTGGACTTCCCGAGGTATACCCGGTGAAGGGCTCTCAACGGTACTAGGGAATGTGATGGGCTGAATCCCAAATTCCTCTTTCTAAAGATATTTAATTTAGTTGGTGGATGTATTTCACTTCGCATTTCGTGTTGCTCTAATAGTTAAGTGGATTTAGACATCGACTCCCACTTTGCCCAATTGGGTTAAGCGCAGCTCGCACTTAACTTTAACTCTTGACTTAGCCTTAACCTGGCCTTAAGTGATAGCCCCTCATGGGTTTAAAGGATAAATCCAATCTTCTAATGCTATGCTCCAAGCTTCTCCCAAGTCTCATGAGGTTTAGAAGGTCTAAGCTCAAAACTCAATTTTTGCTAAACCTAGACCACTCAAGCGAACTATATTTACCCCAAAGGTGGAACCCTCAAAATATTTATCCTCATGATCTGATATAATTATCATCGGTTCCCACTAACCTATGTAGGTCATGATCCAAAATTCATAATTTTCTCAGTCAAATTAGTCATTAATAATATATATCTAATTATGTGACACATGTTAAATTACATATGAAGTATAAATTATATAAGTCCATATCGTCCAATAAAATTACCAGAGATATGTAATGTTAATTTAAGTTAATGGACAGATTCATAATCCTCTAAAGTGATTTAGCATGTTATTTAATAATTGGACATAATTACCAAAATGTCATTATACACGTTAAGTCCTAAAGTAATCATCCCAAAATTTTAAGGAAATTTTCACTGGTGGCTCATATGACTGAAATAAACATCTAACCATAATTTTTAGAATTTCCAAGGTAATTTAGCCATATTTTATTCATTAATTCACAAGGTGCTAAAATCATATTTCTATATGAACTATATAAAAATACTAGCCCCACAATTCCAAGTAAATTTTAAGTGACCTATCATGTCTTAAAATAAACATAGCCAAAGTTTGAGATCAAATCAATACAACTATCTAGGGTAAATAAATTATTCTTCTATTGCTCTTAACCCAACATAGATTAATAATCAGAGGTAAACATGCTCCAAAAATTCAAGCAGAACCACTAAAGGTGTAACATGCATGCCCTAAATATACTCGTGACAATGTTTCATATTTTTTTTTTCAATTTTAATTAATCACAATTATTTCATTAATACATAAATGTGACACTTACTAATAATCAATTTTCTCCAAGAAAATCAACACCACAAGCTCTCGGAAATTCCAAAGAGATAATTTGACATGAACACATGTATGTCAAAAGATCATAATTTTTCCCTAGGTCATTTGACCTATTTTATTTCATAAGTGTCCTTATGTGATATTATTACATTTAACTAACTTCTTAAGGATTTAGTGTCCAAGGATCCCCATCATCTCAAGGATGATGTTAAGCATCATGGTGAGTCACCATGACCACCCTTGTTGGATTCCCCCAAGCCAAGGTTCTGAGAATATCAAAATAGGTTATGTATAGAAATATGGCTATTAGCACACCATAACATAAGTTACCCATATCAAGCATTGGGTATCCACCCACATGCTGACCTCTAATGGAGCCAATATCTTTATCATAGACTACTAATGCCCTAAACATAAAATTCTTTTTAAACTCAGCTATGTAAGAGTGAAAGAAAATTGCAGTTATTAAAATAAAATTACTAGCACACATCTTAAGCACACCAGACGATCACCTCATCGTCTACCTCCAGCCTAGGGCTGCGATCTGCCCAACCTGAAATATAACACATCTCTTCGTCGGCCACCAAAAACCCCAAACCGACCGACTAACACCGCCACCACCTTCCTCGCTTTGAGGTACATCGACGGGTGACGCGTTAGCGGTCGAAAGTGACCGGAACATTTATTTCAGTCCGTCTCTTCACGACTTGCTCTCCAATCGACTCTATTGAGATCGATATCTCACCTAGTGTGATCTAGAAAACTAGCACCAAGGGAGAGGGGAGGAAGCTCACCGAGTGTCCATGCATGCTACCCAATAGCCGCTTATGCGGCATTGTCCGTCGTTCCCGGCCATGGTCAGATCTCGCCGATTCGGATCCCGTTGAATGTCGCCAAAGAGGAGACGACCTCTTTGAGTGGCTGTCTTGGTCTTCGGAGAGAAGAGATCTCGTTGTTTTGGAGTTCCACCGCAGGAAAATCAGTTGAGGGAGGTGGTGGAGATGAGATGGTGGTGGTTCTTGCTGAAAATCTCGTCGAAGAAACGTGAGTGAGAGATTTCCGACTTCATATTTGGTGGGAGGGAGGGTTGTTTGATGGAAGCTCATCAAAAATGGAGAGTTTCTGACATGGCTGCTCGGAGCTTGGAATAGTGGATGCTGTCGAGGTTGCTAGCCGGAATGGAGAAGCAGAGGCATAGATCTGGGAAAGAAATAGAGAGAGGGAGGTGGAGGTTTGGGTATTTGGAAAAGGGCACCGAAATAGAGCTTGGAGACGGAGCTAATCGGAAATGGAGAGTTGTTGGCTGCCATGGGAGAGGAGAGGAGAGCTTTGGCCATGGAGTTGGCCAATCATGGAGAGCTCGCCGGAGAAAACATCGCCGGAGATGCAGGCTCGGTTGGAGGAGAGTAGGAGGCGGATTTCAGTCTCCAGAAGGGGCAGAGGGCGGCGAATCGAGCAGAGAGGGAGATCAGATCTGGAGGGGAGGTGACGGCGCTGGGAGGAAGAAAAGGCACGGGTAAGGTTTCTTCTAAACCTAATATTTAATATATATACATATTATAATAAAGATAATAATAATAATAATAATATTTGAAATGTTATTATTAATATTGTATAAGCACATATACAACGACCTAGAGGACTCGGAATTTGTCTTGGAAAGGCTCGTTACGACTGTCTCGCTGACACGCACCCACTGAAACAATCTGAGATCAATTTCGAGTTCGTTTGCTCATTTTACGCTCTCCGGAGCGTTTGCGGCCAGATTTGACTTACACGTGAAAGCTGTCCAAATGACGTCAGAATCGCGAACGGATAGATTCGATGAACTCGTACTATTACGACGAGTCTAACAAGACTGACTGGGGTCAATTGCGAGATTGTTTGGTCAATTTCACCATTTTGGATAAATATGCTATTCGCAGACCACATTTGAGCTAACGTACGTACTATAATTCCTTCAAGGCGGCGCGCTTCCTTCGAGTTTTATTGCTCAAATTATATTCTTCGGACAGCTCGGATCCCGATTCAGCAAACATCGAGACAAGGAATAGAAATGGTATTCGCCGCGTTCGTCGAGTGCACTCCTCCGGCTCAGGTGCAAGCCGGGCCCCCAATACACCACGAGCTCGAGTCAACTCGCTCGACTCAAAAACGCGCACAAGGGGTCTAACTCGAATCGGGATGTTACACGACCGACCAAGGTCGTGCGCCCGCAGGGGCGTGGCCGAGGCCGCGAGGGCTGCCTCCCGGTTGGCCAAGGTCGCGCGCCCGTAGGCGCGCGACCAAGGCCACGAGGCCGACCCCCCGGTCGGCCTCCCAGTCGGCCAAGGCCGCGTTGCCGACCTCCCGACTGGCCAAGGCCACATGGCCGACCTCCCGATCGGCCTCCCGGTCGGCCAAGGCCGCGCACCCGCAGGCGCGCGGCAAGGCCATGAAGTCGGCCTCCCGGCCAGCCTTGGCCGAGCGCACTTGGCGCGTGGCCGCCGACTGCCGGCCGTTTCACAATCCGGCCGTCCGGGTGGTCGGCCAGTTTTGGACGCACGACCGTAAGGCCGCAAGGGCCTTGCGGCCATGCGGCCGGCCGCTCGAGGCTGGCCACCCCGGGCTGGTCGCCCCTCCGGCGGGCCTTCCCCCTCGCTTGCCGACCTTCTCCCCTCGCCGTCCGATCTCCTCGCCGACCAGAGTCCGCCGCCGTCCGATCGCCCGCTTGCGTTCTCCACCTTTCAATTATCTGGTAACCACCTGCGTAACTTCCAGTGTAACCACCTGTAGTGGGCGGGTGCAGATATTTTGTTTCATATTAGTTTGGGCTTATAGAAATTTCTAATTAATGTGCATCGTAATTCTTATAGAATTGGTCTGCTTTTAGTATTTATGGTGGTTACAGCCTGCGATTATCCGCATAACCACCGCAACCATATCTGAGGCCTATAAATATAACTCTAAGGCATCTCTTTTTTCCCATTCTATTCTCCTCCTCCTTCCTCCTAAGTTCAAGAGAGAGAGAGAGAGAGAGAGAGAGAGAGCTCTTGAAGATCTCCCTCCTTTTCATAGTCATGCTTGAAGGAATCTTCAAGCACCTCGAAGATAGAAGAAGATCTTCGTCCTCCTTCAAGCATTCCGAAGGCCATCCAGGAACTCGCAGGCCCAAGTTCCAGAACGACCAAGTTCCAGAACGCCATGTTCCAGAGTGCCCAAGTTTCAGAACGTCATGTTCCAGAGTACTCAAGTTCCAGAGTGCCCAAGTTCCAGAACGCCAAGTTCCAGAGTGTCCAAGTTTCAGAACGCCAAGTTCCAGAGTGCCCAAGTTCCAGAACGCCAAGTTCCAGAGCGCGCCGAGTTCAAAAGCGCACAAGTTCCAGAACGCTAAGTTCCAGAGCACATCGAGTTCCATAGTGAGCACAAGTTCCAGAACGCCAAGTTCCAAAGCGCGCCGAGTTCTAAAGTGCGCACAAGTTCCAGAGCACGATGCTCCCCACCGCTGCAAAGAAGAAGTCTGAGCTTCGAGAGTGGTGGCTTGTCGCCCTCCGAATGCCTCTCTCTCACACCCCCAAAGTTGTAACTAGGAGCGGCCTGCCACCCTCGGTCTTTCAAGAAAACTATGTAAAGAAGCAGCAAATAGTGAAGTTTGATCGGCACTGTCCCGACCACGTGGGTTCTTATCCCTTTCCAGGGTTTTCCACGCTAAAAAGACTATTTGTCATCCGTCTCGTCTCTCAGTAACTGATTGCGCGCTCGACCGCTCCCGAGCTAAGATGGTTCGTTCTGAACTGGTTTTATGAGCCTTGAGTAGACCACAACATATATCTTTATTATATAAGTGAATATAACATTCTTCATGCTCTTACCGTGTTTTCATTTTCCACCGTTTGGATCTTTCACATGTTTTATCCGAAACATATTTAATAAAAATAAAAATAAAAAAAAAACTTCAGGGAGAGAGAGTGGGAGAGAGAGAAAGAGAGGAGAGAGGGGGAGAGAGTGCGGCGAAGAGGGAAAGAGATAGGGAAAAATAATAATTTTTTTAAGTATATACGTATTTTATTTTACAAAGTAAATATTTTAATATTGATGTATATTTTTTACGGTCATTTCGAGTACTCATATGTATATGTTACGGGCGCAGCCCGCAGACGCATCGAGCACGGGCAAAGCCCGCCTGGATGCGGCCGAAGGCCGCCCGAAAACATCGCGTCGGGGGCGGGCGAAGCCCGCCGTCGCAGCCCCGTGTCGAGCACTCGTGTGTGTGTGTCGTAATGGACAACATTACGATATATATATATATCGTGGGGAACATTTATCGTGAGGAACGACATTTGTCGTAATTGACAACATTTTTTGTGGGGGCGATATTTATCTTAGGGGGCAACATTTGTCGGGGGGGGGGGGGGGGGGGGGGGGGGGGGGGGGGGGGGACATTTGTTGGTGGCGGCGACATTTGTTCACATGAGACAGTAGATCTTCATTGCGTCGACTAATGTTTGGCACAACTAAAACAGTAAAACTTATGGAATTTATTAGGATTCAAAGCATCTAAATACGCTGATTTGTTTTACATTGGCATGTATAGAACATATTTGTGTTATACTTCCAACATTTACACATAAATGCAAACAATAAATGCCCAGGAATACAATGACAGAAATTAAAAAAACAAAGAAATAATGAGAAGAGAAGAATAAGGTGGAGGAGAATACCGTAATCTCGAGTTGAAGCTTCAGTTGATTTCATTAAATAAGAATCTTCTATAGCTGTAAGAGGTGGCATAGTCCAAAATTCATCAACACACTTATGAAAGAAGGTGATTATAACTTTTCAATCCACCAGGCTAGTGATTAAAGTGATTGAATGATTGGTTAGAGCTTAGAACATTTCTTTAATTGAAAAATCCATGAATTAATATATTCAAAATACCTCTCGTTGAGCATGAAATCGTGAAATTTAAGGCATCATCCTTCTATCATTTATAGATGGAGCCTTTCCATCCAAACCCGCGAGCTAAGCAATTTGTCAAAGAGGTGGACCCCTGTATTAAAGGATTTTTAGGCAAACATTTTATGAACATCATCAGGGCAAAGAACGTGTATAAAGGAAAATACCTAGAAATTATATAAGATGAACTCAAGGGCAAGAAGAAATGGAAGGGCAAGATCAGCAAATTGTTAGAGTTTCTGAGGTGATCTCAAAGCAATCAAGCAGTTAGTCTTACTGCCAACGCAATATGAGTCTATAAGGCCGCACATAAAACGTTTGGAGAAGTTGAAGAAAGAATTGTGTTGGTCTTACTCATATTGGATATGAGTGGAGGACAAATCATGTGACTGTTCGGAATTAAATTGAGAATGTCTCAATGAGAAATAAATACTCTTAAAGAATCATCGAAATGGTTTCAACGAATTCTTTAGGACTTAGCAAATTCGTCGAAAGTGTTTCGACGAATGGATTTATACTTGACAAATTCGTTGAAAGAGTTTAGGCGAAATGTGTCAATTCGTCCAATCATGTTCGTCGAAATTGTTTCGATAAATAAGATACAAATTCGTCGAAAGTGTTTAGTCGAAATTGTATCGACGAATTCATCGAAAGTGTTTCGACGAAAATTTGTGAATTCGTCGAAAGTGTTTCGACGGAAATATGTTGATTCGTCGAAAGTGTTTAGACGAATTATATCATATTCGACGAATTTAAATCCTGACGGAATTGTTCTGTTTTTCCCGGGTCTGCGGATAACCCGTTTTTATGCCTTGCGTATAAAAGGGACATGATTAGGTCTTCTAAAGATCGATCCTTTTTGCGACATCAGAGACGGAAGTGTTCTGATACTCGTCCCCGTCCGCCGACCTAGACTTCGCCGACCGTCGCCGCCTCCCCTTCAACGGACCTAGCAATTCGTGGAGACGTTGATGACCATTCTTCTCTGACCCATCCCTTGTACGACAAGGCATTGAGGTTCTCCTTCCTTGTGTGGATCTCTGTAGAGGGGTCAATCCATTTCAGTCCTTGGAACTCAAAGTTCATCTTCCAGATTTCTTCTTGAAGCACATTGGTTGAGTATTGACTCAATCCCCTGAAGGTATACCGCATTTGCTTTCCTTATTTCTTGATTCATGAAATCACAAGATCCTTACTCTTTTGGTTGTTCTTGTTGTTTCTTCTGCTGCGCATATACGATATGCTGTCTACATTTGATGTATAGAAAAACCCAACACAAATGCCCCACACTAATTGATCCTCATCAATCCTATTGCACAAACTTCCACCATTGAGAACAAAATTCCAAGTGAAACCAAAAAATTGAGTGATAAATCTACATGATCTATGAAGAGAAACAATAGTGATCACTTTACGATTCGACCTCCTTGAGGCGGCAAGATGAAGCTCACAATGTTAAGGCACATGGAGCCAACCCCTTTGCAAAGTCTTTTTAAAAATAAACCCGAAAAAACCCATTAAAGTGAGAACAATAAGCAAACAAAGGAAAAAAATAGATCTAAAGTTCTGGAGAGGAGCATAGACGAGAAGAAATAAGCAAAGCTGAATGGCGTGGAACTTGACAGTACCTGCAAGAAAACCAACTACTTAGATTTTATAAGGAAATCAGAGAAAAAAATTGAAGTGAGAACAATAAACAAATAGAGGTAAAGAACAACCCTAAAAGTCTGGAGAGGTGCATAGCCATGAAGAAATAAACGAAGTGGAAGGGCGTTAAATCCACTGCAGGTTCAATCAATGGAGAGAGACTTTTTTTCTCTCTCCCACTCTGGCCATCTGCTCGAAGGTGCAATCAATAGAGGATAGGGCAGCGAGGGGAGAAGGGAAAGAACAGAGAAGATTATTAATCAATAGATGATCAATAGAGAGATGGGGAAGAAGACATACCCGCCTAGAAGATGCTCTGCCGAGAAAGTAGAAACTCTGTCGAGAAGTAGCTCTGGGAGAACGAAGAGGAAGTTGGCGGATCGGGGAAATGAGAATGGCGAGGTAGGGGTGCTTGATTTTAGGTTGAATATGATCAAAGATGGACGGTGGACGAAGGTGAGAGGAAACTTCAGGCGACGGTGGACGAAGGGGAAATGAGATGTAGCAGCGTTTGGATTTTGGAAGAGATCACCGATCGATCTTCTCTGGCGAAATAGCAACCCGCAGTCGTCGTGTAACACCCTACTTGTAATTCGCCGTATGTTATGGGTCCGACCGGGCCCCACACGCTACAACTCATACAAACAAAAGTATTAATAAATGATAATCAACAGCCATCCATCTCAGAGTGCGCATTAAAATAAACAGAAGCTAAATTAAACCAAACCCTAGAAATGAATGTCCTCTACAATATACAGTTCATTAATAAATTTACACTGTAATAAGTAAAAGTCCAGAAATAAAAGAAATGGGAACAAACTCCCAAAAGAGACTCGCAGGTCCCACAGCTAGTTATGCATACGAATACTAAAAAACCAAGCAGCAAGCTAAACCACCACGCTCATTTCTTATTTGGCAGCAAACACTTCCAGCGCGCGCACGTTCCTGCAACCAAGTACAAACGAGCGGAAAACGAGGGTCAGCCGAAGCTGACCAATCACTGTGTAACAATCTCCCTCTCCCCGGGCATCCTAGCCGATCCCGGGGAGCAGAAGCCCTACAGATCAGCGTGCCACGACATGCAAATAATACACAGCAGCAAACATACAAGTATATGTCACAATCATCAAATATGTTTAAGTTGAGCATGAAAGTAAAGGGGGGTCTATATGCACACCAAGGAGAAGACTAAATGCTCTACTCATGCACTCTATTCCTAGTAGCGGACTAGCATGTCCTAGGCTACTGAAACCATAATGAGCAAACATCCCAACTCCACATTCAAGGCGGTAAACAACTAGGCACCAAGGGTCGCACTAGTAGATCATATAATATGAAACACGAAACCACAACATAGCGCACGATGACGCTTCCTCATTATGTACACGACACGTCATACTCACACGCCCTTTTTATGCCGAGCTACACAACTATTTTATCAGAAGTGGCAGAAGTCTAGTTTGCCCCACGCTCTCAACATAGCAAACGAGAAAGGGGGCCTACTTGACATATGTCCTTAAAGCAAGAACTACAATCCAAAGGCCCAAACATAAGTAGTGCACTCATGGCACTCCAACAAAAACTAGGAGCACACAACTCCAAGTCCTCTGAGCATCTCACCTATCCGGACTATCGCCAGACTCACGGTCTCTCCCACGGTATATCATATAAAATGGATCCACCACATGCTACCACATCCATGGTGCGGGTTCGGTTAAATCTGTTCCCGTTGCTCAGAACATCGTTTCACCAACACGATGCGGGTTCGATTTTACCTCGTCCCGTTCACTTAATCAGAAGCACACATCACATAATCAAAACAAAAGCAAAACATGCTACAAGTGCTATCACATCTACCACGCATTTAGGGTGGAGATCTAAACAATTCACATAAGATCATACAAGAGATCATTCAACACTATTAAGCCACTAGATGGTATCGAACACCTACGAGTTCAGACTCGATATCATACGGATGATTCCATAAAGAGTGCTCACATAACCCACTCTGCTCAAAACCTGCTTAGCAGGGATTTAACCAATTAATCCTCCAATGTCAATTGCGATAATTTTATTAATATTACGATCAATATTATGTTTAGGAGTTTACCACCACGTACTCTATAAAACATTATCGCTCTATGCGATATTTATCCCAAACTTGGAGCTTTTCACCCAACGCCGATAATTATGGCAATGATTTGTAAGATAAAACATCTAAAATCCACTAAGCCTCATTATTGGTTTATATTTCAATTCCTTCACCGTCACTCACATTCCTCTGCAGGTACAATTCCCAAATCAACACGATCTCACTATCAACCTAGGCCATACACAGATTCTCACGGCCTTAACCAACGTCGATTCAACACCCGCAAGCGAACACGACAAAAGAAACACAGATAATTATCCGGTATAAAATATGCAATCAACATCACCGATCCGGGCTTATCGCCACGGATAGGCTTTACACAGTATGCCTAATCCGCAATCATTCATCGGACATTTCTAATGCAAAATATGTCGGGGACGGACACAATCAACCCGAAGGTTCACTAGGAACCGTGGTCGCCTCAGGTTCTCTAATTAGAGAAACTGGGTGCCACACATGAATCATCTCATAACATACATACACAATCGAATCCTAAACCCGGGGAGAAAGAGATCGTTACCTGCGCCCAATCCTTCCCGGCCATTGAAGCCTCAAGGATTTGGGTGGAGAGTGGTCGCGGCGCGGTTTCCTTGCGTTGGCGGCAACGACTCGTTTGATGGAGCTCTCCAACTTCGGCGGCAGCACGTTTCTTCCTCTTCCCTTTCCTCGATCGGCAAAGAAAAGCTTTAGGTGAATGCTTTCCCGGTAAAGAACGCCCTCCGCGTTTTCAACTTCTTCGGCAAGAGAGGGCTCCGCCAAGATTTCCCTCTACAACCCTTCACGGCAACAACTTCACGACAACAACTTCACGACAACAGCCCAAAGATCTCAACAATGGCAGCCCTCCCCTTTCCTCTCTCAGCGACGCACAGGCTGCAGGAGGTTCTCCCTCCTTCAATCGACGACACAGTTAGGGAACCCTAACAAGATCTCGACGGCGACAAGGTCGGCAGGAAGTCTTGGACGAAAAGAGGGCGGCGGCTTCATCGATGGTTGCGAGCAGGGAGAGATCGGGAGGGGGCTTGGACGGTAAGAACAGAGCTTCAAGGCTTTGGCTGGACTAAGCTTGCAACAGGGAGGCTCGGTCTCCCTCACGATCTACGGCGGATCGACGACGTTGGCCTCCTGGACGCGCGAAGCGGAGATTGGATCGGGAGAGGGGAGCGAGCCCTAGCTTTGCGGCTGAAGGAAAATGAGGAGAGCTAGGGATCAGGTATGAGGGCTTTAGGTTTAGGTTTTTGCTATTCTATAACCTAATATAAATTTGATAAGCGCACCACAACACTTATATCCGCACACCATGCTTCTAACCGCACACCAAACGAAGCTATCCGCACACCACAGTCATTTTAATTAAATTCGGGGCGTTACACGTCGAGGGAGATCTGTGTGGAGACGCAGAGTATCGGTCAAAGGCGGTGATAAATTCGTGAATTTAAAATTTTTCGCAGCCACGTATTAAGTTTCGGGAGTTTGAATCAACGATTTCTGAATTATAACACGAGATCGGAAGACCTGGTTTTTTTGGGGAATTTTGTATATATAAAGTGCTCTGGTATAATCGGACGATCCCCAATTAGCGAACCATAATTGACGGTGAAGATTTTTTCTATGAATTTTTATTTCAAACTATTCGCAGGCCACATTATTTCTATACTAGTGACAGGCACGGGCCTCCGGCCCGATCCAAGGCGGCGTTTGTCATAGGGGGCGACATTTGTCGTGGGGGGCAACATTTGTCGTGGGGGCGACCTTTGTTGTGGGGGCGACATTTGTCATGAGGGAGACATTTGTCGTGATGAGCGTCATTTGTCGTGGGGGCAACATTTATCGTGCGGGCGACATTTATAGTGGGGGCGACATTTTTCTTGGCGGCGACATTTGTCGTGAGGTTTACATTTGTCATGGGGGCGACATTTATCGAAGTGGGCGACAAATATCATGGGGGCGACAAATGTCGTGAGGGTGACAAACAGTAGTGACATGACAAAAATTAAGACTTATTATTCCAATAAGAACATCTACACAAATCTGGAAGGTAAAAAATAACTTACATCTGCAAATGAAATATTTTCCTACGATAAATTACACTTGCCCAAGTATTTTTGTTGAGGAAGATACGACAAAGTAATATTTACATTGAATTGAATACAACAACAACATTCAAGCATGAATATTGAACCATCAATTACATGATAAAAATTAACAAATCTGTAAGGCATCAATGACATTAAAAAATGAACAATAAAGTATATAAATAAAGATCTATTTGCTTCCCTTGATCCTATACCGACCAATACTACGGACCAACCCTATAAACATTCATCACAGAGTCTATTGTATTTTGCTTAGCCACTACTTGACTAATACCTCAAAGCACACCTAGAGTACATGCATTCAAAAGAAAATAGAGATGAAGTACTTGTAAAGTACACTAATACTTTAAAGCACATCTATTGAGTCATATTAATTAAAAGTGCTCCTTTTCAATATAGGTAATTTGAATGTGCCCATGAAAATATAATTCAAATCATGTACACCAACCTCCTTCTCCTCATCAAGCTCAAGCTTCAAATACCTACAAAAATGAATAATCAATCAATTGTGAAGTTTTATTAAGATCAAATATATATATATAATCAAGGGGGTAAGAGTAAACATGATGTTATAAACCCATTAATATACATGGCTGTAATAAAAAAAGTGCACCTAAAAGTGTTAATATCTAAACATATGCATTCATAAGTGAGTGCAAGAAAACAACGATTTCTTTGTGAGAAGAACAATAGAAAGTGGGGCAATAAAAAAACTTACCAATAATCGGAGAAAAGACAACTGAGGCTCAATAAAGATGTGCCGATTAAAGAGTGATTTCAATTTTCTGAGTAATTGAAAGTGTTGATGAGATGTGCATTTGATTCGGTAGAAACAAAGAAGATTTTATACCTTCTTGAATGATTTAACAAAGGATGTGTGGTTCGCGGAAGCTCAACCGGTAGAGTTTCTTGATCGAAGTAGTGAAACTTTCGAATGTAATATCATTGGACTAAACTGCAACATAATGTAATTGGAAGTGTAAGTATGAAACGAATTTTTAAAATAAACATAAAAAAAAATTAAGATATGGAAGTGTAAGCATGAAAAGCATTTAAGATCTACTAATTGTAATCATAAGTTTGTATGTGTTGAATTAAAATAGATACTACTAAACGAAGAAAGATCAAATGTCCAGGTGCAAATAATAAAGTATGAAAGATAGTCTAGCAAAGATCGAACAACATGAGTTGTTTGCAAAATCAAAAAAGTAAGAGGTAATAATGTTATATTACCACTTCATGAATGTTTGTCATCTGCCTAGCTATGAAGCATGACCTACAAAATATCCAAGGATAGAAACCATATTAGTTAAGAACCACATTTATTAGTTAAGAACCAAAAAATTCAAATCTGGTAAGAAATTAAAAAGTAGACAAAAAATATGAAAAGCAATGGGAAATGGAAATCAAAAATGGATTTTGAGAGAAATGCTAATTATTGTCGGTGTACATCAAAATAACTGATGTTTGCGTGAGAAGAGAAGAGATCTTATCGGTACATCAAAATGAAATGCTAATTAAATGGATATTAACGTTATGATGGATTTTGGAGGCTTGGCGAGAGAGTAGATCTTATCGCAATATCGGTACCTGGATAAACAATTACATTGATGATGGAGGTCTTTACATAAATGTTAAAGTGTAAGAGATCTTATCAGATCCTTCCACTGGGGTTTGCATGCAGCATCAAATTTTTTTTTGAACCACCTCAGATCCTATGGTTTTGGATGCAGATTCAACTAAATTTTTTTAACAATAATATTAGTATGATATCCTACACATTCTATTGTGTAGGGTGAAATGAGTATTACTAACATGAAATAGATTATACAAATAGAAAACCTAAAGATGGAAGAGAAGAACTAATACTATCTTTAACATTCTATTGTTGTTGTGATCTTTAATTAAAAAATTCGTAATGGATTAGATGGATGACAGGATGATTCTATTGTGTGTGTACTGCTTTTCTTCAGTTTATGTGATTTTAGCATTGATATATTGAAATCACATTTCTACAGTCGATCCCAATAGATCCCACCACCCAAAAAATGAGTATTATTAACATATGCATGAGAAGAATGATAGAAATAGTAACTGTAAAATATTTCAAAAAATCAATGAACTGGGATGTACAAATCTACTTTTATAAGATTTTTTGGATTACAGATTTGGTGTTTTCAGGGATTACCAAACTATCTGTATAATATTTTGGATTACAGTTTTGGTGATTACAGTTTTCCATCACTCTGAGTGGTAATCACTACAGTTTTGGTGGTGGGATGCACTCACTGGGATCACCAAACTGTAGTAACAATTTTTTATCAAAATAACACAGAAGAACACAAAGGACTCATAAATGAAAATACATCACTGGTAATGTTTTTTTACAAATAACATAGGAATAATCTATTGACAATAATTTTTCACAAATAACATAGGAATAATCTACTGGCAATAATTTTTCACAAATAACATATGAATAAACTACAGTCTCTTGGACCATTTTTAAACAATCTTAGCATTTTGTTTTTGACAGATTACCAACATTACATCAAGACGCAACAATGTGTTTCAAAGCACACAAAGCATTGCACCTAAGAAGATCCAAATGTTACATGCAGAGCGTAATCTGAGAGATCTTGGAATATTGAAGATTATATAAGGTTTAATGAAATTTTAGGAGTAGAAATTGTGAATATTGTAGAAAAATTTGAGTAAATTTTAGGAAGTAGCCCAAAAAATGGATTGGGAGAAGAGATCAAAGAGTAAAACCAAAATCTGAGACGCAATCGAAAATGGGAGTGGAAAAGAGAATCTGAGAACAAAAATTGGAAAAGGGAAATCGAAGATGAACGACAAGGGTATCAGCGTTGTTGCGGCCTACCGCCGATCTGTTGTAGGCGAGCAGCGAGTAGGAGCAGTGCGGAGCTGTGTAGGTTTAGGAAGAATTCGAATGCGATGGAGTAGGTGACCACCCTAAGCGCTGGAGGTTGGAGGCTATAGATCTTGCTTGCGAAGTGGAGATCACACGGCTAGGTCGCCGGGTGCGGAGGAGGCAAGAAGGCTTGGCGACGTGTTGTCGATGCGGGAGTTCTGATCCGTCGGGGGTGTGGTATGCGGGATAGAGGGAGTGGTAAATAAATCCGCAGGTGCTTGTTTCCCTAAGATGAACGACAATGATTTTTCCTGTCTTTTGGCCGACGGATAAGATTTGTTGGATGGTTTTTTAATTCATGGTTTTTTAAAGCCATCTCATACTTCTTTTTAATATGTCGGGTACTGTCGCGCTTGGCCGTAGGGGCGGAGCCCCGTGTCGGGCACTCGTATATATATAGTAAATAAAGCCGCAGGTGATGAACGACAGTGATTTTTCCTGTCTTTTGGCCGACGAATAAGATTTTTTGGATGATTTTTTAATTCATGGCTTTTTAAAGCCATCTCATACTTCTTTTTAATATAGTATATATATAACACTTCTTTAAATTTCTTTTCTTTCTCTCCCTCCTCCCTCTCTCTTCTTTTCTCTCTCATAGCTATGCTCCTCTTAAGTCAATTACATAAAAGTGCTTCCTTATTTTTAATGGGCAAAGTAATAGAATCAATTCCTAAGTTTGGAGAAGATTTAAAATAAATCCTTAAAGTTTCATTTGTTTGAAATAGGCCCATAAGATTTTTATTTTTTTTTGAAATACTTTTTTTATTTTTTTAACGAATTTTGCACCGTTGACAACAACGAGCAGCCTTATATGACGTGGATGGGGATATAAACTATATTTATTTTTTAAAAAAAATAAAAATATTATTTTTTTAATTAAAAAAAAGATAACTTCGCTTTTTTTAGTGTTTATTCCTAGACATATATAGTTATCTTTTGTTAAAAAAAGTATTTTTTTTAATTTATAAAAAATAATAATTTATTTATTTTGTTTAAAATAATAAATATGCCACATTCACTTCAGTGCCACATGAGCGTCTCGTCATCGCCGGCGGTCCAAAGTCCGTTTAAAAAGAATGAAAAGTTAAGTGTAATTCCTTTCAAAAAAGTTAGAAACCTTAAGGATCTATTTCAAGCAAACGAAACTTTAAGAACTTATTTCAAAATCTCTCTAAACCTTAGGAGCTTCGACGAAAACACCTTCATTATAGAATGTATATTTGTCATGATAATGAGTATGACAATCGGTCTGCTCGTAAACGTGGATGAAATTTCTTAGGTGAGGTTGGGCGGTCACGAAGGACGGTTCATAACTGTTAGGGAGTGACGCATATCAACTATCCCAAAATCCTGGAATGTTAGGAAAGACGCTACCAACTCCTTTATTATTATCAAGTAGGATCGGTTAAATTATTCACATGGCTCTCTCGCACTAAACCGTGCCCGAAACTCCCATGTACTCATGCCCGGAGCCAACCCGGCTCCTTTGCACTAAACCGTACGCTTGGAGTTCCCATGCACCCATGCCAGGAGCCAACCATGGTGCGCCCGGGCTGCCCCATCCAACAACTGGATGGCGGGCCACACCCAACGAACTCCCCATGGAACGCCATCAAGGGGATTGAACCCATGACGTCCCCCCTGCCTTTGATACCACTGTTAGGAAATGTCGCCTACCAACTATCTCAAAATCTCGGAGTGTTAGGAAATGCGCTACTAACTCTTTTATTAGTATCAAGCAGAGTCGCTCAAATTGTTCTCATCGCTCTCTCGCACTAAATCGTGCTCTTGGAGTTCCCCTGCACCCATGCCAGAAGCCAACCATGGTGCGCTCAGACAGTCCCATCCAACAACCTCGGGCCACACCAAACAATAACCACCCTGCTCACCTTAGATATTTTGCCTTTTTAATGACAACCTTTAAAAAATGATTCGTGGCTCTTCAGCCTATTTTGAGTTGTAGCAGGAAAAGTTATTTCCCGGAAAGCAATTTGGTTGGCTCGTTAGATTCTGATATGGGGGTGCCCCACCCATTGGCTGGATGTCTTTCTATCAAAACAGAGCAAGTAGCCGTCTAATATCAGGTTAATTTGCAGGTACGTTGAACGTATATGACATATGGTACGCGGGTTGCATCACGGCCGTCGATCAAATTATGCTTCTCTTTTATGTATGCATCATGAACGTTGAACGTACCATGCTCGGGTACGTCGAACGACCAAATTATTGCTCCTAATATCACCATTAAAAAAATCTGCTTAACTGACTCTTCATCATCGACCTACCTTCTGGCTCCATGAAGCCCATCAATCATGCCTGCCTGCCTCACCCTATAAAACTCCCCCTGCTGTCATCCATCTTATTAACAGCAATATCGATTTAACTTGTAGCAGCAGGTAGTATATACTGTGTACTCTGTTTTCTTCCTCACTGTGGAGGGAAACTAAGTTTAACGCATGGGAGACCACCAAGAACTGCACTTTCATGTCCCTGGTTAGCGCCTCTCTCTCTCTCTCTCTCTCTCTCTCTCTCTCTCTCTCTCTCTCTCTCTCTCTCTCACACACACACACACACACACACACACACACACACACACACACACACACACACACACACGCACGCACACTCACTTTCTTTTCCTCTTGCAAGCTTTCTTCATGGTTTTCTTTCTTCAGAGATACAGAAAGGCAGCAACCGATTAAGTTTTTGATTTTAGACTCTGTTTTCACAGTTCATGCTGTTTTAGTTGGGGCCGAACAATGTTTGACTAAATTTAGATCCCACTATTATAGAGGAGATGGTGTTTTGGAAATTTCTAGTTTTGCCGAGGATTTTGCTTTAAAGTTTTGAATTTGATGCGATTTAGTTGTGAGTTGATGAGAGTGGAGGAAGTCGAATCAAATTCAAACTATTATGAGTTGATTATGAAGTAGATGTCGTTGAATTGTGATTTTCAACTTCCGCTTTATTTATTATTCTTCTCTAAATAAAGGAGTGACTGGGAGAAGGGGAAATAACAGAGAGAATAATGACTTTTTTAATTGCTCGATTCTATCGGATAAGTGAGAGGGTTTCAAACTTTGACCAGAAATTTGTGATTTCACATGCAATTTGATGCGATTTTAGTTTTAACTACTACCATAAATTTTCAATTTTCTACTCGTTTGTTGAAAATGAAATCTGGGGAAGATGTGTTCATGATATACAATACTCCAATATTGCATTTATTTGTTAAAGCAGAGCAGAATGAATTGAAATAGCAAAACAAAAAAGCTTAAAATTTACAGCATTCTGATCCCAATTTTTGTTCGTACAATGGCTACCACTGATTTAGAAGCGGCACCTGGCACCCCAATCATGCCTTCCTCTTCCCCACTGAAAAGCTGGCGATGGTGGCTGATGATCTGCGTCTTCACCTTCTTCATCCTCGCCGGCCAATCCGCCGCCACCCTCCTCGGCCGCTTCTACTACAACCAGGGTGGCAAGAGCCTTTGGATGTCCACCATCGTCCAATCATGCGGCTCCCCTCTCCTCCTTCCAGCAGTCCTCCTCTTCCCCCTCCCCTCCTCCTCCTCCCAAATCCCCCGCCCTTCCGCCGCCAAAACTGCCGTCATATACGTCGTTCTCGGCATCCTCATCGGCGGCGACAACCTCATGTATTCCTACGGCCTCCTCTACCTCCCTGTCTCCACCTACTCCCTCGTCTGCGCAACCCAGCTCGCCTTCAACGCCCTTTTCGCCTACTTCTTCAACTCCCAAAAGTTCACCCCCTTCATCTTCAACTCCATCATCCTCCTCACCCTCGCGGCCGCTCTCCTCGGCGTACGGTCCGAGGGCGTCTCCTCCGACAGCAGCAAGTACCCCATCGGTTTTGCCCTGACCATCTGCGCGTCGGCGACCTTCTCTCTCGTCATGTCCCTGATGCAGCTTTCTTTCCAGAAAGTAATAAAAAACGAAACTTTCGCCGTCGTGCTGGAGATGATTCTGTGGACCAACTTCGTCGCGACGGCAACCTCCGTGGCCGGACTTTTCGCCAGCGGAGAGTGGAGTGGAATCCACGTAGAGTTCGCCGAGTTTGAAAAGGGCAGGCTTTCCTATGTGATGACATTGGCGTGGATTGCTGTAAGCTGGTTAGTGTATTCTGTGGGGGCGGTGGGATTGATATATGTTGTATCGTCCCTCTTCGCCAATGTGATTGCTACGTTGGCTCTGCCGCTGGTTCCGGTCTTCGCCGTGGTGTTCTTCCATGATCGGATGGACGGGGTGAAGGTGGTGGCGTTGCTGATTGCCTTTCTGGGCTTCGTCAACTATGTCTACCAGCATTATCTTGATGATTCGAAGGCGAAGAACACTGTTAGGGCTGATGATTTGTGAGCGAGGAGATCATTGTTTTCTGCTCTGGCCTTCAATTTAGGGGCGGATTTTATTTTGTTTTGTTTGATTTTGCACTCTGTTTCTTCAGAAAATAATATACAAGACTCAAAGATGCGAATTTGAATTCTTATTTGGAGATAAATGCAGTATGCGAGGAGTGCGAGCTTTGGATCTTTGCTGCTCGCGGCTTCAAAAAAACGTCTTCTCTTGATCTCGTGCTGGTTCTCAGTGTTCATCGACTTATGTTGCTGACTCTGTATACTATAGATTAATTTGCGTTGACTTTAGTTTTGACAAATTAAATGGTTTCATTTGATTTGAAGGGGAGCCTTGGCGTACTGATTGATTTGAGTCATGGAAGCAGTCTCTTGCAAAAATGCAGGATAAAATTTGCCTACATTTCACCCTAGCAGTCAGGGAAGGCTACGTGGGGATGTTTTGTGCACCGAGCTGCCCTTTAATTGACTTGTAATTTGTATGCTTATTAGTTTCCAAAACTATTGATTAGTCCCACATTGGATAAATTGTGTAATTTGTGCTGATTAGTATGGGTTGACCATGACTGGTCGTATTTTTATTTTTTAAATGAATATGAGTTTGACCAATGGTGTATCTCGCCAACTTCTGGTTGGCCCTTGCTAACGGCTCCTTGATAGTGGCATCGGAGCTGAAGTTTTGTATGTTTATGCCGTTTGTGATTTGTGCTCTAGTTTTCATGATTTCTATTGAATTTTGCTCAAGAGCACGTAAATTATCACGACGCTCATCTAAGAGGAACCCTTTATTTAAGAATGATCAGAACTCTATTATAGCCGTAGCGTCGTGATAATTTACAAATGTCATAGCGTCGTGGTAAATTATCACGACGCTTATTCAAGAATGATCAGAACTCTATTATAGCCGTAGCTCTTATTGTAGTCGTTGTAAAGTAGGAAATTTCAAACGCAGAAACATTTGTGCTTTTTTTCTTTTTGTGTTTCTTATCAGGATGAGAAATTTAATTTAGCACCGCATCGGATATGACGTGTACTTGTTACAATGTAGATATGTGATGTGTCTCGTCAATTTTTGTTTCCTCATTTGCTTGTAGCTACCTAACAAAGCAACTAAAAAGACCTCCGGTGTTACGACTAATAAACAATTCTTTGTAAGGCTGTGTTTGAGGAGAGATAATTAGATACGGGAAGCGTATCGGAGAACCGTGCGGGCGAGATACTGTCCGTCCGATCTGCTATCGAACGGCCAACAAAATCCAAAAAAAAAATTGCGCGATTTCCGGCCGGATTTTAACAAGCATGCTATCCGGCCAAATTTAGGGTTTAAATATATATATTTTATGGATAAATAAGATATTAAAATATTTGAAAAAAATCCATAATTAATATTCTCTAATTTTTTGTATTAAAAACAAAAAAAACATTAAAAAATGCTTTTTGTACGGTATGAAAAAAAATTCATGTTCGAGACAACTTGTTTGATTAGTGACCGTGTAAAATTATAATAGTAAATATAGTGATGATGCTATGCACGGAATTTTTATGACAAATTTTTGGACCAAATTTCATTTTATGGGTCTTCGACAAAGTTTTGACTACAAATAGATGGCCGTGGTAGTGTATTGTACTAAAATGTTGTTTGAGAAAAGCATTCATCAATGAAGCCACCTAAACACAACATCTGTTTTGTAACATCCTTATAAAATTCGTGACCATGTCTTGGGGTGCCTTGACTCACCGAAGCGAGCCCGATGAACGAAACTTGGGTCCCCAACATCAACAGTGCTTGTGAGCTATTTGACTGAAAACCACATAGAACTACTTGATTGAAATGACATCGTCTTCACTTGCGAGGCCCATCGGGCCTAATTGGTGGTTTAGAGTCTACACTGGTTGCAATTTTTGGTTAAGTGAAACATAGGTAGTGTTTGTTTCGGCTGATGGGGAGCGGTGCGGTGCGGTTGGGAGAAAACGTCGGTTTGTATGTAAGCTGGGTTTGGGATAGCTTTTACCTAAACTGCGCTGGTTAAACGCAAGTTTATACCCATCTTCGATCTGCGGTTTCCGTCTCCAGTTCAACCGCAACATTCCACATCTGAGCTTTCCCGATCTTCCCTGAGCGTTAACCTATCCACCTCTCATCTTCTACGCGACCCAACCTCCATTTCGACGGCCATATTGACGGCGACGATGGCAATCTTGCTCCAAAAGGTTCGTTTTCCTTCTCGCCGTCGTCTAGAGTTCTTCTACGCGACTCTGTTTGATCCGGGTTGTGCTATATTCTTCACATTTGCAGGCCTTATTCGAAGATCTCGGCTTGTCTCTGCCCTAATAGAGCGGATCTGGTTTGGTATGTTTCCCTCCTTTTTTGTTTCGATAATTTTTTTCAAAATTTTAATGGTTATTCGATTTCTAATTTTTTATTTCTTCCCCTATTCGTTCGGATTTTTAGAGGTGAATTTTGTAGGTGTTGTTGGTACAAAAAATGTACCTCCAAGACTCACACTAAAAGAAGAGGGAAGAGACTGCGAAGTGCAGGTTACTTAGGACGAAGAATGCCAGAGGAGAGATCTCTGAGAGAAACTTCTTTGATTTATCTCAAAAAAGGATTACAGAGAGGGGTCTAAAACAGGCCAGAGGGGAGAGGTAGAAAAGCGACAGAATTCGAGACCGCTTACACAGGGTGTAAACTGGAGGCTCGAAACAAAAGTCATTTTTCAGGTACCCCTAACCCTCTATTTATAGACGCGGAGGCTACCCAAACGGGCAGATCCAAAAATTATGGACTGCCCGGGATACAGTAGAACCGGGGCAGAGCAAAGGGGTGCAAATAACAAAAAGGAAAAAAGAGGCCAGACCGCGCGATCTAGCGATCTGGGAGAAGCTTGACCGCCTATTCCTTGGGAGAAAATACTGGAGGGAGAGCAGGCGATCTGGGCGGTCTCTCAAATCTGAGACCGCTGGAGGGCTCCTTTCTAACTGGAGAAGAGGTCGCGGGAATTCCGGGCAAACATGATCCTCGCACATTTTCAAGTTGCGCTGGAACTTCGGAAATGTTCTTTTTGACCGCTGAGACCGCAACCACCATAAATATGCTGGGCTCTATAAATACGGCTTCAGGGTTTCAGAAATCATAGCCTTCTGAAAGGAACATCGAGCTTGAGCTTCAAGCGATCATCAGAAATCATTCAAAAATGATCTCTTGCAATGGTGACTGTTCTATCTCGGCTGAATAAGCGATCGCCATGAGCGACTTCTCCAAAGAAAAAGGAGACCGCCGGCCAGAAGAAGATGGATAAGGCTCCTCAAACTCTGGCTGAGGCGGGCACATCGAAAGAGACCGCTCGATCTTCTCCAAAGAAAAAGCCTGACTTGTCGGAGAGCACAGTTTTGCCGGTCTCTACCGTTGTTGATTTGTCGAGTAGTTCTTCGGGTCCTCCCGTGCTGAACTTTTCTCATCTCTCTATTTCTTTTTATTGTCAGAAAATCGTTGAGGTCCTTAACCAGACCGCTATCCCATCTGGAGAGACCGCTTCGACCAAAGCTATTCTGGCTGGAATGCACAAGAAGAAAGTTGAGGCTGAGAGGATTAGGCAGAAGATCGTTGATTCTCAGGGAGCTGCGAAAACAAAAAAGAGAAAGAACTCAAGTTCTTCTGCCAAAACTGGCAAGAAGAAGAAAAACGAAGGAAGTAAAGGTGTGACCGCTCCGGAGGCGGTCATTCTTCCTGAAGGCAGCGGTCTTAAACATCCCGAGGATGTTCCTGAGAAGACAATTAGTGGGGTTGGTCTCCATTTCCCTTTTACGATCTCAGCTTCTTCAAGAGAAGCGGACTCCGAGATGATTGCTTGTCTTGATGAAGATTCTTCTAATGACCTCTCTTGTTCGATCTTGCAGGTGCTGGACCCTTTTGAATCTGAACGCTCCGGGAGGCTGCCGCAGAGAAGCAGATCGCCGAAAGGGAGAAGGAGACCGTTGTAGAGGCGACCAGATTAAAGGCGGAAGCCAAGAATGAAGAAAGGGAAACGAAAGAGAGGGAAGCGCGAGTTGCTGAAATGAAGGAAGAAGAAAAGAGAGCTACTCTGCTCGCCGCAGAGAGAAAAAAAGAAGAAGAGAAGAAGGATGCTCTGCTCGCTGCAGAGAAGAAGAAGGAAGAGGAGAGGAAGGCCGCATTGCTTGTTGTAGAGAAGAAGGAAGAGGAGAGGAAGGCCGCTCTGCTCGCCACAGAGAAAGAAAAGAAAAAGACTTCTGATGAGAAGAGAGCTCGCCAGATTGAAAAGGAGAAAATCGCACTTTCATGTATTGAGTTTAATAAAGATAATTAAGTGATCGATCTATATATATATATTGATTGTATTGAAGGGTTTGGGTTATCTCCCACCTTCTTCTTACTATTAATAAAAAAAAATTATTTGAATTCTTTTACAAAATAGATATTATCTCTATTATTGTCTCATATGTTTATTTTTATTAAATTTAATAGGAAATAAATGAATTTATTAAAATGCTACAATAAATGAATTCAATAACCGCTATCATTGAAAACCATAAATGCTACAATAGATGTACCTATGGTAGCGGTTTCAAGGACGCCACAATATATTGTGTAACTGCTACCATACCCTACGACAATGGCGGCAGATGCAACCCACGCGCAACCGCTACCGTAGCCCTACAGTAGCGGTTTTTTCATATACAGTAGCGGTTTTTGAGCGCTACCATATGCATGATATGGTGTAGTGAATGTTGTCTCACAAAAGTGAACAAAAAATATAGACAAATATAACTCCACCAAGTACACCTTGGAAAGAATAGTAAAGTGTCTTGTGCAAACCTTGGTTATTACACTACTTCTTTCTATAATATGTGCATTAAAGTGTGTGAAAGTTAATATACTTGTGTTTTATTGTGCACTTTGCTCTACATATGTCTTATATTTTGAGATTTAAATCACTTGTTAACATTGCTCAAAATATACTTATGTGCACATCATTATCATCCATAACACTTCTTCTCATGAGTATTGGATTCTAATGCTTTATCTATACTACTCTTTCTATAAGAAATGCACTAGATAACCTAGTATGATCTCTACAATGTTTGGTATCTCTTAAACTTGAAATTACGTAACATTATAGTATATTCTCAATTTGATATGTTCATTTCATGCTTGGTAATTTTATGTAAAACTATGAGATTTCAAAAAGGTTAAAACATCTTTACATTTTGAACTTACACTCATATTTATACTTATGATTTTAATGCTTACAAAAAGATGTTTCTTATAATCAACCACTTGCTTAAAATTCTTATTTATTTATTTGAAATCTTTTCTATACTATGCTTAAACTCTTTATCATTACTAATATTACAAAAGCTCGATCATGATTTATCATTTATAAAGAATGACCCCTTACTTCCCTTACCCCACCTTCTTTTGATAATACCAAAAGGGGGAGATTAATTGAAGAAATCTAGAGGAGAAATATAGAAGATTAAGGGGAGAATAATTCATGTAATCTATCATTTAGGGAGAGTAAAACATAAATTGCATTTATGTAGGGGGCATTAAGATAGGGGGAGTATGCAGAATTCTTATGCTTATCATATACTATAGTATGCACTATTGTCCCGCTTATCATATACTATAAACACTATTGTTGATTCCTTGCTAAGAGGATTTGTTATTATCAAAATGGGGAGATTGTTGGACATATGTGTCACATCCCTTTGTTTGAGAATAACAAATCTCATATTGTATTTGATCTTGTTTGTCGTGTACGTGTTTATAGTGTGTAGGAACTATAGGTGCAATACTCCACATGTAGAAAGCAGCTTGGAATCAAATTCTCTGAATGGAGCACTACCGCCAGCGCTAGTGATACCGCAGGCGTTAGCGCTACCGCGGACGCTAAGCACAACCGCCTGGCGCTAGCTCCAGCTCGTGCCACAATGCCACGCCGCGACAGTTTTGTATCCGCCTCTGCACGACCGCAACCGCAGGCGCTAGGAGCTACCGCAGGCGCTAACTCCAAGTTATATATTATGAAGATTTCTCTCTCATTTTGGCATCACATCCTAGAGAGAATACTAATGCAAAATTTCCATTGTTGTTATGCTGCCGAAGATGGATCTCCCGCAAAAAGCTTAAGGAGAATTCTGGAGGAGGACTACGTCACGTTACATCCGAAGGACGATCGCTTCGACCTCGCTCATACTACAACGATCCTTCATCTCCAACTTCAGAAGATCTCATATAGGGAGTTTTTTATTATTGTTATCATTATTTTTCATTTGTGTTATTTAATTATTTTAAATCTTCGTAGTTAAATCGTCTTGGGTTGGCGACTGGCCGGCTCCCGATATTTGTGCTTGACTGGACTCCGGAGCTTGTTTCGAAATGCAAGACTTGATGTGTCTTGCTAGTGTCGAGTTGTCGCTCATGGTCAACAATTTTCCGCATAATTTGTACTTAGCTTTGAATTCGGCGCCGAGTTTAACTTTTTCAAAATGCTCTCATACTGGAGCCTTATGCTTGTGCTCCACCACTTCATGTGCAACCGTTGATGATGATGACGTTATCGGAGATGATGATGCCATATTCGATTTGAGAGAGTGTGTGTGTGAGAGAGAGATTAGAGAGAAAGAGTGTGAGATAGGAGAATTGGAGTGAGAGAAAGGGAGAGAGAATTGGAGAGAGAAAGTGAATTGGAGAGAGAGAGGGAGAGAGAAAGAGAATTGGAGAGAGAGGGGTGGCCAAACATGGGTCACTAAAGAGGCATTTCTGAACAAGACAAAGATCAAGCACTGCAATGGTGTGAATATAGTGATGCCAAACGTGGGTCACTAAAGAGGAAGTTCTTTAACTAGAGAGGCAAATTGTGTTGGAGCATGCGTTCCGCACTCGTCCGATTTGAGAATAACAAATCCCGAATGTATTTGATCCTATATATTTTTTATTAATGGTGTGCAGATAACATGTGCAAGAATAACATGTTTGCAATTGGAGCAAAATACTTATTTTCCAGAAATTGGAGCTATCGGATTTCCGACAGCAGTACCGGATTTCAGACAGCGCACGATTTCTTCCTTTCTCCGATATCTACTCAACGTTTTAGAGCTATCGGATTTCCGACAGCTAGCTAACGGATTTCCGACAGTGCACGATCTTCCCGTAACTCTACGACGTGCAGCAGTTACGCAAGCTAACGGATATCGGATAGTGCTATCGGATATCCGACAGCCCGCGTCTCAACCACGACTCAATCGCGATCGCCACTCTCCGCAGAAATGCCGAATACATGGGACACGTGGCACCTCTGGAGCTATCGGATTTTGTCGATAGCTAGCTAACAGATGGCGTTATCTCTCTTTTATAAAAAGGGCTCAGAACTTCGTGTAATGTAGTTTTTCAGCTCTCCAAGTCCTTTCCTGAGTGCATACGAACCAGAGAGCTCCAGAACCTCATCAACTCCCATTTGTGCTTAGAAGGTTTGAAATTGAAGACGAGATCGGACGCGCTTCTACATCAACGATCATCTCGAGGCTTCAACCTTCCTTTCAAAGATCTGAATTTCTAGGGAGTTCTTCATTTGATTTTGTATTTTCATTTATATACATTTCACTTTGTATTGGTAGAGAAATCGTCTCCTTGTGCGTGACGTCTAAGTCCTTGCGTGGCTTAGGGGAAAATCGCTTCCTTGTGCGGAGCGTCCAAGTCCTTGCGTGGCTTGGTAGAAAATCGTGGTCTTGTGTGCTACGTCTAGATCTTGGGAAGATCTAGAGGATATGCTTGGGCTTGGTCTAGGGAGAGACAAGTGATAGCCTTCCGATCCTTGGGAGAAGGATTGGTAAACTCAAATTGTTACAAGTTTATTATCATATTTGTGCCTTGATCTTAAGCATTGTTAAGATCATTTTTATTGTATGTGAATTTCATGATTAAAAAATTATGACTTTTTCTTTAATTGTGAATTTGGTTGCTTAATCTTTAACTTAGAAATTTGTGTTTGAATTAATTTAAAAATTATATTGGTTTGAAATTTTTATAAGTAATTTTTATAAAAGTAAAATTTGTTTAAAAATTCTTAAGTTAAAATTTATTATTTAAACACACCCTTATTCACCCCCCTCTAAGGGCGTCACACGATCCAACACGTGGTATCAGAGCCAGGTTACTCCAAAACGGTTTTACCACCGGGAGTAATGGTGCACAACGATCACGCGCTCGTTGAGGGGCAAGGAATTAGTAGGCCACCACTTTTTACGGGCACAGACTATGACTATTGGAAAACCCGAATGCGGTGTTTTCTAATAGCTCTCGACATAGAAGTTTGGAATATGATCGAGACGAGTTATACTTCGCCAACAATTGTTGTAGGAGATGTAACTATTGACAAACCCAAAGACAAGTGGGATGACAATGATAAATTAAAATATAAAAACAATGCAAAAGCCATGAATGCTTTATTTTGCGCACTAGATCGCACTGAATTTAATAGAGTTTGTGCTTGTGATACTGCATTTGAAATTTGGAATCTTTTTTAGAAATTACTCATGAAGGTACTTCGCAGGTAAATGATTCAAAGCTATTTCAACTGGAGTCAGAGTTCGAAAGATTCAAAATGGAGGTGGATGAAGAAATTGATACAATGTACACACGATTCACTAAAATCGTGAACGATTCAAAGGTGCTGGGTAAGGTTTTCTCCAATGGAGATTTAGTAAGGAAAATCTTAAGATCACTTCCCCTGAAGTTCAATCCTAAAGTGACTGCAATTTCTGAGTCACATGATCTTAAGACCTTACAATTGGAGAGCCTCATTGGGAATCTAAAAACCCATGAAGTGGAGTTGAAGATTCAAAGCCAAGAGTACAATTTGGAGCCCAAAAAGAAGAGCTTGGCGTTGAAATCTAAAAAGGAAATTGAAAGTGAGACTGAAGAAAGTGAGGAAGATAAAGAAGGACTGTTTGTGAGTACCTTTAAGAAGTTTATGAGAAATCCTGAGAGAAGAAACTCATTTAGAAAATTTTTCAAAAAGATGGATTTTTCCTACAACAAAGGCAAAGGAAAAATGGATGATGAAGAAGAACGTCCGCTACCGGAATGCTATCATTGCAAAAAGATTGGACATATAAGAAGCAAGTGCCCAAAATATCTGAGAGAGCAGAAAGAGAAGAGGCACGATAAGAAGTTCAAAAAGAAGGTTCTGAAGGCGGAGACTTGGGATGACACAACTTCTGAAGGCTCAACTGAAGCAAGGGATGAAGATAAAGAAGAAGCAAATGTATGCATGATGGGGAAAGAAAATGCGTCATCTGACGACGATAGTAGTGTCCAAAGCGACACTGAGGCTAGAAACAAGGAAGACGTGTGGTATTTGGACTCTGGATGTTCAAAACACATGACGGGCGATAAATCAAAGTTCCTTAGCATGAAGATGAAGAAAGGTGGAACAGTGACATTTGGAGATAATGGCAAGGGTAAAGTCAAAGGCATTGGAGTAGTATGTAACGAAGAATTTAAAATTTCAAATGTTTTATATGTTAAATGTTTGAAACATAATTTAATTTCTATTAGTCAACTATGCGATAAAAATCTATATATTTTATTTGACTCTAGCTCAAACCTTTGCAAAATTATTGATTCTAAAATAAACGAAATCGTACTTACTGCACCAAGAATAAACAATGTCTATACAATAACTTTTCATGATTTATCTCATTCTACACTTAAATATTTTATTTCAAAGAATGATGAACTTGAATTATGGCATAGGCGACTAGGACATTCTAGTGCTAAACGAATAGAAAAGCTTTCAAAGAATAAAATAATTAAAGGTTTATCGAATTTAAATGGAAAGCTTTCATCATTGTGTTCACCATGCCAAAAAGGAAAGTTTACTAAATCATTGTTTAAGAGCAAAAATGTTATTTCTACTTCTAGACCTTTACAGTTAGTACATATGGATTTATTTGGTCCAATTACACAAAGTCTAGGAGGTAGAAAATATACATTTGTTATTATTGATGATTATTCTAGATTTTGTTGGACACTGTTTTTAAATTCAAAATCTGATGCTTTTGATGAATTTGTAAAACTAATTTCACGTATTCAAAATGAACTTGATTTAAAAGTAAAATGCATTAGATCAGATCATGGAGGAGAGTTTGATAATGAAAAATTTATTTCATATTGTAATGAATTTGGGATAAAACACGAATTTTCCGCCCCTCGCACACCACAGCAAAATGGTGTAGTAGAGAGGAAAAATAGAACACTTCAAGAATTAGGACGTACTATGCTTTGTGAATTTAAATTGCCAAAATATTTTTGGTCCGAAGCGGTTAGTACTGCATGCTATATTATTAATCGTGTCATGATTCGTCCTATATTACAATTAACTCCTTATGAAATTTATTTTCAAAGAAAACCAAATGTATCTTACTTTAAAGTTTTTGGTTGTAAATGCTTTATTTTGAATACAAAAGATAACTTAGGTAAATTTGATGAAAAATGTGATGAAGGAATTTTCATTGGTTATTCTTCAACTAGCAAGATCTATAGAGTTTATAATAAACGTACTAAAGTGGTTGAAGAAACTATTCATGTAAAATTTGATGAAAACATTTCTTGTGTAATAAATACTAAAGTTGCAGGTAATGAGAAAAATGAAGAAGATGTGGAACAAAATCTGAGGAAAAATGATGATGATGATGAAGAAAATGTAGAGAAAGAAGACGAAAAAGATGGTGAAGAAGAAGAAGAACAAGGATATGTACCTCCAACCGAGCTAAGGTTCTCAAAAGATCATCCACAAGAATTTGTTATTGGAGAACCATCAAGTGGGGTACGTACACGTTCTAGTTTACATGAAAGTTTTTCAAATTTATGTTTTGTCTCTAATATAGAACCAAAAGATGTTGCCACTGCTTTAAATGATGAATCTTGGTTTTTAGCTATGAATGAAGAACTTAACCAATTTGAAAGAAATAAAGTTTGGACTCTTGTTGATAGACCTAGTGATCATCCAGTGGTAGGAGTCAAATGGGTTTTCAAAAATAAATTAGATAGTGACTCTAGGGTCACTAGAAACAAAACTAGGCTTGTAGCGAAAGGATATAATCAAATTGAAGGGGTAGATTTTGATGAAACATTTTCACCCGTAGCACGGAAGTAGTTAGAATTTTTGTTGCATTTACTAGTCATAAAAGATTCAAATTGTTGTAAATGAATATTAAAACTGCATTTTTAAACAGGTTGATAAAAGAAGAAGTTTATGTTGAACAACCCCCAGGATTTATAAATGAAAAATTTCCTAATCGCGTATATAGATTGCTAAAAGCTTTGTATGGTTTAAAACAAGCACCACGAGCATGGTATGATAGATTGACTTTATATTTATTACAAAATGGTTTTAAAATGGGTGGTGTTGATTGTACACTCTTCATTAAGCAAGTTGATGATAATTTAATTGTTTTACAAATTTATGTTGATGATATTATTTTTGGAGCCACTAATGAAGAGTTGTGTAATTATGTTGTAAAAATGATGGAAAGTGAATTTGAGATGAGTATGGTAGGAGAATTAAAATATTTCTTAGGATTTCAAATTGTTCAAAAACATGATGGAGTTTTTATTAACCAATCAAAATATATTCATGATGTTTTAAAACGATTTGGATTTGAAAATAATCTCAAACAAGCAAATACTCCTATGCGTGTATCTTTAAAATTAGGAAAAGATGAAAATGGAATATCTATAGATCAAACTTTATATAGAGGCATGATAGGTTCACTTTTATATTTGACTGCATCTAGACCAGATATTATGTTTTCAGTTTGTTTATGTGCTAGATTTCAAGCTAATCCCAAAGAATCTCATTTAAAAGCAGTTAAAAGAATATTTAGATATTTAATTGGCACATCTAAACTTGGTTTGTGGTATCCACACAGTGATGATTTTACTTTATTTGGTTATTCTGATTCCGATTATGCCGGTTGTTCACTAGATAGGAAAAGCACTAGTGACACTTGTCATTTTTAAGGCCCTTCACTCATCTCTTGGTCGAGTAGGAAACAGAATTCTGTTTCCCTCTCAACCACTGAGGCCGAATATATCGCACTTGGTAGTTGTTGTGCACAAGCTCTTTAGATGAAACAAACATTAGAAGATTTTAATATTAAACAACAAACTATTGAATTATGGTGTGATAATAAAAGTGCAATTGATTTAACATAAAACCTGGTCCATCATTCAAGGTCTAAACACATTGATGTGAGACATCATTTTATTAGAGATCATATTAAAAATAACCACATTAAAATTTCATTTATAGGCACGGATAATCAACTAGCGGATATATTCACTAAACCGTTACCGGATTCCCGTTTTTCTATGCTTAGGCTAAAATTGGGAATCCTAGACATTTCACAATGATTATATCACTACTTATAACCTATAAAATTAAGGACATCACAATAGCTATACATTTTAAAAAAGAAACACTAAATCTTAAACGATCAAAACATAGACATTCACCAACATAAATCATGTCCAAAAATTACAAATTATTACAGAACTTTAATAAAAAAGTACTTAAAATGTCTCATAAAAGAAGTTCACAAAATTAAGGAGAGATCTGGGCAGGGAAGTTATCGGATGGTGACATCTATCTGTCCGACAGCTCCCGAAAATAAACTTCTATTCTTCTCTAGCTTTTCATTCCCTGTTTCTATTAATGTTCATATGAGAATTTTTTAATCTTGCATAAATGATTCTTCGTGTTTTATTTTTCGTAAAAATAGCTTAACACATGATTATGATGTTCAATCTAAAGTTATCATTATAATGACACTTTCATATAGGAATTAAGAATTATTTTCGCATGCCTCTAAGTATAAGAAATCTTTTATCTATGACAATGAGCAATCACAAACACTTACTTTGCAAATGCATGTTTATAAAATTTATTTTATACATACATCATGATTGATCGAACATAACAAAATACATTTCATAAATGCTACCTTCAACTTTGCTATTTTGCACTTATTCAAATTATATCATTTCTTGCATGCAAGTGAATTCAGAGATCCTTTACATACATAAATATTCAAAAAAAAATTCAAATGCAAAACATATATTTTGCCAAAAATTTTGAAAGAAATAAATTAAAAAAGTTGAAAAGGATCATCCACCAAACACTACTTAGCCTCCTGATAATTTTTAATGAGCATTGTGAGGTTAAGCACCTTGGAAAGAATTGTAAAGTGTCTTGTTATGCAAAACCAAAATGGTCCTTTTATGTATACTTGCAAAGTTTTTATCAGTTCATAAGTTTGGCTTTATGTATATTTATGTTATGTTTAACAATTCCATGATCATGTATATTTTAAATATACGCATATGTATTATTTCTCAAAGTATCACTACTACACTGCATTGTTATTTATAAAAAATTTTCTTATGAGAATTGGACCGAAACGATTCAATATTCTATCTGCTAATGTGTCTTTCTCTGATAATTGAACTTGAATCTCATAAGGGTTAAGTATATTTGCTTTATGTATATTGATAACAGATAACTAGAATGCTTGGCCTCATCTCTAAGGTTTTCTATCTCGATATCATATCACTTACAAAGCTTCCGCTAGTGTACTCCAACTTTCCCTATATTCTTTCTTATTTTCTACCATATCTCTATGATACTCCTTCCTCGTCTCTATTCATTACTTTTGATAATATCAAAGGGGGAGAAGATAATAAGAAATCACTTAAATCACTTAAAATACTTAATTAATACACGGAGCATACATGTAGGGGGAGTTTATATGTCGGGGGAGAATATTTTTAGAAGGATCGAATATTAAGGGGGAGATCATATTATGGGGGAGATCATGGATATCATATGTTCACACTTGTAGACACATGATATACTTTTCAATATCTCTATAGGATTTATTTGATTTCTTTTTATAAGGATTTGTTATTATTAAAAAAGGGAGATTGTTGGAGCATGCGTTCCGCACTCGTCCGATTTGAGAATAACAAATCCCGAATGTATTTGATTCTATATATTTTTGATTAATGGTGTGCATATAACAGGTGCAAGAATAACATGTTTGCAATTGAAGCAAAATACTGATTTTCCAGAAATTGGAGCTATCGGATTTCTGACAGCAGTACCGGATTTCAGACAGCGCACGATTTCTTCCGTTCTTCGATCTCTACTCAACGTTTTAGAGCTATCGAATTTCCGACAGCTAGCTAACAGATTTCCAACAGTGCACGATCTTCCCGTAACTCTACGACGTGCAGCAGTTACGCAAGCTAACGGATATCCGATAGTGCTATCGGATATCCGACAGCCCACATCTCAACCACGACTCAATCGTGATCGCCACTCTCCGCAGAAATGCCGAATACATGGGACACGTGGCACCTCTGGAGCTATCAGATTTTGGCGATAGCTAGCTAACGGATGGAGTTATCTCTCTTTTATAAAAAGGGCTCAGAACTTCGTGTAATGTAGTTTTTCAGCTCTCCAAGTCCTTTCCTGAGTGCATACGAACCAAAGAGCTCCAGAACCTCATCAACTCCCATTTGTGCTTAGAAGGTTTGAAATTGAAGACGAGATCGGACGTGCTTCTACATCAACGATCATCTCGAGGCTTCAACCTTCCTTTCAGAGATCTGAATTTCTAGGGAGTTCTTCATTTGATTTTGTATTTTCATTTATATACATTTCACTTTGTATTGGTAGGAAAATCGTCTCCTTGTGCGTGACGTCTAAGTCCTTGCGTGGCTTAGGGGAAAATCGCTTCCTTGTGCGGAGCGTCCAAGTCCTTGCGTGGCTTGGTAAGAAATCGTGGCCTTGTGTGCTACGTCTAGATCTTGGGAAGATCTAGAGGATAGGCTTGGGCTTGGTCTAGGGAGAGACAAGTGATAGCCTTCCGATCCTTGGGAGAAGGATTGGTAAATTCAAATTGTTAAAAGTTTATTATCATATTTGTGCCTTGATCTTAAGCATTGTTAAGATCATTTTTATTGTATGTGAATTTCATGATTAAAAAATTATGACTTTTTCTTTAATTGCAAATTTGGTTGCTTAATCTTTAACTTAGAAATTTGTGTTTGAATTAATTTAAAAATTACATTGGTTTGAAATTTGTATAAGTAATTTTTAGAAAAGTAAAATTTATTTAAAAATTCTTAAGTTAGAAATTATAATTTAAACATACCCTTATTCACCCCCTCTAAGGGCGTCACACGATCCAACAAATTGCTCTCTGATATTGTTGGCAAGGCCATCTTGTGCAAGCCAGACTCTCATGATACCATCTCAAAACACATGTTTGATTTGACGTCAAGAGTTATTCTGAAGAAGATGACTTCTTGGGCTGAGGTGTTATTTCAAAGGATAAGAGAATGTCTGCAGGCCCCCAACCTAGACAGAATTCTCTCACTCTACCTTCTAAACACCTACCCAGAGGAATTTAATAAGTCCAAAGGAACAAACCTCCATTATCTCAAAAGGATGGATATCAAGACCTTGGACAAATTCTCAAGGGTCCTCCCTATGAGCCAACCCTCTGAGCCCAAGGAGAAGAAGAAAAGCTCAGTCAAGGGGCTGAGAAAAGCCAGAATAGTCTGCTCTGATTCTGGGTCAGAGGCAGAAGAGAATGTCCTAGCTGAGGACAATCAAGGTCCAGCCAGCAGTCTTCCAAAGGATGACCAGGAAGGAGAAAATGACACTGCAGGTCATGTTGGTCATGATCCTGAGAAAGAGCATGAAGATGATAAAGATGATGATGCTGAGAAAGAGCATCAAAAGGATGAAGATGTTGCTGCTACTGCTGCTAAATTCATGTCAGAAGGACATGCAGAAGATCATACTACTTGTGATTCCTCTATTCCTGCCACTGCTAATAAAAGTGTGCAAATCATACACTCCTCCTCAGAAGAACATGAGGATGATGAAGACAATGCTGCTACTAATCTTCATGGTAAGATTGACTCACTTATATCCAATCTAGAGCAAAGAATTAAGTTAATCCCTTCTAAACCTGCAGACTAATGGGGAGATGATCAAGACAATGATGATCATTCATCTGAGGGGGAGCAGCAGAAGAAATTTCCTGTTAAGGAAAAAAGAAGATGCTCTAGCTGAGGGGGAGCAAGCAAAGCTGGATGCTCAAGCCCAGATAAGTGATAAAGATGAGGGGGAGCATCATCAGAAGGCAGTGGTTCCAGTGGCAGTTGAAGCCCAAACATCTGCAATATCCCATGAACAGCTACTCAACTCCATCAATACAGTCATTGAAAGTCAGATGCTCTCCATTAAGAATTATATTGACAGTTCAATCCTATCTGTAAAGACTGAAATCATGGATAAAATGGAAGAAATTAAGGAAGAGACTGCATTCCTCAATAAACAGATGACTAAATGGTTTGACCTTGCAGAGAAGTCAGTGGTTTCTCAGAATACAATCCTAAGATCAATGGACAAACACATTCAACTGTTTGAGCAAGATATGTCATATGTAAAGAACTATGTCAGCAAGACAGATGAGGTTATAGAAAAAGCCACCAACCATATACAAGAATATGTCTAGAATACAGTCACTACTATGATCAAATGAGGCTGAGAAAATGAAGGATGAGATGAAATCTGACTTTGAAAATGTCTTCTAGACCATCTCAAGTTCTGTAGCAGCTGCCTCCCAGACCATAGAAGCTAAAACAGTTGAAGAAGCCAGAAAGGGGGAGGTGACCAATGCTGAGACCAATTCTGAATTGGCTAACCAAGTGCTGTAAGGAACTAGAATTGCTCTGAACCTGCCACTGCTGGATATTACGGAGCTTGTTTCGAAATGCAAGACTTGATGTGTCTTGCTAGTGTCGAGTTGTCGCTCATGGTCAGCAACTTTCCGCATAATTTGCACTTCGCTTTGAATTCGGCGCCGAGTTTAACTTTTTCAAAATGCTCTTATACTGGAGCCTTATGCTTATGCTCCACCACTTCATGTGCAACCGTTGATGATGATGATGTCATCAGAGATGATGATGCCATATTCGATTTGAGAGAGAGAGTGTGTGTGTGTGTGTGTGAGAGAGATTAGAGAGAAAGAGTGTGAGATAGAGAGAATTGGAGAGAGAGAAAGGGAGAGAGAATTGGAGAGAGAGAGAGGGAGAGAGAAAGAGAATTGGAGAGAGAGGGGTGGCCGGTTGAAGGTAGGGGTTTTTATAATTTTTTATTTTAAAAAAAATATTTTTATTATAGCCTAGGGCCTAGGCTGGCAGCCTAGGCCCTAGGCCATTGGCAGCTAGTAGGCTGCCATAATGGCAGCCTACTAGCTGCCATAATGGCATCCAAATAGGCTCCATTGGGCTTCAGCCAAGGGTGGGTCGGGCTTTGCCGGACCCGGTTTTGGCTGAAGCCCAGAAAACTGGGATTTGCCCTTCAAATGCTTATTGTGGGTGCCTTGTTAGGCCCCTACAGCCCGGCCTGGGCCCAGTCGGGCGAGCCCGGGACCGAGCCTCACCGGGCTTTTTTCGAGCCCGGGACCGAGCCTCACCCGGTTTTTATGTGCAAGGCTATTCGTAGACATCCATCTCGATGAGACCCATAATTTAATGTTTGCGATGCTGATGACTCATTCATACCACCAGAGGATGATGACCCTATAACAGAGGATGTTATTGACTGATATATTTGATGTCGGGGGATCTGATCATATGTCTGTAGTACGAGATAGTATTGCTGAAGAATTGTACAACGCCCGCTGGTAAAATTTCCCGACATCTTTTTAACAAACTCTAGAAATCATCTCTTCGAAAGTATGATTAATTAATATCAAATTTTTTTATCACGCAGGTGAAAAAATGATTGGAAGATGTGGAATTACCGCACCGAAATACTTACTTCTTTTCATGTTAATGTTGAAGCCAGGAAAATCCTAGCTCCAAAATTCGGATCAATGCAACCGGAGGCTACTCGCCCAGCGGTCCGACAAGATGACTTGATTGACGACGACGAAGGAACTAGAAAAACAACAAAAAACACCCCATGTGCTGCGACAATGAGGTCCCACCACGTACCCAGAAGCTCAAAGGAGTCTTCTCCTCCACAACCAACGAATGACCGAGCTTGGTACTAGGAAGGCACTGGCTAGGGAGGATTCTCGTCTATATGGGGGATGAAGCTCTGGTTTTTAACAATTGCCCATCCTGGTACCAATGAGGGTCTATTTATAGACAAATCTTGAAGGAGGGGGTGCATGCGACTGTGTCTGGCCCCCTTTGAGATGGTTGAGCAAAGGCTTGAGCGAGCGAGTAAGTAAGGGTCTCGCCGCAGGCTGGCGAGTTGGTTGATGAAAGTCGCCTATGAGCGAGTATGTCCAGGCCTTTGACCTTCTCGCTTGTCTACCTGAATAGCTCCGGGGGCTTACTCCTTGTCGCCAGTTTGGGGGCGAGTAAGGCGCAACTCGCACCCCGGGGTTACATAGTCCTGATAAGCTGTCTGATATCTTCGATTTGACCATTGACTTTGACTTCTGCCTACGTGGCCATGAGGAGGTCCCACCCTCGGAGAATAGGTGTTGTACAGTTATGTTTGTGAACAATTTATATTTTTATTGTAATGTTTAAATATTTTGCAATATTTTTTATCGTTATATTTAAATATTTTGTAATATTTTAATATTGACGTTTTGGAAAAACATCTCTCAAAAAACATGTTCTATCAAACAGTCTGCAACTTTTTCAAAACAGCTTCTCAAAGAGCTCTGTTTAACCATCTCTATTCGATCAGCAGATTTTCAATCTGAAAGAGCTCTCCCTAACAGACCCAAATTTAACTAGCACATTCACTTTAAATCATTCTTATCCACACCCAAAAAAAAGACTTTTAACTTAAAATGACATTTATTTTAGTAACCCCACAAGGGTTATCTGCATCCCACAAAAAATTGAGAAAGCGGTCACATTTTTTGGTCGCCACTCTAATATTCTCTAACCCATGCTTGCTCGGTTACACGGAAGCCATTACTTTGTTTCTACCCTAAAGTATAGCAAAAAATTAAAATTATTTATTTAAGTATCATATAATTTTCATTGAACTTTTTAATTTTCAATAAAAATTTTATAAATCAAATTATGTATTATATAAAAATGAAATCATTAGTTTTAATTAACATACTATATATGCATGTACATAAATATATAAAATAGATAAAAGTCACTTAAAAGGTGAAAAAGTGATGATATAATGAATAAAATTGCTCATTTTGAATAGTATATAAACCCTAAAGTTCACCATAATCACATTTTTTTTAATTAACCGCAGAGTTCATAACTAGCTTGCAACAAGTCGACTCTTACCTCAATTGATGAGGTGGTGCGGCTGGTGATCGGAGTTGAGATGGTGCTTGGGCAGCTAACACATTTTAATTTTGAAATTTTTTTATATGATTGAAATCAAATTGGCTTGATTTTTGACTTGAATCAAAGTTTATATATATATATATATATATATATATATATATATATATAAAGCTCACACTAGCGGAAATCTCGAGCCGATCCCGAGTTCATAACAAGCTTGCGACATGTCGACTCCTCGAGTGAGGTAATGTCGGGACGCATGCATGGTCGCCCTAACATTTATATCATGCAACTGTGCATAATTTACAGTTTTACCAAACAAATTATATATATAAATATATTAGTGGACACATAATTTTTGTCCAACCCAGACACCAAATAAAAGATTTAGATTTTTCATAATTATTTTAATTCAAACAAAGAACATTGAAACATTTTGAATAAAAGTCTAATACTTCGGTTTAGATAAATTGAATCCTGAGAACATTCTCAAGGATTTTTATGAGAAACTGAACAAAATGCAGTGAAAGCCTGAAAGGTCACCTGGATAACATTCTCAAGGCAGAATATAACAATTGAATAAAACCTCAAGGCTTTTCAAAGAATGAAAGAACCCTAAACTAGGCAAATTGATGGAAACAAAGATAAAACATTGATGAATTAAGGATTTAGGAAAACAATCTCAAGCAATCAAAAAGCCCCAATAATCAGAAATAACAAATACAAAAAAAAATCTATCTAAAGTAACCATTGAGGCTTGGACTGGTCAAAGAAATTGGGAGCCTGGAGCCTAACAGAGGCTGAAATTGGGAGCCTGTAACCATTGGAGCCTAACAGAGGTTTGGACTGGTCAAAGAAATCGGGAGCTTGGGCCGGCCGCCGGAGCTATGCCCTCTGTCCTCGTCGTTTCGAGCTGTCGACGTCGTGTTGTTGAGCGGTAGAGGTGGCAGAGTCGTCATCGTCTTCGTCGAGTCGTCGGAGAAACCCAATACCAGGGCCGCACGGATTAGGGCACGCTACCGATGCTATGCTTGCCACTTCGCTGGTCGTGGAAAGAAGAAATGAAATCCCTGTTCAAATCCGCGAAATTTTAGACCCGGGTGTGCCTCCACGTGGGTTCGCCCCTGTATATATATACATAACATGGTGATATACATAATGAGGGAGCGAAGAAGAATCATCGTCGAAATAATCATACTGATGATAGCATGGTGTTGAAGAATAATGGCTTACGTAATTAGGGGAAGACGTGGAAATTGGTTCTGTTCTTTGGGGTGAAGAGTGTGTTTCGCTCTAGCCGACTCGGATCTACCCCCATTTCGATGTCCTCGTTCATTTGGAGTATGGGATGAAGATACGCATCTGCTAAATAAGCCTTCAGGTTGAGGCTGGGTTCACAGGTTTTCTCCATTGCCTCCTGAAAATTTCAAGAGTTGGTTTCATAATCTTCAACATATAAATCTTCCCCTTCACACCTGCCATTACTGAATTCATTTTCTCTAAATTTTGCTAAAAATTTCTTTCAATTTTGTTAGTACTGCCTGCTGGTGGTCAAACCAAAATTCAAGCAAAACCTTGTGTTTTTGGTGAGAGTCAACAAATCAGTATTTCGAATCAAACATATTTTTTTCGCATATATTTGAGGTGGGATTCAACTCATTAATTTCACGTGCCTTACAAATCCCCTCCCTCACATGAGAGCCCTCCACTCGGCCATTGGCATTGACTCGCAGAATAATAGACGGACCGCTGATTTTGATACAGTGAGTTTAACCAAAATTGGGACTGACACTTCAATATGGTCAAACTCGTGCTGAATCAAAAATATAAAGCATTCAGATGATGGACTAAAGCTCTGTTTGGCGTGGCGTTAGCGGTCGTGAACGCGGTGGTTATGAATCATCGTTCGTGAACGCCCGACCTCACCTAAGGAACTACATTCACTTTTATATTCAAAACTAGTTTTCATTTCTTGATGGTGGGTCGTAACCGTTGTCATGCCAAACATACATTCTATGGCGGTTGAGTTTTTGTCCAAACTCACCGGAGCAAAAACACCGCGCCAAACAAAGCCAAATAACCGATGCTCTCAAATGCTTAAAAAGTTTAACCGCACTTTCGCATTCTGCTACTAATCAGAGAAAAGTGATAAGAGGAAACATACCTCGAGAGGGAATTTTCTAAAAGCAGGTTCGAATCGACTTCTGCAGTACTTGTGAAACCAGATGGTCAGCGCAGGTAGAATAATGAGTAAAGGGGTGGAGTGGGCAGCTTTCTTAGTGCTCAGTAAACCAAGTAGCAGCATCTGGGATATCAACAAGCTTCCCATAATTCTGTTGTGCACATGAGGCCAAAATGCACCACCGCTTTCATATTCTTGATTGTAAACATTTATAATCTGACGGTACAAATAACTGAGTATCAGGCTTTCTACATATAGTAACACTAAGAAACTCTCTAAAGTGTATTAATAATCTGAAAACATAATTTTGATTCTGTCTCTTGGGATTTTCATTTTAATTTCTTTGGAAAACATAATTTTGATTCTCTCTTGGGATTATCCTTTCATTTTAGATATGACTTGGGGCCTACTTGTGTCCAAGGATTGTGACCTATCCTACCTGCTGAGATGAGCTAGGCCTAGGATTAAACTCATTAAACTGCTTGAATTTATAAAACCTGATTAAATTTCTTTTTTAAGCAATCGAAACTTAAATAATCAAAAAACTTTTTTTTAATAAAATAAAAGTTGAAAATCCATGATCAGTTGTCATATTATGCATCACATGTTTAATAAACCAACTTGACCCTGGTGGAGACTGAGTGTGAGGTAACTCAGAGGAAGGTGACACATGCGGTGGTATGGAGAGAAAAAGTCATCAACTGTAGTGGAAATGTGATCGGCGGGGATCGACGAAGGTAGATGACCTAACGCACCTCTGATACCATGTTAGATTTACTTGCGGAGCCGAGTCGATGCGTGATGGTGTCGAGAGAGCCCTTTTGTGATATATGAAACCCGGTTCATCTAACAATATTATGCATCACATGATTAATAAGCCAACTTGAATATAAAACACAATGCAGCAGTGATTCTCAGAAAATGAACAGTGTTTTCTTGTGTTTGAGAATGTATGACTTCAAAATCATAGAGTAAATGCTTATCCTTCATCACTTATGATGATAAAGATATCATTTAACATACAACTCTGTGGGGTTGTATAAACATTGTCTGCACACATGCATGTAAATGAGTTGTCTGCACATATATACACACACACGCACATGCATACACGCACACTCGCAGAAGTGCACGGTGGACGTTAAGTGCATTGTGCGGCAATGGCAATACCCAGTCCTTTTTTTAGTGTCACCCATGCAAAGCCGTTTTTCTATAGGGACACTGAAACCCTTATTAATTAATACATTTTGATAAAAGAATAAAATATTTAAACTCATTGCAACAAAATAAAATATTTAAACTCATTGCAACAAAATTAAAAAAAAAACTACACCTGAGAAAGAGTTGGCTATATTTTAGTTATTAACATTAATTAGTACTTAACGAATATGTTGAAATTTACTTCATCAGAGTAACTAAGATTTGAAATATTAGTACATCATGTCATCAACTATCTCTCTCTCTCTCTCTGTATATATATATACATATATATCAGGTGTATTGAAGAGTCATAATTTAGAGACGCGTAGATGATGCCTCAATAACAGAGTGCTTAACTTAGATGGATTTTGCTATACTTCAATAGCTTCATACTTTGTAAAGGAAGCTCAAGGAACAATAGCAAGCATCAAACATAATGCAAAATAAAAATTAAAAAAAAAAGGAGAAGGTTACTAACCTGGTATCTGTAAACAAGGAACGCAAAGATGAAGAATACAAGAACAAAAGGGAGAAGTATTGGAGTAACCACAGCATAGACGAGTCCAAGAAGAAAATAAAGCTGCAAATTAGGAAGATTTTCTGGAAGATCAATACTGCCAGGATCCATTGCCTTTTCTCTATCCCTGCCTGTTTTGATTATGAACATATTTTTCAGATGATATATCACAAGCGGCTTCAGTCGAAGAATCTTAGCAGCCACCCCACCCCACCCATCAACCATTATGTATGTTATAAAAAATGTGGCTTTCATTGGGATGGACACTCCTATTGTTCTAGGAATCCTGTTATCAATTACATTTAAGCAAAAAAAAAATCATTATTTAAGAAGAAACAAATGGTCCAACCATATCTAGGAGTGTATTATGATACATTTGTAGAAACAAAGTATGTCTGCCCTGATCTCCCTTTTAAAGCTCATACATAAAAAAGGCAGAAGATAGACAGCTGCACTGATTTAGGTTGGCATAATACATATGTACACTGAAATCCTAATTATATTGCTAAACATTTAGGAACATATACAAGCACTACAGAACATTGGACATCTGAAATAGAAGTGCGGGAACATGTGAATTTAACAAATCACACCATAAAAACGCTAGACATCTTCCAGTATGAATATATAAGGAATCAACTTCATTGCCAGCTGAATTTAGGTTCTTTTTGAGAAAAGGCCAAATACTATAATAATGTTATGCAAGGTACTCCTAATGGACATAGAAGTGGGCATTTACATTGGGCTTCATACTATATTTCTATACTTTCTAATTTCCAACATCTGCGGTAAAAATCTTTGTTTAAAATGAGGGGGTAAAACACAGATGCTACGATTTAGTAATTCAACTATTCTAGCAAACAAATTGTTGAGGACAAAGAAAAAAAATTGTGCACTTAATATAGACCTTGGGTTCTCTACCTACTGTCAATTGATTTTACATTGGAAGTGCTAGGTTCTAACAAAAATGATAACTAGACAGAATAATAACAAAGAAACATGCATTATCAAGAAAAATGAAAGAGGAATTACTCGGTAGGTGACTGATGTAGGAAAGAATACAGTTGTTCGAAAGCAGTTCCTGCAATAATGCTCCCAAGAAATACATTCACCAACATAAAGTAATAATATTTGCCAGATGCCTTTAGTTCAGGCGTAGAAAGTGAAAAATAACCTTTCACTTTCGACATTATCATCACAACAGTTGGAAGGATGTATAGGAAGATTCTCAAAGCTAAATGAGGCAGAAAGCCTTGCAAGACAAATTTGATCAATTTTCTGCATTAAAACAATAAAATACATTTAACAGATTCATAAAGTAAAAAAAATAACATCATGCATTTGTAAAAGGCTAAACAGTGATTCACAAAGTACTAATAGATACGATAAAATAATATCATGGATTTCACAGTAATCAAAGCACATGCATAATCCATGAAGGAACAACATTTAGGAGGATCCTATTGTTTATAATAAAGTCTCTCTCTCTCACTATGTATCCTCTCTCTCCCCCAAGTGTCGTACAAGCATCTCATGATAAGGTCCACTCATTATCTATTATAGGTCTTTTATATCCAGAAAAAACCTTTTTTATGATTTGGAAGAGGAGTAAAAGAGGGCAAATTACTTACAGGGATTTGAGATACAACATAGTTAAGTATTTATCCTTCTCTCCATTTTATTTAAGGGAAAACACTAGAAGCCCTAGATAGTAGTCTAGAAACCGTCAAATTCTTGGCAAAAATCCTAACAGTTCCATGTTTTACATAACACATATAACTCGAGAGTTCGCTTGGTACCATAATACCCCAATATTGTGATTGAACCCGATCCTAGATCATTGGTTTCACATACTTAAGTCTTACACCTCATTCCAGAAAAACCAAGTTGATGACAAATGAGTTAATCAAACAATCAACAACAATTGAACAAGTTGAACGTCCAACTATAGTGTTTAATTACAAATCAAATATAATGGTTATTAATTTATACAAACTAGTACAACAAGAAATAGTAAACTAATTTCTTCACTTTTTAAGTACTTCAAGAAACTGCCACTATTTCTAGATAAGGAGTGATTACTTACAGTTCTATAATTGGTCTGAGAAAGGGAGCAACTTTGTCAAGGCCTTCAAGATTTGCAAGGGATTGTACAAATGTTACTGGTATCATGTAAAAGAAAACCAAAGAAAATAATGTTATTGAGATAATTAGCTTTCGAATGCTGAGGGAAACAAATGGTATGGCCAGATTCTTCCGGTAGACATCACGTGGTTCGGAAAGGAAAACATCCTGATGATGATAATGAATAAATTTACAAATAAGTATGGGTCCAAACAAAATTAGATTGTCAAATGCAAATTAAACCTAATAACATCATGACAATAAAATTTCTTAGGTGTAGCACGCCATCAATGTCAAAATCAACTAGGATTCGAATTGTTAAAAAAGAGAAATCCTTACAACTTTTTACTACCTGATGACTAAGATAGTGGTCAGGATGATTCTTCTGGAAAAAATAATCCACACTCTCTGCAATGGAATGCCCTGAAATTTGACGGACATTTTTGACAACTACCTGAAGATTGTACCAACATTCAAAAACATTAAAAAGGTAAATTTGCTTCCTGAGTCATTATACAACTCCAGTGCAATAATTTCTAGAAAGGTATGGTAGCTAGATGGATTTCTAAAACTAGGCTCCATTATAATGGCCGGAATTGGTTTCAGAATTAAATTGAAGGTTAAACTCAATTGAAAATGACCTCCAATTCTAATTCCAGGACTCCAACTCCGTCCAAACAAACGGTCTCTTAGAAAACTTGAAAACATTTCACAAATAAATGTCAATTTGCCACCATTAGTCCACACGAATTCTAGCCATAATATCATTTTGACTGTTTACATGGATTCTAATAAATGGGTAAAAATAAATGAGAATCATGTGAAGCCTTTATCATGTACTAAATTAAAGCTTTTAGCTGTACTTACAGTGAATTGTTCAACACGACGATGTCGTGATTCCAAGAAATGCAGCCGCATAAATGCTACATTACCATATTCCTTGTATAGCATAAAGCAAGTCCATATGGTGAATATGTACGCCATGCACAGGTGAACCCAAAACCTAAAACAAAAAATTAGTCATAAAACTGGGAGAATATTTTTCTTTAAAAAAAAATTTGTTTATACTCTAAATTATTCAAGATGTAAACATCATCCTCTACCAACTAAATCCAATAACAACAAACACAAGCACCCTAAAATGAACACCAAAAGCAAACAAGAAAAGATGCAGTAACCTTTCTGATCCTGGGCTGACATTTGAGATTGAGAGCTTGTCAATGTCACTAAAAACAATCTCTTTCTTTAGACTGAGGAAAGTTCCACTAGATACATTGACCGGAATTAAAATTAATAGTGCAGAGATGGTCAATGGCGCAAAGATCTTTAAGCTGTAGAAAAAGAGCAAAGAAGCAATAATATTAAGTACCGCTACATAAGTTGTTATGAGAGTATCAATAACCTACCTACAAAAATAAGCATCATGCGCATGAATTTCAATTACCATTTAGAGAGGAAGGATATATAAAGTTCACACTACCACTCCATGCTTCAATAAGTTTTTGCTTAATAGAATTTTATGGTTTCTGTATATTTTCCTACATTTTACATGGATATTTCGCATCTTACTCCTCTTAAAAAAGTAGATGAGCCCTTGCTATAATCAATGAAATTGATAAAATAACTCCTCATATTTTATCATAAGTGTTTAATTATTTTAATTTTGAATGAAAAAAATATAATTTATATCTTTTTTCTTGTTGCTCATGCCACTCGACAAGAGCACTATCTTAAGGAAGAGTGCTAACTGAAAAGTTCTTAAGGGAGAGCCGGAGGTGAGAGAGAGCTAGATGAAAGGGGAGAAGATCATCGAGAAGGATGGGGAGAGGAATACAGAGAACTATCATTCCTTTTCATGTCACATATTACAGCTCTTATGTGTTGTTTATTGTCATCTTCACAAATTGCAAAGCCTAATAAGACTGAATGCTATCAAAACCTGGGTTTAATACAATCAGTGGATGTTTCAGCATTTAGCCAAAGCTTGAATTCACCAGCTATAAGAACATACATAATTTCCCATGAAAAGGAAATTCAGAAGGTCGATAAAATTTTCTTCATATATATAACCAGTAAAATCAGTCCATATTTTCTATCACAAGTAACATTCACCGTTTGCGCAGATTGATGGATTTAATCTTCTATTTTAAATGTGGTGGGAGTGATAAACGAAGAAGAAACTCAATTGTATTACTTGATTGATTTCTAATAAGTACATCATTACAAATACATGTATTTATACTTGTAGGAGAATATTCTAGATACTTTGAGAAGAGTACATATCACCATTAAATGAGGAAGCTGCAGGTTACATATAATTAATTCTATTTTAATACATAGCTATTTAATTTCATTACTTCTTATTAAATGCAGGTGCATCAGTTTCATTCTCTTATACCCCCTCTGATATTGTGCTCCTCTTTATGCCGAGCTTCTCCCTTAGGGCAATGAACCGATCACTTGGTAGGGGTTTGGTCATCACATCGGCAATCTACTCTAGAGTTGGGCTATAAATAAAATTGATTTCCTTCTTCTCGATTACTTCTCTGAGAAAATGAAAGCGAATGTCGATGTGTTCGCTTTGGCTGCGGTGAACTGGATTTTTTGATAGTGCGATGGTTGAAGTGTTATCGCAAAAGATTTTTACTCCTTTCTCTCCCTCTTCCTCCCCTCTAATTTCTTTATTGATTTGCTGGATCCATATGACTGCACAGGCCGCTGTGCTGAGCGCCATGAATTCGGCTTCTGTGGTCGAGAGAGCTACAGATTGTTGTTTTCGTGACCTCCAAGAGATTGGATTAGGTCCGTAGAAGAAGACGAATCCCCAAGTGCTTTTGCGATCATCAACATTGCCCGCCCAATCAGAGTCTGTGTAGCCCGTCATAGGGGAGCTTTGATCTTGTTTGAAATATAGGCCATAGTCCTTCGTTCCTTGCAAGTATCGAAATATATTCTCTTGGCAGCAAATACATGAGATTTTGCTGGGTTGCTGACAAATATGGCAACAATGTTCACAGCATTTTCTATGTCCGGTCTTGAATTGGTGAGATAAATTAGGGATCCGTTTAGGCTCCTAAAAGCTTCTTTATCTACGCCTTCTTCTCCTTCGTCATTCTTAGAGCTAAGCTTTTCTGAGGTGGACATTGAGGTGAGTGCTAGATTGCAATTCTCCATGTGATATTTCTTCAGCAGTGCCTGAACATTAAGTTCTTGAGTCATAAATAAATCGTCATTTAGGTGTTTGATCTGGAATCCTAGAAAGAACTTCAGTAATCCCAAATCAGTCATCTCATAGCTTTCTTTCATCTTCTCTCTGAAATCTCTTATTAGATTTGTATTGCTCCCGATGACAATTAATTCATTCACATAAAGGCTTACAAAAATTCATTCTTTACTCTCCGTTTTGATGTAGAGAGTAGGCTCATTGAGGTTTCGGGTGAAGCCTTGCTTTAGGAAATATGAGTTGATGTTATGGTGTCAAGCTCCCGGTGCACAGGTTGTGCAGTCGTGTGAGGAAAGGGGATTCGGTGGGACTTTCCCTTTGCACAGGTTGTGCAGTCGTGTGAGGATGTTTGAAAAGACGGTAGACCTTCCACAAGTAGCTTGGTTTGAAGTTGTTGGAGGGAGTTCAAGTTGACATGTCCAAGTCGATGATGCCAGAGATGAGCAGGGGTGGGAGCAACCTTGTGTGCAGGAGAGGCTCTCGACCCCGGCTTAACTGAGAGAGTGAATATGTTACTCTAATTCATTATTATTGAGGCTGAAATACGATTTTCTTTTGGTTCAATAATGTGACATGTATTATTGTCAAAAATCACATAATATGCCTTTTTTAGAAGTTGCCCAACACTGAGAAGATTTTGGGTAAGATTTGGGACATATTGCACATTTGAAACGAGTTTGTTTTCTCCATCTGCAGTAATAAAAGATATTACTCCCTTCCCTTCTATCCTTTCTTTCTTCTCATCTCCTGCACAACTTCAGATTTGTGGCTTTCATCAAATGTTGGCCACGTGACTTGCACAACCATTGTCGATAAACCAAAGGTCGGAAGGTTCATCACAATTAGTGGTTTTACAGGTGAATAGAAACTGATCGGGGTCAGCTTCTGTGAAGTTGTCTTCTTGCTTTGATTTGAACCAACAATCCCGCTCCGAACGGTTCTGTATTTACATTTTTTGCATCTAAAGTAGCATTCCTTGGTTTCGTGGTTCTGTTTTTTTGCAGATTTTGCAATGTGAGGTGGAGTTTTGTTCCTTCCGTTTTTGTTTTCCTTCAAATTTTTTGTTTTTTTGGAAGTTTTGACGATAGTTCCCAGCTCCTTCCTACTTCTTTTTTTCAAATGTCTTGTTTTGAAGGTTGATTTTAGTTTGAAAACATTATCCAAAATGGGAGTGTCTTGGGCGAACAGGTCTTCATGCAACTGTAATGAACCCAAAAGTTCAGTAACAGTCATGGGGTCAATATCAAGGGCTTCTAAGATAGCGGACACTATGTTTGTGTGATTTTGGAAGTGATTCAAGGATTTTTTTCAACAATTTGTTGTTGTTCTATTACCCCCCACCCCCACCCGAGGCCTCTAATTTGATTTATGATGCTTGTTATTTTGGCAAAATATTCTTGGCACGATTCTTCTTCTTTCATTTTTATAGCATCCAACTATCGTAGAAGAGTGGTGAGCTTGATTTTTATTACCTTTTTGGATCCTTTGTACTCATTCTCCAACCTGACCTCCCATGCTTCCTATGTTGTCTTTGATCCCAGAATTCTGAGGTAGATTGCATTGGCGACTCCTTGCTGGATTAGGTGCAGGGCGAGAGCATCACACATCTTTTCTTCCTTGCTGATTTTTGCAACCTTCGACTGTTTTGGCAGTTGCATGAGGCCCCTCTTTGACTATGTCCCAAAGATCTTGGGACCTCAAGGAAGCTTACATTTTTTCGCTCTAATACTCGTACATTTCTCCATTAAAAATGGGAATAGAGGAATGCAAGAACGAGGGAACTTGGTTGGTAGATGACGAGGCCATTGGGGTGAAGCAGAGGATCAAAGAGGCTATGAAACCACCCCGCTCTGTTTTCCGTTTCGATTTCTCCTCCCGCCCGTGATTTCCCCTAGCCGTAAACATTTCCAGCCATACCCCTGCCAAACCTCGAACCCCAACAGGCAGCCTCCACCATTCGACCCCTCCCTAGCCCACATTACCCACGTCTGACCCCCCTCCAGTGCAGAATACCTTCAACTACTCCCCCCCCCCCCCCCCCCCAACCCTCCAACACACTAAGCCACCCCTCCACTTCCATCGATCCTCCAACAACTACCGCACTTCAGTTCTTGCAGCCCCGCTACAGCCCACCATAGTCCTCTCGAAGCCCAAAATCTCAACCATCATTCCACTCAACCACCGCCTGCATGCGTAAGTTGTTATTGTGAGTTATTTGTTTCTATTATTGTGTACTTGAACGCATATTTTGTTGTACGTTCCTTCATATAGTCGTTTAGTATTGTGAATTTGTGAGATTTACTGGATCTAATCGTTGTGTGCTTAAATCGAATTGTGCCACAGTCGTTTTGTTGAATTTTACTTGCTCCTCTTAATCAATACTTGTGAACGAATGTGCCCTGTTATATATTTATTATAATGTATTACTGGTGCACTTTACATCGGATTGGCAATCACACTTGCATTCATATTGGTAGTTGTCGGTAGTCGTGTCGCATTTCATTTAGTTGCATATTAGGTCGATGTATATTTTAGGCCAACCCCTGCATCACATTGAGGCATTCTATGATGCAGGTTAGGCAACATTTTTGTGATCAATAAGAGATCCATCGAAGAGAATTTTTGTCTTCGTTGGTGGAAACATGATTTGATGGAAGAGAAAAAGTAATGCATTGGTCAAATCTTGAATCAGACTATAGAGTCATTGCTAAACTATCTGAGAGTTAGTCTGGATAAAGCAGTTACTAAGTTGCTGGAAGAGGAGATCAAAAAGTCAATGCTTAAATATTATGAGAATCAAGCAGCAATGTGTATTGCAATCATGTATTCCATGAAATAAAGTGCCATTCTAACGTCAAATAAAATAAAATGAAAATATGTGAATCTAGAGGTGTTGTTGATATCGATTCCAAGCAGGTAAGAAATAAAGTTTATTTCATAATTGTTGGAAATGCCTAATAAGACTGAATGCTATCTAAACTTGGGGTCCATACATGCAATCAGTGAATGTTTCAGCAGTTAATTAGCGCAGATTCAACCATTAACGAAAAGAAAATACTAGTAATGTATAATTAATACGTATAGAACCCAAGTGCTTAAGTGTGCTTAAAATCAAACCCGAGAATGTAAATCCGGAGATAGACTGCTGAATCGAGGCCGGCGTGCTGGACGATCTCCGCCTGGCTCATCTGCAGCGCCTCCGGCACCCAGCTGAAGAAGCTGACGGCGTAGCTCCAGAGCTTGACCTTGACAGGCCGGAGGACCCCATTATTGGGAGAGGACCCTTGCGGCGAGCTCCTCGAGCCACTCCAGACATTGATGTACCGCTTGGGGAAGTAGACTCGGGAGTTGATAGAGTGAACTCTCACTACAGAGAAAGCAGCGAGGAAGACGATGGCGCTCAAAATGTTGATGAAGGCGGAGACGGCCGTGTCCTCGAGGGAAGCCACTGGGCATGAAGAAATTGGAAGAATCTCACAACCCAAGGCAGTAATAGACAGAAAAGCCATTGGGACTGTATTCGAAGGATGCGATCACTCGACGGTGTGCGTATGGTGACGGGCTTCTGGTGCTTCTTGGTGGCCAATACGCTGCTCTGCCGCAGTTTTCCTCCGTCCAGTAGGCGGAGAAGAGTATGATCAGAATTTCCGGCGGTGACTGGATCCGAGGAAGATCAATGCTGATCAAAATGACTTCTTAATTTCTCTTCGTCCTTCGTTCTACTGCTGTAAGCGTAAGACGTAATTAGGTGGCAAAGAAAGTCTTAAAAACTTTTAAAATTTTCTCCTCATAACTAATTTTTTTAAGTTCAAATTTCAAACTATTAAACTTTTAAAATTTCCTCCTGATAACTAATTTCTTAAAGTTCAAATTTCAAACTACTAATTCAATTCGTACGTGAAATAAAGATTTAATTATTTTAAGAACTATTTCATCGTTTTCTTATTTTGAAAATTAAAAAAAAAATAGTATTAACTATTAATGGTTCTTATTTGGAAAATAAAAAAAAATAGTATTAACGGCTCTAAAATTATAATCATTTCCTCTAAATTACTTTTGCTATTTTATATTAATCTAATTATTTAATATCTCATTTAATTCAATTTTGTTGATTACCTTTAATGTCATGTTTAGTTTAATTTCATTTCATTTAATTTAAATATGTGTTTGCATTTTATCATTATTTATTATATCAACAATTATTTGCATAATCTCTCTATTTATCATATCCTCAATTTGTATTTATCGGTCATGTTGCGGGTCGCTTAGGGCTCTTGGTAGACCGGTTTAACTGAACCACCTTAGCTCGGGAGCGAACTAAGCGCGCAAACAGTCAATTTGAGATTTACTGAGTACACTGGGACTTTTTAGCGTGGAAAACCCGGAAAGGGTAAAAAACCACGTGGCCGGAGCTGTGCCGACCAAATTTCACTATTTCCAGAGAGGTTACAATTAGATGCTGAGAGATCGAGCGCGACAGGCCGCTGCTCGTTACAATAGTAGAGAGAGAGAGAGCGCTCCGAGGGTGACAGGCCACCTCTCGGAAAAAACTAAGTATTTTTCCTATCAGTACAGTGGTGGACGAAAGTGAGAAGGCCGTGTCCGCTTTCCAGAGGACAGAGTTGAGACTGCCCTGTCTACTTTTGAGAAGGCAGAAGTGAGACTGTCTTGCCCGCTTTCCTGAGAACGAAAGCGAGAGCCTTGTCCGCTTTCGAGAACGAAAGCGGGAGCCTTGTCCGCTTTCTTGGGAACGAAAGCGAGAACCTTGTCCGCTTTCGCGAACGAAAGCGGGAGCCTTGTCCGCTTTCTTGGGAACGAAAGCGAGAACCTTGTCCGCTTTCGCGAATAAGGATTTCTCTAAGTCCTCGAAGATGATCTCCAAGCGCCGAAGGAGAAATCCGTGGAAATCTTCAAGGAGCTCTCTCTGGTCTCAAAGTCCGGATCTTTAAAATGAAGCCTTGGGGGCCTTTTTATAGCTTTTGTCGGGGGTAGCCTGGTAATTTCGCCGTCGTAACCACCATAGCCACCTTGGCTGACGAATCATATTTCTCGATTTGGGGCACTCGGATCACCATTTTTCATAAATGACCGTCTTGCCCTTTGAGGAAAGGCGACAAACTGTTCCTGAAAAGTGAGAAACTGAAAAGACAAAAAGTGAGCGAGGCGAGGCGTAAAAGTGAGCGGGGCTGAAAAGCGAGCGAGGTGAGGCGAAAAAGTGAGAATGCTCAGAGCGCGCTCAGAAGTGTTCTGAGCGCGTAACGAACGTGAAAGCACCTTGGACGTGCTTAGAGACGTTTCGAGTGTGCGCGAACGTGGAGACGTTCCGGGTGATCGGTGAATCGAGAAGTTGATCAAAGGGAAATCAGGGTCTGGCGCTTTTGGCGAGAGTGCGAATACGGGAGGACCATTTGCAAGCCCCCCGGTGAGGAATATCTGCGGAAGAGGAAGGTCAACCGCCCCTCGCGCTGAGAGGGGGTGGCCCGGCCGCACCTGGAAAAGTGCGGCTTGGCCGCACCCCAAGGGGGGCGGCCGAGCGGCCGGACCCAAGGGGGGTGCGGCCCGGCCGCCCCCCATGGGGGGGGGGGGTGCGGCTTGGCCGCGCCCCAAGTGGGGTGCGGCTTGGCCGCGCCCCAAGTGGGGTGCGGCTTGGCCGCGCCCCAAGTGGGGTGCGGCTTGGCCGCGCCCCATGGTGGGGTGCGGCATGGACGCACCCCATGAGGGGTGCGGCCTGGCCGCACCCCAAGTGGGGTGCGGCTTGGCCGCACCCCTCTCGGGTGCGGCTTGCCCGGCGGAGGCCGCACCCCGTGTGGGATGCGGTCCGGCGCGCTCCGCTCGCCGGCGGGAGCGGGTGGTGTTGGTGTTTACGCGGTGGTTGGCGTGCTTAATGCGCGGTTTTGAATGGAGGGAATGGCGGTTCCGCTTTAAACTCTCCACTAGAGTAGTGGATGAAGTGGTTAGTTAGAGTAACCGCCGCCCGGTTCTCCATAAGAAGAGAGCCCATGATGAATCCTCATCAGGTCACTTCTCTCTCTCTCCTATCAAGTATTGTTTATGTACGTAAAACGTATGATGATCTACCATGTGTGATTAAATTCAGTTGTAAGATCTGTGATCCTACAGATGAGATTCTGCACGAAAATCCTTGCAAATTTTTGAATTCTAAACCCGGTCGGATTTTCAATCAATCACCCTAAGAATTCGTGCTTTCTAGAAAGTGATGGTCCAATTTTCACGCGCACGGTAGATCTCCATGCATTATACGTACGTAAAAATGGCTCCTCCCACTTCTCTCAAACAATTCCCCTCCTATAGGGGACATATTTAGGTGCGTCCAAAACACCATGAGCATGATGCGTTGGACGCTTTTTTCTTATCTAAATTATATTTATTTGCTTAAAATTATATTTTCTTATAAAAAATTTTACAAAATATAAACTGATATTACATGCAATCATTTTAAGTACTCATATGTCATATTCTAATTAGTCGAAAAAAATCCAGTCGGAAACGAAAAATATCTGGTCGGAATAAAATTTTCCAACTGAAATTTTACAATCATAATGGAAAATTTAGATTGGATTTTTTCCGGATTAATCAAAATATGGACATATGAGTACTTAAAATGATTGTAAAATACTATAATTTATATTCCGTTATATTTTTTAATATCGATATTTTGGATAAAAAAATAATTTCGAAGAGTAAAATGTGTCCAATGCACCATGCTCATGGTGCCTTGGATGCAACAAAAAATCTCCCCTCCTATATTACTCGATCTCTTGCAAAAAAGAGTAACAAATTTATTATAGGGAATGAATCAAGGTTTTAAGAACCGTCGGAGGCTGAATCAAAGGAAGAAAATGTTTAAGGTTTAATCGATTGAATCGATCTGTTTGCATTGAACCATGATAATATTATAAATAGAAAATATATTTATTATACACATAATATGAAATTTTTATAATAATGGTGATATATATTTAACAATATAAAAAACATCTCTATGAAAATATTTATATTGCAAAGTTTTCTAAATATTGTAATTAATTATTAGTAAAAAATATTAAATTATCAATATTTTCTAAGAAATATTATTTTTTTTAATTTGTTTAATATATGTAATATGCATATATATGAAAATATTTCCTAAATTATGTCATACAATTTAATAATTTTGGAGAAAATATATTCATATAATTTAAATTAATTTTAACTTAAATTTATATCATATATATAACAATATATATTAATATATATTTAGTAAAATATTTATATACATACATATTTAGACTATATATATACATACAAATGTTCTTTCATTTTCACTAATATCAAATAACACGAAGCAAGTGACATTATATATATTATTAACACTATAAACAGAGTTTATGTGAGACGACCATCTAGTGTCCCCATGGTGTTATAGTGAATCAATTTGATTTGCTCATATCGGTCTCAATTTCACCCACAATAATCATGTGATCAAAATATTTCTTTTGTCCAGCACACGTAATTAATCATTGCATTTGGAGAAAACGTCAACAATGTTAACAATATATATATCAATTTATTAAAAAAAAAATTATGCACTACATTCACTTTCTTTGATGTTGCAACAAAAACTAGCTGAAATTTATGTGTGAAACAATAAACATAATAGACATGTGAACATTAATTAAAGAACATTGTTTATAAACATTTTTCATTTACAACGCATGTTACTTTCACCATCTTATCATTAACCTCGCATATCTTGAATACTCAAATTATAATTAGAGAGAATTATAGAAATTTCATCTTTAACATGAATAAGATCTAAAAAACTTTCTTGCACAAAGCACTGAGCATCAAGAAACAAAATCATGATAGTCATTAGCTCTCTTTTTGATTCGTCTATATATAGATTCATCAACTAAAATGCAATATTTATTATTGTTAATTTACTTGTGAATTGTATCTTGAACCATTGTGACATAATAGATAATTTGCAAAAGAGAGAAAATTTGAAAGCGTGAAAAGATCTAACGACCGTGTTGCTTTAAGAAGGCGATTCATCGTAGCTTAAAGTTTTACTCAAAGCAACATCGAAAAGAAACAGATGCAGCGCACCAAAATAAATCTACGTAGCATCTAGAAGAGAAGTTTGCGCGCGCCAAAATAAGTCCTTCAAAGAATTGTCATTTTTCCCAGCAATAGATTTTTATTGAAAATATGATTTACTAGATAATATGTGTGAATTAGAAAGCTCTATCAAGAGGCTTAGAAAAGAGATCACCCCTTTGATTATCAGTAGTTGCACATTGAAGGGTTAATTTCCCTTTTTCTACATTGTCTCTGAGAAAGGGACCATAAGTTTACCTGCACATGAAATTCAAATATTATAGTTGTTGGAGTTTCTAAGGTGATTCAGAAGTAATCAAACAGTAGTCTCACTGTCAACGCGATATGAGCCTATAGGGCCGCACATAAGAGCGTTTGGAGAAATTAGAGAAACGATTGTGTTGGTCTTGCTCATATTAGATATGAGTGAAAAGACCAATCCTATAACTATTTGTAGTAGAGTTGGTTCAGGAAAATGCTCCATAGATATTGTGAATATTGTATGGAGCATGACAAAAAAGCTTCAAGACGATATTGTGAATATCGTTGAGAAGACTTCAAGACAACATTGTGAATGTCGTCGTGACAGATAACCAGTCATTGAGATCATAAGCCGATATTGTGAATATCGACTTGTGATCAAGTTCGTCAAAATGTATCGACGAATGATCGAGTTCATCGAGACTGTCTTGACAAATGATCCATGTCGTCAAGACTGTCTCGACGACATAGAATGACAGGGCTATTTCATTGAGACTGTCTCGACAATTTTTTCGAGACTGTCTCGACAATTTCCTCGAGACTGTCTCGATGAATGATCAATGTCGTCGCGACTGTCTCGACGACATAGTCTGTCGCGGCTGTTTAATCGAGACTTTCTCGGCGAGTTCGTCGAGATGTCTCGACGAACATGGTCATCCTGACGAATAGCCATGTGCTCTAATTTAGTTTGGTTTGCGGGTAGGCATGCAAATAAGGCCTGCCGGGCCCAGGCCCTAGGGGCCCGGGCTTTTTTGCTACCAGGCCCAGGCCAGACCCAACTCAAATCGGGCCCAGAACGGGCCCATGCCCTTACAAAATCAGGGGGCCTGCTGAGCCCACAAAATCGGGCCCAAGCAGGCCCCAAATGGCAGCTAGCTGCCAATTAAAATGGCAGCAGGAGCTGCCATTTAAAATGGCAACTCTTACTGCCAATTAAAATGGCAGCAGGAGCTGCCAATTAAAATGGCAGCAGGAGCTGCCATTTAAAATGGCAGCTCTTGCTGCCAATATGTTGGGGCATGGCCCCAACAAATTATAACCGGGCCTTGGGCCTGGCAGGGCCTAGGCCTGGCACCAGGCCGGGCTCTGGCCAAATAAGGGGGTCTGGTGAGCCCCCTTAGGCCTGGCCTGGGCCTGGCCCGGACCTAACCAGACCCGGGCCTAACCGGGCTCAGACCCGGGCAGACCCGGGCCGGGCAACCAGGCTCAGGCTTTTTTTGCACGCCTATTTGCCGGTAGTGGGACCTATTTATGTCTTTGTTACCCCGGGTATAAATAGACAGAGATTTAGGTTTTCTGAAATAAACAGAACCCGAGAATTGGAAGGCTCCTCCATGCGATATCGATTGCGAGTGCAAACCCATACTCGTGCGTGAAAAACGGAAGCCATTCTTAAAGATCGAGAAGGAAGAGTTCCTTTGTCGATCTCGTCGCTGTTCTAGAAGACTCGTCGCCGCCTCTCCTTAGACGGATCTAGCAATCCGTGGAGACGTAGAGGGAACTCCATCTCTGAGCTAGTTCTTGTTCGGCAAGATCTTAGGGTTCTTCAGCGCTCGTGTGAACTTATGTAGAGGTGTAGATATACTTCTACACTAACTCATTCAGACGAGCTTGTCGATCTCGACAGAGCCGCAGGAACTGGAAAATGGCTCAGAATAGGATTCCAATTCCTGGGAGATTTTGTGGAGCAATCGGATCGAGTCTCTATTCAATTCAGCACAGGTAATTTATTTATTGCTTCGATTTTTTGATTCATGGTTTGAACAAGATCCCATTATCTCTCTTTTGAGTTGTTCTTAAATATTCTGCTGCGCACATCTGATGTGTCTACCCTTAAGGAAAACCCAACAGTGGTATAAGAGATAGGTTTCTGCGATTTTCATTTTTCAGAAATCGTCCCCTCTATATTGAGCATCTGCAAAAAAGATGGGAAGTGTGACTTCCGCTTCAGGTATTTTTGTTATAGAAATAAAACTTTTTTGTTCCTTCATCCTGGGTATTGAATACCGGATGTGGTTATCACATTTGTACAAATATGCTGGAATGGGGAAGAAGAAGAATGCTAGGTAAAGGAGAGGTAGACCTGCGCGTTGGAAATGGAGCAAGAGTTGTTGCTGTTGTCGTAGGAGTTTATCATCTTTTTTTGCCCACTAAGCATGTAATAGAACTAAATAACTATTATTTTATTCCAGCCATAACTCAAAACATTATATCCATTTCATGTTTTGACATAAAAGGTTTTTCATTTATAATTAAGAACAATTATTATTCAATTTTTATGAATGATGTTTGTTATGGTGTAGCTCAATTGTTTAATGTTTATATGTTTTGAACTTAGACTAGCCGATCTATAATGTAGAAAATACTAAAAGACTAAGAACAAATGACTCGTATCCTACGAACCTTTGGCATTGTCGTTTAGGCCATATAAACGAGAAACATATATCCAAGCTCCATAGATACGAACTACTGGACCCATTTGATTATGAATCATTTGAGAGATGCGAGTCTTGCTTGTTAGGCAAAATGACTAAAGCCGCTTTCACTGGTCATACCAAGAGGGATGATGATCTTTTGGGTATCATACATAGTGATATATGCGGACCTATGAGTTCTATGGCTAGAGGTGAGTTTCACTACTTCATTATGTTTACTGATGATTTCAGTAGATACAGATAAGTGTTTCATATGAAGAACAAACATGAATCCTTTGAAAAGTTCAAGAAGTTCCAAAATGAAGTACAGAACCAACAATGAAAAACAATTAAAACACTATGATCTGATCGAGGTGGCGAATATTTGAGTCAGGAGTTCCGTGATCATCTAAAAGAGTGTGATATTGTACCACAACTCACTCCAACTAGAACACCACAACATAATAGTGTTTCTGAGTGGAGGAATCGTACTTTGTTAGACATGATACGACCGATGATGTGTCATGCAGATTTGCCCATTTCCTTTTGGAAGTTTGCTCTAGAGACAGTTGCTTTCACACTAAATCGTGTTCTGACGAAAACAGTTCAAAAGACACCATATGAAATATGAACTGGGAAGCGTCCTAGTATGTCTTTCATTAAGATTTAGGCTTGTGAGGCATACGCGCGACATCAAATGCCTGACAAGCTGGAACCCAAGTCAGATAAGTATTATCTTATGGGATATCCTAGGGAAACCAAAGGGTATTACTTCTACCTGCGATCTGAGGGCAAAGTGTTTGTCGCAAGGAGTGATGTTTTTCTAGAGAAAGAGTTTATGTCTAGAGAGAACACCAAGGTAGAACTTGAAGATGTTCAAGAACCACACACAATGAAAGAGACAGAATTTGAACTTGAGCGAGAACTACAAATTGTTACAGCTGGAGAATCTGCTCAAGATACACAAGTCCTGCATAGAGCTGGAGAACCTGCTCTAATAAGTACCTTCCTAGGAGAGGTGTAACCATCCTGGATTTCTTCAGTTATGACCATAAAGCCAATGAGAACTTCCTCCTTACCTTCTGATGAATAAGAATCAGAATCACTGAGTGTTCTGATTTTCTTAGCAATGAATCCTTTCTTAAGTTTCCTTCATGTAGATCTCCAAGGAATCCCACACAACTTTTGTTGTTTTGCAATGACTTAAGTATTGAGATGTAGAATCATCAATTGCATTAACAAGTATGTGTTTTGCTCTCTTATCCATAGTTATTAGATCTTCTTCTTCATAGGTGAACTGTAAGAATGTGTTAGGGACATAAGCTCCCTCTTCAACAACTATGAACATTATGGGATCTAATGCTTCCATAAATAACTTGACTCTTAGCTTCCATATGACAAAGTCCTCTTTGGTGTAGATGGGTAGCCTCATTGATCTCATCTCTTGATGATGCTCATAGGCCATTGAAAGATCACAACCCAATCAAAAATTGTAGATCTTGTTCTAAGTTGTTAAGCTTTTGAACTGAACCTAGCTCTGATACTAATTAAAAGATATGGGTTGTCAATGATCTACACCTAGAGGGGGGTGATTAGGTGTTTTCTGATTTCATTGCTACTTTAAATATTATCTATTACAGCACAAAATCAACACAGAAAACACACAATATTTTATAGTGCTTCCCTACAAGACAATATGTCTAGAGGTAGTCCACTGTCCCTCTCACCTAGCTAGCAGTGTGCTAGATTAGGCAACTTCTCCAAAACTCAGATCTTTTCACTATACAGCAGATCTTACAACTCAGATCACAAAGGATCCTACCTCAGCCCTTCACACAAAAAAACCTACACTCAGGTTATACAAACCTTACAATAGTTTTCTCAGACTTTACAAGTCCTACCAAACTCAGATCTGTACCAAGATTCTAACAAACTCAGGCTCACGCAGAACCTTACCAATCTCAGGCTCACACAAAACCCTACCACTCAGATCTGTACCAAGATCCTACCAAACTCAGATCTGTACCAAGATCCTACCAAAATGCAGGCTCATACAGAACCCTACCAATCTCAGATCTGGTACAAGATCCTATAACCTCGGGTTCACAAGGAACCCTACAGAAAAGTATAAATATGTTTGTTATTGTAGAAGAAAAGTCTTCGAGATGCATGCTTTTTGAATAACAGACTTCTTCTTCTTCTTATAAATGTAAGCTCAGTGATCTTGTGGATTACTGAGTTTTACTTCTGAATCTCCTCCTTTGGTGATAGATGCACTTCTAGTATAGGAGAAAGATTCTTTCTTGACTTCTAAGCCAAGCGATGAAGATTTTCTTTTTGTTCTTCATTTTTTTTCTTGATCAGATTTTGTATGTTGTATGAAGAACTGCTTTGAAATCGACAATTTCTCCCTTTTATATTCTTCTGTAACATTGCATAAAAGCCCTTTCAGAATTCTTCCATTAATTGCCTGATAGAATATTTGAAAGAACCGACAGAACTGATTATAATAAATGTCTTGCCTTTCTTGGAACTTGCAGAATATAGAAGTATTAAAATTCTTCCTTAAACATTGTGCAACAGTTATATTCTGTACAAAATAAATTATTTATTACTCATTGATTGGTGCACAAGATGGGCGGCGTGCATCTTCCCTAGATGTCAATTTCCAAGAGAACCGATGCATTAAATGATGCTTTGCAACTGTCAAGACGGTATTGTTCTTTCAAGACGATATCGTCTTGATCAACAGATATTCTTCACAATGTGTCGTCATTATACTTTCTACTTCAATACTTGGCTTGTTATCTCAACGAGATTGCTTCTTCTAGACGATATCGCCGAGATACTTCCTTATATGCAATATGTCTTCAATTCATAAGGTAGTATATTTCCATTAAGACGATATCATCGACATACATCCTTCTTCAAGACTTTATGTAATATCTCAACGATATTACTTCTTCTTGACGATATCATTGAGATATTCCTTTTCATATAACTTAGACTTTTCTTCAAGCTGATAGCCTTTCTTCAAGATGATAACGTCTTGATCTTGTAGACGATATAAGGTCTTCAAACCAATGTTTGTCTTCATGACTCTTTCTTTATGACTTAATGAGTCAAGTCATTAATCATCAAGGCTATACCTCTTCTTCAAGACGATATCGTCGAAACATCTTAGCTTTATCCACGATAGGCTTTCTTCAATCTTTGGGACTATACCGTTTCTTCAAGTTGATGTCGTCGAGTCATCTAGACTTAGTCTTTCTCAGCTATAAGGTTTCTTCAACCTTCAAGACTTAAGGAGTAATGTCTTTTAGCCTTCAGGGTTATACTTCTTCTTCAAGACAATGTCGTCGAGACATCTTAGCTTTATCCACGATAAGCTTTCTTCAAGACGATGTCGTCGATATCTGAACTTAGCTTTATCCATGATAAGCTTTCTTCAACCTTTAAGACGATGTGCCTTCATCAAGACGATATCGTCGAAACTATTTCGACGATATGATACTTTTCTCCACAATTCTTCTGCTAAGTCTTGAGATGATATTTTACTTAGTTAATTTTCATTACTTTTATCATCTATATACTAGTGATGTAGTTTTCATGCTTTCTCAATGAAATGTATATTATCTCAACGATATATCCAGTCCTAGATAATTTTAGACTTAGAAAATTACCTGATATATGATTTATCTTATGCAGTGATGAATAAGCTATATCATCAAATACATAATGCATTTATCATTGATCTCAGCACTTCTTCAAATCAGGAACATTGTTGGGCACAGTTCCCAACAATCTCCTCCTATTTGAAGAAGTCATTACTCACTTCAATGATAAAAGTCAAATTATAAATAAAATCATAATTTGAAGACATTCAAAAAATATTATATGATTCATCTATAACATGACATAGATAGAGAATGTTTTTAGAACAAAAATATATCAGTCATTTGCCCAAGTCATTTTTAGATAAAGCATTCTATGGTCTTCATGTCCTACTGCTGCTTCCTTTTCCTTTTCTCCTTTGCCTTTCATAGAAGCTGATTGGTTTTGGAATCTTCTTTGGAGAAGGAGGAGGACCATGAGGAAATGTCAGTTTATGATTTCTCCTCTTCTCCAACTGAGTTAAGTGCAGATTCCAATCAGCAGAATAGTAGACTCTGTCTGACCCATCCCGAGGGTATCCAAATTCCAACCAGGCTTCTGAGATCAGGGTCCTAGAGTTAGAACTCCACTTGCATGACTATGGATCATGCTCAATTTCCCTAAGCCTCTTTTGCTTATACCTCTTGCTCTGAGCCCTTGTTCTTTTTCTGGAGCTGGCAGATTCTCTAATTTCTATGCCATAGATCTCTAATGCAGTTCTTTCAAATGGTTATGCTAGCTCAAAAGCTGAGGGAGGTATTTGTAAGGCTTGCTTGACTTGATTGACTGTCCACATGGCTTGATTGGAGCCAACATTTTATCATTGCTCTCTCCCCCTTTAGGACTTCTTCAGCTATGCGATCATCAAGAGTAACTTGTACTAAATTGATCCACTCATGCATATGTTGTTCAGCCTCATCCAAGTTATTCCTTACCTCTAGCAGATGTTCATCTAAGTTCTGAGTATTAACTTTCATTCTGTTCAGGATTTGATCTTTATCTGAATTCATGAACCCTGCTATCTGTTGAAATGCTCTCTCTGTATTCCTTTGCATAGTGCATTGGTTTTGTAAGAGTTGGTGAGTCTGATGTCCAACCTTGTTGATCTATTGACCAACATGTTCCATGGCTGAAGCAGCTAAATGAAGTGAGTGTATTGAGTGTTGAGATGATGCATATCATTCTTTACAGTCTGCAGCTCAGCCTTTATTTCTTGCCTTAAGTCATCTACAATCAATATAATGAACTTTTATATCTTCTCCCTTTGAATATTCAGCAAGGATGAGATCATATGAAACGGGGAGCCTGAGTGAACAGTGGATGGTCCAGCTGTATTCACTTCAGGAGCTGCATTTTCTTCTGGAGAACCTTCAGGAGTGCTATCTTGAGCCAGAAAATTAGGAGAGTTTACCTGCATCTGCTCATCTTCTTCCACCAGCACTTGCTTCCCTTTTATCAGAACTAGGTCAAGCCCAGTCTGGGGATCAAAACTTTCATCCTTCTCTGGTACATTTTCTTCCTTGTCCTTCTCTAAAGCACCCTTCTCTAGGATTGCTTTCTTAGCAGCAGATCCTTCAGCTTGATCTTCTAGGGCAGAGCACCCCAAGTGGGTCTCCCCCTCAACTCTCTCAGTATCTTGGGCGGAGCTTCCCTTCAGGAACTCCCCCTCAACTGGATCACTCCCCATAATTGTTCTTCTTCTTTCTTCGGAAACCTCTGTGTGAGCAGGTACACTCATGTTCTTTGGGATCATCTGATTTTGAGCTACCTCCCCTTCTGTCAAAGCAGGGTTTGATAGAGATGGGGATCCTTCTTCTTCAGAAACCTTTGATAGGCTTGGATCTGGAATTGGTGATGCTCTTCCTCTTTCATAATTGCTAGAGGATCCTTCCTTATCTGAGTCATTAACTATTACTGTTTTCTTTTTCTTTCCTTTTGGAGCAGTTTGGGAATCCTTGACAGTTTTGGGAATGACTCTCTCCCATCTATCCAGCATTTTTGAATCTAACCTGTTTGAATAGTGCAGAGGTGCTCCCATGTTTCTCTTCACTACATCTCCAAGGGTATTCAAGAGGACGATGGATAGGATTCTTCCAAATGATGGGGTCTTCAGGGTGTTCTTGATCCTCTGGAATAGGAACTTTCTCCAGTCCATCTTCCTTGAAACAATGATCCTGCACATTGTCTCAAATATTTCCTTTGAAATCCTGTCATGGGAACCAGGCTTGCACAACAATACTTTCCCTATAATGTCTGCAAGGAGCTTTCCCTTTTGATTGAATTCTGCCTTTTTAATGGACCCGTAGGTCTTGCCACTGTGCCCACACCAGGTATATCCAACAGATAGATCTTCAGCAGTCAGATCTTCCTCTTCGACCTCTTTCTCTAATCTTAGTGTTGGGAATATTGCCCTCAATGTTCCCTTGATTTGAAGAGACATTACTCACAATGCTAAGTACATATTGTATTTGATAAACCCTACTTTGCATCAGGAATGTGCAGGGTTAAGATATTCCAAACATTGGAATAAGTTCAGAGGTTTGCTGTCAAAACCGCTGAGAAGGAGTCATTGTCTCAGCGAAACCGCTGAGACGAGGCTAGGAGCCGCTGAGAAGTAATCTGCCTCAGCTGAGCTGCAGATAGACAAAATACGCTGAGAAGACTATCTGTCTCAGCGGATCCGCTGAGACCAAGACCGCAAAACCGCTGAGACGGAAAACTATCTCAGCCCAACCTCTGAGACAGATTCAAATCAGGAAGAAGATAGTGACGTGACCTGCTTTAGGCGCAAACAGCTGTAAAGGAGTGATAAAGCATTTTATCCTCTTCCAAAGTGTCATGGGCCTTTCTAAGAGCGTTGAAGACAAATGAAGTATAAAAGGACATCTTAGGGCACTTTGAAAAGGATCTGTTGGTGTGCTGAAAAGAAGAGAGCCATTACCATTGTTCCATTGACGGCTTTCAAGTTCTCTCCTCCTCCTGCTAACTGTACCAGCAAGAAGACATAAGGAGAGAAGATAGCTCTTCTATTCAGAAGACCAAGGTGATCCTTTCTCATCCACTGAAGTGAAGGATCAGATAGGATCAAGGTCTGAAGATTTCATTCAGCTCTGCTTCAAGGTTGCACCAGCTGTGCATATACAACAAAAGACAAACACTATTGTCAACTATTCTGTGTTATACTTATAACCCTTTGTAGGAACTGTATTGTTTTGATGTTGTAGGGCACTGTGCCTGAGATTGTAGGGTTATTGAACTTGAGTAGTATGGCTATTGAGCCTGAGGTTTGTAAGGCTGTTGAGCCTGAGCTGTAGGGCATCTTGCCTGAGAAGTAGGGCTTCTTGATTGGCCTGAGGTAGGAGGTCAAGGGGATCTCTAATCTATAGGAGTGGGAGCACTCTGAGTGGTAGGGCTGGTTGGCCTGAGGTAGGGCTTGGAGCAAGCCTGAGAGATCCTGAGGGGTCTGTATTTTAAGCTCTAGGAGCTGAGATTGGAGGAGTTTGCCTTGTCTAACACACTGTTAGAAAGGTGTAGAGGGAAAGTGGACTACCCATAGACACACTGTCTTGGGGAACCACTATAAACACTTGTGTGCTTTCTGTGTTTGCTTGTTATTTTGTTTACTAGCAACAATAATTAAGTAAAAACTAAAGAGACCTATTCACCCCCCTCTAGGTGAATTAGACTACATAGCTATAAACTATCAAGTGGTATCAGAGGGAGGTTGGTAAAAAAGGACTTAACAGTCTGACCAGGTCCTACATATGTGTAGTAAGACCTGAATCCAATGGCTACCAATGGAGTTCAAAAGGAGATGGGGTCTATGAAGCTTCCAATATGCAAAAAGGAAACCTTTGGCATTTGGAAGCAAAGAGTTAGACTTTTCATGGAGGCCTCATACCCTAGGATCTTTATCACTGTCCAGGAGGGCACCTTTGTAATCATAAAGCCCTCCTCCATTTATCCTACTAGGCAGGTAGGTAAGTCATACATTGAAATGGCAAGGAATGAGATAACATTGGCAACAATGGACAAAAGAGCTCAAAATATTATAATCAATGCTATTGATGATTCAATATTCCAGAACTTGGTACACTGTGAGACTGCCAAGGACATGTGGGATACACTGGTAGTGTACATGGAAGGGACTGAAGAGGTGAGGGATGATAGGAAATCCCTCCTTAGTCAGGAATATGAAGCCTTCAAGCAGCAAGGCCTAAAATGTATAGCTGATTGCGATGAAAGATTCTTCAGGATAGTGAGTGAGTTGAGGACCTATGAAAGGACCTTCACTCATTATGAGCTAAATGACAAATTCCTAAGATCTCTAACTAGATACTGGGATACTAAGATCTGTGCCATCAGGGAGGTGGCAAAGCTGGGTGAGACTCCTCCCCATACTCTGTTTGGAAAGTTGTTCTCTTATGAGATGCAGCTATCTGCTAGGAAGCAGGAGGACACATCCTCCAGGCCTCATGCAAGGGAGAGGACTATGGCCCACAAGGCTGAGGGATCCAAGAAGAGCAAGGTAAGGATGCCTACACCTCCAAGAAGGGTTGCTGGCTCAGAAAATTCTGAGTCCAGCTCATCTGATAGCAACTCTTCTGATGAGGAGTTTGCTGCCTTCTCAAGGCATTTCAAGAAGATGAGGAGGGGGAAGCAGTGGAAGAACAAGCCTTCCTCCTCCTCACATCCCAGGAAGGATCTCAATAGATCAGACAAGCAGCACCCCATGGGGGACAGGTATGACTCTAAACATGTTAATCATGTTTCAACTAAGGTAATTTGCTATTGCTGTAGTAAGCCTGGACATGTCATTGCTGACTATCCAGTCAAGAGGAAGGAGAAGGGTGATAAGAAAGCTTATCACCAAAAGGGAAGAAAGGGTGAAAAGTCCTTTCTAGCCAAGAAGGACAAAATCTGGATTGAATCTGAGTCTTCATCCTCAGACTCACATGAAGAAGAAGAAGAAGCCTATATTGGGTTGTTTGCAGCTGAGGAAGACGAGGACTTTCCTTCTGCAAAGGTGGGCATCAGGGCCCCTCTATCACATTCAGACAGTGATATAAAGGAGGATGAAGATGCAAGAGAACATTATGGCTTAATGACCATAACAGATGAGGATGAAGATAGTTAGGACATTCCTGACAAGGTACCTACTCTTCCCCCTTCTTCTGAGTATGAGTCAATACCAGAATCTGAAGCATGCTCATCAATTGATGAAAATGATTCAGAATTTGAAGTGGTTGTCAATCAATTGATTGACAAATATGATGCTTTATTGGATGCTCTGAAAAAAGAGCAAGAAGCTGCCCAAGAGGCAAGCTCAAGAAATTGCTTCCCTTAAGATGGCTAAGCAAGATTGCACTGAGTCACCTACCCTGGTGGCTCAGATGAGTAGAGAAATAAGCCAACTCAAGGGGATAACAGTTGTCCAATTGAGCACCATTTCCCAAAAGAACAAGGTCATCAAGGACCTTGAGGGGAAGCTTCTCAAAGAGAAGAGTCTAGTGGCTCAATTCTCCAAGCACAAATCTGTGCTTCCAATTATTGACACCTTTTCTTCTCAAACCAATAGAAGAGGACTAGAGTTCAATAAAATGGAAGTGGGTGAAGGGAGTGGAGAAAAGAGCAAGGCTAAGCCTCATACCACCTTTCAAAAGGTGTTACTTCCCTCTAACAGGTATGACCATGACAACATGTATGGTCACTGGAAGAATGGAAGTTCCTATAGGAAGGAAAGCACTCCTTCCCATAGTAGAAGAAAGGGCATGAGGATGAGTGCTATGAAGGCTCCCCATGAAGAAATTCAAATGACCCATTCTACACCATTTGTTTTTGGTGCTTCAGCTCCATCATTAAAGAGTAAGAAAGCAAGCTCCTCCAAATCCATTCCAGCAAAGCACTTGGCTGTTGTCAAACCTGTAGAAAGGCCTAACAGCTCTGTGTCTGATGCCATCAAATCTTGTCTAGCTTCCAAGCCAAGGAAAGCTGATGTCACTAAGACAAAGGCTGCTAAGAATGACCACAAGTTAACCTTCAGCCAGATCATTGCTGAAAGGAACAAGAAGAATGTTGATGTCTCCCCTCCTAAACACAAGCATATTGAAGCTTATTTCTTCAAAGAATGTTCAGAAGAGAAGATATAATATTCATGAGTGTTGGTGTTGTGATAAGGTGGGACACTTTGTCATAGATTGTTGGCACAATCCCAATGTGCCAAGTGCAAAGATGAGTCTTCCTGCAAAGGTTGCAGTAGGTGTGAAGTCTTTTCTTGCTAACAAAAGCCTAGGACCCAAAATTACTTGGGCTCCTAAGGGTAATTAAATTCCTTCTTGCAGGTTAGTTCAAGTACCAGCCTAGGGCAAATTTGGTACTTGGACAGTGGGTGCTCAAGGCACATGACTGGGACCAAAAGTCTTCTGCAGGAATACAAAGCTGTGAAGAATGGCCCCAAGGTCATCTTTGGTGGATCAGAAAAAGGCATCACCAGAGGATATGGAATGATTTCAAATGGCATAGTCTCCATCACAAAAGTGGCTTATGTTGAATGGTTGCTATGTCATTGAATTCCACAATGATAAGTGCTTGATCAAAAAGTCACATGATTTAGAGATCATTCTCTCAGGCACTGGGAGTGGGAATGTTTATTGTTTAGATTTCATTTGAAATTCTTCTCTATCTCCAGTGTGTCTTGTGGCTAATGAAAGTGAGTCTCTTTGTGTTCAATGGCACAAGAGACTTGCTCACATTAACTACAAGACAATGTATATGTTGTTTTCTAAAAACCTAGTTAGAAATAGTCCAAATTTGAAATGTGTTAAAAGTGGTCCATGCCATGCATGTCAAATGGGCAAGCAAATAAGGGCCACCTTTAAAAGCATTGGCTCAAAGACACTACAAGATGTCTTTATCTATTGCACATGGACTTGTTTGGTCCTTTGCCAATTCAGAGCCTAGGTGAGAAATTGTATACTTTGGTGATTGTTAATGATCACTCAAAGTATACATGGGTATTCTTTCTTAAGAAGAAATCTGATACTTTAGATGTCCTTATAAACCATGTTAAAGCAATCCAGAATGAACTTCAATGTACTGTGGTCAAGACTAGAACTGACCATGGTACACAATTTCAATCTAGAGCAATGATAGGATTTTGTCGAGAATTTGGTATCACCCAAGAATTCTCCTCCCCAAGGACTCCACAGCAAAATGGTGTGGCTAAAAGGAGGAATAGGACCTTGATAGAGGCTAGGAGAACACTGCTTAGTGACTCCTCACTCCCAGAATATTTCTGGGCTGAGGCAGTCAATACTGCATGTTATGTTCTCAATAGAGCATCTATCAATAAGGCCATAGGAATAACCCCCTATGAGATTCTAAAAGGAAAACAACGAACTATTTCATACTTTAGAATCTTTGGTTGCAAATGCTACATTCTAAATAATGGAAAATCTCAATTAACTAAGTTTGCTGAAAAATGCAATGTAGGTGTTCTTGTTGGATATAGCTCACATAGCAAGGCTTATAGAGTATTCAACAAGAAAACTCATGTTGTAGAAGAGTCTATGCATGTTGTTTTTGATGAGACCAACCTTCTCTATAAGGGCTTGTCCAGCTCTCCTGTTTTGACAGGTAATGAATAACAAGTACAAGACATATCTCTCTAAGACTTATCCAACACAAGCAAGGTCAATTCAGAGGTAGCAATCCCTGAAGTTGAAGATCAGCAAGCTGCTGAAGAAGATGTTGCTCAAGAAGAAGAGCTGCAGATAGCTGACAGGTTGCCTGCAACAAACAGACACCTAAGGGATCATCCAAGAAACCAAATAATTGGAGATTTAAATCAAGGAGTGGTTACCAGAAGCAGGGCTCACAATGAAGCCCTATTCTTGAGCTTTCTATCACAAATGGATCCAAAGAAATTTGAAGAAGCAAATGAAGACACCTTCTGGATTCAAGCAATACAAGAAGAACTGCTTCAGTTCAAGAGGTGCAAGGTGTGGAAATTGGTGCCAAATCCTTAAGGACACAATATCATTGGCACCAAATGGATCTACAGGAATAAGCTTGATGAGAATGACATCATCATCAAGAATAATGCCAGACTAGTGGCCAAAGGGTACATGCAAGAAGAAGGTATTGACCTTGATCAAACCTTTGCCCCAGTTGCAAGGTTAGAAGCAATAAGGCTATTCTTAGCCTATGTTGCCCACAAAGAGTTCAAAGTGTACCAGATGGATGTCAAATCAGCATTCCTGAATGGCAATCTAAAAGGAAGAGGTATATGTGGAGCAACCCTCCGGTTTTGTTCATCCTACCCTCTCCTCTCATGTTTACTTGCTTAGGAAAGCTCTATATGGTCTAAAGCAAACCCCTAGGGCTTGGAATGAGACCTTGTTTAGCTTTCTCATCAAGAACAAGTTCTTGAGGGGAAAGATAGATAACACATTGTTCCTTAGGGAAATAAAGGGCAAGTGTCTTCTAGTCCAAATTTATGTTGATGACATAATCTTTGGGTCTACAGATGACAACCTTTGCAAAAGGTTTGCCAACCTTATGCAGGGGGAGTTTGAGATGAGAAGTATGGGAGAGCTCAAGTACTTTTTAGGCCTCCAAGTGAAATATTCTGATGAGGGAATCTTCATCTCTCAGACCAAGTACACTAGGGAGCTTATTAAGAAGTTTGGAATGGAATCAACCACCACCATAAAAACTTCTATGGGGTCCGACATTTCCATGGACAAGGATGAAAAGGGTAAGCCCTTTGATGAATCCATGTACAGGTGCATAATTGGGTCCCTGCTGTATCTAACTGCCAGTAGACCAGACATTATGTATGCCATATGTGTTTATACTAGGTACCAAACATGCCCAAAGGAATCTCATTACTCAGCTGCAAAGAGGATTTTGAGATACCTTACGGGAAGCCAACACCTTGGCCTTTGGTACCCTAAGAACAATGATTTTGAACTAATTGGCTTTTCAGATGTAGATTTTGCAGGTTGCAAAAAAGATAGGAAACGCACAAGTGGAACTTATCAATTCCTAGGAAGAAGGCTGATATCATGGAGCAGCAAGAAGCATACCAGTGTGGCAATATCCACAACTGAATCTGAGTACATTGCTGCAGGAAGTTGTTGTGCACAACTATTGTGGATACAACATCAGTTAAAGGACTGTAACCTCAAGGTAAGTAATTCTCCCCTATATTGTGACTCATTCAGTGCTATCTCTATAACTAAGAATCCTATTTCACATAACAGTACTAAGCATATATAGATTAGATATCATTTTATTAGAGAGCATGTATAATGTAATGATGTATGCCTTGAATTTGTCCCCACTAACAAATAAGTTGCTGACATCTTTACAAAGCCATTGGATGAGACAAAGTTTAATGTTTTTAAAATTGAGCATGACATGTTGAATTTAATATAGATCTTATTCTGCTAATTTGTATGTCTTGCTCATGATGTTATTCCCTAGGTTTAATATAACATGCAATCATGTATAACAAGCCTTGATAGGAAAAGTAGCTATCTAAATAATTGGTAGCATGTTTAGGTCCTTACACATGCCTAAACGTTTAATGCTATCTGAATTTAGCATGCTTAGGATCAATGATAGTGAAATCAGCTGAAATAACTGAGAAGATATCAGCTGAACCGCTGAGATAGCTGAGAAGATCTCAGCTAATCTGCTGAGACAACTAGAACTGTCTCAGCAGTTGGCAATACATTGTCCCAGCGGATAACACCTCCGTCTCAGCGGTTCCACTAAGACGGGCTGGCTCAGTTAAATAATGACCAAATTGATAACTCAACAATATAAAATCAATCAAATTGATTAAGGTTAATCAACTTATACACTTAAGGAAAATCTAACCTAAATCAAGCCCATATAAATATCATAATGTTGATTATTTCACTACACTTTCCACTAACCTAGCCGACGAGATGAAACCTTCTACCTCCCGTCTCAGCGACCTATCCTTCAGAACAAATGGTACCAAAAATGGCAAAAGATCTGCATGAAGGATGTGAGATTGTTAGAAATGGATTCATGCATGCTCCTACAGAGATAAGAGAAGTGATTCAACTTCTAACAGACCAAGGATTGGAATATGTACTGTCTGAACCAACCTCAATTCTCAGAACTGAAGTTCTGGAATTCTTCTCCAATGCCAAGATGTCCTCTTCAATTTCCTCTATCAAAGGAAGGATAGGAAGCATGAAGATTATAGTATCTCCTAAGAAAATGGAGAAGGCCATGCAGCTGACCTCTTGTAGTGAAGAGGAGGAAGATGGCATTTCTGAACAAGACAATGATCAAGCACTGCAATGGTGTGAATATAGTGATGCCAAACATGGGTCACTAAAGAGGAAGTTCTTTAATCAGAGAGGCAAATTGCTCTCTGATATTGTTGGCAAGGCCATCTTGTGCCAGCCAGACTCTCATAACACCATCTCAAAACACATGTTTGATTTGATGTCAAGAGTTATTCTGAAGAAGAAGACTTCTTGGGCCGAGGTGCTATTTCAAAGGATAAGAGAATGTCTGCAGGCCCCAACCTAGACAGAATTCTCTCACTCTACCTTCTAAACACCTACCCAGAGGAATTTAATAAGTCCAAAGAAACAAACCTCCATTATCTCAAAAGGATGGATATCAAGACCTTGGACAGATTCTCAAGGGTCCTCCCCATAAGCCAACCCTCTGAGCCCAAGGAGAAGAAGAAAAGCTTAGTCAAGGGGCTGAGAAAAGCCAGAATAGTCTGCTCTGATTCTGGGTCAGAGGCAGAAGAGAATGTCCTAGTTGAGGACAATCAAGGTCCAGCTAGTTGTCTTCCACAAGATGACCAGGAAGGTGAATATGACACTGCAGGTCATGTAGGCCATGCTCCTGAGAAAGAGCATGAAGAGGACAAAGATGATGATGCTGAGAAAGAGCATCAAAAGGATGAAGATTCATTTTCCATCAGTTGTATCTTTTCTTAGAGGCTCCCCATCAATAGAAGCAAGAGAGGATTTAACTTCTTGTGGGGAAGTGTGCTGAGATTTGAGTGGCATCAGTTTGTTTGAAACTCCAAGTATCATTATTAGTCTATTCTCTCTGGATTGAGTTTTCTTGAATACTTATTTACTCCAGCCTTGTGCCTGGAGCAATCATTGTCCAAATACCAAAAGGGTTGGCATTTGGACATACCTGCAAAAAAGATTACTTATCCTTAGGGACCCAATTGGATTTGGGTCCTAGGTTCATGTTAAGGGAATAACCTGAAATACTACACCTATGAGTGGTCTGCTCTCTTCTTGCATTAGGCACTGTTGGATTGAACCAGCAGTCCAGGGAAAAAAGACCAATATTTCCTCAGCACCAGCACTCATACCTATTGTATCTTCTCTTATGCCTTTCCTCTTGGAAATGTTGGTGGGCAGGAGTGAAGATAGATGACCTAATAGGCCTTGGGTGAACCTCACAATGGTGAGTATGTAGTTAAGATGGTCTCACCACTTTTTGGTTCAACACCTTGGGAACATGCTTGGCTGCCTTTCCCTTACTTTTAAGTGTTGGTGATGCAGATCCATGGACATGAGAACCTCGAATATTCACTTGGGTCTCTTCAAGGGGTGTTTTAGAAACACTTGGCCCAAAGCTTGCTCTTCTATGTGTGTTGGGGGGTTAACTGCTTCTTGTAGAGCAAGCCTTGGTCAGATGATCATGTGAAGATTCCTGGTTAGATAAATTTGTTGCCAGTAGCTTCTCTTTGTAAGAAGGTTAGGCTTCAGATGTCTTTCCCTTGAATGTCTCCTTACCAAATCCTACACCACCTCTGAATTGTGCAGAGAATTGGTCAATGATGGGAAGGACAGTCTTGGGCATTGAGAAGCTGGCAACAATTTTCTTCTCAGCCAATAACATTTCCTCAAGGCCCTTGATGACATTGTTCTTCTTACCCAACTCAGCATTTTGGAGCTTTGTGATATCCTTGAGTTTGTCCATTTCCTTGCTCATAACAATCAACTTTTCAGTTGTCCCTTGGAGCTCAGATTGGGCAGATTTCAGGGATGATAACTCCTTAGATTGAGATCTAAGAAGCTTATTGATTCTTTTCAAAGCAATCCACATGGATTCATTATGCTGCACTAGGTTAGATTTAACCTCATGTGGAGATCTTGAGGATATGCTACTGCAAGCAGATCCACACTCACTCTCATACACAGAAACTGTCATTAATTCAGAATCATGGACAGATAAGGGGGCTCTAATAAGTACCTTCCCAGGAGAGGTGTAGCCATCCTAGATTTTTTCAGTTATGGCCATAAAGCCAATGAGAACTTCCTCCTTATATTCTGATGAATCAGAATCAGAATCACGAAGTGTTCTGATTTTCTTAGCAATGAATCCTTTCTCAGATTCCTTCTTGTCCTTTGGACTTCTTCTATCATCACCCTTCTTGGATTCTTTCTTCTTAGAGGGGCAGTCATCAATCATGTGACTTGTCTTCTTGCAGTGACAACACAACGAGTTAGCCAAATCAGATTCATTGAGTTTAGAGTTATACCTTTCCTCCTTTGAAGATTTATGTTGGTCATGTTGACTAGATCTTCTAGAGTTTGAGGATGATGTCTTCTGGCTGTCTCTTCTTCTCCTGGGCATCTTTCTTTTAAGCTTCTTGGTGAGGATTACTAGTTCTTTAACAAATGTCATCAAATTTTGATGAGCTTGCATCAGAAGCTTCTGTGTTCTCAAAAATATTCTGAATTATCAGAGTATTGTCTTTGGTACTCCTCGAGCTTTCACCCACAAGAGTCATGACCCTTTCTCTGGTGTTCCCCTTTGAATTTTCTTCTTCAGTTTCCTTCATGTAGATCTCCAAGGAATGTCACATATCTTTTGTTGTTTTACAATGACTTAAGTATTGAGATGTAGAATCATCAATGACATTCACAAGTATGTGTTTTGCTCTCTTATCCATAGTTATTAGATCTTCATCTTCATAGGTGAACTGTGAGAAGGTGTTAAGGACATAAGTTCCCACTTCAACAACTATGAACATTCTGGGATCTGATGATTCCATGAATAACTTGACTCTTAGCTTCCATATGACAATGTTCTCTTTGGTGCAGATGGGTAGCCTCATTGATCTCATCTCTTGATGATGCTCATAGGCCATTGAAAGATCACAACCCAATCAAAAATTGTAGATCTTATTATAAGCTGTTAAGGGTTTAGGGTTTAGAGTTTAGGGTTGTCAATTGAAAGATATGGGTTGTCAATGATATACACCTAGAGGGGGGTGATTAGGTGCTTTCTGATTTCTTTGCTACTTTAAATTTTATCTATCACACACAAAATCAACACAGAAAGCACATAATGTTTTATAGTTGTTCCCTACAAGACAATATGTCTAGAGGTAGTCCACTGTCCCTCCTACCTATCTAGCAGCGTGCTAGATTAGGCAACTTCTCCAAAACTTAGATCTTTTCACTATACATCAGATCTTACAACTCAGATCACAAAGGATCCTACCTCAGCCCTTCACGCAGAAAAAGCCTACACTCAGGTTATACAAACCTTACAATTGTTTTCTCAGACTTTACAAGTCCTACCAAACTCAGATCTGTACCAAGATCCTACCAAACTCAGGCTCACACAGAACCCTACCAATCTCAGGCTCACACAGAACCCTACCACTCAGATCTGGCACAAGATCCTACCAAACTCAGATCTGTACCAAGATCCTACCAAAACTCAGGCTCACACAGAACCCTACCAATCTCAGATCTGGTACAAGATCTTACAACCTCACTCCAACTAGAAAACCACAACATAATAGTGTTTTTGAGCAGAGGTATCGTAATTTGTTAGACATGGTACGACCGATGATGAGCCAAGCAGATTTACCCATTTCCTTTTGGGATTTTCCTCTAGAGGCAACTACTTTCAAGTTCTGACAAAAATAGTTCAAAAGACACCATATGAGATATGGACTGGGAAGCATCCTAGTATATCTTTCATTAAGATTTAGGGCTGTGAGGCATATGCGCAACGTCAAAAGCCTGACAAGCTGGAACCTAAGTCAGATAAGTGTTATCTTGTGGGATATCCTAGGGAAACCAAAGGGTATTACTTCTACCTGCGATCCAAGGGCAAAGTGTTTGTCGCAAGGAGTGGTGTTTATTTTCAGCAAACTACAATTAATTTATTCTGTCTTTGGTTTTGCTGAATGCATAATACTTAGTGTTTTTATTGTGTGTACATAAATACAATATAAAATATTTTAAATCTATATTCACCCCCCTCTAGAGAATTCTCAGAGGCACACTGCGCACTTCCATTCTTTCTCTTCTTGTACATGTGCGACCCGTTATAATTCAAATATCTTCCATATATACCTTATGAATAATCATCAGAATCTATTCCAGGAAGATTTCCAAATCTTTAACTATATTCGACGTTGCGTCGAATAATTTCTTCCTTCATATCGATGCACCTTTGAATTCTATAAGAAGCAGCTTTGAAATCTTCCTCAGCTTTGAATTGAACTATTCTATCGACGTTGCGTCGATTCCTTATCTACGTATCTGTCGAGAAAAAGAACGTAGGCTTCAAACTCTGACCTTTGCATTGAATACCATTCGATGCTGCGTCGACTTCCAATGAAGCATCGATTGCAAGTCTGAGTTATCTTTACTTTTATTCGAAGTTACCTCGACATTCAATCAAAGCTGCGTCGACTTCTTTTTTAACGCAGATTTAACTAAAATGGATTTTGATCTCCATTTGACTAGGCTCTGACACACTAAAGTGAATATGTCATCCTAGGACATCTAAAGACCATATTACCCTTACTATCCAACATGGGTTATAAATCCTAGGGAATGAAATCACTTTTACAGAATTTGTAAGATAAATCAAGATGATGCTTTCCCAACAATTTTCTCTTTATTGTTTTCGTGAGAGGTGAAGAACTCGCCGCCACTGTTGGCGACTAGGTCTTATGAGACATAGGGGGAATTCACCACGGGAGTTGGCGACTAGGTCCTGATGTGGCATATGGGGAATTCGCTGCGTGTGTTGGTGACTAGGTCTAGGGTTTATATCTTGAGGCGGCTCGAGGCTTTATCTAGGGAGAGATAGTCTGGAGCCAACCGGTCCTTGGAAGAAGGGTCGGTATAGAAAATGAAAAAGGATTTTTCATTGTCGCCTCGATTTCTAGCGTAATAGGAATCAAACATTTATGTAATCATAGTTTTATGAAATAAATTCACGTCTGATCTCTTTATTGTTCATTAACTGGATTTTATTTCTTATACATAAATATCTTAAATAATATTTTCTACCAAGGTTCTAACTCAAAATATATTGCAAGTTCTTTAGTGTTATATAACTCAAGGAAATCAATCTCAGTGAGCTAACACCGAGCGACAGCACCTACCGTCGGCTGTAGTGAAGAAAGATTAAATTTCGAAGTTTTCTAAAAGTAATCTTTAATATATCCTTTTCTAAAAATTTAAAATAAAGTTTTCTATAAAATATCCTGAAACCTCTTTAAAATTCATAAGAACCCTTATTCACCCCCTCTAAGGGCGCCAGTAGATCCAACATGCAAGTGGTATTAGAGGGAGGTTATTCCAAAATGATTTCACCACCGAGAATAATGACACATCATGATCTCACTTTTTATGAGGGACAAGGGATTGGTAGAACGACCTCCTTATTTATTGGATTTGACAATAATTATTGGAGAATTAGGATGCTATATTTCTTAATGACTTTAGATATAAAAGTATGGGCTATGGTAGTACAACGCTACACTCCTCCTATAATTGTAGTTGGAGAAGTAACTATGGAAAAACCTAGGGATAAATGAGATGATAGTAATAAGACTAAATGTAAGAATAATGCTAAAGCCATGATTATTTTATTTTGTGCCTTGGATAGAACCGAATTTAATCGAACTTGTGCTTGCGAAACTGCTCTTGATATTTGGAATTTATTAGAAATAACTCATGAAGGTACTTCGCATGTCAAGGATTCAAAGCTCTTCCAATTGGAATCTGAGTTTGAGAAATTTCGGGTGGATGCAGGACGAAGACATAAACTCCATGTACATAAGGTTCACTAAGATCATAAATACCTGAAAGGTACTTGGAAAGACGTTCTCAAATTGTGACTTGGTGAGGAATATTCTCATATCTCTACCACCAAAATTAAACCCAAAGGTGATGGACATTTAAGAATTGCATGATCTAGGGTTGCTTCAAATTGAGTGCCTCATAGGAAATCTTAAAGCTCATGAGGTGGAACTCAAGATCCAACACGAAGAGTACAATAAGGAGCCAAAGAAGAAGGCCTTAGCATCAAAATCAAAGAACGAGGATGATGATGATGATGATGATGATGAAGAGGATGAAGAAAGTGAAAGTGCACAGTTAACCTCACTAGAATTCTCTAGAGGGGGGGGGGGGGGTGAATAGAGATTTAAAATATTTTGTGCTAAGTTAATATATATATATGTGTATGATCACAGATTAGAGCTTCCCACACACCAACAAGAATTAGACAAGTAATTAAAGTAAATGCAAGAGAGAAAATCACAGCACAACACACAAAAATATAGTGGTTCCCCAAACTTTGGGTAGTCCACTCTTCTACCCCCTTGGTAGGAATTCACTATCTTGCACTGAGTCTTTTGATAAGGAGACTCTTAGAACCACCCTGAGTCTTTTGACAAGGAGACTCTTAGAACCAACTGAGTCTTTTGACAAGGAGACTCTTAGAACCAGTACACTGAATTTTTTTGAAGAGAGATTCTAAAAACTCTTTTACAATATTTAAGTAAGAAAGAAAGAAAGAAACAATAATGAATCTTCTTCCTAGCAAGAAGATTGGAAGCACAAGAAGTGAATTAAATCTTTCTTCTATAGAGAGAAGAAGATTTGTAGCCTTTCTCTCTTTTAGTGAGAGCAATCAGATTTTGCAGCAGTGAGCAGAAGAAGAAATGGTTGAATATTGCTGCAGAGCTTTTTCTCAATTTCTCTCTTTTTTCTTGGGAGCTTTTCCTCTATTTCAAAATGTATGTGGTAGATCACTCAACTCTATATTTTCTGCCGACCTCCTCTTTATTTATAGCTCTGTGTATTCAAAATAATGCTATAGGAGGATAATTAATTAGCAGTCAGAGAATTTAAAAAAATAGAAATGTTTCTATAATTAGCATACCAAAAGAATTCATTCCAAATTCAAATAATATCCATAATGAGTTTTATCAGATTAGCCAAGAATCAAATAGAAGGAAAGAATGATTCAGAACGGCTATAAAATATTAACATTATTCCATATAGATTAGATCTACTGAAAGAAGGAAAGAGATCTGGCGCATATTTAAATCTGTCATATAAATCGACGTGCGTCGATTACTATTCGACGTAAGCGTCGAATTCATCCTGGCTGGACGTCGAGAGAAGAATAAGGAAGGTGCGTCGACTAAGGTGCGTCGACTTCATTAGATGCGTCGACTAGAAATCAGAGTAGCGTCAACAACATTAGATGCGTCGACTAGAAATCAGAGTAGCGTCGACAACACATACATCGAAATCTTCCTAAAGTTAGTTCGACATAACCTGAAGAAAACGTCGACTTTATTTCGACGTTGCGTCGAATACTATTCGACGCATATTTACTTAGTCTTGTTTTTCATTCATAAAACTCTTTCTTTAACTCATTTCTAGGGGTTAAGAGAAATCATTTCCCCAACAATCTCCCCCTATTTGTCTTAACCCTATTTAGAGAGAAATTGTATTATCATATAATCAACCCAGCACAGCATTTGTAAGGATAAGAAATATATTGAGTAACCAAAAAGAGATTAGGAAAAGAAAGCACATGTCAAGTATTTGTCTTTCACAAGAATTAAACTAGAAACTTCTTTTTGTACATGAAGTTGACAAAAGCAGAATAAAGTTTCCTAGATAAGTCATGAATGGCATCAAAAATGTATCCCCTGGCTCTATCAGGTCTTTCCTGAACATTCCTGATGATTGTATGCAGTTTTTCCAAGAGTTTATCACCATCAGGGATAGTGTCATTAATGGAGTAGCCTTTGCTGATGATGATTGCTGCCTTTTCATCAATCATCTCAATGGTAATGTTGTGAGATTCTTTTTGTGCAGGCTTGGGCTCAGGAGGTCCTTTGTTATCAACCTTTGTTTTCTTCTCTGATTCCTGTTTCATAGGACTCTCAGTCATTTTTCCTTTCCCTTTCCAGGAATCTAACTTTGCAGGTCTTGATGGCTTTTTATAGGGAATGTATGTATCTTCTGTACATCCTATGCCCTTCTTGTCCTTTTGACCCTTATCCAGGATAATCCCTGCCTGAGGATTTTTCTTTTGATAAGCTTCAATATCAAACAACTTATTTGGAATTTTGATGGAAGATTCAGCAAGGATTTGTTCCTTAGTCATTCCCTTGTTAATCTTTTCCATCCAAGCTTTCCTTTTATCTTCCACTTCTTTTCTAGCTGCTTCATATTCATACAGTTCTCTTTCTCTTATCTCTTCATGCCTCTTTTCCATGTCAGGATCATGGTACTCCTTGACAGGACTGTTAGGATAGATACTAGGCATCTTTTCAAATCTTTTTATTTGCTCACATGCTTTTCTATACTTCTTTTCTTTTGCAAACTCCTTCCTTTCTTCTTTAGAAAATTTTTGCCAGTGGGGAGTGACTTCCCTTTTTCTCTTTATCTGTCCTCCTGGACTTTGCCTAGGTATGATCTGTTTATGGAGTCTTGCTGCTTGTGGGGGTAGAGGTAGCAGAGGAGGTAGAGAAGAAGGTAGAGGAGGAAGTTGAGGAGGAGTTTTCTCTTTGGGTGGAGAGGGAGTTATTTCAAGAAGAGTTCTTAGATGGTCTGCAGTAGAAGGCAGAGTGATTTCTGGTAGAGTGATCTCTGCTGAGGGATGATTGTCTTCTCCAAGCTCTATTGCAGGGATGTCCTCAAGCAGAGGTGTCTTTAGCTTGAAGTAACTGGCAGAGAAGCCAGGAGAATGATGTTGCTGTTCCTCATCACAGGGGGGTGCATTAATCCATACCTAGCCATTCCAATCATCTGAGGTGGCTGCTTCTTCCTGCCCCTGGATTACTGGGTCCTTTACTACAGGAATCTCCCCCTGGGTATAAGGATCATCAGTCCTGAATGCTGAATCCACAGCATGCTCCCCTTCAGTGTTGTAAGAGGATTCACCAAAATGTTTGATGAAAGTGTAGTCAGAGTGATTTGAGAGGAGTGGAACCTATAATGAAAGAAGTTGGTGTAATCTATAATGTGTAGAATTAAAAAGGAATTTAATCATGATCGTCTTAAGATAGATAGATGACCTGATAAGAGGGGTTTCTGGAGCAACTCTCCCCCTGGTTTACATCCTTCATGAAGGATTTAAACCTTTCTGGCGACAGAGGCCGTTCTTGAATGAGAGCATGTAGCTCAGGAAGAGAAGAAGAGAGGGTTTCGAGTTGACTGCACAGGTGTTGTTCATGGCAGCGCATTCATTGGCGAAGGTATTCAGGCGAGTCTGGAATTCACTAACTAATTGTTCAAGAGCATCATTCATCTGTTTGACGAGGGCCGAGTGATCAGAAATTGGTGCCATTGTTGCAGAGAAAGAGAGACAGAGGTAGAAGACGAAGTTTTGGCGGGTTTTAGGAGAGCATATGTTATGAAATAAATAGCATTATTTAAAAGGAGATGAAACGTCGAGAAAGGAAACAGAAATCAAGGTATATTAGGTAATCCGATCATCAAAAAGAGGAAGGGAGGATTCAATTCTAATTGTAGGCAGAAGTCGACGGTAAGTCGAGTGAATGTCGACCTATGCGTCGATATAAAGTCGACGCTACGTGGAGATTTGTCCACGAAGCGATCTGTCGATGTGTTCATAGCCCTGCGTCGATATCAACTCGACAGAGCATCGATAGGTTATCGATGTATCTTTGCCGAGAAGAAATCGACGCCAGCGTCGAGTTCTTCTCAAGGGTGCGTCGATAAGTATTCGACGCATATTCAATTACTTTCTTAGATTTCCTCATTTCTTTTAGGCTTCCCCACAATGGTTGTTACAGACTACCATCAAGCATTCCTAAGGTGTTGATGAAATAGTTATGCTTGGTTTCATCTAAGGGTTTTGTAAGAATGTCTGCTCTTTGATTGTCTGTGGGAATATATTCTAAGGTTATTTTACCCTTCTCAACATTGTCTCTAAGGAAGTGATGTCTGATCTCTATATGTTTGGTCCTACTATGAAGGACTGGGTTGGATGCTATGGAAATAGCACTAGAGCTATCACAATAGATCTTAGAGTTATGTATTTCCAATTTGTAATCAAGTAGTTGATTTTGCATCCATAGGATTTGTGAACAACAGCTCCCAGCAGCTATGTATTCAGCTTCAGCTGTTGAGGTTGAGACTGAGGTTTGTTTCTTACTAAACCATGAGATTAATCTGTCACCTAGGAATTGGCAGGTACCAGATGTGCTTTTTCTATCAACCCTACATCCAGCATAATCTGCATCTGAGAAACCTATTAGTTCAAAGTTTGTTTCTGCTGAGTACCATAGTCCTAGTTCAGGGGTTCCTTTTAGATATCTAAGAATCCTTTTTGCAGATGTGAGATGGGATTCTTTTGGATCAACTTGGAATCTAGCACATATGCAAGTGGCAAACATGATATCAGGTCTACTGGCTGTTAGATATAGAAGGGATCCTATGATTGCCCTATAGGTCTTTTGATCTACTGATTTCCCTTTATCATCTTTTTCTATAATGGCATTGGTTGCCATGGGTGTTTTCATGGTAGATGATGACTCCATACCAAATTTTTTGATTAGTTCTTTAGTATATTTTGATTGTGAGATAAAAATTCTTTCACTACTTTGTTTTACTTGGAGTCCTAGGAAATAGGAGAGTTCACCCATACTACTCATCTCAAATTTGGATTGCATAAGATTAGCAAATTTTTTACATAGTTTAGGATGGGTTGAGCTAAAGATAATGTCATCTACATATATTTGAACAAGGAGGAGTTGGTTTTTATGAGTTCTTGTAAATAGTGTCTTGTCTACTTTGCCTCTTTCAAAGGAGTTTTCTAAAAGAAAATTTGATAGAGTTTCATACCAAGCTCTAGGAGCCTGCTTAAGACCATATAATGCTTTGTTAAGTCTATAAACAAAGTTAGGAGAGGAAGGATTAACAAAACCTGGTGGTTGCTCCACATATACCTCTTCTTGTAGATCTCCATTTAGAAAAGCACTCTTGACATCCATTTGGTAGATTTTCATCTTCATGAAGGCTGCATAGGCAAGAAAGAGCCTGATTGCCTCTAATCTGGCTACTGGAGCAAAGGTCTGGTTATAGTCTATCCCTTCTTCTTGTCTATATCCTTGTGCTACAAGTCTTGCCTTATTTCTCACAATTACTCCAGTGGAATCTAGTTTATTCCTGTATACCCATTTTGTACCAATTGCAGGGTAGTTTCTTGGTCTTTCAACTAGGTTCCATACTTTGTTTCTCTCAAATTGGCCTAATTCTTCTTGCATGGCCACAATCCAGTGAGGATCACAATTTGCTTCTTCAAACTTCTTTGGTTCAACTTGTGATAGGAAGCATTGGAGCATCATCTCATTTGAGACCCGATGTCTTGTTCTTACTCCTGTGTTGAGATCTCCAATTACTTGAGCTTGTGGATGATCTTTCAAATTGATTCCTGTTCTGCTTGAATTTGTCAGTTGTTCTTCTTCTTCATTCTCAATGGGATCATTGTTCAATTGTTCTTCCTGAATCATGTCCTCTTGTGGAAGTGGGTCTTGAATGCTCTTTTCTGAGGTTTCTTGTTCAGACTCTTCACTTGGTTCCTCTAATTGATTTTACTTTCCTTTATCTAGAGCTAGTTGCTCAAGCTGGGTTTCTATACTGTTATTTTCCTGTGGAAAAGAACTGGTGGAAGTCTCCTCCCCCTTAAGAAGCATGTTAGTTTCATCAAATACAATGTGCATAGATTCTTCAATTTTAAGAGTTCTTTTGTTATAACACCTATAGGTTTTACTAGATGCTGAATATCCTAGAAATATTCCATCATCAGATTTCTTGTCAAACTTGGCAAGATGATCTTTTCCATTATTTAGGATAAAACAAGCACATCCAAAGATCTTAAAATATTTAACTATGGGTGTTTTTCCTTTCAAGAGCTCATATGGAGTTTTTGATTTAGTTTTGTGTATTAGGCTTCTATTTAGTACATAGTTGGCAGTGTTGACTGCTTCAGCCCAGAAAGTTTTTGGCAAACCTGATTCTATAAGTAATGTCCTTCCTGATTCTATTAATGTTCTATTCTTTCTTTCAGCCACTCCATTTTGCTGAGGAGTTCCAGGGGCTGAAAAACTTTGTTTGATACCTAATTCTTCACAGAAACTACTCATAAACTGATTTTCAAATTCAGTCCCATGATCACTTCTAATTATGGATACCTGACTATTGAGTTCAGATTGAATTTGTTTTATGAATTTTGAGAGAGTCTGATGGGTTTCAGACTTAGCCCTTAGAAAGAATACCCAGCTGAATCTAGAGTAGTCATCTACAATGACTAGGGTATAGGATTTTCCACCTAAGCTCTGAGTGGATATGGGACCATAAAGATCCATGTGTAACAAGTGAAGGATCCTTGGAGAGTCATCCTTACCAATTGGTTTGAAGGATAATTTGGTTTGTTTTCCTAGTTGGCAAGGTCTGCATGGAGAATCCTTAGAGTATCTACCCTTTGGTAAGCCTCTAACTAGGTTATTTTTTGCTAGTTTACTAATTGTTTTGTAGTTTAAATGACCTAGTCTCCTATGCCATAATTCACTTTTATCAATAATATTATTGAATAAACAGACTTCTGTGGGTGAAGAACTAAAGTTCACTACATATACTTTTCCTTTTCTAATTCCTTTAAGTACTGTGGCACCAGTCTTGATATCAATAATATGGCAGAATAGTGTGGTGAATTTTACCTCATACTTACCATTATCACATATCTGACTTATACTTATCAGATTATGCTTTAGTCCTTTAACTACTGCCACATTCTTGAAGGTGACTTTCCCTTCATTGAAATCTCCAAAGCCCTTGGTTTGGCCACAACTAGAGTCTCCAAAAGTTACTGATGGTCCAAGTCTGTCCTCAAAATTGATTAACAGGTTTTTGCATCCTGTCATGTGCATGGAGCATCCACTGTCCAAGTACCACACAAGCCTGGAGATGTGATACATCTGCACATAAAATTTCAAACATTAGTTTGAACCCTGCTCAGCTGGGGTCCCTTCCTATAATCAGTGAAAGAGCTAATGAAGGAATAAGTAGGTTTTACAGGATATCCTTCCTCCTTTTGGGGCATTGGTCTATCATACCAATATGTTTTGGTAATGCCACAAAAATGGTGTTCATAATAAAAGGAAAGGGAAGGAGACTTTTTGAACAGAGAGACATTTCTGTCAGATTGGTTGCGTCGATATGAATTTGACGTATGTTTAAGGTTGCGTCGATATGGAGTCGACGCTTTCTTTATTCTGTGTTTACTTTCAGTCGAAGTATGAGAAGGGTTGCGTTGAGAAGAACTCGACGCATTTTGGTGTAAGCGTCGATTAGAAATCGACGCACGTTGATAAGAGTTCGACGCATGTTCAAAATTTTTGTGAGGATTCTTTCCTAAGATTCCTTTATTTGTAATGGGATTAGGTTGATTGAAAATAATGATTATTTCTTGACCTACTTGTGATCTTGCTTCTGCTAGATGATTCTCCCTAGTGAAGTGAATGGGATGTTTCCAGACAGGTTTGCTAGATGATTGAGATTTAGATGCTTCATTAGTTTTCAGTTTTAGTTGACTAAATCTATTAGTGAGATTCTCAGAAATATTTTTGATCTTCTGACCTCTTCCATTTAGAGAGTCCTCAAAGGCTTTAGCCTTTGCTAGCTCTTTTCTTAGTGTTAGATTTTCTAAATAGATTTTGTTTAGGTTTTCCTCTGAGAGTTCTAGATTGAGTTTATAATTTTTATGGTGTATATTTACTTGTTTTAGAATTTTTAATTCCATCCTTAATTCTTTTACTTCTTTTTCAGATTTGATTAAATCTAAACAGAATTCTTTGAAATCTTGTTTGAAATCAGTAGAGGAGAAATCTATATTATCAAGTATATTTACCATAGATGTATCATCAAGCTTCTCAGTGGCCATCAGACATGTTTCTTCTTGCTTGACCTCTTTTTGATCAATATCTGATGAGATACTTTCTTCAGATTCTGAATCACTCCAGGATTAAGCAATGAATCCTCTTTCTTTCTTTTTCTTCTTTGGATCTGTTCTTTTCAGATCTTTCTTGCTGCTGTTCTCCTTGGGACATTCAGGAGCAATGTGTCCAGGTTTCCTGCAAGTGTAACAGATAATCTCTTTAGTGGGTGTTTTGTTATACCTGGTTTTTGAGTCTCTTCTTCTGGATCCTTCTGTTTTGATCCACTTTTTGAACTTTCTGGCCAGCAAGCTGATTAGCTCCTCATCATTAGTAGATGATTCACCTTCAATAACCTTCAATGCAATACTCTTTTCTTTTGAGAGTGGAGATGCCTTTTCTTTTTCAGCTCTGGTTTTCAACAGTTGTTCATAGGATTTTAATTTACCCAATAGGACATCTGTTGATATTTCTTTTTGACTTCTGGAGTCTTTAATTGGCCAGATTCTTGAATCCCAAGAGTTGGGAAAGCAAGTCAGCAATTTATCATTTATCTCAGTGAGAGAATGTCCTTCTCAAGTGTTCTCAATTCATTGACTATGAGGCTGAATCTTGAGTACATGTCAGCAACACTTTCACTTTCTTTCTTTTGGAAGTTTTCATATTGGGAGATCAGTAGTGCCTTTCTATCCTTTTTCTCATCAGCACTTCCCTCTATCATTTTGGTGAGAGCTTCCCATACTTCCTTAGCCGACTCACAATCAGCAATCTTTTGGAAAATTTCATCTGAGAGGGTTGAGACTAAGATATTCATAGCTTTGGCATCATGTCCTTGGGCTTTCTTCTCATCCTCTGTCCATTCAGCTCTTGGAGCAAGTGTTTCAGTCACTTTTCCACTTGAGTCCTTCCTGAATGGCTTGGGGGGACCTGTCAAGATAATATTAAACAATTCATCATCGATAGAGTTTAAATAAATTCTAACTCTTGTCTTCCAAAGTGCAAACTTTTCAAGGTTGCAAATTGGTGGTCTGGTGGAAGCATAATCTTTGATTTGTGCCATAAAAAAATAGTTTTGAAGATATATATATAAGAGGTAGAATCTTTTGATCAAGGAGTTATCCTTTTTAGATCAACCTAGCTCTGATACCAATTGAAAGTGCACAGTTAACCTCACTAGAATTCTCTAGAGGGGGGGGGGGGGGGGGGGGGTGAATAGAGATTTAAAATATTTTGTGCTAAGTTAATATATATATATATATATATGTGTATGATCACAGATTAGAGCTTCCCACACACCAACAAGAATTAGACAAGTAATTAAAGTAAATGCAAGAGAGAAAATCACAGCACAACACAAGAAAATATAGTGGTTCCCCAAACTTTGGGTAGTCCACTCTTCTACCCCCTTGGTAGGAATTCACTATCTTGCACTGAGTCTTTTGATAAGGAGACTCTTAGAACCACCCTGAGTCTTTTGACAAGGAGACTCTTAGAACCAACTGAGTCTTTTGACAAGGAGACTCTTAGAACCAGTACACTGAATTTTTTTGAAGAGAGATTCTAAAAACTCTTTTACAATATTTAAGTAAGAAAGAAAGAAAGAAACAATAATGAATCTTCTTCCTAGCAAGAAGATTGGAAGCACAAGAAGTGAATTAAATCTTTCTTCTATAGAGAGAAGAAGATTTGTAGCCTTTCTCTCTTTTAGTGAGAGCAATCAGATTTTGCAGCAGTGAGCAGAAGAAGAAATGGTTGAATATTGCTGCAGAGCTTTTTCTCAATTTCTCTCTTTTCTCTTGGGAGCTTTTCCTCTATTTCAAAATGTATGTGGTAGATCACTCAACTCTATATTTTCTGCCGACCTCCTCTTTATTTATAGCTCTGTGTATTCAAAATAATGCTATAGGAGGATAATTAATTAGCAGTCAGAGAATTTAAAAAAATAGAAATGTTTCTATAATTAGCATACCAAAAGAATTCATTCCAAATTCAAATAATATCCATAATGAGTTTTATCAGATTAGCCAAGAATCAAATAGAAGGAAAGAATGATTCAGAACGGCTATAAAATATTAACATTATTCCATATAGATTAGATCTACTGAAAGAAGGAAAGAGATCTGGCGCATATTTAAATCTGTCATATAAATCGACGTGCGTCGATTACTATTCGACGTAAGCGTCGAATTCATCCTGGCTGGACGTCGAGAGAAGAATAAGGAAGGTGCGTCGACTAAGGTGCGTCGACTTCATTAGATGCGTCGACTAGAAATCAGAGTAGCGTCGACAACATTAGATGCGTCGACTAGAAATCAGAGTAGCGTCGACAACACATACGTCGAAATCTTCCTAAAGTTACTTCGACATAACCTGAAGAAAACGTCGACTTTATTTCGACGTTGCGTCGAATACTATTCGACGCATATTTACTTAGTCTTGTTTTTCATTCATAAAACTCTTTATTTAACTCATTTCTAGGGGTTAAGAGAAATCATTTCCCCAACAGAAAGCCTTTTCGTAAAGAACTTTAAAAGATTCATGAAGTATCCAAAAAGGCAAAACACATTCCGAAAATACTTCATAAAATATGCATGGAAGAAAGGATCGCCATCTAAAAGGGAAAAAAGGTAGCGACGATGACGATGAGTGGCTACCACCAGACTGATATATTGGATGCTATCGGGCCTGCTGTAGAAGCAACATGCTGCTCCGGCCAAAGTAGGGCTCTCCGAAATGAGGAGAAGTGGAAGACGTCGTGCAGGTTTGCCAACTCCTGGGGCAGCTCCAGCCTATATGCCAAGGGGCCGATCTGATCTAGGATCGTATAAGGCCCCATAAATCGAGTGTTGCGCTTCTTTTGTCCTCGTACCCGCGAGCCACCATGCACTAGACGGATCTTTAAGAAAAATATGTCTCCAACCTGGAATTCCACCTTTTGATACCTCACATCGTAATACTTGGACAGTCTACTCTACGCCTCCAGCATCCGATTACGAAACATCCGAACTAGCACGTACATATCGTCAATATACTCTGATCCAAGTACCATCGGATCCTCATCCTAGATCCAAGATAGCGGCGTCCGACACTTCCTCCCGTAAAGAGCCTTGTATGGTGTCATCCTAATGCTCGCCTAGTGGTTGTTGTTGTTGTTAGAAAACTCTATCAATGGTAACAACCTCTCCGAGGGCTTCCCGGTATCTAAAATACACAAGCATAGTAAATCCTCTGGCATCCTCACTAGCTCCATAGCCATTACTCGGTGCTCCGATCCAGATGTACCGGCTCTCATGCTCAAGGCATCTGCCGCTGTGTTTTGCCTTCCCCGTGTGATAATACATGGTGTAGTCGTAATCACATAAGAACTCTAACCACCTTTGCTGTCATAGATTTAGATCATTCGGTGTATCTATGTACTTGAGGTTCTTGTGATCTGAAAACATCGCATAATAAACCTTGTATAAATAGTGCCTCCATATCTTCCATATACTTATGATGCTTATAATCAAAATTATGTTAGTATATTATCAAGTCTTCCGACATATTATTATCCAAAATAAACCTTAACCCTACATTGGATCCGCAGTCTCTTATGACCAACGATCACCATGCACGTGAGAGTTAACACTCTTATATGTAAAGTTGTGCACACAAAACTTAGACTCCTCTTCTACGATCACACCATGCCTATAGCTTATATCATATTTGTTGGAACAACCCTATTTCTGATTTGGGCTAGGATCACTATATGTTGACTAAGGACAAAGTTGACCCCAATGTATAGTTTATGGGTCAAGAGTTTAGGCTGTTAGAACTAAAGAATTCATTTAGATTCTGCGTTCGACGAACTCCACACTGCGTTCGACGAATGGCTATCTGCGTTCGACGAACGACAAGCTCTTAACATTCAACAATCAGCTTACATTCTGCGTTCGATGAACGGCTTGCTTTAAGCTCGTCTCAGCAGTCGACGATCCCGTCTCAGCGGTTCAGCGGTCGAAGAATTTGTCCCAGCTCAGCGCTCGATGCTTTTGCTCAAGCTCAGCGGTCGACGAATTTATCCAGGCTCAGCAGTCGACGAATACTTCCGTTCGACGAACTCAAGTCTGCGTTCGACGAACACCTTCAGATCGACGAAAGTTCTCACAGATCTACATAATTAATTATTCTAGCAAGATTCAATTGAGGTCGACGAAGTAAATGTTGTGTTCGACGAAAATCTTGAGGTCGACAAATCTGCGTTCGACGAATTTTGTTCAGATCGAAGAATTCTTATTTAATGTTCAGAAATTTCAGAAGGATTATACTTATTTCATTCTCTGAACTCAGATCAATGACAACAACGGCTCTTTCCATTAGATCAAGTAAGGAGAATATATTTCCTTTATTATTTAATTTATAGCCGTTGACATTTCCTCGGAAAAGGACATATTCATGGAAAAGGAAAGAATTAAACGGCACAACAGTTTTATGTTTTCAAAATAACTCTTCAGCATATTATATTCCTTAATATAAGGGATCTGCATTTAATGTCTGTCAGAGTTTTTCAAAAGAAAAGGAAAGAAGATACATCAGAATAATTTTACAGTTTTTTTTACGATAGATCAAATATATAATATTACATATTTGCTGTACAGAAAACGACAGAAAAAGGAAGAAGAAATATACAGGAAGAAAAGAAATTAAAAATTAGTCTTCTTCCTCCTCAGCATTTTTTAGAGAACAGATCTTCATCTTCTTCCTCTTCAGCATCACACATTTTCTGAGAACAACTACATTATCTCTCAGATTTCCTGCTGCAAGAATCAGATCAAGAAAGGAGAAAAACTTCAGGAAGAAAAAGAAGAACAGGAATACAAATCATCTTCTTCTTCCTCAATAGCAGCAACTTCATTCAACTGAGAACAACATCAATATTACTCTCTCAGTCATTAGCTGCAAGCATAGATATTTCAAAAGAGTAACAAAAATCTGAAGAACTCTTTCTTCCAGATTTATCTGCCACAGGAAGATCATTTCTTCAAAGAGAAAGCTCCAGCCATTCAACTGTCATACATCTTCAATCAGACAGAGGAGCCTTTCTACAACATCAAATCCACTAGAGTCTTCTCTATACATCTTGACAGAGAAGAACATCTAAACCCCTCTCCATCCCATTCTGTACAGGGTTAAAACTCCCTTCAAAAGTTACCCCATTGGTGGCAAGACACCTGATCAAAAAATCTAGTTGGTTTTTGGGCACCTTATCAAAAGCTCATTGGTGTGAGTGCACCTGATCAAAAATCCTAGTGGATTCCTACCAAGGGTGGTAGAAGAGTAAACGTGCCCAAGTTTAGTGGGGAACTACTATAGCTCCTTGTGTCCTCTGTGTTTGATTTCTTTTCCGTGTTGTGTGCTGTTTACATTATTCATTTTATTTCAGTTTTTATTTATCACTCACTCTATACACATATACTTATATCAGTATTTTCAATTCTGCTATAAAACTAAGGGAAAAGTTTTAAACTCTATTCACCCCCCTCTAGAGTTAATTTAAGATCTAACCTCAACTTTCAATTGGTATCAGAGGGTTGTTGATTCTTTACAGGCTAACACTTGAATCACAAAGATCAATTAGATCTTTAATTATTTTAGAGTTTTTATTTTATTTATTTTTCTGTTAAAAACTCATGGCACGAAACAAAGAGTATTCTTGCACGAGACCTCCTATGTGCAATCTCAGTAAGTTTGCACTGTGGAAAGCAAGGATTAGGTTATATACGAACTCAATTGATGAAGAAATTTTTAATGTGATTTTGACTGGGCCTCCAACACCTACAACAACGGCAAGTACTGGAACCACTACTAACAATAGTGCTGTTCCACCTCCTGAATGGACTGAAACCCAGAAAAAGCAAAGGAGTGCTGATGCAAAAGCAATGAATATTCTGGCTCAAACAATGTCTGATGACATTTTTCAGAGAGTGGTGGAATGCACATCAGCAAGAGAAATATGGATTTCTCTTAACAACATGGTTGAGGGATCTGCTGATGAAAGGAAAGACAGGAGATCACATCTTATTTCTCAGTATGAGAATTTTAAGAAAGGAGAAAATGAAATAGTAGCTGATATGTACAATAGGCTCAGCCTCATAATAAATGAGTTGAAGACCTTGGATAAAGTGATCTCTATCACTGAGTTCTTATGTGCTTCCCCAGCACATGAGACTCTATGATCTGGCCTATCAAGGAAGCCAGAAGCCTCAATGAGATTACCACTGAAACTTTGTTGGGCAAGCTCAAATCCTATGAGCAGCTCATCAAATCCAGGGAAGCTGAATCATCCACTTCATCTCCAGCAACAAAGAGAGAAAAGAGCATAGCTTTCAAAGCAGCTGATGAAGAAGAAAAAGCTCCAAGAGATGAGGAGTTCATGAGTCTACTTGCCCAAAGATTCTACAAGATGGTAAGAAAAGACTTCAGGAAAAAGTCATCCAGGAGCCATGAAAAGCCAAGGTATGACAAGTCAAATTCTAAAGAAATTATTTGTTATGGTTGCAGAAAACCTGGACATATTCTGCCAGATTGTCCAGAAAATCAAAAGAAGGAGAGGAGAACTGAAAAAGAGGAAAGAAGACACTCCAGCAAGTCTTCCTCCCACAAGCACAAAAAGAAAGGAAGAGGATTTGTAGCAGAAACCTGGAGTGAAACTGAATCAGAAAATTCACCCAGTTCTTCAGATGATGAAGAAGAAACAAAAGAAAATGACCAATGTTTGATGGCCATATATGACTCAGGCAGTGAGTCAAGAAATGCATCATCATCCAGTGATGATGAAGATAATGAAGAAGAGAAGAACTTCTGCATGATGACAATCAATGCCTCAGCCAACAATTCTGATGAAGAAGAATCAGAAGCAGAAATTGATGCAGATCAGGTAATATCTAATTTTGATTTTACTTCAGTTGGATTCAAAGATGAATTCAAGGTTCTTTGCTTAGACTTACTAAAATCTGAGAAAGAAATAATCTCACTCAGACATAAGCTAGCTGAAATGAATCAAATAAGTGAAGATAATGTAAATCTTAAGAAAGATTTGGCTGCATCTAGAGAACAAACTATTCTCCTTGAGAATAAACTTTCTGAGGCCAAGAAATTTGAATAATCCCTAAATGGGAGAAGCATCAAACTGATGGACATTACAAGCACAGTAAATGCTAGACTTAATAGCAAACTAGGCTTGGGTGCTTCATCAAGTGAGCCACATCTAATTAAGAAGAACATACTCTCTACACCTATAAAATTCATCTCTGCTAAGAGCAAAGAGGTTGTAGGAGTAAATAAAAATATTTCAAGTAAGACTGTCGAGAATAGCAGAATTCAGCAGAATTCGTCAAATGGAGATCAACGAAATGTATCCACTTCATCGAACGGAGCTCGACGAACTCTGAAGACAGATTTTCAATATAGTCATTATATGAACGGCGCTCGACGAAATCTCAGTCTTTCGTCGAACGGCGCTCGATGAACTCAGCCCAGTTCGTCGAACAGAAACTATACAGCAAATCTGAACAATTCTTATTCTTCACATTCTAAGAATCCTTTCACTGAATGGATAATACCTCCAAGGAGATATCATCCACAAGGTTACAAGGACCAACCTGAAATGTCTTTTATTTCAGATTTTTGTGGAAACTCAAAAAGACCCAAGGTAGTCTGGGTCAGGAACAAATAAATTGTTTTTCTATTTTTGCAGGTACACAGCTGTCCAAGAATAAATGAAAAATGGTATTTGGATAGTCGCTGTTCAAAACATATGACAGGAAACAAGGCCAACCTGAACAACTACAAGGCAAAGCTTGAACCAAAAGTTATATTTGGAGACTCCAACTGTGGACAAATAAAAGGCTATGGAAAAGTCAAAGTTGGAGAAGTCACATTCAAAGAGGTAGCTTATGTCAAGGGACTGAAGCACAACCTCATCAACATAAGTCAGTTATGTGATGAAGGGTATCAGGTAACTTTCAATAAATTAAAATGCCTTATTAAATCTTCTGATAATGTTATTGTTTTATCTGGTATTAGGCAGGGTAATATATATTTAGTAAATTTCAATTCATCTACATCAGAAATTTGTTTATTTAATGAATTATGCAAACCTAGTGAACTTTGGCATAAGAGATTAGGACATGTAAACCTTAGGACCATTGCTAAATTATCTAAGGACAATCTTGTTAGAGGTTTACCTTTAGGTTCATACAAGAAAGAAGGTCTTTGTAGGGCATGTCAACTAGGCAAGCAAACTAAAAATAGTTTTAAATCATTATCTAAAAGTGATTCACCTAGAATCTTATATTTGCTACATATGGAACTTTTTGGACCTATTGCAACAAAGAGTTTAGGTGGAAAGTCTTACAATCTAGTTATTGTAGATGACTTCTCTAGATTCACTTGGGTGTTCTTTTTGAGAGAAAAGTCAGATAACTTTAAAGTTCTTACAGACTTTCTTAAGAGCATAAAGATTGAGTACTCTACTGAAGTTGCATTGATCAGAAGTGATCATGGAACTGAGTTTGAGACTCTTCTCATGCAAGAATTCTGTGAGAAGGAAGGTATCATGCATTGCTTCTCAGCTCCTAGAACTCCTCAACAAAATGGGGTAGTTGAAAGGAAAAATAGAACTCTAATTGAATCAGCAAGAACATTGCTTGCAGATGCTAATTTTCCCCTATCGTTCTGTGCAGAGGCTGTTAGCACAACAAATTATTTGCTGAATAGAAGTTTGATACACAAACTTAAGGGTAAGACTCCTTATGAATTTCTTAAAGGGAAGAAACCTAAAGTTAACTATTTTAGAGCATTTGGCTGTAGATGTTTTGTTCATAATAATGATAAGAAATACCTTAGGAAATTTGAACCAAAATCTGAAGAATGAATTTTCTTAGGCTATTCTTTAATCAGCAAAGCATATAGGATTTATAACAAAGCCTTTCTTAAAATTGAAGAATCTATGCATGTTTCCTTTGATGAAACTAATATGTTTTACAAGGAGAAGAATTCTTCTACCATAGAAAATCTACAGGTACCTACACTATGTGAGCAGCTAGATCAATTAGCTCTACATAAAGAAGGATTTCTGGATCCTGTACAGCAGAATACTGAAGAAAGTGAAGAAGAAAATCACCCAGATTTTGCTGACAGTTCAATTCATACTACAACAGAACATCTTCCAGCTGAACAAATTCCCCAAGTGGAAATTATTGCTGAACCAACTCCAACTGTTGATCACAACACAGTTAGAGATCACCCAATATCTCAAATAATTGATGATATTTTAGCAGGTGTGCAAACAAGGCATCAAGTAAATCAGAATATGATGCACACTTGTTTTCTCTCTCAGATTGAACCTCAATCCCTACAAGATGCAGAACAAGATCCCAACTGGATCATTGCTATGCAAGAGGAGCTCAATCAGTTTGAGACAAACAAAGTTTGGGAATTGGTTCCTAGACCAATGAATTATCCAGTTATTGGAACTAAGTGGGTCTACAGGAATAAGCTAGATGCAGATGACAACATTGTGAGAAACAAAGCTAGACTAGTAGCTCAAGGATACTCACAGGAAGAAGGAATAGAGTATGATCAAACTTTTGCACCAGTTGCAAGGTTAGAAGCAATCAGAATTTTCCTTGCATTTGCAGCATACAAGCAGTTCAAGGTTTATCAAATGGATGTGAAAAGTGCATTCTTGAATGGAGAAATCAAAGAAGAAGTCTATGTGGAACAACCACCAGGTTTCATCTCTCCAACTCACTCTTCTTTTGTATTTAAGCTTAAGAAAGCTCTCTATGGTCTCAAACAAGCTCCTAGAGCATGGTATGAGACTTTAGCTAGTTTTCTTTTAGAGAATAAATTCTGTAGAGGCATAGTAGACAAAACTTTATTTTTTAGGATACATAAAAATCAAACATGGCTAGTTTAAATATATGTAGATGATATCATATTTGGCTCTACTGATTCAAACTTATGCAAAAGATTTTCTAATCTAATGCAATCTAAATTTGAAATGAGTAGTATGTGTGAATTATCATACTTCCTTGGTCTTCAAGTGAAGCAAACTCCAAATGAAATCTTCATATCCCAATCTAAGTATGCTAAGGAATTAGTGAAAAGATTTGGTATGTCTGATTCTTCCACCATGAAAACATCCATTTCCTCTAATGCTGTTGTTGATACTGATGATTCAGGGAAACCTGTTGATTAGAAGGTATATAGAGCAATTGTTGGCTCCTTACTTAATTTAACAGCTAGTAGGCCTGATATAATGTTTGCTACATGTATTTGTGCTAGGTTCCAAGTTAACCCCAAAGAATCTCACATAATTTTACTAAAAAGAATTTTGAGATATATAAAGGGTTGCCCTAATCTAAGACTTTGGTATCCAACATCATCTGAATTTGAATTAACTGGATTCTCAGATTCAGATTATGCTGGATGCATAGTAGACAGGAAAAGCACATCAGGAACTTGCCAGTTTCTTGGTGATAGGCTTGTGTCTTGGTTTTGTAAGAAACAAACATATGTGTCTACATCAACAGCTGAAGCTGAATATATAGCTGCAGGCAGTTGCTGCTCACAGATATTGTGGATACAAAATCAGCTCCTAGACTATGGTGTCAACTTAAATAATTCAATTATATTTTGTGACAATACTAGTGCAATATCTATAGCACAAAATCCAGTTCTCCATAGTAGGACTAAACACATAGAGATTAGGCACCACTTCCTTAGGGATAATGTGGATAAAAACAAAATCTGCCTACAGTTCATCTCTACTGATTTGCAAAGAGATGACATTTTCACCAAGCCCTTGGATGAAAAGAAACACATTTTCTTTATAAATCAGCTAGATATGATAGATGGAGACTCAATCTGTTAAAAAAATTAAGTTTTCTACTTACCCATCTCTTCATTGAAATGAGCTCGACGAAATCAAGTTTTTCGTCGAACGGAGCTCGACGAAGTCATCAAGTTCGTCGAACCGAGATCGACAAAAACTCATTTTTTGTCGAACCCAGTTTTTCTGAAGCTTTTTATTTCATCCTGTCATCATTAATCAAATTTTTTTATTAGCTGAATGCCTACAAAATTGTTTCTCTTTCTAGTTCCCTTTGCACTTGATCTCTATTTTCTTGTGCATGAACAACAGCAATATAAATCTTGCATCATTCCCTACCTCCATCAAATGTCCCTTCTTCAAGGGGCCTAACTTCAGGCCTTTCCTGAAACTAGGCAGGGGGAGAAGTTTTTATGAACAAGCTCCATTTGATGCACTACTTTGCTCAGGGGGAGTTGTTCTATAAACTAAGCAAGGGAAAAAGCTGAAGAACCTCCAGTCTCAGGGGGAGACACTCTCAGGGGGAGTTGCTGTATGAAGAAGCTTGATAAAGTTCACAGCAGTTTGCTGTTTCAAAAAAATTCAGAAGTTTAGATGCAGATACATTACAGCTCAGGAGAAGAATTTTGATATAGCAAACTCAGTATCAGTTATTGCTACAAGCACAGCTAATCAGAATTATAAAGTTGTTCGTATTAAAAAGCAGATTGCAGTATTTATATGCAGATTCAGAACATAGTTTTGAATTTAAAAGAAGCAGTAGATAACATATTCAGTTCAGAATAAATTCAGAAAGCTGATTTACATAGTAGATACAGTTCAGTTCAGATCAGAATTCAGAACAATACAAATCAGACAATATCAGAATTTCAGAATTCAGAAGGCAGAGTTCAGAAAAATCAAAGGTTCTGATTGTATTTCTATCAATTTTGTTTTCATTAAAATGTTTCAAAACTCAGAGTATTATTTATTTTATATCTGATAAAATATTTAAAAATATATCAGATATATTCATGCTCTGTTGTTTTTGCTGTATTAGTATTTGTTTATTTTAAATTTTTGTCAAATAGTGTCCTAACCCAAATAGGGGGAGATTGTTGGAACAACCCTATTTCTGATTTGGGCTAGGATCACTATATGTTGACTAAGGACAAAGTTGACCCCAATGTATAGTTCATGGGTCAAGAGTTTAGGCTGTTAAAACTAAAGAATTCATTCAGATTCTGCGTTCGACAAACTCCACACTGCGTTTGACGAACGGCTATCTGCGTTCGACGAACGACAAGCTCTCTGCGTTCAACGATCGGCTTACATTATGCGTTCGACGAACGGCTTGCTTCAAGCTCGTCTCAGCGGTCGACGATCCCGTCTCAGCGGTCGAAGAATTTGTCCCAGCTCAGCGATCGATGCTTTTGCTCAAGCTCAGCGGTCGACGATTTTATCCAGGCTCAGCGGTCGACGAATACTTCCGTTCGACGAACTCAAGTCTGCGTTCGACGAACACCTTCAGATCGACAAAAGTTCTCACAGATCTACAAAATTAATTATTTTAGCAAGATTCAATTGAGGTCGACGAAGTAAATGCTGTGTTCGACGAAAATCTTGAGGTCGACGAATCTGCGTTCGACGAATTTTGTTGAGATCAAAGAATTCTTATTTAATGTTCAGAAATTTCAGAAGGATTATACTTATTTCATTCTCTGAACTCAGATCGACGACAGCAATGGCTCTTTCCATCAGATCAAGTAAGGAGAATATATTTCCTTTATTATTTACGTTATAGCCGTTGACATTTCCTCGAAAAAGGACATATTCATGAAAAGGAAAGAATTAAATGACGCAGTAGTTTTATGTTTTCAAAATAACTCTTCAGCGTATTATATTCCTTAATATAAGGGATCTGCATTTAATGTCTGTCAGAGTTTTTCAAAAGAAAAGGAAAGAAGATACATCAGAACAATTTTACAGCTTTTTTTTTACGACAGATCAAATATTGAATATATTACATATTTGCTGTACAGAAAACGACAGAAAAAGGAAGAAAGAAATATACAGGAAGAAAAGAAATTAAAAATTAGTCTTCTTCCTCCTCAGCATTTAATAGAGAACAGATCTTGATCTTCTTCCTCTTCAGCATCACACAGTTTTTGAGAACAGCTACACTATCTCTCAGATTTCCTGCTGCAAGAATCAGATCAAGAAAGGAGAAAACCTTCAGGAAGAAAAAGAAGAACATGAATACAAATCATCTTCTTCTTCCTCAATAGCAGCAACTTCATTCAACTGAGAATAACATCAATATTACTCTCTCAGTCATTAGCTGCAAACATAGATCTTTCAAAAGAGCAACAAAAATCTGAAGAACTCTTTGTTCCAGATTTATCTGCCACAGGAAGATCATTTCTTCAAAGAGAAAGCTCCAGCCATTCAACTGTCAAACATCTTCAATCAGACAGAGGATCCTTTCTACAACATCAAATCCACTAGAGTCTACTCTATACATCTTGACAGAGAAGAACATCTAAACCCCTCTCCATCCCATTATGTACAGGGTTAAAGCTCCCTTCAAAAGTTAACCCCATTGGTGGCAAGACACCTGATCAAGAAATTTAGTTGGTTTTTGGGCACCTTATCAAAAGCTCATTGGTGTGAGGGCACCTGATCAAAAATCCTAGTGGATTCCTACCAAGGGTGGAAGAAGAGTAGATGTACCCAAGTTTAGTGGGGAACTACTATAGCTCATTGTGTCCTCTATGTTTGATTTCTTTTCTAGGTTGTGCCGTGTGCTGTTTTCATTATTCATTTTATTTCAGTTTTTATTTATCACTCACTCTATACATATATACTTATATCAGTATTTTCAATTCCGCTATAAAACTAAGGGAAAAGTTTTAAACTCTATTCACCCCCCTCTAGAGTTAATTTAAGATCTAACCTCCACTTTCAATATTGATTCTTCTAATGCAAGTCATCGTTTCCGCTATAACTTTGTATGTCTAAGTTTATACATGCTTCCGGATTTTTGTTATAGGCACACATTTTATCTATGATGAAAATTCAACTTATGTGTGCTTGTACATATTTTTCCTAATCTTATTCATATAGATTATCACCGGCGAGTAAGCATGATTTAATAGTCGCCAAAATCGCAATACTAATGGGATTAACACCACTATGCACAACATTTAACGAACTTCCAAAATTATGACAGGATGACTAGCCCATCATTTCTCTAACTTCATAACTTTTTACATCTTCACCTAAATGAAAAGGGGGTAACTGGTGTGCAATTCGTAGAGGGAACATTTCAAGAACATTAACACGTACTTAATTGGGTTCTCAATCAATTCCATATTGATTTTAGATCGACCAAAGCTATACTTACATGAATACAGACTTAGGAAAAATTTACTTCCAAAAACTCCAAGATTTGTCGTGACCCAATCTCGTCATCATCCGAGTAACATTTGAAAACACCAAACTTCCAGATTACTATATTTGAGGCACAACAATTTCTAATCAAAGTCTAGGGAGAAATTCAAGTCGGCACTTTATTTGCCCAATAATCAAAAGGATAAACCCCCATACGTTTTGGGCTAAGTTTCTTTGATGTCACTATAGTACGTTCATCCTAGACGATTCTTATTACTCATTAGGGAAGAGTATAACCGCTCTACTTAAGATGTACTATCTTTTGCGTTTATGATAACCTTTATGAAACTTTATCATGATACTCTAAACCCAAGAAGCCATCTTTCTAAGATCTCTAGTTATGCATCAAATTATCTTCTAAGGTATAATGACAACGCTGGTAACAAAATTATTCAAATTTGAAAGGGTTTGATTCTTGATAAAATAACCCATTTGTAATTCACCTTCAAATGCCCTAAAATGCGAGAAATTCTAATTATAATTCTAGCTTACGGAAACCTGATTCCAATCCATATTTCTTAAGATGAAGGAATTCTTCAAGGATCCTGACTTCTAAGGAGGGTTGATCATCAAACTGATCATGCATACTTCAAATTCTCATCTTCCCCCTGAGTAACGTTTGAATTCTTTAAGATCACTACGTTTGTGATGTACATTTTCAAAATAAGGTCTAGAAAACCCAAGTCGGTATCTAATTAGCCCAATAAACAAAAGGATTATCCCCCGTATATTTTGGGCTAAGTTTCTTTGATATCACTATGATATATTCATCCTAGATACACACTCAATCCTTAGGGCATACAATTCTAGACTTGGAGTTCCACCCTGAGACTTATTGATATGCTACACACTTTTGGCCCTCAAGGTTACCAATTACAACAACCTTCTAAAGGTTAATATATGAGCAAAACAAAATGGGTCTTTTCTGAACTTGAATCCTTATCCGACCTCTGGTATTTGTTATGGTGATTGTCGTTGGTTCAAAAATTAAGTTTACGAGTCTCCTACTATTCCACAAAGAGATTTCATGTATCAAATCTCTTTGAGACGGTCCTATACATTGGGTAAGAAGTGATAATATCATTTGATAGGAGAATTAGAAACATCAGAATTTATGCTTTAAGCGACTACTTTCCCATTAAACTCTTCCTTTAGTCACTTTGGGTATCATCATACCTTAACCAGTCTATACCGGATGTCAATTTTAGATTACGATACACTATGAAATCGTCTTGGTACGTCACCCCAAAATGGTGTCCTAGTTGAGTTGGACTAAATTAATGATTAATGGATTATTTTGTGTGATTTTACATATGGGCACATCATTGCTTCCGCTGCTAGTTTGTCCACAAACTAAGCTCGAGCGGGGTGTCCTAGGATTTTTGTGGACTCCTTTCTTGTTGGATCATTTGTTCAAGTGATACCAGTTATAAGATCCCTCTCCTCTTTACAAGAGAGTTTCTGGATCTTATGCCCAGAACCGCCGCGTTATGGTGACACCAATACACGGGTTAGTCGCCTCCGCAAGACGCCGATCCTGCCGGCAAGAATGATCAACCAGACCAACAATGGATAGAAGTAAAATTATAATAAACTAAGTCCACAAATCACACACACACACACACACATATATATATATATATATATATATATATGAATCAAAAGTGATATATGTCCAACTGAAAGATATGGGTTGTCAATGATTTACACCTAAAGGGGGGGGGGGGGGGGGGTGATTAGGTGTTTTTTGATATCTTTGCAACTTAAATTTTATCTATCACAGCACAAAATCAACTCAGAAAGAACACAATGATTTATAGTGGTTCCCTACCAGACAATGTGTCTAGATGTAGTCCACTGTCCCTCCCACCTATCTAGAAGTGTGCTAGACTAGGCAACTTCTCCAACTCAGATCATTTCACTATAATCAGATCTTACAACTCAAGTTCACACAGAACCCTACAAGGCTCAGACTTTACAAGTCTTACAATCTCAGATCTTCAACAAGATCCTACCAAAACTCAGGTTCACCAATAACCCTACCAACTCAGATCTATCACTAGATCCTACCATCTCAGGCTCACAAAGAGCCCTACAAAGTAATACAGAGATGTTGTTATAAAAGAGAAGAGTTCAGAATTAAAGCAGTGAATTAGAGAACTTCTTCTTCTCCTTGTAACAGTAAGCCCAACGATCTTGTGGATCAATGAAACTTTCTTTAGAATCATCTGTAGACCTTCACTGTACAACACCAATGAAGTCTTCTGCTTTTTGTTGATTTTTTTCTTTCTCTTCAGGAAGTATGTGTAAGAATGAATCTTGAGAGAATACAGATCAAGCTTGTGAATCTCCTCCTTTGTCGATAGATACACTTCTAGTATAGGAGAAAGATTCTTTCTTGTCTTCTCAGCCAAGTGATGAAGACTTTCTTCTTGTTCTTCTTCTTTTCTCTTCTTGATCAGATTTTTGTATGCAGTGTTAAGAAGTGCTTTGAAATAGACAATTTCTCCTTTTTATATTCTTCTGTAACATTGCATAAAAGCCCTTAATGATTATTCCATAAGTAATTTCTCGTTTGAAAACATCTTGCAGAATTGGCAATTCTTTATCATAATTATTAAACTTTCTTGGAACTTGCAGAATATAGAAATAATAAATTTCTTTCTTAAGTACTGTGCAACGACTATATTCTTTAGAGAATATATCATTTATTACTCCTTGATTTGTGTGCAATATAGACGGCGTGCACATTCCCTAAATATTCATTTCAAAGAATGTCTACGCATTAAATGCAGCTTTGCAACTTGTCAAGACGATGTTTCTCCTTCAAGATGATATAGTCTTGATCAGTGTACACGACTGATACACTTTAGGGTGATATCTTCGGCATTCTTCCTTCTTCACGACTCTACTTGATATCTCAACGATCTTACTTCTTCTAGACGACATCGTCGAGATGTTACTTTGAATAAAACTTAGACTTGTTCTTCAAGCTGACTGTCTTTATTCAGGACGACATCGTCAAGATGTTACTTTGAATAAGACTTATATTTGTTCTTCAAGCTGACTGTCTTTGTTCCGACGACATCGTCTTGATCTTCTTGATGACATCGTCGAGAAGTTGACTAAGACTTATTCTTCAGGCTGGCAGTCTTACTTCAATATGACATTATCTTGATCTTCTAGATGACATGAGGTCATCAAATTGATGTTTGTTCTTCATGACTCTTCCTTCATGACTTAATGAGTCAAGTCACATAGCCTTCAAGGTTATACTTCTTCTTTAAGATGATATCGTCGAAGGCATCTTGACTTTATCTGCGATATGCTTTCTTCAAGACTCAATCGTCGAAATCTGAACTTAACTTTATCCACGACAAGCTTTCTTCAGCCCTAAAGACGATGTGTCTTCATCAAGATGATATCGTTGAAACTATTTCGACAATATGATAATTTTCTCCACGATTCTTCTGAGTTTTGAGACGATATTTTACTTAGTTAATTTTCATTACTTTTATCGTCTATATACTAGTGATATAGCTTTGATGCTTCTCAACGATATGTAGATTATCTCAACAATATATCCAGTCCTTGATATTTTTAGACTTAGAAAATTACTTGATAGATGGTTTATCTTCTGCAATCATGAATAGGTTATATCATCAAATACATAATGCATTTATCATTGATCTGAGCACTTCTTCAAATCAGGAACATTGCTGGCACAGTTTCCAACAATCTCCCCCTATTTGAAGAAGTCATAACTCACTTCAATGATAAATGTCAAGGTACAAATAAAACATACTTTGAAGACATTCAAAGAATATTATATGATTCATCTAGCATGACATAAATAGAGAATGTTTTTAGAACAAAAATATAACACAGTCATTTTGCCCAAGTCATTTTTTAAATAGAATATTCTATGGTCTTCAGATCCTGCTGCTGCTTCCTTTTCCTTTCCTCTTTTGCCTTTCATAAAAATGGATAGGTTTTGGGATCTTCTTTGGAGAAGGAGGAGGACTATGAGGAAATGCCAGTTTGTGATTTTTCCTTCTCCATCTGAATTGAGTGTAGGTTCCAATCAGCAGAATAATATATTCTCTCTGACCCATCCTGAAGGTATCCACTTTCCATCCAGGCTTCTGAGATCAGAGTCCTAGAGTTAGGACTCCACTTGCATGACTATGGATCCTGCTCAATTTCTCTAAGCCTCTTCTGCCTGTATCTCTTGCTCTGAGTCCTTTTTCTTTTTCTGGAGCTAGCAGATTCTCCAACTTCTGTGACATAGACCTCTGATGCAGTGCTTTCAGAAGGTTCTGCTAACTCAATAGCTGAGGGAGGATTCTATAGGGCTTTTTTGACCTGATTTACTATTCATATGGCTTGATTGGAGCCAACATTTATCATTGCTTTCTCCCCCTTTAGGACTTCTTCAGCTATGTGGTCATCAAGAGTAACTTGTATTAAGTTCATCCTTTCATACAGATGTTGTTCAGCCTCATCCAAGTTATTTCTCACCTCTAATAGATGTTCATCTAAGCTCTGAGTATTTTCATTTAATCTCTGTAGAATTTGATTGTCTTCATTCATAAAGCCTGCTATCCGTTGAAATGCTCTTTCTGTATTCCTTTGCACAGTGCCTTGGTTTTGTAAGAGCTGGTGAGTCTGATGTCCAACTTTGTTGATTTCCTGTCCAACATGTTCCATGGCTGGAGTAGCTAAATGAAAGAAGTGGGTGTGTTGAGTGTTAAGATGATGCATATCATTCTTTACAATCTCAGCTCAGTTTTTATTTCTTTCCTCAAGTCATCTACAGTCTATAGAATGAACTTTTCTATCTTCTCCCTTTGAATATTCAGCAAAGCTGAGATCATATGAAACATGGAGCCTGAGTGTTCAATGGATGCTCCAGCTGTATTCACTTTAGTAGCTGCATCTTCTTCTGGAGGACCTTCAGAACTACTATCTTGAGTCAGGAAGACAGGAGAATTTATCTTCATCTGCTCATCTTCTTCTGCCAGCACTTGCTTGCCTTTTATTAGAGCTAGGTCAAGCCCAGTCTTGAGATTAGAACCCTTATCCTTCTCTGGTACAATTCCTGCAATTTCCTTTCCTGAGAGATCCTTCTCTTGAATTTCTTTTTCAGGTGCACATTCTTCAGCTTGATTCTCTAGGGTGGAGCACCCCAGGTGGGCCCCCCACCTCAACTCTCTCAGTATCTTGGGCTGAGCTTCCCTCCAGGAACTCCCCCTCAACTGGATCACTGTCTAGAATGGGACTTCTTCTTTCCTCAGGAACTTCTGTGTTAGTAGATTCACACATGCCCTCTGGATCATTTGATTTTGAGCTACCTCCCCCTCTGTCAAAGCAGGGTTTGGTGGAGATGGGGCTCCTTCTTCTTCAAAATTGCTGAAGGACGCTTCTTTATCTGCTTTATTAACTATCACCGTCTTCTTTTTCTTCCCTTTTGGAGCAATATGGTCATCCTTGGGAGTTTTGGGGATAACTCTTTCCCATCTCTCCAACATTTTAGAATCCAACCTCTTTGAGTAGTGCAGAGGTGCTCCCATGCTTTTCTTCACAATATCTGTATTCAGTAGGAGGATGGATAGGATCCTTCCATATGATGGAGTCTTCAGGGTGCTCTTAATTCTCTGGAATAAGAATTTTCTTCAGTCTGTCTTCTTTGAAATAATGATCCTGCACATTGTTTCAAATATTTCTTTTGAAATCCTGTCATGGGAACCAGGCTTGCACAGCAGTACTATCCCTATAATATCTGCAAGGAGCTTTCCCTTCTGGTTGAATTCAGCCTTCTTAATAGACCCGTAGGTCTTGCCACTATGCCCACACCAGGCATATCCAACAGATAGATCCTCAGTGGTCAAGTCTTCCACTTTGACCTCATTCCCTAGCCTTGGAATCCCCAGACCTTTTCATAAGCTCTTTGCAGTTACCTTGATCTTCTCTCCGACCATAGTATACTTTAGAATTGCCCATGAGCTATTTATTCTAGCTCCATCACAGAATTCCTGGACTTTTTTGTTCATACTGGGTTCACAAAGCAGATACTCCAACCCCGCTGATTCTATCAACACGATTACTGACCTGATCTCTTCGGAGCAAGAACTGAATCCTCCCCTCATGAGTTCGCATCCGGGATGACTGAGGATTCTTCCTTTTTTGGAGCCATTGATGCAGAATGTCGAGAGCAAAGATTGTCGGAGACGGAACGGAGGTTTGTCGCGGAAATGACTCATGGCAAATGAAAGCATAATTTTTGACCTAAGCATTCACTTTATTTATATTAGGAGTAGATGAAGAGGCGCGTACCTTTTTTTATCTTGGTTAATAGATTTAGAATCCATCATACGACTTTGATTAGGGATCCAATATAGCATGAAGTGTATGCGCTATATTTTGATGATGCGTATCTTTGTCATAGATATTGTCGTCGAAATTATTTCAGCGTTGTCGTCGAGATATTACTAATAGCGTAGAGACGCAGATTTTGTCGTCGAGACTGCTCATTTTGTATCGCTGAGAATTCATCTATGTCGTCGAAATACTCATCTGATACTTGTCTAACTTGACCACTCCTTGAAGGATTCTTGGGGATAGTGCTACATATATTTTCTCCTTCACATCTCTTATGTAGAATGCCAATTTGATGTTTACTTGGGCAGGGCTCCATTCTTCAAGGTTTGGTTTCTTCTTTACTTCATTTATTCTCTTCATCCTGGCTTCTTGTTCTTCAAAGGTAACATGATGTATTTTGATTTCTAACTTACCTACTTCTCAAGCATGGTGATGAGAGAGTAGTGACTATGATGGTTGAACATTGTACTCATCTTCTATCATTGATCTGAGGTCTTCATTGTGAGTGAAGATGTGTACTCCCCCTACATTGCTGCAGGGATTTGAGAGATTCTTCTAATTATTTAATAACTTCATGTCCACTACTTAGGTCTTTCCCAAATACCTCAATTTCCATGTTCAAAACAACCTCTTGATCAATACTGAGAGTATCTTCTTGATGTACTTCATTTTGAAGAGTTGGATCATTTTCCATCAATTGTATCTTCTCTTAGAGGCTCCCCCTCAATTGAAGCAAGAGAGGGTTGAACTTCTTGTGTGTAAGTGTGCTGATATTTGAGCGGCATCTGTTTGTTTGAAACTCTAAGTATCATTATTAGTCTATTCTCTCTGGATTGAGTTTTCTTGAATACTTATTTACTCCAGCCTTGTACCTGGAGCAATCATTGTCCAAATACCAAATGGGTTGGCATTTGGACATACCTACAAAAAGGATTACTTATCCTTAGGCACCCAATTGGATTTGGGTCCTAGGTTCATGTTAGGGGAATAACCTGAATCACTACACCTATGAGTGGTCTGCCCTCTTCTTGCATTAGGCACTGTTGAATTGAACCAACAGTCCAGGGAAAAATGACTAATCTTTCCACAACACCAGCACTCATACTTGTTGTATCTTCTCTTATGCCTTTCCACCTGGAAATATTGGTGGGCAGTAGTGAAGATAGCTGACCTAACAGGCCTTGGGTGAACCTCACAATGGTGAGTATGTAGTTGAGCTGGTCTCACCACTTTTGGTTCACCACCTTGGGAACATGCTTGGCTGCCTTTCCCTTGCTTTTAAGTGTTGATGTTGCAGATCCATGGACATGAGAACCTGGAATCCTTACTTGGGTCTCTTCAGAGGGTGTTTGAGAAACACTTGGCCCAAAGCTTGATCTTCTATGTGTGTTGGGGGGGGGGGGGGGTTACTGCTTCTTGTAGAGCAAGCCTTGGTCAGATGATCATGTGAAGATTCCTGGTTAGAGAAATTTGATGCCAGTAGCTTCTCTTTATAGGAAGATTGGGCTCTAGTTGTCTTGCCCTTAATTGTCTCATGACTAAATCTTACACCACCTCTGAATGGTGCAGAGAATTTGTCAATGATGGGAAGAAAAGTCTTTGGCATTGAGAAGCTGACAACAATTTTCTTCTCAGCCAATAACATTTCCTCAAGGTCCTTAATGACCTTGTTCTTCTTACCCAACTCAGCATTTTGGAGCCTTGTGATATCCTTGAGTTTGTCCATTTCTTTGCTCATAACAACCAGCTTCTCAACTGTCTCTTGGAGCTCAGATTGGACATATTTCAAGGATGCTAACTCCTTAGATTGAGCTCTAAGAAGCTTCTTGCTTCTTTTCAAAGCAATCCACATGGCTTCATTATGCTGCACTAGGTCAGATTCAACCTCATGTGGAGATTTTGAGGATATGCTACTACAAGCAGATCCACACTCACTCTCATGCACAGAAACTGTCACTGATTCAGAATCAGAGACAGATAAGGGGGCTCTAATAAGTACCTTCCTAGGAGAGGTGCAACCATCCTGGATTTCTTCAGTTATGGCCATAAGGCCAATGAGAACTTCCTTCTTATCTTCTGATGAATCTGAATCAGAGTCACTGAGTGTTCTGATTTTCTTAGCAATGTATCCTTTCTCAGATTCCTTCTTGTCCTTTGGACTTCTTCTATCATCACTCTTCTTGGATTCTTTCTTCTTAGAGAGGCAGTCGTCAATCATGTGACCTATCTTCTTGCAGTGACAACACACTAAGTTAGCCAAATCAGATTCATTGAGTTTAGAGTTATTCCTTTCCTCCTTTGAAGATTTATATTGGTCACGTTGACTAGATCTTCTGAAGTTTGAGTAGGATGTCTTCTGGCTGTCTCTTCTTCTTTTGGGCATCTTTCTTTTGAGCTGCTTAGTGAGGAGTACTGGCTTTTTAACAACGTCATCAGATTTTGATGAGCTTGCATTAGAAGCTTCTGTGTTCTCAGAGATATTTTGAATTATCCGAATATTGTCTTCGGTACTCTTCAAGCTTTCACCATCAAGAGTCATGACCCTTTCTCTGGTGTTCCCCTTTGAATTTTCTTCTTCAGTTCCCTTCATATAGATCTCCAAGAAATTCCCCATATCTCTTGCTGTTTTGCAATGACTTAAGTATTGAGATGTAGAATCATCAATTGCATTTTCAAGTATGTGTTTTGCTCTCTTATCCACAGTTATTAGATCTTCATCTTCATAGGTGAACCGTGAAAAGGTGTTAGGGACATAAGCCCCCTCTTCAACTATAAATAATCCGGGATCTGATGCTTCCATGAATAACTTGACTCTTAACTTCCATATGTCAAAGTCTTCTTTGGTGCAGATGGACAGCCTAATTGATCTCATCTCTTGATGATGCTCGCATGCCATTGAAAGATTACAACCCAATCAAGAACTGTAGATCTTGTTCTAAGTTGTTAAGCTTTTGAACTAAACCTCGCTTTGATACCAATTGAAAGATAAGGGTTGTCAATGATCTACACTAGGGGGGGGGTGATTAGGTGTTTTCTGATTTCTTTGCTACTTTAAGTTTTATCTATCACAGCCCAAAATCAACACAGAATGCACACAATGATTTATAGTAGTTCCCTATAAGACAATGTGTTTAGAGGTAGTCCACTATCCCTCCCACCTATCTAGCAGTGTGCTAGACTAGGAAACTTCTCCAACTCAGATCTTTTCACTATAATCATATCTTACAACTCAGGTTCACATAGAACCCTACAAGGCTTAGACTTTACATGTCTTACAATCTCAGATCTTCAACAAGATCCTACCAAAACTCCGGTTCACCAAGAACCCTACCAACTCAGATCTATCACTAGATCCTACCATCTCAGGCTCACAAAGAGTCCTACAAACTAATACAGAGATGTTGTTATAGAAGAGAAAAGTTCTGAATTAAAGCTTTGAATCACAAATCTTCTTCTTCTCCTTGTAATAGTAAGCCCAAAGATCTTGTGGATCAATGAACCTTTCTTTAGAATTTTCTGTAGACCTTCACTGTACAGCACCAATGAAGTTTCTGCTTTTTGTTGATTCTTTTCTTTCTCTTCAGGAAGTATGTGTAAGAATGAATCTTGAGAGAATACTGAGCAAGTTTGTGAATCTCCTCCTTTGTTGATAGATGCACTTCTAGTATAGGAGAAAGATTCTTTCTTGTCTTCTCAGCCAAGTGATGAAGAATTTCTTCTTGTTCTTCTTCTTTTCTCTTCTTGATCAGATTTTTGTATGCAATGTTAAGAAGTGCTTCAAAATCGACAATTTCTTCTTTTTATATTCTTTCGTAACTTTGCATAAAAGCCCTTAATGATTATTCCATAAGTAATTTCCCGTTTGAAAACATCTTGCCGAATTGGCAATTCTTTATCATAATTACTAGCCTTTCTTGGAACTTGCAAAATATAGAAATAATAAATTTCTTTCTTAAGTACTGTACAACATCTATATTCTTTATAGAATATATTATTTATTGCTCCTTGATTTGTGCGCAAGATAGGTTGTGTGCACATTCCCTGAATATTCATTTCCAAGAATGTCTGCGCATTAAATGCTACTATGCAACTTGTCAAGATGATGTTTCTCCTTCAAGACGATATCGTCTTGATCAGTGTACACGACAGATACACTTTACGGCAATATCATCGACATTCTTCCTTCTTCACGACTCTACTTGATATCTCAACGGTCTTACTTCTTCTAGACAACATCGTCAAGATGTTACTTTGAATAAGAAGTAGACTTGTTCTTCAAGCTGATTGTCTTTGTTCAGGATGACATCGTCGAGATGTTACTTTGAATAAGACTTAGACTTGTTCTTCAAGCTGACTGTCTTTATTCAGGACGACATCGTCTTAATCTTCTTGATGGCATCGTCAAGATGTTGACTAAGAATTATTCTTCAGGCTGACTGTCTTACTTCAAGATGACATCATCTTGATCTTCTAGACGACATGAGGTCATCAAACTGATGTTTGTTCTTCATGACTCTTCCTTCATGACTTAATGAGTCAAGTCACATAGCCTTCAAGGTTATTTTCTTTTTTAAGATGATATCGTCGAAGACATCTTGGCTTTATCTGCGATATGCTTTCTTCAAGTCTCAGTCATCAAAATCTGAGCTTAACTTTATCCACGACAAGCTTTCTTCAGCCCTCAAGACGATGTGTCTTCATCAAGACGATATCGTTGAAACTATTTTGACAATATGATACTTTTCTCCACGATTCTTCTTCTGGGTTTTGAGACGATATTTTACTTAGTTAATTTTCATTATTTTTATCATATATATACTAGTGATGTAACTTTGATGCTTCTCAACGATATGCAGATTATCTCAAAAATATAACCAGTCCTTGATGTTTTTTGACTTATAAAATTACTTGATAGATGGTTTATCTTCTACAATCATGAATAAGCTATATCATCAAATACATAATGCATTTATCATTGATCTGAGCACTTCTTCAAATCAGGAACATTGCTGGCACAGTTCCCAACACCAACTTTGAGTAAAAATAAGAGAGTAAAGGCTTATGCCCGACACATATCCAAAATGAGACAAAAGCACACTCTCTCACTCGGATCTATGTGGAAGCTAACTAAAACTCTCTTCAAAATGTCGTCAGGTAGTTGTGGTAGTAGTAGTGTGCGACAATTGCTCCTCACGTTCATCACGTCATGTTGGTCGTACTGTTGCTCCAGCTCCTCGGACCCCTAGTGTTACGACCACATTTTACTGTTAGTCAAAAAGACTAAGTCATTTTGTCCTCGCCTCCCCCCACGACTCCTAGGCACCGTGCGGGAGGACAAAGCGAAGGACAACAAGGTGTAAAAACAAAAGCAGGTGACATGGAACTAAACTAGGAGGTGTGTAAGGTAAAACATGTACATTCTAAGCTAGCAGTACGTACAAGTAAGCAGTAGAGTAAAGCAGTAAAGTAAAACAGTAAGGTAAAAGTGGCGCAAGTAAATTAAAGTGATATCTATTCTAGCTTCACAGAAACGTATCTTAACTTATATGAATGCATATATAAACTTATAAGTTAATGTTTCTGGAAATATAACGCATCATATAAAAGAGTTCATACTAATTTATATGATGAGGATCTACAATTATGAATATTATGTATATGATATGTTTCATGCAAGTGCAACACACATACATGACAATACACAGACCTTTTATAAGTTCCCTCTATTTGAGTGTGTCAACTCAGGTACCCCATTGTGGTAAACAAGGCAGTGGATCAGGCATGTCCACTTCTAGGCACCTTTCAACACCTCCCGACCAAGACATTATGTATAGTGAAAATGCACAGTGTGCATGTGAGAATCCTCTAGGGGGGGGGATAAAGATTTAAAAAATATTTGTATCCAATCAGTGCAGTCAATAAAACTAACTAAGGTATTATGCTCACAAACAACACCGCGGGCAGAATAAATATTGCTGGAAATAAAATGCAGAAAAGATAAATGGTCATCACAGAAAATCACAGCACATACACAAAGATTTTTTATATAGGTTCCCCAAAATGTGGGTACTCCCCTCTTCTACCACCTGGTAGGAAAGCACAACTTGTGCCCGAGTCTTTTGATAAAGAGATTCTTGAACCAAAGATCTTTTGATAAGGAGATCTTGAATCACAGACCTTTTGATAAGGAGATCTTGAACCACAGATCTTTTGATAAGAAGATCTTGAACCACAGATCTTTTGATAAGGAGATCTTAAACCACTGAATCCTTTGGAAGAGGGATTCTAAAAACTCATTTATAGATGAAGATAATGTGAATAAGAGGGAAGAGGTAAGGAGGAGAATTCTGCTCTCAAAATTCTATTGAAGCCTTCTGCTTCAATCTTTCTCTTTTCTGGATCTGCAAATGATGAACCCCTGCTTTTGATAGAGATGATTTGCAGGGGTTATGGGCTTCAGATCCTATCTTCTTTCTTCTATTGAAATCTGGCTGTTATATGATATTTGATGAAGAGCAGCCTTTTGTTTATCTGATCTGAGAGAGAGCAGTTCTTGATTCACTATCTTTTAGGGTTCCAGGAGGAAGAAGAAGAAGAAGGAAGCCCTAATCGACAACAATAGAAAATTGTAATGAATGCCCTAATTTCTTCTCTCTAATCTTCTTATTTATTATTCATCCTTTAATTTGAATTCCTTTCCTCTTTTAGGGTGTGCTGAAAAGGTATTGGCCTGGATAATTTCTCTTCCTTTCCTTATTTGTTCATGACCCGTCTGCCAACTGTCTTGATCCTTTCCAAGAAAGCTTTTATTGTGTTTTTTATTTCACCTTTCTATTCTAGGAAATAAATGAGCCGTTGTAGAACAGTCTTCAGTACTGTGGGCCTTGAGAGAGAGTTCCAAAATGAAAACCGAAAAGGTTTCCTTTTTAGACTGTATTCGATGTTGCGTCGGTTTCTCTTTCTCTCTTATCGACGCACCTTCAAGTTCTTGTAAAAGCAGCTTCGAATTCCTTCAAGCTCTGGTTGAACTAAGATATCGACGTTACGTCGATTACATATCGACTTAGCCATCGAGTTGAAGGCTTGGATCTGAACTTAATCATCTGCGTCGAATTGTAGTCGACGTTGCGTCAACTTCAGATGGCTTCGACAGATTCTTCCTTCTGTGTTGAGTTGAAGTCAAAGCAGCGTCGACTTCAAAGACAGCTTCAACATACTCCTTTATCTAGGTCAATATCCTTTCGACGTAAGGTTAACTTGATCTGCTTCGATAGAGAGGTTGAGTTGCTTGGACTTCTAGTCTAAGTTACGTCAACATGAAGTCGAAGTTGCGACGAATACCATTCGACGCAATTGTTAACTCAACCAAGTTTGTGCTTGTCTTGCCCTGGTCTTTACACTCCAAGTTGTGTGTGATATCCTAATACATTTAATGACCAAATTACTCTCACTATACAATGGGTAATTAAAACCTAAGAGTTAAAATCACTTTATATAATTTGTTAAGTGAAATCCAAGGGATTTTTCCCAACAATCTCCCCCTATTTATCTTAACAAATTTTACAGTTTTGGTTAAAGTGATTTTACACATTCCTTATGTAAACAGAAATACAAACAAGACAATATAGACAATAGAATATGACAGACTGAAGTCACAAGCTATTTCATTAATTTGTTAAGAAATTATATTGATCTCCACAGCTGTTTGTTTCCAGGAAGTATAATGGTTACAGAATACCCGAGCTTCATTTCTCATTCTCAGGAGTTTTTCTTTTTCTTGAGAAAACTTTTGGAGGTATCTTCCTTGGGGAAATCTTCAGAGGCTCATCATCTTTAGAAGACATTACTACTTTTTCAGCAATATTATCTTTGGGAAGCTCCCCTTGAATCTGTGCAATCAGCTCAGCGTTATGAACAGCTTCCTTGGCAATCTTTGCTACCTCATCCAGCAGATTTTCATCCTGAGGCTCCCCCTGATCCACTGCTGTACCTACAACAGTCATTTCTTCTTCCAGATTCCTTTGAACATCTGGGACAGGCTCCCCCTGAGTAGATGGGAGCTCCCCCTAAATATCTGCAGCAGTTTCCACTTGATTCTCTGGCTCTTTTTCTTTTCGTTGCTCCTCTTGATGCTCTGAAGCTGGCTCCCCCTGGATATTTGGACCTTGGAAGATGGTCACTTTATCAGGATCTAAATCATCATTCTCTTTATTGACGCCACTCAACTCTAGGACTGGCTCTTCCTCCCCTTGAATATTCTCCCCCTTCTTAACCTTGCTGGCCAAAAAGGTTAAGAACTCCTTAGTCACTAGGGAGGAAGACATGAAGTCTTTGATTCCATGTAGAGATCTTTTGGAGTCTAGGATTTCAGACTCCATTTGGGAGTATTTTGTAAGATCTTTTTTTCCAAAACCCGATCGGATACTTGAAAACTCGAACCTCTCCCGCATCGCACGGTTGAGGTGGATCTTCGCCCAGAATCGCTGCCTCGCGGTGTCGCCAACACTCGGGTTGACCAACACCGCTTAGCACCAACCCTGCCGGCTATACGATCATAAGTAAAATATGCCAAAGAAGTAAGAACAGAAGAAAAGGCATGTCCACAGTGTCACAGCATCATATATATAATGAAAACAGCAGTCCAAAAGAGAAGTACAAGCAAAAAGGGGCTTATGCCCGATACATAACCAAAATAATGTACTATCTCTCTCTCACTACAACATGCTGAAGACTACATCAAAACTCTCAAAAGTGCGGAAGACTAGCTATCTAATCATCAACCTGTGGCGTCGTGGTAGTGCGTTGCATCTGCTGCTCAGGTCCTGCCATCTCGTCCTGCTGCGCGCGGAACAATTCCATCTCCTCGGACTCCTGCGATCACACCGACCGTTAGTCATAAAGACTAAGCCGTTTTGTCCTCGCCTCCCCCCACGACTCCTAGGCACCGAGCGGGAGGAAGAAGCGGAGGACATACAAGGGGTAAACAAGAAGGTGGTGGCATGACATTACTCTAGCAGGTATAAGTAAAGCAGTAAAATCTAGCTAGCAGTATAGTGCAGCTATAAGGCAGTAATGTAGAGCAATGAAGTAAGCAGTAAATGGAAAGAAAAGCAGTGCAGTAAGTAAATCTAAACTACCATCACAGATTCGTACCTTAACTTATATGAACGCCCATACGACATATAAGTTAAGATGTCCAGGAAACCCATCATATAAAAGAGCCCATACTAATTTATATGATGGGGGTATGCTACGTGTATGTTATGTTATGCTATGGTTATGATGTTTTAATGAATTTATGCAATGTGACTCACCCACACGACTCTATGCGCACAGACCTTTATAGTTCCCAATTTGTTTGAAAGGAAGCCAACCTTTCGGGTACCGACCGTCGTGGCTCACGGTGGCAGTGGATCGGGCACTCCACATCCTAGGCGGGTATGGTCACTACCAAGACTAGACCTCATGTATGCCTCAACGCTAATAACACAACAGCGGAGCTCCTGCGTACTCTTGCTGGAATCCACCAGACTTTAAGGTCGGGGTGGGTTATTAGGGATTGTCCTCCAGACCGCGGTATTCAAACTTACCGGCCCTCTAAACCTCACCCTCACCTGAGTCAACGTACTACCGTCGGTGACACGACTAGCCTAGTACCGAAGACTCGCCACTATTTGAATAAGTAATAGGTGTTAACCTGTCCACCCGAGCTTCCAGCTCAGGGACTAACACACCAGTTGATCCAACCCACCTCCTTCACTGAGGAGATCCATACCAGTCTGCATATCCACTTAGGCTACTCTTGCCTACAATTTAGTTCGTGTTATATTTAGAGTGAATCTTGGACTTCCCGCGGTGTACTCCGTAAGGGGCCCATAACGGTACTACAGATCAATGGGCTCAACCCCACAATCCTCTTCAAGATAATCATTTTAGTTGATGGATAACACTTGGTTCACCCTTAATCATTTCATATAGTAAAGTGATTTCTCATCCCCCCGTCCCACTCAATTGGGTTGGACGTACCTCCTTTCCTTCTACAATGACCTCAGCACAACCTCACAACTATCCCTAGAATTGACCCTCCTTGAATCCTGGTGGGCTATATCTCATTTACTGATTGGGTATAACACCTACCCACTACTTAGGGATCTAAAATGTCAAAAACTCCAAATTCTGTTTTTACTACGCAGTCCACCAAATTCAGTTTTTACTAAACGCAGTCCACCAATTTGAACTATCCCTCAACCCCATAAGGGAATTCCTCTAAAAACTCATCTCCAGGGTCTGGTATAATTATCCTAGGCTACCACTGACCTTAATAAGGTATTGTCTAATTTCCATAATTTTCCATATTAATTTGGTATTTATTTTAATTCAAAATAGTTAAGGACTTAAGCCAAATTACACATGAACAACCCTCAAAATGATTCCTCATGTTACATGAAAATTATCAGTAAGGTAATATCCCAAATAAAAGTGGTTCACTGAGTATCATGACCCTAGGATGTCATTTGGCCTACCATAACATCATAATTGTATAATTACCAAAATGCCACTATAATTAGGAAAAATAGTAATTTCACTTCTGAAAATTCTACAGAAATTACCCAATGTTCATATAGGGACCTAGAGTCTTCTGCCAAAATAATGTGTCATTACCAAGTGATTTGACATTTTAAAAAGATTAAATAATCAAGTAATGTAAATCTCAATCCCTACATGAAGTATGTGACATACAATTCCAATAGCTTCCAAACAATTATCATCGGTATAGGTTACCCTAAAATCACAGATCACCAAGTATCATGACAAAGCCCTATGATTTGATATTTTAAAAAGATTAAATACTCAAGTGATGTAAATCTCAATTCCTACATGGAGTATGTGAAATACAATTCCAATAGATTCCAAACAATTATCATGGGTATATAATATCATTTAATGACAGTTAACCAAATATCACATTTTTGCCCCATGATTTGATATTTTAAAAAGATTAAATACTCAAGTGATGTAAATCTCCATTCCTACATGGAGCATGTGAAATACAATTCCAATAGCTTCCAAACAATTATCATGGGTATATAATATCATTTAATGACAGTTAACCAAATATCACATTTTTGCCCCATGATTTGATATTTTTCAAAATTAAATTCACCTAAGATAGCAAGTACTTAAAATTTCCTACACAAGGAATAACACCTCAATAAATTATAACAAAATTACCATAGTACAATTTCATCCCTATTCAGCCACTGATGGAGTTTCAACACCATACAAGGTCCTATGACCATGCATTTTGATTTATTAAGAAAAGGGGTGGCTATTTCATTTATTCGGTAGAAAATACTGAAATGCCTCTAAAATTCCCATTTAAATTTCCTAAGACATTTAATGCCCCCACAAACATATCCACAAAGTCTAAATCCATGGCAAGAATATTTGATCCTAGGTTCCTCTCAAAACCCCACCTTGCACCCTTAAGGGTTCACCCTTAGGGTTTTAGGTCACACCACCATAATGGCTCCAAATGGACCATTAGGGTAAGCCTCAAGCATTTTCAGGTCCATACCAACATATCCAACAGATGGGAGGAGGTTAACACACTAAACTCCTCAAATTGATGCAAACCCTACTTTGACCCTTAAAGGTCCTCATTAGGGTTTCAAATTTACCATAGCAAATCAACTCCAAATGGAGTGAAATTTTAGGTAGGCACTACACATGTACCAAAGAGCCATCCACCAAAGTTTGGTGTCATTTGGACATCATATGCTCCAAAAATCAACTTAATTTAAATATTCTAGTTACCATAAAAACCCTAGGTAAACGTGTCCACCAAGGGCTGCCATTTTGGCAGGAGGTGCCCCTATGGTATACCTAGCCATGGTTAAAAGCACAGATCCTAGTGATGAAGGGTTTGACCTAGGTAATTTTTCTAATGGACTGACCTAGTGTAGGACCAGTCCTAGTAAAACAGCTCCCTAGGGAGCTGTAGGTCACCAAATGACCTAAACTTAAGGCCAAATGAAAGATAAGACCAAGTCCTACAACTTTCATGTTGGGAACTTTTTTTAGTTCAGCCCTTAAGAGGCCCTAATTTCTGTTTGAAGATGACTGAATATTTGAGGCAGAAAAGCTACTATAAAACATTTAATAAATGCAGGGAATAAAAGATCAGCACGGATCTTGACGCAAATCGAAGGGCAGCGACTCATCTTCCTCCTTGAGCCAACGACCAGGATTCAACCGTGCTGGGCCGATTTCCTTCCTCCTTTCCCGGCCACCTGGTGGCCATCACGGCCGGCCCCACCGCCACCACCTTCGTGGTTCGGGGCTATGACTCTCGGCGACATGGCGGCCGGAGGAGGCGTTTCCCGGCGGTCCTGGGTGTCACAAATCGAGCCGAAATCCATGGATTTCGGAAATGGATCCGGGCTCAATTGAGCTCGATTCTTCAGCATTAAGAGATGGGAAGCTAGCATGAGGGGAGGGGAGGAGAAACGAACACTTGTTGGCGCGTGGCGGTGGCTCCGGCGGAGGCTGGCCATGGAAGTGCTCAGCTCCGGCGATCCTGCTCCTGATCCCGATTCTCCAGCTACAACTCTGCTCCAAGGCTCGTTCCCATCTGCTTCCTCCCTTCTGAAGCTGATGGAGTGGTCGAAATGAAGTAGGGAGGCCTCTACATGCTGTTTTGAACCTTGGCCTCCTCGGAATCTCCCATGGCAGCCACCCTCCTGCACCAGCTGGTGCATTGCTTCCACCTGGGTCAAGCTCAGACCCACAGCAATCAGGGGAGGGTCCAAGACTGATTGGGGGAGGAGTGTAGAGGGGGGGAATTGCTTTATGCTTTAAACTTTATGCTTTTTGATTAACCTTTTGGTCCCCCCTCCATTTGATTAATCAAGCCATAATTTAGGGTTCAGTACAAGGCTGATATGGCTTGACTTAGGTCCATGGGTAGGGTTAATTGATTGGTGTTGGGGTCACATTCAATTTAAGCTTAGAATTCACTTTAAAGGGCAAGGTTGACCATGGTTGACTTTGGTCAACCGAGGTGGGTGGGTTGACCCCACTTGGGGGTCATGGGTCCCTTAACATCACCCAACATAGGTTAGGCCATGGTGGGGCTCCAATTGGTTCAATTTAATCAAAGGGTTTGGATTTGACCAAAATTGGGTAAAGTTTGACTTTGGTCAATTGGGGTCAATTGGTCCCACCATGATGAGGCTTTTGGGTCCAATGAGTTCCTTAAGGTGTTTAGAGTGTGGTGGTAAGGTCAATTTGAACATTTGAGGGTCAATTGAACCCTAATTGACTTGGTTTGGTTAATGTTGACCTAATGTTGACTTTGGTCAATTTCATGCAATTGGGTCCCACCCAAGTGCAATTCTCAAGGCAATGGTCTTCCTTAGTGGTTAGGGTGGTATGGGGGAGGTCAATTTGGTGAATTGAGGGTCAATTGGCCTAAGGGGGTGGTGTTGGGCTATGTTGATTTTGTGTCCTTGGTGTGCATTTAGCACACTCCACTTGGCCCAAGGGCCCTAGTGGCCACTCTGCACACCACCCATGCCCTAACAACATTTAGGGGTCTAAAAGGATTGGGGATGTTACATATTTCTTCTCAAATCTTCTGGCTTGGCAGGCCAGGAGGTCTGCAAAGGTGCTTGAAGCCATCCCTACAGCCTTAGATATTGCTTACTCAATGTTAACTGGAGGTGTAGGATGGGAGGTGAAGGCAGGTGGAGATGGAGGTGGAGAAAGGGCTTGGTAGGTTTATGGAGGGATATGATATGATGGTGGTGGTGGAGGAGGAACAAATTGATTGCTTGGAAGTGGTGTGGATGGTTGTTATTGTGGTTGTTGGTGGATAGGAGAAGGTTGTGCTGGAATAGCATCCCGAGGTAGATATGAGACTATGACCTATGGGGTTGGAGAGGGAGGAGGAGGATTATTATCCTTTGGAGAGGGAGGAGGTGAAGCTGGAGCTTGACCAGGCTTCAAGATCTGTCTGGTCCATTTTGAGAATATTCCTATATTGATTCTCTTTATAGGAGGAATAGGCACTCCTTTTGACTTACACACACTAGGATAGTGGTGAAGCAGCACCTGACTCACTATCCTCATGAAGGCATTTTCCTTATTAGAGTATTTATGAGCAATCATCTTTAGGAGACACCTTCCCCAATTTATCTTCTTTTGCAGAACTAGGATTCCCATGATCTGCAGCTACTACCTGGGAATGGCATCATGGGCAGATATCTTGCATAACAAAACCTTACCAACAATATCAGCTAAGAACCTATACTCTTCTACCACATCAATCTTCTTGAGATTAATTGGCTTCTCTTTCCTGAACTGCATGATCTCCATGACATTCTTTGTCTCTTCTCCTGTCAAATCATCTGGGTCACTCCCAGTGGGTAGATCAAATGTTTGAGAGAGTATTTCCTCAGATATACTGATATCCTATCCAGAAATTGTCCCCTGAACGGACCCATCATCTGCTACATGAACACTGTCCTTGAACTCTATAAGTTCTGCATCTAGAATCTCACACCTGGTAGAGATAAGCTTTGTTAACACATCAAACTGAAAATGGCCAAGAATGACCTTGAAACTTTCGGCAGCAACATTGAACGAATCCACATCCACGTCGAAACTAGAATTGATCTTGGGTGGAGCCATTGGATTGTAGGCACCTGCAAAGAACAAAGAAAATGAGAGAGAGAAAAACACGAGAGAACTGGAGAACAAGAGAGCAAGGAGAGGAAAATTCGAAAGCGTAATGAATTCGACGCTGAAGTTGCTTAAAAGAAGATGATTCGTCGCAACTTAGGGTTTAAGTCGAAGCACCGTCGATAATAATTAGTATTTGGCGCGGGAAAAAAATATGTCGAGATTGCTTATAGAAGAAACTCTGCGCGTGCTGTTATATCGACGTTGCGTCAATTAATATTCGACGCAACTGCGAGATTTTTCAGCAATCCTTAAGTCGACATAGTCATGTCGACGTTACGTCGATTTCCAATCGACGCGACTTCGACTTTGATCAGCCACCATTAAGTTGACGCATGCATCGATATGAACTTGACGTTGCATCAAATTCTATTCGAATTATCCACTCTGAATGCTTCTTGACACTGGCGTCGAGTAGAAATCGACGGTACGTCGACTTATATTCGACGCACCTCTGAATGAACATATCTATTTTCTTAGAAAATTATTGCTATTTTCCCAGCAATTATGTTTATTGAAAATAGTATTTATGATATTAATTTTATGAACTATAGGGACAACAAAGGAGTTTTAAAGAAGGAATCACTCCCTTGGCTTTATTTAGTTCTTTCTTTATGACCCACATCTTTCTTCCCACTCCATTCTCTATTGAGTGGGACCCTACCTAATCCTGCACAATCTATTCAAACATTAGAAGGAACCCAGGTGACCTTGGGCCTTTGCTTTTACCATTGTAGGGTTCAATTGTTGGGGAAATGATTTATCTTAACCCCTAGAAATAAGTAGAAAATGAATTCTCAGAGTGAAAAATTAGTTTAAGTAAATATGCGTCGAATAGTAATCGGCGCAACGTCGAAGTGAAGTCGACGTACCTCTCAAAATGAGTCGAAGTAACTCTAAACAGAATTCGACATAACCGTAATCGACGTAACTCTGATTTCTAATCGACGCACGTCAATTTCTATGATATTCAAAAATGCGCCAGATCTCTTTCCTTTCTTTCTGTAGATCTGAAATTATGGAATTGTATTATTCTCTTATAGCCGTTCAGAATTAAATCTTTCCTTCTAATTGATTCTTGGCTAATTTGATTAAGATTATTATAGATGTTATTTGAAAATTGAATGACTTCTTTCCTTCTACAGAAATATTAATTATGGAAGATTTCTCTCTTACCATTTCTCTGGAAGCTAATTGATTATTCTCCTATAGCAATATTTTTGAATAAACAGAGCTATAAATACACAAGGAGGTCGGCAAAGAAAAAGCACAAGTGATCCACTCCATTTTTGAAAAAGAGGAAAAGCTCCCAAGAGAAAAGAAAGAGAAAATTGAGAAAAGTGAAAGAGTGCTGCAGCAAGAAAAAGCCTTCTTCTTCTTCTTCCTTCTGAAGTCATACTGTTGCAAATTTCTGAAAGCTCTCACTGAAAGAGAGAAAGGCCTACAATCTCATTCTCACTATAGAAGAGAGATTACATTCACTATACTTGTGCTTCTAATCTTCTTGCTAGGAAGAAGATTCCTTCTTGCATAAATTGTTTCTTATTCTTCTTCTTCTTTTTATTCTTATTTCGATTTCAATAGTGTAAAATAGTTTTAAGAATCTCTCTTCAAAAGATTCAGTTATAGTGGTTCTAAGAGTCTCCTTATCAAAAGACGGTTCTAAGAGTCTCCTTATCAAAAGACTCAGTACAAGATAGTGAATTCCTACCAAGGGGGTAGAAGAGTGGACTACCCAAAGTTTGGGGAACCACTATATTTCTTTGTGTTGTGCTGTGATTTTCTTTTTGCTATTTTGCTTAATTCTTGCTGGTGTGTGGGAAGTTTAAAACTGTGAATATTATATATATATATATTTATTAATTTTGCACAAAATATTTTTAAATCTCTATTCACCCCCCCCCCCCTCTAGAGAATTCTAGTGAGGTTAACTGTGCACTTTCAATTGGTATCAGAGGGAGGTTGATCAAAAAAGGGGTAACTCCTTGATCAAAAAGATCCTACCTCATATATATATATTTCTAAAAAAAATTTTATGGCACAAATCAAAGATTATGCTTCCACCAGACCACCAATGTGCAATCTTGAAAAGTTTGCACTTTGGAAAACAAGAATTAGAAATTATTTAAACTCTATTGATGGAGAACTATTTGATGTTATTATGATAGGTCCTCCCAAGCCATTCAGGAAGGACTCAAGTGGAAAGATCACACAAACACTTGCTCCAAGGGCTGAATGGACAGATGAAGAAAAGAAAGCCCAAGCATGTGATGCCAAAGCTGTGAACATTCTTGTCTCAACCCTCTCAGATGAAATCTTTCAAAAGGTTGTTGACTGTGAATCAGCCAAAGAAATCTGGGAGGCTCTTACAAAGATAGTAGAAGGAAGTGCTGATGAAAGGAAAGATATGAAGGCTCTATTGATCTCCCAATATGAGAACTTTCAAAAGAAGAATGAAGAAAGCATATCTGAGATGTATGAGAGATTCAGTCTGATCATCAATCAATTAAAGAACTTGGATAGAGAGATCTCTCTCACAGAGATCAATGACAAATTATTAATGAGTCTTCCAAGCTCACGGGACTCAAGAATATGGGCCATAAGAGATACTAGAGGACAAAAGGAAATCTCAACAGATGCCCTCTTAGGAAAACTCAAATCCTATGAGCAACTACTGAAAACCAGAGAAAAGAAGGAAAGAAGGGAAAACACTCCAACCTCCTCAAAAGATAGAAACATTGCATTAAAAGCAACAGAAGAAGAAACCCCTGTTACTGAAGAAGAATTATTCAGCCTCCTGGCCAGAAGATTCAAGAAATGGGTCAGGACAGATGAGTTTAGAAGGAGAGAGTCAAAACCAAGGTATGATAAGACTCCTACCAAAGAAATTATTTTCTAATCCTACAGAAAAACTGGACATATTGCTCCAGAATTCCAGAAAATGCTGAGAAAAAGAAAGATCTGAAAAAGAAAGATCTCAAGAGAAAGGGAAAGAAGAAAGAAAGAGGCTTCATTGCAGAAGCTTGGAGTGAAACAGATTCTGAAGACAACACTTCATCTAAAAGTGACAATGATGAGTCTAAGCAAGAAGACCTATGCTTATGGCTCTTGGAAGCTCAGAAAAAGAATGTGTTTCTAAATCATGGAGTGAAACAGGATTAGAAGGAAGCATCTCTTCTGAAGATGAAAAAGAAAATTCAACAACAAAAGCAAATAGCCTTATTCTCATAGAGAAATCTGAGGATAAGGATGAGGTAAGCATTTTTGATGAAATAGATTTTCTATGTGATGATTTCAAAAATGATTTTAAAGGATTCTGTTTAGATCAACTAAAAGCTAAACAAGAAATTAAGGATCTAAAAGAACAAATTAATATGAGAAATATAGAGGATACATGTTCAAAAAATTATGAACTAAGGACTAAAATCTATAGAACGGAAAAAGAAATAGAAAGTGCTAAAATAGAAAATCAACTCCTTAGGAATAAGGTATCCCAGGCAAAGGCTTATGAAGAATCAATAAAAGTCAAAAGCCAAACACTTAAAGAAATCACTGAAAAACAAACAGTAAGATCTAAGTATCTGGGACTATTGGCTAATCCTTCAACCAATTCAATACCATCTACCAAACCTGCTTGGATGAGCCCTGTTAAATTTACTAAACCCATCAAAGCAACAAACTTAGAAGAAGACTCACAAAACAAAGAAGACTTCACCTCCAAGGAGATAAACCATTTTGATGAATCATCATCATACCATTCAAAAGAAGACGCACAAACTCATTCTGAGAAGGCAACTAGGCCAAAAGAAACAACTCATAAAGAAATAAATCTCCCACCAGAAAAAGGGAAAAATAAAATTTGTGAAGACACTATTGCGTCGACTTCATATAGACACATGAATGATAGTACGTCGAACTCTACCCGACGCAATCTCTCAGAAACTTTGACCTCAAATCGACGCATGAATAAAATTGCGTCGACTTATAATCGACGCAACTACTTCCATGCATCGATTCCAGATCGACGCAATCTAGAGGAAGCGCCGAATATAAATCGACGCAACTCTCAACATTCGTCGAATACCTATCAACGCATAAAACCTCAGAGTAACTTAAAATCAGGACATATCTACCCTTCAAAAATTTTCTATCTTAACCCCCATTTAGGACCCATTCATCCTAATCTAAACTTCCATCCTAATCAACAATTTTATCCTAATCAACATCAAATTACCATAATATAAAAACAAACAGGTGTTATATCTGTAATAAAACTGGCCATATTGCCAAATAATGTTGGCACAATCAATCTAATTATGTATAAAATTAGTCCAAAGCTGACTTAGAAAACCATAGGATTAGGAAGTAATAATCTCTCAAGAAAAACCTAGAATTTTCAAAAAAAATAAATTAATAAAAAGTCACGTCGATTCCTGGATCGATGCATACATCAAACTGAAAACCCTAGCATCTCAATACTGAAACATGCGTCAAGTTCCATTCGACGTAACGTCAACTTCACGAAAATGAGCGGCAATACGAAATTATTTTCCGTCCCATCTACTATAGTACCGAATAAACCTCGAGTTGTGTCTCGCTTCGACGCTTCACCTGACTCAAATACACTCTTCAGTTAGGTATCTACACGCTCTCTGATCTCTCATTCCTCTCAGTCCAGTCATCTTTTCCTCTATCTCACTGACCAAAATGGCTCCCAAGATCAATTCTGGTTTCGACATTGATCTTGATTCCTTCAAAGCCGCAGCCGAAAACTACAAAAGCATTATAGCTCTTTTTACTGAAGCCGCTATAAATAAACTCATCTCGACAAGATGCAGACTCCCAGAAGTAGAACTTACTGAGTTGATGAATAATGCACAAATATTTGAACATGGAGAGATTGCAGGAACAATCCATGAAACACCTGTTTCAATCTCTACAGAAAATCTTAGGGACACCTTTGACCTACCATCAGGTACATACCAACACCATCCTTGTTCAAACCTAAAAAGGAAAAAGGAAATTAACTAAATCTCCATCATCATTCCTTTATCAGGTGGTGAACCTGTGGAACTCACCCCTGAAGAAACTAGAAATTTGTTAACCACCATGAGATTCTCCAAAGATAGAGCAATCAACTTGAAGAAAATAGATTTCTCTGATGAATACAGACTCCTGGCAGACATAGTAGGAAAAATACTACTATGCAAAATCTCTGCCCATGATGTAGTGCCCAAGCAGCAACTGAACATTATGGGGGCCCTTGTGCTGAAAAAGAAGATTGACTGGGCCAATTGCTTGCAAAAGATGATAGGCTACAAATATTCTCATAAGGAGAATGCCTTTATGAGGATAATGAGCCAAGTAGTCAGACACTCCTATCCTGACCTATGTAGGTCAAAAGATATTCCCATTCCCCCTGGCAAAAGAATATCCATAACATTCTTCTCTAAATGGGACAGGCAGATCCCAAAGCCTGGATCCCAGCCTGAAAGACCCTCTTCACCATCTGCTTCTCCTCCTCCTATGGACTCATCTGTTCAACCCACCTATATTCCTCCTCCTCCTCCATCAAACACACCTCACCTTCTTACCACAACCACTAATCTCAGTAATACAGTCATCTATCCACCTTCATCCCCTCCACCATTATCTCCTCCACCAACACAACCTGAACCATCCTCATCCACACAAGCACTCCTTCTCCAGTGCATTCAACAAGCAACCCATAAATTTCAGGCCATGCTTGATGGGCACTGCTCCCAACTTCACTCCTCCATTATGCACATGCAAACCCAAATCGATGCTGCGCAAAGCCTGCGCAAAGCTTGAAGTCCTCTATCTCTTCATCTAGGGTCACTAAGTCTTTCTTAACCTCCTTAGCGAAGAAGGTCAAGAAGGGGGAGAAGTTAAATGAAGAGAAGCTCTCCATTCACAAATCTCACTCACACAAATCCCCTCCAACATCAAAATCTGATAATCCTGCTCTGCTTAAGACCATTGGAAATGAAAAAGTACCTGAGCTACATACTAATGAACAGATAATAGATGTACTTTTCATAGCAAGAGAAGCTGAACAACAAGTAGTTGTATTTCAAAGGGAGGCAAGTATAGTAGAAAAAGATGTTGAAAAGAAAGCTGTTGAAACAGCAAGAGAACTGAAGGATCCTTCAACTCAGGGGGAGCCAGATGCTGATATGGCTGAAGCTAATACTGAAACTGAAAAAGAAACTGAGAAGGAAGCTCAGGGTCAGGGGGAGCTAAACAAAGATACCATCATAACTAATGTAGAAGTTGAAAAAGAAAAAGAACTGAAGGAACCCTCAACTCAGGGGGAGCAGACTGCTTTGAATCAGGGGGAGCTGAATGAACATCTTGCTACTGAAGAGCATGAAGAGGAAGGGCAACTCACCCCTATAAGAAGACCTGATCTCCCTTTAGTATTCTCTAGGAAGAGAAAAACTCATCCTACTCCTCCTAAGTAACTTTTTGCAAACAGTATAAGTAGTTTACAATTCTGATCCTTATTCTCTGAAAATGATTTTGTATGTGAATATACATGTCTCTCCTTTCTTCTGATTACCTAATATATCTCTTTCCTATAAATATACTTTGATGTGTTGATTAAACTGATAAAATTTTCTCTCTGATCAGGGTTAAGACAAATAGGGGGAGATTGTTGGGGAAATGATTTATCTTAACCCATAGAAATGAGTAGAAAATGAATTCTCAGAGTGAAAAATTAGTTTAAGTAAATATGCGTCGAATAGTAATCGACGCAACGTCGAAGTGAAGTCGACGTACCTCTCAAAATGAGTCGAAGTAACTCTAAACAGAATTCAACGTAACCGTAATCGACGTAACTCCGGTTTCTAATCGGCGCACGTCGATTTCTATGACATTCAAAAACGCGCCAGATCTCTTTCCTTTCTTTCTGTAGATCTGAAATTATGGAATTGTATTATTCTCTTATAGCCGTTCAGAATTAAATCTTTCCTTCTAATTGATTCTTGGCTAATTTGATTAAGATTATTATGGATGTTATTTGAAAATTGAATGACTTTTTTCCTTCTACAGAAATATTAATTATGGAAGATTTCTCTCTTACCATTTCTCTGGAAGCTAATTGATTATTCTCCTATAGCAATATTTTTGAATAAATAGAGCTATAAATACACAAGGAGGTCGGCAAAGAAAAAGCACAAGTGATCCACTCCATTTTTGAAAAAGAGGAAAAGCTCCCAAGAGAAAAGAAAGAGAAAATTGAGAAAAGTGAAAGAGTGCTGCAGCAAGAAAAAACCTTCTTCTTCTTCTTCTTCTTCTTCTTCTTCTTCTTCTTCTTCCTTCTGAAGTCATACTGCTGCAAATTTCTGAAAGCTCTCAATGAAAGAGATAAAGGCCTACAATCTCCTTCTCACTATAGAAGAGAGATTACATTCACTATACTTGTGCTTCTAATCTTCTTGCTAGGAAGAAGATTCCTTCTTGCATAAATTGTTTCTTATTCTTCTTCTTCTTTTTATTCTTATTTCGATTTCAATAGTGTAAAAGAGTTTTAAGAATCTCTCTTCAAAAGATTCAGTTGTAGTAGTTCTAAGAGTCTCCTTATCAAAAGACTTAGACTGGTTCTAAGAGTCTCCTTATCAAAAGACTCAGTACAAGATAGTGAATTCCTACCAAGGGGGTAGAAGAGTGGACTACCCAAAGTTTGGGGAACCACTATATTTCTTTGTGTTGTGCTGTGATTTTCTTTTTGCTATATTGCTTAATTCTTGCTGGTATGTGGGAAGCTTAAAACTGTGAATATTATATATATATTTGTTAACTTTGCACAAAATATTTTTAAATCTCTATTCACCCCCCTCTAGAGAATTCTAGTGAGGTTAACTGTGCACTTTCATCAATGAAAGAATAAAATGGTCTTTCATGATATCCTTGTGGCTGGTAGAGGATTGGTTTACCAAACCTATGCTTATTACCTTGGTACTGAAAAAGTGCATAGAATGAATCTACATATAATAGATCTGCAGAGTGTTTAATGATTCTTCTTCTGGTTTTAGTTCTTTGATTGAGATTCACAGGTTTTCCTAAATTATTTTTCCTTAGAGTTTTCTTTTCATTAGTTGGATTAACTCTACTGAATGTAATGATTCTATCTCGATGATTGTTGTTTATAGATTTTTCTACAAGATGTTTGCTTAGTATTCCTTGTTGATTACTAACATTCACGCTATTGAATATTGTAACTTTAGCAGGATGATCATGTACTTCTTCACAAATTTCACTATTTTCACTAGATCCAACAAAAATTATTTGGATTTTTCCAGGCAGGTCTCCTAGGTACTTCTGTGATGGTGGATGGGTCTGCTCCTTAACCAAGATGTTTAAATCTCATGTTGAGATTTTTTGTGGTGTCTTTGAGTTTTTGAATCCTTCCATTGAATGAGTCTTCAAAGGCTTTTGCCTTTGTAAGCTCTTCCTTGAGTTCTATGTTTTCAGCCTTTATTTCATCTACTTGTTTTCTTAACTCTCCTACCTCAATCCTAAGTCGATTATCATAGGAATGACTTTCATCTATCATTTTACTTTTTAGTTCTTTCAACTCTTTCCTAAGTATATTTATTTGATTTTCTGCTTCTAATTGATCTTGGCAGAACTCTTTAAAACAAGTTTTAAATTCATTGGAAGAGAAATCAAAATCAACAAAATATGATGCCAGATCTTCTTCACTATCAGAGGAGGCCCCCAAAGCCATCAGACAAATTTCTTCAGCAGTATGTCCTGTTTACTTCCAGATGAGGAGCATAACTCAGATTCTGAGTCACACCAGGTTTCAGTTAGGAAACTTCTTCCATTCTTCTGACCCTTCTTATCATCAACACTTTCTTCAGCTATACTGATCATTATATCCCATATTTCTTTTGCAGACTGGCATTCAGCCACTTCTTGAAATATGTCATCTGACAGAGTGGATAATAGTATGTTCATAGCCTTAGCATTACAGGCTTCTGCATTTTTTTCAGCCTGTGTCCACTCATTCCTTGGGATAGCTTCTAGTGTTGAGGATCCACTGGTATCTTGTCTGAGTGGAGCTGGGGGACCTGAAATCAGAACATCAAAGATGTCTTCATCAATAGAGTTCATGCAAATCTTTATTCTGGCCTTCCAGAGTGTAAACTTATTCAAGTTACACACAGGAGGTCTTGTTGAGGCATAATACTTAGAACTCATTTTCTTTATAAAATATTTTTGTAATAAAGAAATAAGAGTATGAGGTCTTTTTGATCAAGGTGTTAACCTTTTAATGATAAACCTCCCTCTGATACCAATTGAAAGTGCACATTGTGCCTCTGAGAATCCTCTAGAGGGGGGTGAATAGAGATTTAAAAATATTTCTATCATATCAGTGCAGTAAATAAAACTAACTAAGGTATTATGCTCACAAACAACACCACAGGCAGAATAAATATTGCTTGAAATAAAATGCAGAAAAGATAAATGGACAGTATAGAAAATCACAGCACAGACACAAAGATTTTTTATAGAGGTTCCCCAAAATATGTGTACTCCCCTCTTCTACCACCTGGTAGGAAAGCACAACCTGTGCCTGAGTCTTTTGATAAGGAGACTCTTGAACCAAATATCTTTTGGTAAGGAGATCTTGAACCACAGATCTTTTGATAAGGAGATCTTGAACCACAGATCTTTTGATAAGGAGATCTTGAACCACAGATCTTTTGATAAGGAGATATTGAACCACTGAATCCTTTGGAAGAGAGATTCTAAAAACTCATTTATAGATGAAGAGAATGTGAAGAAGAAGGAAGAGGTAAGGAGGAGAATTCTACTCTCAGAATTCTGATGATGCCTTCTGCTTCAATCTTTCTCTTTTCTGGATCTGCAAATGATGAACCCCTGCTTTTGATAGAGATGATTTGCAATGGTTATGGGCTTCAGATCCTATCTGCTTTCTTCTATTGAAATCTGGTTGCTATATGATATTTGATGAAGAGCAGCCTTTTGTTTATCTGATCTGAGAAAGAGCAGTTCTTGATTCACTATCTTTTAGGGTTTTAGGAGGAAGAAGAAGAAGGAAGCCCTACTCGACAACAACAGAAAATTATAATGAATGCCCTAATTTCTTCTCTCTAATCTTCTTATTTATTGTCCATCCTTTAATTTGAATTCCTTTCGTCTTTTAGGATGTGCTGAAAAGGTATTGGCCTGGACAATTTCTCTTCCTTTCCTCATTTGTTCACGACCCGTCTGCCAACTGTCTTGATCATTTCCAAGAAAGCTTTTGTTGTCTTCTTTATTGCTCCTTTCTATTCTAGTCAATAAATGAGCCATTGTAGAACGGTCTTTAGTACTGTGGGCCTTGAGAGAGAGTTCCAAAATGATACCTGAAAAGATTTCCTTTTCAGACTATATTCGACGCTGCGTCGATTTCTCTTTCTCTCATATCGACGCACCTTCAAGTTCTTGTAAAAGCAGCTTTGAATTCCTTCAAGCTCTGGTTGAACTCAGATATCGATGTTACGTCGATTACATATCGACGTAGCCATCGAGTTGAAGGCTTGGCTCTAAACTTTATCATCTGCGTCGAATTGTAGTCGACGTTGCGTCGACTTCAGATGGCTTCGACATATTCTTCCTTTTGCGATGAGTTGAAGTCAAAGCAACATCGACTTCAAAGACAACTTCGACATGCTCCTTTATCTACGTCGATATCCTTTCGATGTAGGGTCGACTTGATCTGCTTCAACAGAGAGGTTGAGTTGCTTGGACTTCTAGTCTAAGTTACGTCGACATGAAGTCAAAGTTGCGTCGAATACCATTCGATGCAATTGTTAACTCAACCAAGTTTGTGCTTGTCTTGCTCTGGTCTTTACACTCCAAGTTGTGTGTGATATCCTAAGACATCTAATGACCAAATTACCCTCACTATACAATGGGTACTTAAAACCTAAGAGTTAAAATCAGTTTAGATAATTTGTTAAGTTAAATCCAAGGGGTTTTTCCCAACATACAGTACCCATAAGAATACACAGGGTATCCGCGTACTATCTGATAAGTAATACCTCTATCCCGCTTTTCAAGTCTCTGTTCAGGTACACCCCATTGAGGCAAACATGGGTTGTGGATCGGGTCCTCCACTCCTAGGCTAGTATAACACCTCCCAGTCTAGACCTTATGTACGCCCCTAAGAACACGCAGGGTATCCACATACTACCTGGTAAGTAACACCTCTTAATTGTATTTCCCCCGAGCCTCTAGCTCGTCGGACTATCCAATCCTCCTTAGATAACACCGAGCCTACCCCTCGCAGGACTAACCCGTTCTGATATCATAATTTTTTGAGCCTCCATCTCACAGGACCAACAAGTTTTTGTACTAATCCATCCCATATTTTGGGACAAGGATTACCTTACCAAGTTCTCTTACTTAAACTACTTTTGTCTCTGTTTAGTTGATCGTAATGGTTTAAGGTGAATCCTAGACTTCCCAAGGTCTATCAGGTGAAGGGATCGCAGTGGTACTAGAAGGTATGCTGGGGTGACATCCCAAACCATCCTTTCTAGAGATATTTACTTTTATTGGTGGCAACCCATTGCTAAGACCACTCTCATTGTTACTTTTAAAATAACTTATGATGTCTTATAATACTTGTAGGGGAGTGATGATCTTTCGTCGAACTCCAAGAATAGAACTCCCCTTAATGTCCGTGTACACTAACACTTAGTGCCATTTGGTGTTGCCTTAGGACTTCAACCAGAAGTCTATGACTCTCCAATTGCCACTAAATCAGTTGAGGTTAAACCCTATGATCACCTCCAAGTTCTACCCTTATGCAAACGTTCTATTGGACGGTGCATACCCTCAATCTCAAATACACGGTGTGAGATGCAAACCCTTAACATGTTCATCTACATGCCCTAAGATTTATTCTACTGAAGCACCATGGTCATTATAACACCACAAGTTATTCTGACAATCTCTTAAGGTGGAAAAACCCCAAATCACTCAATTATTCATTATGCGACATGAATCTATATTAATGTTCAACAATAGGACAATTGCTCCCCAAAAATTCTACAACTTATAATGATTGATATAAATGACGTCCTAGAGATATGTTCCAAATTTCATTCAGATCCTAGGTATTCTTGATGGTCTATTCATTACATTATTATTTTGCTAATCGCAGACCATCACACAAGATGAACTAGTTTTGATCTTGTTGGAACCTTAGTTTTGATTTGAGTTAGGATCCATCATTTAGATAGAAGGCTAAAAATAATATATATATATATATATATAATATAAATAATATACTGAGAAATATATATATAATTAATAGGTTGAAAAAATAAGAGAAGAATAAAATTTACATATGTTCTCTGCGTTCGACGAACGGTGATCTGCGTTCGACGAACAGCGCTCTGCGGTCGACGAAAAGGTTCAAAGCTAAGTTCGACAAAATCCAAGCAGCGCTCGACGATCCCGCCTCAGCTCAGCGGTCGACGAACAGATTGGTTCAGCGCTCGACGCTTTTACTCAAGCACAGCGGTTGACGCATTTATTCAGGCTCAACGGTCGACGAATACTTCCGTTCGATGAACTCAAGTCTGCGTTCGACGAATAACTCAATATTTAGCGGTCGACGATCCAGCCCGTCTCAGCGGTCGATGAATCCTTCCGTTCGACGAACTCAAGTCCGCGTTCGACGAATATTCAACAGATGTTCAGAACAGTGAATCAAATGTTCAGGTCGACGAATCAAATGATGAGGTCGACGAACTTGAAGCTCAGCTCGACGAAATATATTCAGTATTATATTTCTTATTCTCAGCTCGACTAAAATAATATATATGTTGTCAATTTTATTAAAGCAATATTTATTATTTCTATTTATATATTTCTATATATATATTGCTGATTTAACATTACAGCCGTTGAAGCATTAAATGCTATAGCCATTGGCAGAAATAATAAATGCTGTAGCCGTTGCAGCAAGCCAAAGACGGCAACATTTGTCTGCTCGAGGAATCAGAATTAAAGAGATATTATTTCTTTGCTTTTCCGTCAGCAAGGATTCAAATCAGCCCAGGAAAGAGGACAATGGATTTACACGACAGCAGGAGACAACTCATCAATATAGCATCACAGAAAAAGAGAAAGAAGAAGGCTGTCGAGAAAGAAATATATAGAAGAAGATCTACAGCAGATCATATCTCTCCATAGATATAACATCAATATATATCATATTGCTGTACAGATTTACATATACAGAACATATTATATTTGTTGTACAGAGAAAGAAGAAGAGAAACAGAGGAACATATTATATTTGCCTAACTCTTTCTTGCAAATCATATACATCCTGAGACACCAAACACTATCAATTGCTCAGGATCTAAACTGTAAGAAGAAGAAGAAGTGTTATTGCAATCAAGAGAAGGAGCTCTATCCACAAGCTGTCATCAAACTAAATCAGACAGGGGGAGCTTTCTTCATCATCATCATCAGGATCCAAACACAACATCTCATCAGGATCATCAAGAGTCTTCTCAGCAAAAAGAGAAGAACAATATATCTTTTCCCTTTCTCCTTCCCATCTTGTAAAGGGTTAAAACTCCCTTCAAAAGTTTACTCCCGGTGACAGGCCACCTTAGCAAAAACCTGCATCTTGGTTTTGAGCACCTGATCAAAAGCTCTATGGTGTGTGGACACCTTATCAAAATCACCTTGGTGTGAGGGCACCTGATCAACAACCTCCTAGTGGATTCCTACCAGTGGGTAGAAGAGTAGATGTACCCAGGTTTTGGGGAACAACTATATTCCTTGTGTCATCTGGATGCTTGCTTGTTTGTTTTGTTTTATTTCTTATTTGTGTTTTATTACTTTGCCCTCTAGCTGTTTGTTATTATTACTCATTCAACACACATATATTTATATATATCATTTACTTTGAAGTGAAACAAAGTTAAACAAGATCTTTTAATAATATTAAGAACTAACACTCCTTTCAATTGGTTTCAGAGGTGGTTGATTTTATCACTTCAATTTCTTGCAACTGATACTCAATTGAACTCACTTTCAATTGGTATCAGAGGAAGTTGATTTTTTTTTCACACAGGCTAACACCTGAAATCACAAAGATCACTTAGTTCTTAAGATTTTTTTTAAAAGGGTTTTTCTAAATTGCACTAGCAGATTTTTCATTTTCAGATCCACCAATATGTAATTTGGATAGTTTTCCTTTATGGCAAGTTAGAATCAGATTATATATGAATGCCATAGATGAAGAAATTTACAAATCTGTTTTGCCAGGACCTCCATTCTCAATCCCTTCAACAGATGATCAAGAAAAGATGAAAAGTGCTGATGCAAAGGCTATGAAAATATTAGCTCAATCAATGTCAAATGACATTTATCAAAGAGTTAATGATTGCACTTCAGCAAAGGGCATTTGGAACTCCCTCTCAAAGATGGTAAAAGAATCCTCTTCTATATCTTCAACTAACTATATGTTTGATGCAGAACCATCATTCAGTCTAAATGAAGAAGAAGAAGAAGAACAAAAGGCCAAAAGATTCTGCATGTTGGCTATATATGGCTCAAACTACTACTCAGATGTAGAATCTGAATCTGATGAAGATAAGGTAACTGAGGTTACATCATCTCCTAATTTTACTTCAGGGCACATCATATCAGATTCTAAAATTCCTTGTACAGATTTAATAAAATCTGAAAATCACAAATCTGATTTTAAAATAACATATACAGATTTAATATTTGAGAAGGAAATTAAAAAGGAGTTAACAAAAATAAATATTTCAACTCCTGAATATAACAAACTTAAAGAAGTTTTAAAATTATCAGAACAAAATATTTCCTTAAAAAATAAGTTTGAACAAAATTTTAAGGAAAAAGAAATAAAAACCTCTGTAAAAATAACTGAACTTCTTTATGTTAAAACAAAATCTAGAAATCAGTTTAACTTATATTTTAATGAAATAAAAAGGCCAACTTTTCTATCTATAAGACAATTTTTTAAACTGTTTAACATTTTACCCAAATTATAATTAAACAACAGTTTTAAGATTCTTTGAAATTTCTATATCAAAAACAAAGTCAGATAGACTTCACATTCTTCCAGATTTTCTCTAAAATCAAGTTGAGCATTCTACTCAAATAGCATAGATCAGAAATGATCAGAGCTCTGAGTGTGAGTCTCTTCTGATTAAGGGGATTCTATAGAAAGAAGCTATCGGGCATTGTATTTTTGATTTTAAAATTCCTAGAATCTAATAACAGCTAGCAATTCATATATTAAAATTCCTATTTAAATCAAAATTTAGGAAATCAGAATTGCTTAAATGAATTTTAAAAGTTAGAAATAATCTCTGACCCTTAAGCCTTAAGTTATTCAGACTTTTTATGCTTAGGTATCCTAAACCAAATAGGGGGAGATTCTTAGAACCTAGTCTTAATTTGGATTAGGATCCCAACTCAAATAGGGGGAGATTGTTGGAACCCTAGTTTTGATTTGAGTTAGGATCCATCATTTAGATAGAAGGCTGAAAATAATATATATATAATATAAATAATATACTGAGAAATATATATATATAATTAATAGTCTGAAAAAATAAGAGAAGAATAAAATTTACATATGTTCTCTGCATTTGATGAACGGCGATCTGCGTTCGACGAACGACGCTCTGCGGTCGACGTAAAGGTTCAAAGCTGCGTTCGACGAAATCCAAGCAGCGCTCGACGATCCTGCCTCAGCTCAGCGGTCGACGAACAGATTGGTTCAGCGCTCGACGCTTTTACTCAAGCACAGCGGTCGACGCATTTATCCAGGCTCAGCGGTCGACGAATACTTCTGTTCGACGAACTCAAGTCTGCGTTCGACGAACAGCTCAATATTCAGCGTTCGACGATCCAGCCCGTCTCAGCGGTCGACGAATCCTTCCGTTCGACGAACTCAAGTCTGCGTTCGATGAATATTCAGCAGATGTTCAGAACAGTGAATCAAATGTTCAGGTCGACGAATCAAATGATGAGGTCGACGAACTTGAAGCTCAGCTCGACGAAATATCTTCAGTATTATATTTCTTATTCTCAGCTCGACTAAAATAAAATATATGCTGTCAATTTTATTAAAGCAATATTTATTATTTCTATTTATATATATTTATATATATATATATATTGCTGATTTAACATTACAGCCGTTGAAGCATTAAATGCTATAGCCATTGGCAGAAATAATAAATACTGTAGCCGTTGCAGCAAGCCAAAGACGGCAAGATTTGTCTGCTCGAGGAATCAGAATTAAAGAGATATTATTTCTTTTCTCTTCCGTCAGCAAGGGTTCAAATCAGCCCAGGAAAGAGGACAATGGCTTTACACGACAGCAGGAGACAACTCATCAATATAACAACACAAAAAAAGAGAAAGAAGAAGGCTGTCGAGAAAGAAATATATAGAAGAAGATCTACAGCAGATCATATCTCTCCATAGATATAACATCAATATATATCATATTGCTGTATAGATTTACATATACAGAACATATTATATTTGCTGTACTGAGAAAGAAGAAGAAAAACAGAGGAACATATTATATTTGCCTAACTCTTTCTTGCAGATCATATACATCCTGAGACACCAAACACTATCAATTGCTCAGGATCTAAACTGCAAGAAGAAGAAGTGTTATTGCAATCAAGAGAAGGAGCTCTATCCACAAGCTGTCATCAAACTAAATCAGACAGGGGGAGCTTTCTTCATCATCATCATCAGGATCCCAACACAACATCTCATCAGGATCATCAAGAGTCTTCTCAGCAAAAAGAGAAGAACAATATATCTTTTCCCTTTCTCCTTCCCATCTTGTAAAAGGTTAAAACTCCTTTCAAAAGTTTACTCCCGGTGACAGGCCACCTTAGCAAAAACATGCATCTTGGTTTTGAGCACCTGATCAAAAGCTCTATGTTGTGTGGACACCTTATCAAAATCACCTTAGTGTGAGGGCACCTGATTAACAACCTCCTAGTGGATTCCTACCAGTGGATAGAAGAGTAGATGTACCCAGGTTTTGGGGAACTACTATATTCCTTATATCACCTGGATGCTTGCTTGTTTGTTTTGTTTTATTTCTTATTTGTGCTGTATTACTTTGCCCTCTAGCTGTTTGTTATTATTACTCATTCAGCACACATATATTTATATATATCATTTACTTTGAAGTGAAACAAAGTTAAACAAGATTTCTTAATAATATTAAGAACTAACACTCCTTTCAGATCTTAAAAATGTAACTATCACTAATGCTTGGCCAAATATTCCAAAATTCACAACATAGGTTCATCATGACAAGGTTAAGAAATGACCAAAATTTCATAATATTTCTAATTAATTTGGCCATAAATAAATTTTTTTTAATTCCAAGATATATATCATTTACACATGAAGTGTCACTTCCAGAAGTTAAAATGTTCCAAATAATTTATCAGAGGTGCATATTGATAAAATATTATGTTTGACAGTGTTTCATAATTTTCCATAATAATTATAACCAAAGTTCCCATACTTAAATGTTGATATCAATTTATCACATTGCACTTCAAGTACTAAAATAATCCATTCAAAAATTCTGGGAAAATTACAAAAGGTTGACATTGTTTTAAAAAAAGATTAACAATAATTTCAGAATTTTCCAAGTAATATTAACCACAAAATATCAATAATACAAAAGTGTGACAAATGAAATTCTTGGTAATTCCCTAGGTAAATGACTTCCAAAAATCATACTAATATTTCCAGGAATATAATATAACCTAATTTACCATGTGATAGAAGATTGGATTTTTCTTAAGTATTTAGGGTATCTTTATTTCATTAGTACATTTATCTGACATAATTAAAATTATGTAATTACATAGAATTTTTTACTCCAAAAATCCTCATTTTTCTGTGGATGACTCCTCTCATCATAATGGGTGCATGGACAAAATATTATAGTCATGCACCAAGTCATTTGTGCTGAATTCACAAAATACAAAAACTTGGCTAAGTGCACACCAACTCACTTACACCATATGTATACATGCATGTGTAATACATCATCATGCAGAGGTCCAAATGACCTTAAACTTTGGTCAGAGACTAAGCATAATCAAATTATCCTTGTGCCCAAAATTTGGGTTATTTTGAGTTGATTTAACCATGTAAATCCATTATAGTGCTATATGCACACCAAATTCCCCAATACATGCATGTGGAATACACCAACATGCAGAGGTCCAAATGACCTTATATTTTGGTCAGAGACTAAGAATAATCAAATTATCCTTGTGCCCATTTAGGTTATTTTTAGTTGATTTAACCATGTAAATCTAGCAATACATTATAGTGCTATATGCCACTGAATTCCCATTTACATGAATGTGGAATACCCCAACATGATGAGGTCAAAATAGCCATAAATTTTTCCCAATGACTATTCATGATCTAATTAACATGCCACCCAAGAATTGAGTCAATTTGAGTTAGTCTAGCCACATTTTTTTCATTTATATAAAGCATTATTATTCATACAAAACTATAAAAACAAATCATCCAAAAATCCTGACTTTTGGATGGTAGGTCTATATAGGTACCACTCATGCATGGACAAAATTTTAGGTCCATGCAAACAACCTAGGAAAGGTTATTCACAAATTAAGGTCTAGGGAACCTTTAGTACACCCCTCAGTAAACTGGACATACAGGGAGCTGTAGGTCACCAAATCTGGTGATTTCAATTCCAATGTAAAGTAGACCTAAAGGGCTACAATGTTTGTCTCTGGAACTGTTTCCTAAAACAACTTTTAGGTGGCCTAAATAATGAGTTTAATTAACTGTATAAAGTGGGACAAAAAATACCACTTAATTAAATACTAGTCTGTAGATAGCCATCAGCCCAGAAGAATGAATGACCCAGATTGTGTCTTCCTCCTCCCGCCAAGGGTCCATATCTGCCCGACCTGGAGGAGATTTCTTCTCCATTTCCCGGCCATCTGGTAGCCACCACTGCCGGCCACCACCACCACCACCTATATTGAGGTGGTGGTCACCGACTGGCGGCAATACGGCCGCCTGAGATGGCGTCTCCGGCGATCCCGAGCAAGAAAATAATGCTCGGGATTTCACCCTTAGCTCACATGGAATCGAGCTCAATTGAGCCTGATGTCTCTCCTAATTGATCAAGATGACTAGCACAGAGGGAAGGGAGGAGAAACAGACCTTGTTTGGGCTGATTGATGGGGGATTCATCTAGATGACATGGTCGACCACCTCATGATGAGCTCCTTGTCGATTTTGCTACACTTCACCAAATCCTCCACTTCAAAACTCGATTTCAACTCCTTAGCTCCTTGAATTTGATTAAATTGGGTCAACTGGTTAATCAAATGACGGGGTTTTTGGTCAATTCAACATCTTTGGGGGTTTGCCATGTAGTGGTGGGGTCAATTTGGCCATATGAAGTCTAATTGAGCCAATTTGGGTTGAATTTGGCTATGTTGACCTAAGTTTGACTTTGGTCAATTTGGCCAATTTGGTTAACCATTTGATGGGGCTTTTGGTCAATTGAACCTCTTTGAGGGTTTGCCATATAGTGGTGGGGTTAATTTGGCCATATGAAGTCTAATTGAGCCAATTTGGGTTGAATTGGGCTATGTTGACCTAAGTTTGACGTGTGTTCACTTGAGGGCACTAAGTAGGTTTACCTTAACCCAATGTGTCTTAAGGTCACTTCCTTGTCTCAACTCACCATATGTTATGCCCTAACACTATCATGGGGTCTAGTAGGATTAGGGATGGATTCCCTCAAGCAACACTAAGAATCTATGGCTCGATCGCTTCAAGTATTATCCGATCAGCAGAGTAGGACACTTGAGGAGGTGCGGGATATGTTCAATAACTTAAAGACTGGGAGGATTGTGGATTCTGGTGGTCGAGGGTCTTCATCGGAATATCACAGACCTAAACACCACACAATAAATGGCCACGTATTTCGCTCGACTTGAGTTTCCCCATTTTTTCGGCGAAGCACTTCAGGAAAGGATATATAAATGTGACCATTTTTTCGACATCGGCGGTACTTCTGACAATTTGATGGTCAAAATTGCTTCGGTACATATGGAGGGGAAGGCATTGCATTTTCACCAAGCTTATATGAAGTAAAGGTCACCCGACAATGTCCCAGTTGGGATGAATGCAGCCAAGCGTTGTCTAACCGCTTTGGACTTGTATTGTTTGATGAACAGATGGCCGAGTTGAAGAACTTAAAATAGAGGAGAATGGTGTTAGCCTTCTTGGATGAATTCGATATTCTCCTCCACCACGCCCAGATCTTCGAAGAATATGTGATCAATTTATGTTTGGCGGGGTTGAAAGATGAGATTGGATTCACTGCTCAGATGTTCCAAATGAAGACATTGCATGATGTTTTTTCTCTAGATCGCATCCAAGAGCACAAAATGACATTATCATAAAAATGATCACACTCCAGCAACTACGAATTCAGTGCAAATCGGAGGTGCGCACATTTGATGTCAAACAACAACTCCCATTAATGCAACTGAAACCTCTAGGTGGGACCTCGAATGGGAGCAACCGTCTCACATCCTCCAAAATGGACGAGAAGTGGAGTAAATGACTATATTTCTGATGCGAAAGTAAGTACACTCCATGCCACCATTATTTAGAGAGGGGCAACGATTATACACTATAAGTAATCTTCGTTGGGGAGGAAGTAAATCAGGAGATTCCTGAAGAAGAGGAGTTGGGTTTAATTGAAGAGCAACATGCGGAAGAAACAACCCCCCCCCCCCCCCCCCCCCCCCCCGGCTATCCGACCGTGTGCTAATCGGGATTAATCATTTCTACACCTTGCGGGTAACGACCTCAAATCAAGTCCAACTCATACAAGTTCTAATCGATTCTGGAATAACCCATAACTTTTGGGACGTCGAGGCAGCCCGGTGATTACAATGCAAATTAAGATGTATACAAGTATTTAATGTAGCGATTGCAAATGGGAAAATATCTCTAACGTCCATAAAGTGGTCGGTTCTAAGCGGCCAATGCATGGGGTATTTTTTACATTTGATATGTTGGCATTACCGATAGGAGGTTGTGAGGTGGTCCTTGGAGTTCAGTGGTTAATTTTTCAGTAAGCGTTGGGCAGGAAAAAATCCATGCTTTCAATATACGAGAAGGAGCTACTTGCGATTATTTTGACAGTGCAACAGTGGAGGCACTATCTTATCGACTGCACCTTTATCATCCGCACGGACCAGCAAAGCCTCAAATTCCTCCTGGATCAAAAGCTCACTACACCGATACAACTAAAGTACTTGGACAAAATTATTGTGGTATGATTACACTATCCAGTAGAAACAGGGGAAGATGAATGTATGCATCGATGCCTTGTCAAGGCCATTTGAAACTTGAGCGGCGGAACTCTGCGTGCTAGTCACCATAACATTTGATTTCCTGCAATAACTCAAGGAATCTTGGCAGTGGGATCAACATATCCAACACTTTATCGCATAGAAGGAGGCCATCAACACCAATCAATCAAAATATCAATGGGAGAGGGGGCTACTGAAGCGAAATTGCCGCTTGGTTGTTGAAAATGATAACACAATCAAGACCAAACTACTGCAAATGAATAATCACAGCGCTATGGGGGGGGGGGGGGGGGGGGGGGGGGGGGGGGCACTCCGACATCATGTCTACGTATCATTGCTTAAAAAGATGTTCTCTTGGAAGAAAATGAAAACGGATGTCCATGACTATATTCAAAAATGTTTTGTTTGTTAACAATGCAAATCCGACAATCAGACGCTTATGGGTTTACTCCAACCCCTCCAGATTCCAACCTGTATATGGCGAGACATATCCCTCGACTTCATCGATGGGCTTCCCAAAAGTAATGACAAGACGACAATCATGGTGGTGGTTGATCACTTGAGCAAACAAGCCCACTTTGTCGCATTATCTCATCCATAAATGGTGGAGGGTGTAGCAAATATCTTCTTTGATTCAATTTTCCATCTACATGGGATGCCAGAATCCTTAGTAAGTGACCGTGATGCCATCTTTATGAGTTAGTTTTGGCAAGAGTTATTCTGAGTGCTCTAAGTCCATTTGAAACTTTCCACCGCGTACCATCCACAAACGGACAGTCAAACAGAAGTGGTGTACGGTTGTGTGGAGAGTTTCTTGTGATGCATGCGTTTTGATCGACCAGGAGCTGGTCTAGTCAGCTTCCATTGGTTGAATGGTGGTACAATATGTAACATCCCCAGAACAACTAGGCCCCTAAGATGCATCTTGTCATGACAAGGTTATAACATTACTCTAAGAGACTAAATTGGCCCTAAGAACCAAGGTGAACAGGTGAAAATCACCTTGGTGTGCAAATAGCCAAATTTTACTCCAAGACTTAAGACTTGATATTTAGCTTCAAAATGACAAGTTGTCCCCACAAACCCTTCTTAAACCCCTTAGGGAGTCCCTTGGGTCATTTAGGACCCACATGGGTCAACCTAGTTGATCAAATTGATAAAAGTCAACTCTACCCCCCCCCCCCCCCCCAAATAGGTCAAACCTTCCTAATTGAAGTAAATTGGACTTCATATGACCAAATTTAACCTACCATTACATGGCAAACCTTCCAAGGGGATTAAATTGATTATTAACCATATGAATTGGTTTTCCAAATTAGGCACTTTGACCAAAGTCAACTCTAGCTTGAAATGAGTCAACCATCCCTATTAAGGGTCAATTAGGATTCAAATGATCAAATTGATCAGACCTAGCTCTCCCGAACTCCTTGGGGAGCATAATGAGCCACAATTATCTCAATGAATCAAGTCAAGTCCATGAATTAGGTCAAAATCACCATTTGACCCCTTAAGCCCAATTTGACCTAATTAGGTCAAATGACCTCAAATTGGCTTCAACAAACCAAATTCACCCTAACTGGTGTCTATGGGCTTAATTAAATCAATGTGGGTCAACCACAATGGCTAAATTGACTTAGGGTCAACCCTAGCCCAATAAACCCTAAATGCCCAATTTAGGTCAATTGAGCTCAAAGCCCAATTCAACTTGGGTTAGCCCAAATGCATGGGCCCAAGAGTAAGCCCATAATGCCTAATACCATACAGGTTCTAGAATTTGGATTATAGAGAAGTGATTAGGGATGATTTGGGATATGCCCCAAATCAAGAGAGACAAAAATGAGGGATTTGGGGCATGAGTGCCAAATGGTACTCAATTTCCCTTCCCAAGCCCCTCTCTGAACCCAGGGAGTAATTGCCAGCATGTTCCCAGGCCGTCCAGCGGCTAGGTGGATCTTAATTTAGAAGCTATTGGGTGGTCGGGTGGTGGCTTTAATGGCAGCTTTGAATTAAGCCACCCCAGGCCCAATCGAGCCGAGGACCACCTTCAAGATCTCCCAAGGAGTAGAACCTGTACAACCCCGATATTCGCCTAGTGGATGATCAAATGAAAGTGAGGCGAGTCAGGTTCTCGGGATATATGATATGCCTGTGAAGGGTGTATATAAATACGCAAGTGCACGTGTCGTACAAGTAATAAAATGATGAGAAAGTGATCATTCCCACGAGGAAGTGCTTAACTTAGCGCTCACAAATATTAATTCTGCCTTTTCTCTAAATTCAAGCAAGTAATAATGATTGGTAGAGAAACTTAAATAGTGCAAAATAAAACAACTACAATTCTAGTTAACGTTACTTAAATTACTTTTTTACTCGCTTGGAAAGATAGTCTCACATGTGATTTTCCCTTGCTATGATGATAACCCATAAAAGTGATAATTCATGAAGTATTAATGATTCTCTTGCAACGATTCTAAATTGGATAACTTTATCTCTCGATCTCCACTATCCGTTTATCCCAAATCCTCTAGTCGTCTCCAACTTAGATGAAATTAGAATAACATAAAGTACTAGAATCACGGTTGCTAACTCAAGAGGAGATCTCTCTCTCTTGGAATTATATTAAGATTTATGATACACTTTCAACGCTCCTCTCTCGAATCTCGCGATGAAGTATAAATACGGAAGTTTGGTTAAAAACTACACGACTCCTCTCTCGAATATCGCCGTGCAAAACAAACGTTCATCTAGCCCGACTCATTTCTCGAATTTTTGCCAAGCACTTTAAAGATGAAACTTAAACCAAAATCCCAAGAATAGATCATAAATTTAATAAAGATCAACATCAACACATTCACAAATTATAAATGAAAATCAAGTCATCATCACAACTAAGGTACTCCACACATGCAAGACTTAGGAATTTAGTTCATGAAGGAAGAGAGAAACCACAAATTAAAGTAGATCTTACTAGACATGATTCCGGAAATCAAAACGATGTAGGAAAGTTTTTAGGTTCAGATCTATCTCCTTAGTGCTGGTTCGAGTCCCCTTCTCCAAGCCCCAGCCTAAATTCTCCAAGAGGAAGAAGACCTCCAAGTTCTCCCTCCCTCCTTTTGTTCTCCTTTCCCCCCCCCCCCCAAGAATAATCGCCCCTTAGTGCTGTAATTTCGTGCTCTTAACTTCCATTCCAAATCTGAAGGGATGCCTCCTTTGGAAATACACGTAGGCGCCTCTTTTTAAAATTCGAAATCTGAATTTTGCCGCCACGTTGCAACCTGCTAATTTTTGTCGTTGCAACCTAATTTCTGCATCAGCAATAAATGATCCATTGCTTCCCTAACTTGAATCCTTTGACCAATCTTTGATAGAAAACCATATAAAATGACCGAAATCAGTCCAATATTGATTAATAAGATATTTGAACATATTTTCTATAATTGGGGATTATTTTCCTCTTTTTAATGAAAATTAGAATAAGATAAGTGGTGAAATAACTTCCTTTTGGGAAGTTATCACCCCACCACACTTAGTCAGTTGCTAGTCCCTAGCAACAAAATAATAAATTCAAAACTTGAATAAAGAACTGATGAAATTGTGCAAACTCAGATAATCACACATCCTTAACAACAAATTAACTAAGGCATATTAATGAAATCCGCTTTACTCAACTGATAAGCCAATAAATCAACACGAATTCAATCATTCACAAATCCATTAGCTCGAATGAAAGGTAAAGCTCAAATAAAGTCATAAGTGTTGTGTGTGCTTTTCCTTAAAATTAGTTACTCCTAAACATCTTTTAACATTGGATCTCCGCAACATAGGGAAGGATAAGAATAGCTAAATTATTGATTGAGCCTAAACAAAGATCTGTAGTTCAAATGAGAGTAGAATTGACTTGGATAAGCGTTCAAGGATGATGTTGATAGCAGAAAGACATTCCCTTAGTTCGTAATCTTAATAATTCACCAAATCATGGGGTTTATTGACATTTTCACTCTTTTTTATATATATATTCATAGTAGGGATCATTCCAAGTATAAGTGTACATACCTAGGCCACATATCATTATGATGCATTTTTTTATATATATATATATTTTTTTAATTGACTAGCATAGTAGGGATCATTCCAGATATGTATACATATACTTAGGCCCATATCACTATGAATCTCAACCATTTTTTTTTGAAATTAAACACCCATAAAGTGGCTAATATACTAAGACGTAACTAATACGAATATTGGGAAGGTAAGCGTGGAATAATACGTATCAACATGAAAAGAGTTCAAGTACAGAGATTGTAGTGGAGGGTCAAAATGGTTTAACTACATAAACCCAAGCTTCAGCCAACATCGCTAACTCAGTTCTTACTCACCCATTCCCATAATATTTTAGAAAGCCATATCAAAAGCTAGGTTTTGAAGTAAAATCTTTCAAGGAAAATTGTGCTTAAATCAGACTTAAGAGCGCTTTACCAAAAAATATTCTCACTAATTTCAAATTCTGTGACTGAAATCGTTTGATTAACCGACCATACCACTCGATTATCATTGGATAACAAGAATGTCCTATAGGTTAAATTGCAAAAACAAAGCAACCTACTAATTTTTGGCGTTGCAACCTAATTTCTGCATCAGCAATAAATGATCCATTGCTTCCCCAACTTGAATCCTTTGACCAATCTTTGATAGAAAACCATGGAAAATGACCGAAATCAGTCCAATATTGATTAATAAGATATTTGAACATATTTTCTATAATTGGGGATTATTTTCCTCTTTTTAATGAAAATTAGAATAAGATAAGTGGTGAAATAACTTCCTTTTGGGAAGTTATTACCCCGCCACACTTAGTCAGTTGCTAGTCCCTAGCAACAAAATAATAAATTCAAACTTGAATAAAGAACTGATGAAATTGTGCAAACTCAGATAATCACACATCCTTAACAACAAATTAACTAAGGCATATTAATGAAATCCGCTTTACTCAACTGATAAGCCAATAAATCAACACGAATTCAATCATTCACAAATCCATTAGCTCGAATGAAACGTAAAGCTCAAATAAAGTCATAAGTGTTGTGTGTGCTTTTCCTTAAAATTAGTTACTCCTAAACATCTTTTAACATTGGATCTCCGTAACATAGGGAAGGATAAGAATAGCTAAATTATTGATTGAGCCTAAACAAAGATCTGTAGTTCAAATGAGAGTAGAATTGACTTGGATAAGCGTTCAAGGATGATGTTGATAGCAGAAAGACATTCCCTTAGTTCGTAATCTTAATAATTCACCAAATCATGGGGTTTATTGACATTTTCACTCTTTTATATATATATATATATATTCATAGTAGGGATCATTCCAAGTATAAGTGTACATACCTAGGCCACATATCACTATGATGCATTTTTTATATATATATATTTTTTTAATTGACTAGCATAGTAGGGATCATTCCAGGTATGTATATATATACTTAGGCCCATATCACTATGAATCTCAACCATTTTTTTTTGAAATTAAACACCCATAAAGTGGCTAATATACTAAGACGTAACTAATAAGAATATTGGGAAGGCAAGCGTGGAATAATACGTATCAACATGAAAAGAGTTCAAGTACAAAGATTGTAGTGGAGGATCAAAATGGTTTAACTACATAAACCCAAGCTTCAGCCAACATCGCTAACTCAGTTCTTACTCACCCATTCCCATAATATTTTAGAAAGCCATATCAAAAGCTAGGTTTTGAAGTAAAATCTTTCAAGGAAAATTGTGCTTAAATAAAACTTAAGAGCGCTTCACCAAAAAAAATTCTCACTAATTTCAAATTCTGTGACTGAAATCGTTTGATTAACCGGCCATACCACTCGATTATCATTGGATAACAAGAATGTCCTATAGGTTAATTTGCAAAAACAAAGCAACCTGCTAATTTTTGGCGTTGCAACCTAATTTCTGCATCAACAATAAATGATCCATTGCTTCCCCAACTTGAATCCTTTGACCAATCTTTGATAGAAAACCATGGAAAATGACCGAAATCAGTCCAATATTGATTAATAAGATATTTGAACATATTTTCTATAATTGGGGATTATTTTCCTCTTTTTAGTGAAAATTAGAATAAGATAAGTGTTGAAATAACTTCCTTTTGGGAAGTTATCACCCCACCACACTTAGTCAGTTGCTAGTCCCTAGCAACAAAATAATAAATTCAAAACTTGAATAATGAACTGATGAAATTGTGCAAACTCAGATAATCACACATCCTTAACAACAAATTAACTAAGGCATATTAATGAAATCCGTTTTACTCAACTGATAAGCCAATAAATCAACACGAATTCAATCATTCACAAATCCATTAGCTCGAATGAAAGGTAAAGCTCAAATAAAGTCATAAGTGTTGTGTGTGCTTTTCCTTAAAATTAGTTACTCCTAAACATCTTTTAACATTGGATCTCCGCAACATAGGGAAGGATAAGAATAGTTAAATTATTGATTGAGCCTAAACAAAGATCTGTAGTTCAAATGAGAGTAGAATTGACTTGGATAAGCGTTCAAGGATGATGTTGATAGCAGAAAGACATTCCCTTAGTTCGTAATCTTAATAATTCACCAAATCATGGGGTTTATTGACATTTTCACTCTTTTATATATATATATATTCATAGTAGGGATCATTCCAAGTATAAGTGTACATACCTAGGCCACATATCACTATGATGCATTATATATATATATATATTTAATTGACTAGCATAGTAGGGATCATTCCAGGTATGTATACATATACTTAGGCCCATATCACTATGAATCTCAACCATTTTTTTTTAAATTAAACACCCATAAAGTGGCTAATATACTAAGACGTGACTAATAAGAATATTGGGAAGGTAAGCGTGGAATAATACGTATCAACATGAAAAGAGTTCAAGTACAAAGATTGTAGTGGAGGGTCAAAATGGTTTAACTACATAAACCCAAGCTTCAGCCAACATCGCTAACTCAGTTCTTACTCACCCATTCCCATAATATTTTAGAAAGCCATATCAAAAGCTAGGTATTGAAGTAAAATCTTTCAAGGAAAATTGTGCTTAAATCAGACTTAAGAGCGCTTTACCAAAAAAAATTCTCACTAATTTCAAATTCTGTGACTGAAATCGTTTGATTAACCGGCCATACCACTCGATTATCATTGGATAACAAGAATGTCCTATAGGTTAAATTGCAAAAACAAAGACGGAGTTATTGAGTTCGCATATATAAATAAATAAGTCCTTATCCAAGCAGTAAGGGTTGCACTCTAACCACCCCCACACTTAAACATTGCTAGTCCCTAGCAATGAACTCAATGAAAATATAAAAGAGGAAATAATTGATAATTTTACGATGAAAGAAATAGGAATAATGTAAAACAAATACTCCCCTCATATTTTTCTGCATGTTGCATTGCCACCTTCCAAAGAATTCATAGTCCATGAGTGCTTCGGTCGAATCATAGCCCAGTAGTTCAGAGGATCTGCAAATAACATCACAAAACCAAACACAAGCATAACCCTAATAAAGTAGCTTTTAATTTAAAGATTCTAACATTAGCAATGGATATTGGATGGAGCCATATCTTAGCAAAACACTTCAAGTAACTAAAGTAAGGGAATGCAAGGTAATGGGCAATAAAATTAAAATATGCAAACATCACAGCACTAATTTCACAGAAATATTGTCCAAAAATAAGAAAACAAAAGGAAGCATAATATTGTCCATACAGCATTCAAAAACGAAGCAGAAGATCCAAAACTATGAAAACTGGACAGCTCCCGCCTACTCGCTTTCATCTTCGTCCATCTCTTCCTCATCCTCATCGGGCTCATCGTCCTCGTCCTCGTCATCAGCATCATCATCCTCATCACCATCAGCATCACTGTCATCTTCATCATAGGCAGTATCCAACCTTTCCCGACCTTTAGTCATCAGATATCCTCTCTTGTCAAAATTATTGGAGTAAGGATAACTTGGGATCGGCATCGGGAGTTCAAACTGGCTTCGTACCACCATAAACTACTGCAGCGATGTCTTCCAATGGGGCTATGGTCGGTAATACTTCATAAGGAGTAATCTCATTGTCTTCCAACTCGAACATTTCATTTATTGCCATTGGGGAAAAGTTGATCATGCGGCCACGAACTAAAACGTTGTCCCCCTCGGTGAACCTAGCGTTAGCATAGAACTCATAAACCCACTGATAAACTGCCTCTACTCTCGGGTGGCATAACATTTCCCAACCTAACTGATGAATTAGGTCCACATAAGCTATTCTCCAACCTCTGAACTCCATTTTGAAACCCCGTTCATGTATAAACGGTATTGATTGTAGGGCATCACAGAGCTTATGTGCCTCATCGTTTACAAACCGGACATCACCCTTGTGAGCACATTCTTTCCCCCTTCCTCGTTTCCCTTTTCCTTTTGATGACATTTCTTCACCCACAAGAGAAGAACGAAAATAAATACAAGCCCTAACAAATCGCAAACACCATAGCAAAAACAGAGCAAAATGGTTTCGGTACAGGAAACGGAAGGGGCACCATGCGTTACCTAATGTTTCGTAGTCGAGACGCTGGAATGAGAGGACAAGCGCAGCCCTTGTGGTCGCTGGAGAAAGTCGACGCCGATACGTCGTCGATCGTCGATCGTCGGGATGGCCGCTCGCGACGACGCCCTCCGCGTGCAGTGCTCGCTTCCGCCAAACCCCTCTGCTGTGCAGTGTTCACGTGCCCTAAATGAAGTATCGAGGTTGGGGTTTAATTATAGTGCAGCATTCGGTAGCCGGTTCAACTGGACCGGCGCCCGTCGTTTATGCTTAAATGAGACAATCAACCGGTTCAACTGAACCGGCCGCCTTTTCATTTCAATTACTCCCACCGAGGCTAGTCGGTTGCAATGTGCAAAAATTTTGCGTTGCAATGCGGAATCCAAATTGCCAGAATTTAAAGCTGACACCGAGGCTAGCACGTTGTAACGTGCAAAAATTTTGCGTTGCAACGCGGAATCCAAACTGCCAGAATTTAAAGTTGCCACCGAGGCTAGCATGTTGTAACGCGCGAAATTTTTGCGTTGCAACCTAAATTCTGGAAAATTTCTTTCTAAAATTATTTACTACCACGATCCACATTGCATTCTCATACCATTTTTTTATTTTGATTTCCGGTGCAGATTTTCTCTCTTCCATCATCAATTTTCCTCAAATTGAAAAAGAAGAACATAAAACAAACAATCTTAACTAAAAACGATAGAAAATAACGGAGATGATGGATTACCTTCCACCTAGCGCCTCATTTAAAACGTCTCGGCCGGACGCCTTCCCTATTGCATTTTCATCTGAAAGTTAATACCATCGCCTCGCGCTGGTCACTACCTTCATAATACTCTTTCAACCTTTGTCCATTTACTTTAAACTTGGATTCGTCTTTCTCATTACAAATCGTGATTACTCCAAATGGATGTACCTCCTCCACCCGAAAAGGTCCAGACCATCGTGACTTTAATTTTCCCAGGAATAATCTCAGTCGTGAGTTATACAGGAGGACGAGCTGCCCTTTTTTGAACTCCTTTCTTCGCAACCTCAAATCATGCCATTTCTTCGTCCTTTCCTTGTACAACCTAGCATTTTCATACGCATTAGATCTGATTTCTTCCAATTCGTTCAAATGAAAAAGTCTGTTCTTGCCCGCTTCTTGGAGATCGAAATTCAACCTTTTTATTGCCCAATATGCTTTGTGCTCCAATTCGACGGGAAGATGGCATGATTTTCCATAGATCATTTTATATGGGGTTAGGCCTATCGAGGTTTTAAATGCCGTCCTATATGCCCATAATGCCTCGTTTAGTTTTTGTGACCAATCCTTACGAGTTGTGCTTACCGTTTTTTCTAGGATTGATTTTATCTCTCTATTAGAAACTTCAGCCAAGCCATTTGTTTGAGGATGGTACGCAAGGGCGACTTTGTGAGTGACTCCATATTTTCGTAGGAGCGATTTAAATTGAGTATTACAAAAGTGTGCTCCACCGTCACTTATTATGGCTCTGGGTGTACCGAATCTGGAAAAAATATTAGCCTTAAGAAATTTTAGTACAACCTTAGCATCATTCTTTGGTGTGGCTATAGCTTCTATCCACTTCGAGACGTAATCCACAGCTAAAAGTATATAAAGATTTCCATTTGAGTTTACAAATGGGCCCATGAAATCTATTCCTCACACATCGAAGACCTCCACCTCTAGAATATTAGTCATTGGCATGCTATCCCCTCGATTGATGTTTCCCGTTCTTTGACATCTATCACAACATTTTGCGAACCTATGAGCGTCCTTAAATAGTGTTGGCCAATAGAAGCCAGCCTCTAGGACTTTTATTGCCGATCTCTCTCCCATAAAATGTCCACCATAAGGGGAAGCGTGACATTTTGCTAGGATACCTTGTACTTCTACCTCCGGGATGCATCTGCGGATCACTTGGTCAGCACAAATCTTAAATAGATACGGATCATCCCATATGTAAGATTTCACTTGGTGGAGAAACCTTTTTCTTCGTTGATAGTCCATGTCTGGGGGAAATACATTGCTCGCTATGTAGTTCACAATGTCTGCATACCATGGCATACTCGCCTCAGATATTGCCAGCAACCTCTCATCAGGAAAATTCTCTCTAATCTCTATGTCCACATCTTTCTCACACTCATACTCCAGACGTGATAGGTGGTCTGCTACCGGATTCTCCGCTCCCTTACGATCTTTAATCTCTAAGTCGAACTCTTGTAAGAGGAGAACCCACCTAATCAGTCTAGGTTTAGCGTCTTTTTTCTCCACTAAAAATCGAATTGCTGCATGGTCCGTATAAACAATCACCTTAGAAGCTACCAAGTAGGATCGAAATTTGTCAAAAGCGAAAACGATTGCTAATAACTCCTTCTCGGTAGTTGTGTAATTTACTTGTGCATCAATCAGCGTCTTGCTAGCATAGTAGATTGTGTGAAAGACTTTGTCACACACTTGTCCTACAACCGCGCCCACGCACATAATGGTGAATGGTAAAGACCAATCGGGTGAAATAATAATGGGTGAAGAAATCAGACTTTGCTTCAAGAATGAAAGGTGGCTAGACATTCCTCATCAAAGTTAAAATGTGAATCTTTTTCTAATAAATGACTTAGTGGCTTAGAGATTTTAGAAAAATCCTTAATGAAACGATGGTAGAAGCCGGCGTGTCCTAAAAAACTTCGCACCCCCTTAACATTAGTTGGTGGGGGCAATTTCTCTATAACCTCTGTCTTTGCCCGATCTACTTCCAATCCCTTCTTTGACACCTTGTGTCCTAAAACAATTCCTTCTTTGACCATAAAGTGACATTTTTCCCAATTTAGGATCAAATTGGTTTGAATGCACTTATCCAAAGCTTTCTTCAACACTTTCAGACATTCATCAAATGATCTCCCAAATACTGAAAAATCATCCATAAAGATCTCGATCCCCTCATCAATCAGATCAGTAAAAATAGCGATCATGCAGCGCTGGAATGTGCCAGGAGCGTTACATAATCCAAAGGGCATTTTCCTAATGCAAATGTCCCAAAAGGACAGGTGAAGGTAGTCTTCTCCTGATCCTCGGGAGCTACCATGATTTGATTATACTCCGAGTAACCATCTAAGAAACAGAAATACTCATTTCCTGCTAACCTATCAAGAACCTGATCGAGGAATGGAAGTGGGAAATGATCTTTCCTAGTCGCTTTATTCAACTTTCGATAATCCATACAAATCCGCCATCCAGTTACCGTTCTAGTAGGGATCAACTCGTTGCTATCATTCTTAACTACCGTAATGCCCCCCTTCTTTGGCACACATTGAACATGATTAACCCACCGGCTGTCGGAGATAGGATAAATAATACCCGCATCCAACCATTTGATTATCTCCTTCTTGACCACTTCTTTCATTGGTGGGCTGAGTCTTCGTTGGTGTTCAACTGACTCTTTTGCTTCTTCTTCCAAAAGAATTTTGTGCATACAAATTGAGGGACTTATCCCTCTAATATCTGCAATGGTCCAACCCATTGCTCCTTTATACTCACGGAGAACCTCAAGCAATTTCTCTTCATTTTCCTTAACTAAAGATGCATCTATAATAACCGGTAGTGTGTTATCCTTACCTAGAAAAACATACTTTAAGTTTTCGGGTAGCGGTTTCAATTCAAGTGTAGGTGGCTCTAAGATAGAAGGCTTCATGACCTTAGACTCACTTGGTCTACTTATTAACTCAAACATATTAGCATTTGGTATATGATCATAAATACTTAAAGCTTCTACAGTTTCCGTTAAGTCTGGTTCCTCTTCTATTTCTTCTTTTGTTAACACACTCAGGATTTTATGCTCCCAATCATTCTCATCATACATCATACATGTAGGTGCATTCACTTCCTCAATGGAGAAACACTCCTCCTTATCATCCGGAAATTTCATAGCCTTGAGAATGTGAATGTCACATTCTCATCATTAACTCTCATCGTAAGCTCACCCTTTTGGACGTCAATGAGTGTTCGTCTGGTGGCCAAGAATGGTCTACCAAGAATGATGGGGACATCCTTGCCCTCATCCATATCAAGTACCACAAATTCGGCGGGGAAGATGAATTTATCCACCTTAACCAGCACGTCCTCTACAATTCCCTTGGGAAATGCTAGAGACCTATCGGCCAACTGTAGAGTCAGAGATGTAGGTGTGATCTCCCCTAAACCAAACTTCTTATAGATAGATAATGGCATCAGGATGATGCTCGCCCCAAGGTCACATAGAGCTCTCCCAACAAAGTTTAAACCGATAGAACAAGGAATTGTGAAGCTACCGGGGTCCTTAAGCTTGGGTGGCAACTTCTTCTGCAATATAGCACTACACTCCTCAGTCAACGCCACTATCTCTTTATCAACAAACTTTCTTTTCTTTGCCAAGATATCCTTCATAAACTTGGCATAACTTGGCATTTGCTCAAGAGCCTCAGCAAATGGGATATTTATAGTAAACTTTTTGAAAATCTCCATAAACTTTTGGAATTGTGTGTCAAGTTTGGATTTAACAAGTCTAGCCGGAAATGGGGGTGGTGGATATACTACTTCTTTCTTTTGATTTAGTTTCTCTTTTTGTTTCTCTCCCACCTCATTTTTCTCACCCAACTCGTCCTTCTCTAATATGCTCAACTCACTTGGCTTCTTACTCGTCTCTTCTTCCCTAACTTTCTCAAGCAACCCCTCCCCACTTGGGATCTCTACACCACTCCTTAGTGCAATAGCTTTGCAATGATTATTATGATTATCTTTTGTTGGATTGGGTGTGGTATCAGAAGGTATAGTTCCAATGGGCCTTTGACTTAATGAATTTGCAAGTTGACCCATAGTAGTTTCTAGTGATCTTAACGATGATTCTATTCCTACCATTTTTGAGTCATACTTTTGGAACATGCCTAAGATAAACTCATCAGTCATCTTCCTTTGGTTTAATTGTTGGGGTTGAGAGTTGTTATTGATAGGTAGTTGATTCATATTTTGATTAAAACCTTGTGGTTGACTCATCCCTTGATTATTCTTCCAGGAAAAATTTGGATTATTTCGCCACTCGGGGTGATAATGATTGGCAAATCCTGGAAAAATTTGTCTTGGTTGCCCTCCCACATAATTGCTTCTTCAGTTATTTGATTTAGTTGTTCAACTGTGAGCGGGGCACTAGTTGTAGGGGTTGAGAGTGAATCTAATCTTTTGTTAATTAAATTGAACTGCGGCGCCATCTGAGCGGCCAAAGAAGTGATTTGGTCCACCTGATGGGCTCCCGCTGGATTACTATTAGTTTGTCTCTCGTATGCTTGATAATTATTGGATGTTAAGTCTTCTAAAATAGCATATGCGTCTTCAGGATACTTCTTCATTAATGAGCCCCCATCGGCTCCATCGACTAAAATCATGGTTGTAGTTTGCAGCCCATTGTAAAATGTGGACACCTGCTGGTGTTGGTGCAACCCATGATGAGGACATTTTCTCAACAGCTCTTTAAACGCTCCCATGCGTCGTAAAGAGTTTCCCCGTTACCTTGTAAAAATGTTGTAATATCCCTTTTTAGTTTTGCAGTCTTAGAGGGTGGAAAATATTTGTTCAGGAACCTATCGACTAGTTCGTCCCATGTGGTGATACACTCATGTGGTAACGAGTCTAACCAATCCTTAGCTCTACCTTCTAAGGAGAACGGAAATGCTCTCAACGGGATTGCATCTTCCGATGCTCCATTGAACTTAAACATATCGCAAATTGCTAAGAAGGTTCGTAAGTGGGAATTTGCATCTTCATGTCCTAGACCCCCAAACTTATTGTTTTGCACTTGTTGCATAATTAGTGGGTCCATTTTAAAATTGTTAGCAGCAATTGCTGATCGAGCAATGCTAAAGTGCAAACCTCCCCTTAGAGGTGTGTTATACTCGTGACAAGTCATACGTGGTGGTGCTGGTGGTTGGGCATTTTGATCCACCTGACCATCATTATTATTAGCTTTATTTGGCTCAGGATCATTCATCGCAGGATGAATAATGTTAACGGTCCTAAAGTCTCTCCTGTTTCGTCTACAGGTACGCTCAATTTCAGAATTCAATGGCAATAGTTCTACTTGCCTATATCTGGACATACACCGAACAGTACTCAAATAGACAAATAAATTAAAACAAATAACACGAACAAACAAATGCTTGATCTCTAAGTACTAAGGTTTCACAAATATTGTGAGAAATAAAACACTAAATTAGCGCGCCTCCCCGGCAACGGCGCCAAAAACTTGATATGCCCGTGAAGGGTGTATATAAATATGCAAGTGCACGTGTGGTACAAGTAATAAAATGATGAGAAAGTGATCATTCCCACGAGGAAGCGCTTAACTTAGCGCTCACAAATATTAATTCTGCCTTTTCTCTAAATTCAAGCAAGTAATAATGATTGGTAGAGAAACTTAAATAGTGCAAAATAAAACAACTACAATTCTAGTTAACGTTACTTAAATTACTTTTTTACTCGCTTGGAAAGATAGTCTCACATGTGATTTTCCCTTGCTATGATGATAACCCATAAAAGTGATAATTCATGAAGTATTAATGATTCTCTTGCAACGATTCTAAATTGGATAACTTTATCTCTCGATCTCCACTATCCGTTTATCCCAAATCCTCTAGTCGTCTCCAACTTAGATGAAATTAGAATAACATAAAGTACTAGAATCACGGTTGCTAACTCAAGAGGAGATCTCTCTCTCTTGGAATTATATTAAGATTTATGATACACTTTCAACGCTCCTCTCTCGAATCTCGCGATGAAGTATAAATACGGAAGTTTGGTTAAAAACTACACGACTCCTCTCCTGAATATCGCCGTGCAAAACAAACGTTCATCTAGCCCAACTCATTTCTCGAATTTTTGCCAAGCACTTTAAAGATGAAACTTAAACCAAAATCCCAAGAATAGATCATAAATTTAATAAAGATCAACATCAACACATTCACAAATTATAAATGAAAATCAAGTCATCATCACAACTAAGGTACTCCACACATGCAAGACTTAGGAATTTAGTTCATGAAGGAAGAGAGAAACCACAAATCAAAGTAGATCTTACTAGACATGATTCCGAAAATCAAAACGATGTAGGAAAGTTTTTAGGTTCAGATCTATCTCCTTAGTGCTGGTTCGAGTCCCCTTCTCCAAGCCCTAGCCGAAATTCTCCAAGAGGAAGAAGACCTCCAAGTTCTCCCTCCCTCCTTTTGTTCTCCTTTTTCCCCCAAGAATAATCGCCCCTTAGTGCTATAATTTCGTGCTCTTAACTTCCATTCCAAATCTGAAGGGATGCCTCCTTTGGAAATACACGTAGGCGCCTCTTTTTAAAATTTGAAATTTGAATTTCGCCGCCACGTTGTAACCCTGCTAATTTTTGGCGTTGCAACCTAATTTCTGCATCAGCAATAAATGATCCATTGCTTCCCCAACTTGAATCCTTTGACCAATCTTTGATAGAAAACCATGGAAAATGACCGAAATCAGTCCAATATTGATTAATAATATATTTGAACATATTTTCTATAATTGGGGATTATTTTCCTCTTTTTAATGAAAATTAGAATAAGATAAGTGGTGAAATAACTTCCTTTTGGGAAGTTATCAATATATGCATGTGGATAGGCAGAAAATAAGCGAAAGAGCAAAATTGTCAGCGCTCGACGAAGTCCAAACGACGCTCGACGATCCCGTCTTAGCAGATCTGCTAGGACGAGCACTTAGCCGGCTGCTCGGGAGAAGGTGAGCGAGTCAAGAGTGCGAGTGAGGCAGGAGCGCAAACGAGGCCTCCACAGGCCACCCACGAGAGGAGGCGCGAGTCAAGTTCCCGCGAGCCAGAGCCTCAAGGTCGACCGGCAAGAAGGCGAGCGAGCCAAGTGCTCGCCGAATGCTCACAAAGAGGCGAGCGGGCCAGAAACTCGCTGAAGGATCGCGAGAAGACAGGCGGGCCAGATTTCTTCCAGAGTCCCCGCGATCGGTGAATCTCAATCGAGGTCGACGAACTCAGTCCGGGGGCCGACGAAGTGCGGGCCGCGTTCGACGAATCCACTACTCATCTTATGATCGACGAAATTCTCTCTCTATCCCGTTGGTCTGCCATTAGCCCATCCGAACAGCGGAGTTCAGCTGTTAGCAGACCCATTTGGGGTGCGGATAGTAAAATCAGAAGGCGGAATCCTGCTATTTGTAGGCCAGACCAGGAAACCTGTAAATAAGACCTCAAGGGCACCTTTGGAGAGGGACTTCACTTCAGCTTCCCTCTCCTCAGGTTTTCTTTGGTTAGCATCTTCCAGAGCTCTCCAAGGTGCTCGAGTCTCAGCTTTGGCTTGAGAGGGGAAGCGCTCAACGATCTTCTGGGTTAGTGGAGGGACCTCCTCGCTGTGACTAAGGTCTTAGTCAATCTTCCTAGTTTCCGACCTACCTTCTCTAAGGGATTAGTAAGGGCTAGCCGCCCCTCATCTCGGTGAGGGCCCCGAACTCCACAGAGACCGAGAAATCGGTTTCAACATAACCCCTCAGTCAATTGGAGATTTTGAGCTCAGGGGAGGGAAATCATCTTGGAGTTGGAGAAGAGCACGACAATGGCTTTCCGATGAGTTACACGATCCCAAGCACCCAATAAGTCATGTTTTCCCTTCCTCCTCCCCTAGTGCTAGATCCCCATCTCTTCTATTTCGAATTTTGTTGAGAAATGGCGATTTGACCATGTCCAATTTCGAGCTTCCTAGCTCTTTAATGTCCCGCCCCCATTTCATGTATAGGTCGCCTCCATCCTCCAATCCTCCGGCAAGCGATGCCCAACAATCGGTCGGAGGTGGTGGCGTCAGTCGTTTGGCAAGAGACGGCTCCAGTTGGCCAGAAATTGGGTCTTAAATCCCTCCACGGCGGCGAAATCAGGACTGTCGGCTCAGGGAGGAAGATGATCTCCCTGCCGTTGGATCTGGGGAGGCCTTTATAAGCAGACCATATTTTATTTATAATATTTGTTAATTGGAAAATGCTGCCTGATCTTAAACAATTTATAGTAAATTATATGTGTTGATTCTGGAAAAGTCACCTGAATGAAAAATGTAGCCCCAGGACTGGACAAAATTTTGAAATTTATTTCACTAGATTTGGAGCTCTGTAGCACCATGACATCCATTTTGGTGTAGTATGCATATAGGGTGCTCTAAATCTTTGGAAATTTATTTGCAGAGTTCTGCAACTCCTAATAGCTCGAATATTTGGGCATGCATGAGTTATGCCCTATTGCACCTCCTGTAAAAATTTGAGAATTTTTAGAATTAATTTTCCTAAAGTTTATTTAGGATTTTAATTAAGCTTGCATGTAGTTATTATGGGGGCTAATGACTCCTAATCACCTCAAATTTGGGTTGAGGGCTTAGTCTTATCATAATAGGAGTCTAGTAAAAAATTTAGACCATTGGATGCCTGCATATGAATAGATCTATGTTTAAATGAACCATAGAAGAACCTTTATTTAGGACATACTAATGTGGTTTTCCCTAGTGAAATAGACCTTTTGCTCTCAAATTTTGAGGCCCTTTGAGGCCTTTAAAATGAAAAGTAGGCAGAGACAATTTTTGTAGGTCTTTGTGTCTACTAGCTGTAGGAAGTGAGATCATAACAATTGGTGCCCTACAACTCTCTGTTGGGCAGATTTAGTAAGGCTGGTACTAGAGATGGACAAATCTTTAATTGTAAATAACTTTTAAATTGTATATGATAGGAGGTTGAAAAATTAACCATGTGTGTATGCACTCTAGATCTACTAAAAGACCAAAAATCAGAATTTTTGGGGAAATTTTTTCTATAGATTTTGTAAGAATTTAATAAATCATGCACGGTGTAAATTATGGGTGATTTGGACTCAAATCACCCCAAGTCTCCTTTGGGAGGTTGGTTATATGAATAATAGTCCATGGTTAAAATTTAAGGTCATATGGACTTTTGCATGTTGGTTTATTCCACATGCATGTGTAAGGGAAACTTGGTGTGCATATAGCATAACCATATAGTATTAGATTTACATGTGTAAATCAACTCAAATGGACCCAAATTTTGGGTAACATGTCAATCATATCTAATTTAGTACATGGTTAAAATATATGGTCATTTGGACATTAGCATGTTGGTTTATTCCACATGCACGTGTAAGGGAAACTTGGTGTGCATATAGCATAACCTTGTAGTATTAGATTTACATGTGTAAATCAACTCAAATGGACCCAAATTTTGGGTAACATGTCAATCAGATCTAATTTAGTCAGTGGTTTAAATTTAAGGTCATTTGGACCTTTGCATGTTGGTTTATTCCACATGCATGTGTAAGGGAAACTTGGTGTGCATATATCATAACCATGTAGTATTAGATTTACATGTGCAAATCAACTCAAATGGACCCAAATTTTTGGTAACATGTCAATCAGATCTAATTTAATCCATGATTAAATTTAAGGTCATTTGGAACTTTGCATGTTGGTTTATTCCACATGCATGCGTAAGGGAAATTTGGTGTGCATATAGCATTACCATATAACACTAGATTTGCATAGACAAATCAACTTATCTTAACCCAATTTTGGGTGGCATGACAACAAGACCATGAATGTGCCCTAGATAGTGGTTGAGCCCCAATCAGACTCTTGTATATGAATGAAATTCACAAGGCAAAATCTAGGTAATAAAGGTGTGAACAATAAGGCTCTTAAGTAATAATGTTTTTGAGGATTTAAGGGTTTTTTCCTAGGTCATCTTTCATGAAATTTTAAACATGCACTTAGGATCATAGGACAATACTCTTTAGTGAAAATTATTAACCTTTATGTTAATTTCCCTAGGAAAGTTGATTCCATATGATTTGGTGACATAGACCCCAAGTGAGTAATTATAGGGTCAAAGCTTATTGATATGTGATGAAATTTTGTATATGGTCTTTTTATATCAGTATGAAGCTATGAAAATTTTATTAGATTTAATCTCTGAGTAAATTTCATACTTCCATCACAAAGTAGCATTTGGACTTATAACTTGAGAATTTAATTCCCTGAATTGCGGATGCTGGATTGTTATGAAACTTTGTACAAGGTCTTTTTATATCAGTATGAAGCCATGAAAATTTTATTAGGATTAATCTTTGAGTAAACTTCATACTTCCTTCACAAAGTAGCATTTGGACTTATAACTCGAGAAATTAATTCCCTGAAATACTGATGCTGGATTGTTATGAAACTTTGTACAAGGTCTTCTTATATCAGTATGAAGCTATCGAAAATTTATTAGATTTAATCACTGAGTAAACTTCATACTTTCATCACAAAGTAGCATTTAGACTTATAACTTGAGAATTTAATTCCCTTAATTACTGATGCTGTATTATTATGAAATTTGTACAAGGTCTTTTTATATCATTACGAAGTCATGGAAATTTTATTAGGATTAATCTCTGAGTAAACTTCATACTTTCTTCACAAAGTAGCATTTGTACATAACTCGAGAAATTAATTCCCTGAATTACTGATGCTGGATTGTTATGAAACTTTGTACAAGGTCTTTTTATATCAGTATGAAGCCATGGAAATTTTATTAAGATTAATCTCTGAGTAAACTTAATACTTTCTTCACAAAGTAGCATTTGGACTTATAACTTGAGAAATTAATTCCCTGAATTACTGATGCTGGATTGTTATGGAACTTTGTAAAAGGTCTTTTTATATCAGTATGAAGCTAGGGAAATTTTATTAGATTTAATCTCTGAGTAAACTTCATACTTCCTTCACCAAGTAGCATTTGGATTTATAACTTGAGAAATTAATTCCCTGAATTACTGATGCTGGATTGTTATGAAATTTTGTATATGGGTTCTTATATCAGTTTGAAGCTATGGAAATTTTATTAGATTTAATCTCTGATTAAACTTCGTACTTCCTTCACATAGTAGCAATTGGACTCATGATTTGATAAATTAATTCCTTGAATTATTATTTTGGAATACTATAGAAATTTGTACATAAACCCCCTGACATTAATATGAATCTCTGGAACTAAAATGGTCTCATACTTAGTTAGTAATCATATACCCAACCTGGTAGGACATGTGGTTTCACTTAAAGGCAAACAGGTCTGCGATTAGTAAAAACTGAATTATGTGATTTAGACCACTCCTGTCCATCACACATAGAACTATTGACTCCTTGATCATTATGAAGGCATAGATTGATTTAAGGATTAACCATTAATGACATATATTAGAAAAAAGGGGTTGGGGTGCATTTAATAAAATCATCAATTCGGGAATTGACAATGATATGATAGGAGATGTGAGGAATGACCCATCAATAAGCATAAGTGTGATGAATGTATGAATTGGGATCTTAAGTAGATGTTGAGTGATGACACACAAAAAATTTCGGCCACTAAGAAAGATAGGGGTCCGATGTTCAATTGAACATCGACACTCGGTTTGTCCGGTCTAATGTAACCCGCCTTTGGATTCTAGAGTAACTACAGAGGAGGCAAGAATAAAATGATGGGTAGCCACCAATAAGAGTAAATATCCTGGAAAGGGGGATTTGGACTTCAGCCCATTGTATTCCCTTGTACCACCGCGAGCCCGTCACCGGGTAAGCCTCGGGAAGTCCAGTATCAAGTAGAATGCGAATACCCTCGTGTGTTCTTCAGGGGCGTACAAAAGGTCTAGGCCGGGAGGTGTCATACAAGCCTAGGAGTGGAGGACCTGATCCACTGCCCCTGTTTGCCTCAATGGGGTGTACCTGAGCGGAGACTCAAAAAGAGGGATAGAGGTGGTGCTTACCAGATAGTATGTGGATACCCTGTGTGTTCTTAGGGGCGTACGCCAGTTCTAGGATGGGAGATGTGTGGCATAAGCCTAGAAGTGGACATGCTCGATCCACTGCCCTATTTTCCTCAACTGGGTACCTGAGTTGACACACTCAAACAGAGGGAACTAACAAAAGGTCTGTTCGTTATAGAGTCGGGTGAGTGAGTTACATCATTGCATTTCACAACATATCATAACATCCTTGCATAAACAAAGATCTCATCGTATAAATTAGTATGGGCTCTTTTATACGATGATTTTACCTTAGTGCCAGATCCCTTAGCTTATGTGTCTTGTGTGCGCGCATATAAGTTAAGGTAACTTTTATATCTACTCTTTTTACATGATGTTGCTCCCTTTTATATACTTTAGATATGGTTTCCATGGTTGATGTTTCTAATTCTGTTATTGGAACCACGTGAACTGTTGTAGTATACTCTTGTCACACTTTTGTACATATGTCTTACTCCTGAAAATGTCTAGAGAAAAGGTACTTTATACGTATATATACTTGTTAGCTAGATCCTTGTCACATGTTTGCTTTTCTATTATCTCCTGTTGTCCTCCGCTTATTCCTCCCGCCCGATGCCTAGGAGTCACCGGGGGAGGGGATGAGGAATTTGGGTTAGTCTTTTGACTAACAGTCAGTGGAGCATATCATTTTAGGAGTGTTATATCGAAAGTTGCAGGACCCCATTTAGAAGATCAGGACAGGAGGACAGGACGAAGCATTGCAACCAATAACCCTTGTCACAGCAGCTACAGAAACGAGTGATTTTTGTAGTGAGGATTTTGATGTACTGGGCATAAGCCCTTTTTACTTTAGTACTTTCTCATCGTTGGCAATTGTATCATGATATATATAATGTGATTTTGTGGACTCGTTTCATTTAACTCTTCTATTACATTGATATGTGGCTGGCATGGATGATGTTGATTAGCAGGCAGAATCGGCGTATTATGGTGGTGACCATCCCGTGAGTTGGTGCCACCGCAAGACGGTGGTTCTGGGCGGTAAGACCCAGGAACGAATGCAAAAAAGGGGTCTTACAAACTGGTATCAACTTAGCCGACTTCGATCCAAGTAAAAGAGGTCCACAAACCCTGGGCCACACCGCCCGAGCTTAATTTGAGGACAAACTAGCAGCGAAAGCAATGGTGTGCCCATACGGGAAATCACATAACTATGTCCACTTAACGATGAGATTAGGCCAACCTACTAGTACACCATATTGGTCTTACGTAGCAAGACATTTCGTAAGGTATCCTAGTCCGACATCGACCTCAGGTACAATTTGATCAAAAAGAAGGATACCCCAATGTGACAATGAAAAGTTGAAAGCATGCGCAAGTGTCAAGGCTTACTCTCTGATACTTTCACGTCACTTCCCAAGAGATATTTATATCTCTCACATGAACAACACAAGACCATCTTTAAGTGTATTTGGTACTTGTGATTCTACTATCGGATTAGCAGGAGACTCATAAGATTAGCTCATGTGCCTAGATGTCGATACTCCCCATCTCCACCCTCATAAAATCCATCACAAGGAAGGGTGTCGAATGTGGAATGAGAATTCCAACCTAGAGAAGACCATTTAATAGGCACACGATCCGTGAAAAAGTTGCGGATAAATGGTAGTTTTTAGGGCAGAGAACCTTCCACAAATTCTCAAGGACTATCGTACATGTGCTTAGGTACGAGGACTTAATTAGTATAATTCCAAACCAAAGACTGTATACCCATAAGGATTATTGTACTTATGTGAAATGTCCAGATTTTTGGATATAAGAAACTCAACACAAGATTTATGGGAGGCTAATCTTGTTTCTTTGTTTATTGGGCCACATAATATTGATAGTTGATTCATAGAAGATATGTCTTGTGCAATATTTGAACTTAGTCTGTGTTTAACAAAATGATGACTATAAAATTGACCATCAACAGCACTTGGATTTAGGATAAAAACCAAGATTTGTGATTGTAGGTCATTAACGTGATTATGTACAATTCAAGAAGTAATCTTGAGGGATTTACAATATATGAATTTTCTGAGCTTTGGAATTGATGAACCACAAGGATTTGAATACTGGAACTAAGCTTGATCACCTCTGGAGTGGCCTTGAATTTAGTAACGACCATGGTCATATTTAAATTTACTTATATCATCTCGAATTCTAGAAGCGTGATTGGTCATGACACGAAATGTTAAATAGATGACAATGTCTTAAAATTGGAATAACCAATATTACATAAACTATAAACATATCATGATCTTGGAAGGTAGATCAAATCCTAACTGCAAATACCTAACAAATAAGAGTACTTACATCACGTGTACAATGATTGTGAACCACATGAGATTTTAGATCCATAAGTGTTATTAAGGTTAGTATTGCAAATATTGACGGTGAGCTCGACGATATACCCTCCGGATCGAGAATTGTGTACGTATAAAGACATCAATACTGTAAATTATAAGGCTCGTTTGAGTTATGCACTCGCCTTGTGAATGTGTAAGTGTACATCAATCTATGTCTTCCATCCATTACGTATGTCTTCATCGAATTGGGGATTATTTAAGAACCCTCTGGTAGAAGACCTTGATTACGAACGTAACGAGGTCTAACGAAAGTGCACATAGGAGAAAATTGAGGATGAGGCGATATGGATTAGATCTAACCGTTTACATTGTTAATTGGGAGTCATGTTGCACACAAATTATTAAATCATCAGAGTAGATTCTGAACTCTAGCTCCCGTAGACCTAACCTAAATTTCGGGGATGAAATTGTTTCTTCATTTATTGGGATTTGTAATATCCCCAGAACAACTATGACCCTAAGATGCATCTTGTCATGACAAGGTCATGCCATTACTCTAAGTGGCCAAATTGGCCCTAAGAACCAACGGTGATCGAACAGGTGAAAATCACCTGGTGGTGCAAATAGCCAAATTTGACTCCAAGGCTTAAGACTTGATATTAGCTTCAAAATGACAAGTTGACCCCACCAACCCTTCCTAAACTCCTCAGGGATTCCCTTGGGTCATTTAGGACCCATTTGGGTCAACCTAGTTGATCACATTGACAAAAGTCAACTCTACCCCCTCCCCAAATAGGTCAAACCTTCCTAATTGAAGTCAATTGGACTTCATGTGACCAAATTACACCTACCATTACATGTCAAACCTTCCAAGGGGATTCAATTGATCATAAACCATATGAATTGGTCTTCCAAATTGGGCACTTTGACCAAAGTCAACTCTAGCTTGAAATAAGTCAACCATCCCTATTAAGGGTCAATTAGGATTCAAATGATCAATTAGATCAAATTGATCAGACCCAGCTCTCCCTAAATCCTTGAGGAGCGCAATGAGCCACAGTTATGTCAATGAATCAAGCCAAGCCCATGAATTAGGTTAAAATCACCATTTGACCCCTTAAGCCCAATTTGACCTAATTAGGTCAAATGACCTCAAATTGGCTTCACCAAACCAAATACACACTAACTGGTGTTTATGGGCTTAATTACACCAATGTGGGTCAACAACAATGGCTAGATTGACATAGGGTCAACCCTAGCCCAATAAACCCAAATGCCCAATTTAGGTTAATTGAGCTCAAAGCCCAATTCAACTTGGGTTAGCCCAAATGCTTGGGCCCAAGATCAAGCCCATAATGCCTAATACCAGATAGGTTCTAGAATTTGGAGATTAGAAAAGTGATTAGTGCTGATTTGGGATAAGCCCCAAATCAAGAGAGACAAAAATGAGGGATTTGGGCAATGAGTGCCAAATGACACTCAATTTCCCTTCCCAAGCCCCTCTCTGAACCCAAGGAGTAATTCCCAGCAATGTTCCCAGGCTGGCCAGCTGCCAGGTGGAGCTCAATTTAGAAGCTATTGGGTGTCCAGGAGGTGGCTTTAATGGCAACTTTGAATTATGCACCCCCAGCCCCCAATCGAGCTGAGGGACACCTTCAAGACCTCCCAAGGAATAGAACCCCTCAATCAATTGGAGATTTCGAGCTCAGCGGGGGGGGGGGGGGGGAATCGGCTTGGAGTTGGAGAAGAGCACGACAATCTTTCCGGCAAGTTGCACAATCCCAAGCACCCAATAAGGCATGTATTCCCTTCAACCTCCCCTAGTGCTAGATCCCCATCTCTTCTATTTTGGATTTTGGTGAGAAATGGTGATGTGACCATGTCCAATTTCGAGCTTCCTAGCTCTTTAATGTCCCGCCCCATTTCGCGTATAGGCCACCTCCAACCTCCAATCCTGTGGCATACGACGACCAACCCTCTGTCAGAGGTGGTGGCGTCGGCCATTTGGCCGGAGGACGGTTCCAGTTGGCGGAAATTGGGTCTGAAATCCCTCCAGGGCGGTGAAATCAGGACTGTCGGCTCAGGGACGAAGACGATCTCCCTACCATTGAATCTGGGGAGGCCTTTATACGCAGATCAAATTTTATTTATAATGTTATTAATTGGAAAATGCTGCCTGATCTTAAACAATTTATAGTAAATTATAGGCGTTGATTCAGGAAAAGGTCACCTAAATGAAAAATGTAAGCCCCTGGACAGGACAAAATTAAGAAATTTATTTCACTAGATTTGGAACTCTGTAGCACCCTGGGCATCCATTTTAGTGTAGCATGTACAAAGGGTGCTCTAGATCTTTGGAAATTTATTTTTGGAGTTCTACACCTCCAAATAGCTCAAATTGTTGGGAATGCATGAGTCATGCCCTATTGCACATCCTGTAAAAATTTGAGAATTTTTAAATTAGATTTCCTAAAGTTTATTTGGGATTTTAATTAAGCTTGCATGTAGTAATTATGGGGGCTAATGACTCCTAATCACCTCAAATTTGGGCTGAGGGCTTAGTCTTATCATAATAGGAGTCCGGTAAAAACTTTAGTCCATTTGGACTCCTGCATGTGAATAGATCTATGTTTAAATGAACCATAGAAGAACCTTTATTTAGGACATACCAATGTGGTTTGCCCTAGTGAAATAGACCTTTTTCTCTCAACTTTTGAGGCTCTTAGAGGCCTTAAAATGAAAAGTAGGCAAAGACAACTTTTGTAGGCCTTTGTGTCTACTAGCTTTAGGAAGTAAGATCACATAGATTGGTGCACTACAACTCACTGTATGGCAGATTTAGTAAGGCTGGTCCTAGAGAAGGATAGATCTTAAATTCTAAATAACTTTTATATAGTATATGATATGGTGTTGAAAATTTAACCATGTGTGTTTGCGCCCTAGATCTACTAAATGCCCAAAAATCAGAATTTTTGGGGCACATTTTTCTAAAGATTTTGTAGGAATTTAATACATCATCCATGGTGTAAATTATGGGTTATTTGGACTCAAATCACCCCAAGTCTCCTTTGGGAGGTTGGTTACGTGAATAATAGTCCTATGGTCAAAATTGAAGGTCATTTGGACCTTTGTATGTTGGTTTATTCCACATGCATGTGTAAGGGAAACTTGGTGTGCATATAACATAACCATGTAGTATTAGATTTACATGTGTAAACCAACTCAAATGGACCCAAATTTTGGGTAACATGTCAATCAGATCAAATTTAGTCCATGGTAAAATTTAAGGTCATTTTGGACCTTTGCACGTTGGTTTATTCCAAATGCATGTGTAAGGGAAACTTGGTGTGCATATAACATAACCATGTAGTATTAGATTTACATGTGTAAATCAACTCAAATGGACCCAAATTTTTGGGTAACATGTCAATCATATGTAATTTAGTCCATGGGTTAAAATTTAAGTCATTTGGACATTTGCATGTTGGTTTATTCCACATGCATGTGTAAGGGAAACTTGGTGTGCATATAGCATAACCATGTAGTATTAGATTTACATGTGTAATCAACTCAAATGGACCCAAATTTTGGGTAACCTGTCAATCAGATCTAATTTAGTCCATGGTTAATTCCGTATAGATAGTGCCTCCAAATTTTGAGGACATGGACTACCATACCCAATTCTAAGTCATGGGCCAGGTAGTTAGGTCATGTGGCTTCAATTACCGAGACGCTAAGCAATCACTTTGATGTATTGCATTAGCACGACTCCCAATCCTTTCATAGTTACGTCGGTGTAGATTTGGAATCCTTGGTTCCAGATGGAATTGTAAGGATCGGCGCTGAGGACAAGCGATTCTTTTAGCTCATTGAATGTAGCCATAGAATAATGTTAAGTGGGCATCCTATAGAAGTGAAACGAATAGCTGCCCGCCACCAGCCGCGGGCATATTCCTCAAGTAGGGTTACCACTAATGAAACTACAAATAATGTTGGGCATCTCATCCCTACTAGAAGTTCCTCAGCTCTTTCTACCCACTATTCTGTCTGCATAGCAGTCTCACAACCTCGGTAAGTAGGAGGTCTCAACCCTCGGAAGGTCGTTAGCATGTCAGACTAATGAATGAACTGATGTTGTTGTTGGGCAATAACGGTCTAGAATGTGCCCTAGCAAGGTTGTGATAGTCTGACCCAGATCCGTCACTGCAAGGGGAGCAGTAGGAGCAGGTGGTGGAGTTTATGGAGTGGAACTCTAGTCAATCGAGGAAGATCTCTTGTCACTCGACTCCGGTATCTGGAGAAGTAACATGGGAAGAGTCAGGAGTTTGCAAGTAATGGAATTTGCAGAACTGACTAAAGAGAAAACGAGTGTATGCGGGTGTGCAAACGTGCAACCTAGAATCCTTAAACGACTACCTAAAAGGGTCCATCAGGCTTCCGTTGCATGGTTTCGTCCCGAACCAAGAAACAGAGCGTGGGAAGGAAAGATTCTGAAGCTAACCCACAATAAACGATCGTGAATGCTACTGATCCAATTGTAAGACCCCCCCCCCTCCCCTCCCCTAACTGCAATTGGGCTGGGCCAGAGACGGGCCTTCCCGCCCAAGATGGCCACCCTATGCTTTTTGAGTGGCAATAGACCCACTCTTCAAGCGTAGAATATCGCCTTGTCAGGCTTTGTCCAATCATCACATCAAATCAGCAACGCAGAGCAGAAGAAACAAATCAGAAACCAAACCACATGTATATATACCAAGGTCGAAGCCAACTTATTTATTCATCGGGCCCTAACAGGGCTAAACAACTACATTCAACTCTCGCTGCTTCTAAGTACTATAGGCTCACGTCTCTAAAGTCCAAAGACGATGCGGTGTGTCTGCTCGTGTGGGCTCTAAGGAAGGTATGCTCTCACATGCTATCTGAACTTCGCACTACTCCATCTCCTGTGAATGGTTATTCAATAATCGTTAGTCACAGTCCAAGTGGATTCACACCTCCTCCCCAAGATCCCTAAGGTTTGGGGATGGGAAGTGAGTGTAACGCCCCCTGAATTTTTGATAATTTAATTAAATATTATTTTGGCGTGATAATGTCATAAGTGCATTACGTTAACGCGAAGTTAACAGTGCATGCCCAATTAAAGAGTCCTCCCATTCTAGAAAATTTAAATTAATTAATTTAAGTGAAATTGTCGAGTTTCATTGTCGTAAATTTTGTAATTAAATTATAACTCGTAATCGGCTCGTCGAACTCTGATTTCGACTTCGCCGTTGGGTTCGGAGGACTGGTAATTTCCTTAGGTGCGAATTTCGTCAAAATCCGAGTTGGTCATAGTTCAAATCATTAATTAAGGGATTAACTCATTTTAAATGATAATAAATAATTAATTCCTTAAAGTTTCAAATAAAAAGGATGACTTAGGAAGTTAGGTTTTTTCCAATCTCTTCTTCTTCCCGTTTTCATCGAACCGAAGCCACGAGAGAGGAGAAACCTCACGACTTCCTTGGTGTTTCCGTCGGCTGTTGTGTGCAATCTTGTGCAAGAAATCATTGTCTAAACATAGGTTTGGAAAGCTCTCGCTGAGATCTTTGTGTGTGCAGTGAGTTGGTTCGATCTCGTGGGTTTTTTGGTGTTGGAGTGTTTGACCTTAAGCCTCGTTTTTGTCCCAAATCTTTCATAAATTTGTTGTGGAGTTCTTCATCGGCCGATCTCTGGACGTGGAGTTCTCGAGAGGCCAGTTTTGAGGAGATTTTGAGGCAAGTGGTAGATTAATCCCCTTGACATGCTCTTTTCCCCTTACATTATCTTTTCTTATTAGATAAATTGCACTCCAAAGATTTCGGTTTATCTTTAGTAAAAATTCGTTGAGTATTCTACGCTAAATCGTCGAGTGATCTAAAGGATTCGCCGAGTACTTTCAACGAATTCATCGAGTGAATAGAAAGAATTCATCAGGCTAAGTTCGTCTCCTAGTTACGTTAAATTCTTCAAGTAGTCTAAGGTAATTCGTCAGGAAAATGCGACGAATTCGTCGAGTGACAACAAATTAGACAAGTATACTTGTATTTTGTCGAGTGTATTCATGAAATCCGTCGAGGTGAGTTGCGGTCAGGATTCGTCGATTCATTTCGATTATTCGTCGAGTAGTAGTGAAATTCGTCGAGTCATTTCGATTAATTCATCAAGTGTTCAAAGGTTTCGTCGAGTACTTTCGACGAATCTGTTGTGAGGTTGCACTTGGAGTTTTTCTTGGGTTTTCCCATGGTGCCGGATTTGGTTAAGATGTTGTGAATTCTAACAACCAGTTGGATGTTTTTGGAATGTTGGTTGTGTGGGTATAACCAACACCACAGTGTCGGTGTTTCTTCCCTGGACGTGTAGACTGTTGGTGTGTGGGCGTAACCACCACCACGATGCTTTTGTTCCTTGGAAGTTTTGGGTCTGATGGTTTATGTTGGAAAGAAAGTCACCGCCTCAGTACCGTTTTGTGGCTGGGATAATGATTCACTTCTTGAGCCAATTCGTCATCTTTCTTCATACTTGAATGATATTGAAAAACTTTGACTGCACTTTGTGCATGTTTTTCCCTGTTTGGATATTAAATCTTTCTTTGCTTTGATTGATGTTGTTTCACAACTATTTTCTTGTTGGTTTGGTAACCCATTGGTATTCTTTTCTTTTGAATGCCTCAGGTTTGGATCAATAGCAGTTGAGCTGATTGAGTTCGGTTTCTTCCAGACCTCCAGTAGTTATTTTCTTTACTCTCAGTTGAGAGGTAGTTTTGATTTCTCTTCAGACTTTATTAATGATATGGGTTCCGTGTCAGTTTGTTGGCGCCCATAGTATGTCTTCTTATGTGTTAGACTGTGATTTACTACTTATGTTACTATTGTTGCCTTGCTATTAACGCAAATGCTTCTCTGGGGAAGATTTTATGTTAGGAGGCATAGTAGATATTTTCATATCCTAAAATCTGCATATTTCCTCATGCTCATGAAATCTCTTTTACACTGTCATCACTCTAGTTTTGAAGCTCGTAAAAGTCTCATTTAATTATACTTAATTTAAAAGATGCATATCACTAGATGGTTGGCTAAGTTTCTCATGCTCATGTAGGACAACCTAAAGTGTAAATAAGTATTTTTCCGCTGCGTATGATTATACTTTCTTGAGTGTGGACTAGATGATCCACTAAGCCGATGGACACAGTGTTTGAAACCTCAAACATTAACTATTGTTTTAAACGCAAAGTTTATGTTTTATAAAGGAAGGTGTAAAGATGGAGCTGCTGGAGCATCTATAGTTGTCTCATGCACGACATGGCATCATGACGCGTGTTATATATTTATATATCGAGAAAATGCTGGTTGTGGCAGTGAGCATCTACAAATAGCAATAGCTGAAGCTAGGATTAAGCTGAATAAACACAACAGTAATAACTGGAATGCAACAATTATTAAAACAGTTAAATTTAAAATCTACTAGCTACGCGCAATAACGCATGTGTTCATAACCTGCAACACACCCCTATGTCGACATAGTTTGACCGCTTCTCTTCCAGCAAGGTAGATAACCTTGCGGGCCTCACTGATGTGGTCGTCGGTGATTGTGGTCGGTCCTCCCACTTCTGGGTGTGGTCGTATCGAACTACCCAGGCCCCAACATACATCAAGATGTACTCCTGGATGTGAGTGACATCCGACGATAAATGTTATCCCCCCCAACCGGTGGAGGGACCCAATGGGGCATAAGACACGCCCGAGCTCTCGAGGTGCACTTTTCCCTGTTGCCTAGAGTCGTCAACCTTCCCATACCGGTACGAACGGTCTACGCGCATGACCGACCCGCCACTTTTCACCGCAAGCAATTTACAAGCATTTTCAATAAAGCAACCAACTGGCATCCTTCCGGGTCTGTGGTGGCTTGCCTTACTCGACATGAAATAATTCTGGCAGATGACCGTAGAGCTTGATCGTACCGCTCAACTTTATAAAAGGAACGTAGCAATCAAGGGAGCCTATTATTTAGGACTAGCCTTGGTAGGAACAAATCATCTCCAATTTATCCCTAACTAATGCTCAACCAGATAAACTCTTTATCCGAGCGGGACCCAAAATAAAAGTGCGGAAATGAAATCCTTAGTAAATTACAGTAATTAAAGTGCGGTAAAGGAAAGCTGTTGTAAGGAAAGTACTGAAATTGAGTATTGAAATGAACTGATGTAAATAGAATGCTGAACTGGAATAAGAGCAGTACTGAAATGTAGTGCAGTAACTGAATTACCGAATAAAGAACAAAATAAGAATTAGCTCATTTTGCAGTTCCCTCTTTATTTAAGGAGGCGAGTTCAGTTCTTCTCTCTGTTCCCATGAGGCTTCTCCGTTCCAAGGAGGTAATTCCATTCATAAAGGATTCTCCGTTCCAAGAAGGCAACTCCGTTTATAGGAGGCTTCTTCGTTCCAAGGAGACAACTCTGTTCATAGGAGGCTTTTCCGTTCTAAGGAGGCAGGTTCACAATTCTACGACGAGTTCTTAGTATTTACCATTTTGGGGTCCGCCGGTTTGATTGTATCCAATTATTACTTTTAGTTGCACCGTTTTCGGAGAATCATCGGATTACAAGATTTCGATCGAGCCTTAATAATACCAAGCATCTTTATTACAAACAGTTGATTTAATCATTGAGACTCCAAATCTCCGTAAAGATTTGACACAAGCTCTTTTAACCTCAATTGCTTGTATCGGGGCGAATCAAGTTTCTGTTTTACGACCGATATTAATTAATCTGATTTAAACCTCTTTATTCAACAAATACCAAAGAGAGTTGAAAATTTAAGAAACTTGAACCAGGAGTTATATTTGCCCTAAAATTGTTCAGGGGCAATGTCATCCTCTAATAATCACCATATAAAATTTCAGAAGTTTTAATCGAGCATATATTTCTCTGGGAATTTTATAATGAAGGGAACTATATTAATTAAATCGTCAAAATGTCACATAATTGTTAAAATTCTCAATAATTACAGAGAGTAAAACTAAGCCGGCCTAGTCATTACCTTGAATTTTCCAGAATTTTTTCCTCAGAATTAAGAGTCTAGGTTAATTCAAAAACCTCAAATATCTCTGTATTTTAATTAATAAAAATACTAAATTATGAAATAAAATCTCAAAAAATATTTGGAGATGCTCTTCAGTGATATGCACAACTTTCATATTCAACTTTTTTTTACATTTAGGCTTACTATAAGGCCCAGAAAATACAAATGCTATAATAAATATAATTATAAAATTTAATAAAAAAAACAGAGTTTCCTGTACCCCCCCTGCCCCCCTCCAGAGTTCACATGTGACGCGTCCAAAAGGTAGGGAGGAAGAAGAGAAGAGGTCCCACCTAGTTTGGAGGCCTCCGAGAGCTCTTGACGAGATCCGCCATGAAAGGTGGTGGATCTCAACTCGCGTTTTCCGGCGAGGTGGGGCTCGACTGAGCTTGGAAAAAGGGGTGAAGGCTGAAGAAAAGGGGGAGGGGTTATTTTATAGAGGGAGGGGAGAGCCCCTCCCTCCTCTATTCTCGGCCAAGGGGAGGATGGAACCATGGTTGGGTTACCAAACCATGGTTGGCAGTTGTCACTCCTCTATAGGAGGAGTGTACTTGCCTATAGGGTTAAGCCTAGCCTATTTCACCATGTGGGGAAAGAAGGAGAGAGAGAAAGAGAGTGGCCCCTTTGCTTCCTCTCTGTACCGTGGGTTCAACCAATAGTGCACAAACCAAAGCCTATTTGGGCTGATATTGGGCCCATGGTGGGGGCTTAATGGTGGGGGCTTAATGGTGGGGCATTAGTGGAGGGTCCCTTATTTTGAATATCCAAAATAAGGCTTTTTAGAGAGGTTTGACCAAAGTCAACCCTAGGGTGGGTCCCCTAGGTGGGTCAAGGTCAATGTAGGTCCAATTCCTCGAGAGCCGAGCTATTGTTGACGCGTCCGGGTCAAACTAAAGCATGCATATTTTTCAAGATGTCGTATATTTTAACGCGTTATATTTTTATTACTCGACCAAACGATGTCGGAATTGAGCGTAATGAATTTCGTTGCTCTCGTATTGACCATACGAGTCCAATGTAGCTGACTGGAGCCAATTCCGAGTTCATTTGCTTAATATACGCGTATGAACTATACGAGTCTAATGCAACTGACGGAAGTCGATTTGGAGCACGTATGCTCAATATACTAAAACGACGTGGTCTTGACGCGCTACGATACTCAAAATAGTCGTTTTCTTTAAACAATCTCGGATCGAGGCAAAACGAGTTTCGTTGCACTCGTATCAACTATACGAGTCTAATGCAACTAATGGAAGTTGATTCGGAGCACGTATGCTCAATATACTAAACCGGTGTCGTCGTGACGCGCTACGATACTCAAAATGGTCATTTTCACTAAACGACCTCGGATCGGAACAAAACGAGTTCTGTTGCACTCGTATCAACTATATGAGTCCAACACAACTGACGGAATTTGATTCGGAGCACGTATGCTCAATATACTAAAACGACGTCATCGTGACGCGCTGCGATACTCAAAATGGTCATTTTCTCTAAACGACCTCGATCAGAATAAAACGAGTTTCGTTACACTCGTATCAACTGTATGAGTCCAATGCACATGATGGATGTCGATTCGGAGCACGTATGCTTAATATTCTAAAACGGCGTCGTCATGTCACGCTACGATGCTCAAAATGGTCGTTTTCTCTAAACGACCTTAGATCCGAACGAAATGAGTTTCGTTGCACTCGTATCGACTATACGAGTCCAACACAACTGACGAAAGTCAATTCAGAGCATGTATGCTCAATATACTACATGGGTCACCGACTAGCTTTTGGGTACCCTATAGGTGATCGGGTCACTTTTATTGGGTCATTCACGGTCCTGGTGGCCAAATAGAAGTCAGGATATTACACAGTAAAGTATCTGTAAGAGAGGTAATATCTGGACTTCTATTGGGTCGTGACAGTCTTCCCACGACCACCGCCTACGTACTCTGTATCAACCTGCATATGACCTCATACTCGCGTAGTTCTATTAATTTGTATGGTTGTCCTTCCAAACCGTCATGCATGCAGGTTGCCTCAAAGTATAACTCGTCAGCCATTTGATATTCTCTTTAGGCATATTTTTCGAAGGCATATTTAATTCCCGCAAAAATTATTTCTCAAAGACAGTTTATTTCGATTTGAATTATTTCTTGAACGTACATTTTATTCTAGTGGGAACTATTTCTCAAAGGAACATAATTACCCTCAAGATTGAAAATATTCCTTTGTAATTGTAAAACTGAGCGATAGAAATTAAGTCGTCTTTATAGAAATCTCCGTATAGACAAATGAAACTAAAATTAAGGCATCCAAAGATTGAGTCAAAGGTTGAAACCTTATCCTGATCAATCAAGCTTATAAACCATATCTAAAACATTGTCTCTAGTAAGCCCATGTCCTTAGCTCGGCTAGGCCAACACATCAAACTCGACCGCACTGCTCTACTGACAAGAAAGTTGATCGAGTTCGAGCATTATTTAGGGTTAACCCCGGAGGAATCTCTCATCTCCAGGTTAACTCTAATTTATAAAGCAGTATTACAAAATATAATAATAAGACATGACATCGAACTCGGCCGCACTGCTCTATTGACAAGAGAGTTGATCGAGTTCAAGCATTAGTTATGGTTAACCTCAGAGGAATCTCTCATCTTCAGGTTAACTCTAAATTATAAAACAGTACTGCAAAATTGAATTATCGGTCATGACATCGAGCTCGACCGCACTGCTCTACTAACAAGAGAGTTGATCGAGTTCGGACATTATTTAGGGTTAACCTCTGAGAAATATCTCATCTCCAGGTTAACTCTAAATTATAAAACAGTAATAAAAAAATAGAATAATAGGTCAAGACATAAAACTCGACCGCACTGATCTACTAACAAGAGAGTTGATCGAGTTTGGACATTATTTGTAACATCCCAATTCGAACTAGACCCCATGAATGACTTGTATCACAGTGAGTTGGCTTGGACTAGGTAGCAGTATGCTAATAGGAAATTATCATCGGACTCTTCAACACAAATAGGAAATTACAATGGAGGTAAAGAAAGTCCCAGACTAAACATACATTTTTAGTGAGTAAAATTTATATCATCACTAAACAGGTTAAGAAATATAAATAATAAAAATATTGAAACAAAAATAAAATAGTCACAAAAATGCAGCAGAGAAATAATCGAAATTCTAATAATCGAAATACTAATACGAATATATTTGAGAAAAAATCCCAAATTTTGAATACTTGAATCCCAAATTTTGAATATGATTAACACAGTAACTAACTAGAGGGATTATGGATTTTAAATTCGGCTTAACTAACTAAAGGGATTAGCTATAATCACGCCAAATAACAGAAAAAATCGTTTGAATAATTATTAAGCTATAAATATAAATAGCAGAAGGGCCTCCTCTCTCCTCATTCCGCCTCCCACTCTCCGCTTCTTCCGATCCAAATCCTCAAGCTCCGATTCGAAGCCCTAATGCAGCCTCTCCTCTCGAGCGACTCCAGTAAAAGCTTCGCAATGACGCCGTCCGCCGGTCACCGCCGCCGATTTTTACCCTCGGTTCCGCCTACCCGAGGTCTGTTCACCGCCCTCCGCCTCCTCCGCCTCCGGTTTCGCCTGCTCATCCTCCTCCTCTTTCCCTCCCTCTATCTCCTCCTCCTCTCCGCCACCTACTCTGCTGATAGTAACTCTTTCCTTATTCATTTTCTCCTGGTTCTCGTATTCTCCTCCGGCATTGTTCTGCTCCTTTACCACTTCCTCCCCTCCTTCCGTGTTCTCCCCCGCCCTGCTACGTTTCCACTTCTGCTCTCCATCAGAAGCTTCTACTTTTGGGGCCGCACCAATTGCCGAACCGGCCTCGCCGTCCAGCCGTTCAACAACGGCGACATCTACGAGGGGGAGCTCCGGCGGGGAAAGTGTGACGGCAGTGGGGTTTACTACTACTACAGGAGTGGAAAGTATGAAGGAGATTGGATTGATTCGAAATGGGATGGGCATGGGGTGGAAACATGGAATAAGGGAAGCAGATACGAGGGACAGTTTAAGAAGGGACTCCGCCATGGTTTTGGGGTTTATCGCTATCACACCGGCGATCTCTATGCAGGAGAATGGCTGAATGGGCAGAGGCATGGTTATGGGGAGCACACCTCTGCGGATGGGAGCCGGTATGTTGGCGAATTCAAGTGGGGACTCAAACACGGCTTAGGGCATTCTCAGTTCAGGTAATTTGGCCGGATACCATTTTTTTCATTGCAATAATCTGGTTTTGATTTATTTTTGCTATTTTCTGATGCTATGAAACATCATACATTCAAATAAATTATGCAAATTCTGTTCTGTTTCCAGAATCAATCTCTTTTTGGTAGTTGTTTGGTTATGCAAGTTCATCATGTTTTTTGGTGTTGGATTTATGAGTTCTTATTCATTCATGTGCTATTTTTGGAATATTCAATATATAAACAATCATTTAATTAGATCAAACGAGCCCCTTTAGTAACCTCCCTCACCCCCATCAGGCTCGTGAAACGAAGGTCCCAATGGGCCTTCGGTCAAAGGCAGCAGACCAACATGAGATGATTTACTACCTGAACTAAAATGAAACATAAATAGATAACTTTAAACCTATGAAAAGAAGAAATTACAGTAAATAAATGAATCAATCTTTGGTAAATTAAATTTTATTCATGTGATATTCGAAGATGTTAGAGTAATTTGTAATGTAATATAAACATGCTTGACATTTTTTTTTTCATTTCTTTGAGATTAACAGTGTTATCTATCACTAACTTCTTCATTAGATCTTCAAATTATGAATCCACCTGTAACCTATATCTAGTAGCTTGTTAATTGGCTCTCATTTCTTGTTTGGAATTAATTTTGTTGTCACTTTGGAGAACGATTAATGATAGAAATTACTAACTGCAAACCTTATTAGTGCTGAAATTACAATGAAAAACGCCAATGACATGATTAAAATTGCAAGAACGTAAAGTAAACTAAGAATGTTGATTTCTGTTGCTTATAATTTTACTGTTTTACTGTACTTATAATATTGTGGAGGAATCCATCTTTCATATTCATTAATAAATGCCTGATAAAATCAATAGAGAAAGCTCCCCATAAGTCTATGAGGTTAGCTATATATCTATACTAGCGCGGGTTATAAGGAAAAGAACGAATTAGATAAAATTCTACGGCATTCATCGTCTTGTTATCGAATTAGATAAGATCAGCAGTCGGATCTGGAAAATTTGATAATTTAGAAATGCAGAAAAATGGAGCACATTTCAGCTAAAGGTTGTGAATGTGCTTTGCTCATTGTCTCTTCGCATAACATTTCTCAATGCCCTTTAATTTTACCAACTGATCCCATCACTGATTTTGGTTCTACTGTGACAAGGAATGGGGACACCTATGCCGGAGAATATTTCTCCGACAGGATGCACGGCTTCGGGGTCTATCATTTCGCCGATGGGAAATGCTATGAGGGCGCATGGCGCGAGGGGAACAGAGAAGGTCTGGGAATGTGTTCTTCGGCGAACGGGGAGTCTCAGTCCGGCCGCTGGACCAACAGCGTTCTAGAAATTTCTACCTCTCGGAATCCCTTCCCCGGCGCTTCCTTCGCTGTCAACCATACTAGAGTACTCGACGCCGTTGAGGTATGGATGACATGGAATCTCTTCCAGCGTTCTAAATATCCATGTCTAAATTAGCCTGCTCAGATGCGCCTTTTTCCATCACCAGGATGCGAGAGCAGCAGCAGAACGCGCTTACAATGTGCCGAGGGTGGACGACAAAGTGAACAAGGCTGTTGCTGCAGCGGATAATGCAGCGAATGCGGCGGCGATCGCAGGTTCGAAGGCCGTCCAGACTGAGAAGAGAGACCGTGGGATCGAGTACGTGCACGACTTCCCCATGCAAATTGTGTGACGACATTTTCGCTCTCCGTGGGAAGCTGCTCCACACCAGCAATGGATGCACTTTATTCCTTCCATCACGGCGTCGCGGCTCACAGCAAGGAGAATAGATGATATTTTAGTGGACTATTATTGCTAGGAAGGAATTGGGTTAAACACAGGCATTCTGTATAGGAAAGACAGATATTTTAGTGGACTATTGTTAGGAATTGTTTGGAGTTGCCCCCCATTGATAAGAATTATTCTTTCCGCTTGTATAGATTATGAATTCTTATTTTTGATGGGGGTAATTATTTTGGTTTAATAAATTTTTTTTGTGAAAATATCTAGCAAAAGTTATTATTATTTTTCTTAATTTTGTTCGGAAAATTAAGTTGATTTCGTCATTTCATATCCTTCCAATATTTCATCTCCTTCAATATATGGCTGGTAATATTTACGTTTACAGGAAATAGTTGTTTGGTTTATTATTAATTCTCTCTTTTCTAGTAAACAAATATTCAAGCTAAACCATTTTATTCTGAAAAATGACTCCATAAAAATAAAATAGATCACAAATTTTACAAAAGTTGGATATAAGACAACATTGATGTAAAAATTACAGTGGAAGTAAGGAAACATATCCATCGAAAAAAAAATTATTTTTCCTAAGTACTCTCAATTATGATATTATTCATAGTGAAAAGTAATAATAATAAATGTTTGAACCTTTTTTTTGTTAGCATTTGATGGATTTAAGCTAAAGGGACTAAAACCAATTATTTTTAGAGTTTAGGGACTGAAATCTTAAATTTGAAAGTTCAGGGACTGATTTCAAAAAGTCCATTAAATTAGGGGACTGAAATCATAAATTTGCCTAAACCTTATAAGGTGGCCTTGATGAGAAACTTAATAAATATTTAGGAAAAATTATATGAAAACCTACCATTTAACTTTGCATAATTGCATAAACCTCCTCTCCTTTTCTAAACAAAAAGTTAAGAACAACGCCTCTCTAAATTTACATTGTGAACATATACAAAAAATCCCTACAATATCCTTTTGGTGCATGAATGTTAATAATGTAAATTCTGATTAGAGGCATTGAAAATTTTAAAAGTTAAAGGGTGTAATTATGAGAATTAGGAGGGATGGTCCCAGTAAATGATCTTCTATAACATTAATAGTCTGTAGCCACAAGGTCACTGTCCATGGTGTATTAAGAGGTAAAAGAGTACCATTAAAATGATTTTGGGCCATTAAAATTAGTCAAAATGACAGAAAAAATTTCTATACGTTGCTCGCACCGTTAAATCGTGCGTAAATAAATAGCTTTTTTTCGCCTGGGCCCAACATTTTATCGGCTTCTTCTCCATTTATGGTTTTCCCTCCCTTCCGCCAAAACCAGTGTTGCGACCTCCTTGCCACTGTGAGCTAGTTAACGCTGCGAGCTTCCTCCCACTACGAGTTGGTGCACACTACGAGCTTCCTCCAAGTGTGAACAATACTTGTGGAATTCGCCATTTTTGGTGTCATACTTTGTTCATCGACGAACTGGAGGTAAATAGGTTCTTCGTTCACCACCGCAGTTGGTGATCTTCTTTCACCACTGCAGTTCCTCCCCCCTCCACATTTTTTCCTCCAACAAGCATAAGCCAGTTCTAGTGTTGTTCCTATCGAAATCTTAGTCAACATCGACAAGTTTCAGACACTTGGAGGTAAGTTCTTGTGTATCTTCAGGTTTTTCATTTGGTGCTTAAGCTCAGCTAGTTTTTCTAGAATTTTGTCCATTGCTAGATTCCACCTCCTCGAAGACCACAGCAGAACAACTCCAGACGCCGTCTGAGAAAATCGATGAAAATGTTGAAACTCTAAGTCATTCGACTCATTTTGGTGTAGAAACCAGATTCCTACCGCTCAATTGTATGTGTTCTAGGTTTTACAGCTCTATTATTAATATGTTATACAGTCGTAGACTCGTAGTACATTTGAAAGTTGCATTAGTTTTATATATTTTTGGGTTTTATTTTTAGAAGGTTATACCGTTGTATTTTGTATTGTCTTCCTAATTGTATCTATTTTTTGTTTTACAGGTGTTTCTTCTCAAACTGTATTTTTGAATGAAATTCGAACTGTACTTTTTTCTGCAATTCTAGCTGTCTTACAACATTTTTTGTTCATAGGTGCGGAAGGACCCCGTTGTTTTTCCCATTGTGCACTCGGAGGATGAGGTGTACGTTATCTATTGTAATTATGCCCTCACAACATGATTTAATGTTCGTAAACAACACCTAACCTATTGGACTCATACAATAATTATTAAAGTGCAAGAATATAGTTGCTCCAAAGCGGGTCTTAAGAATACAAAGTTGTCACCAAAGAAGTACTACAATGGAAAAGCATGTTTCTAATTTGCAAATTGAAGCAACATATTTATTCTTCAGTAGACTGCTCCTTAGTTCAAAACTGAACTTTTGCATGGTAACTAATTGTTGGAGACCAACGTCATATTCGTGGACATGCTGAGTCCTCAACAACTGTCTGCACCTTGGTGTGCTCGAACAACCACACCTTAAAGTAAACATGATAGTGAGAGCAACATAATGTTATAGTATAAACTGAAATAGATAGGTGGACTTCTTACGAGCATGATCGTGGAGCATCCTTCAAAATAACCTAGATTGGTTCCTGGATCTCGAATGACACTAAGCCGGCTCAAATCGTTGCATTGTAGATGTAAGAACTCATGGATGACACATGGCCAGTTGTACTTTACAAAACCCGCAATACCTTTCACTTTGTCTATACATGCTGCGATCTTTAAACCCTTCAGTGGGAAAATAAATACACCCAGCAAGTACTTCACCAAGATATTTACTATCTTCAACTCCAAAGTTGGGGACCACTCCTCGACAGCTAGCATACGTATTTCAACAGTTATGTTCTTTTGCGTTTTGTTCGTGAAGGGTGGCCTATTAAATTGAAAATGTAAGCCTCTATTAGGCAGACCCAATATCAAGGCTATCTCATTCACGGTCATTTTCAAATAGTACTTGTCTATTAAAAAGGCCTTCTTCTCCCTGTTGTAACTTCTCAAAAGAAAATACATCAATAATATGTTATGTCGGATACTTGGCATGCCAAATAACGGCAACACTTGAGCATCCTTGAGGGCCGACTTGGACATCGGTTTAATTAGGACATCCAATAAGGGTCATGCATTAGCAAAGAAGCTGGTAACAACACATATGCAACTTACGTACTTGCTTCATTGCATCTGATAGAAAATAAACTATAAAAATGTAAGAAAATAGACATGCAAATAGACTAAACTGTACAACAGAATAATATAACCGTAAGAAAATAGACTTATGCCACTGTATTGAGTAGAATAAAATTGTAAAAAAATATATATAACCGTGAAACTAAACCATATACACACTAGAATTGGGCTATTGTTTTGCTAAACCATAAAAACGGAAGACATACAGTAGCAAGCAACATTCAAAAAATGTGTAAAGGATTTGAAGCGACTGTTGCAAATTTCCCAACATAAGCTATATTAGGTTTGATGTAACTGTAAAGGTATAACAATAACAAATTGTACAAGGAGTATTGCAACTGTAAATACTATAACAATAAAAAGCTGTAAAAGATCAATTGTAATTGTACAGAAGTAAAGTTACAGTAATCAACTACATATAGCCAACCAAATAACTAAAGACACACAGAAGTAACGGTTAGAAATTTATCCAAAAAAACTGTAAAAGGGATGATGCAACTGTAATGATATAACAAAAACAAACTCTAAAAAGGCTATTGTAACCCGAAAAACTATACAAATAACAAACTGTACCGGGGCTAATAATAGAGCTATAAAACAAAAAATCAATTGAATTGTGGAGGAGCTCTGTCACGAGTATTCTCCAGAGATTAGGGCACTGTTTGGGGGGACTTATTTTCACCGGTCAAGCGGTTACGACCGCATGAACGGACATTAATTAAGGTCCCCCCCCCCCCAAACAGAGCCTAGGAGAAGTCCCACATAGTGCCCAATGTGACCACCCACACTAATTTTTGAAAAAATATATTTCACAATTGATCTGTTCGTTTGGACGACAATGGTATTCAAGAATTGAATTTGAAAATACGAAAATCAATATTGTTGTTCGGATCAACGTTTTTATGACGAAATTGGCTTTTGAGTCCAAAGTCATTGATATTGAAAAAAACCTACAAAACCCTCCGTCGAATGTTTAGATTCCGTCGTCGGTTTCAAGATTGAGCATTCTGGAACTGCGAACACACTCGGGCGCACATTATCGCCCGAGCGCAAATATTTTTGCACGGGTGCATTTTTCGCCTTAACACATGTTTTTCGCCCGGACGTGAATTTTTTCACTCGTGCGCGGATTTATTTACCTGGGCGCGCATTTTTCGTCCAGGCGCGCATTTGTCGTCTGGGTGCGCATTTTTCGCCCACAACACATTTTTTTGCCAAAGCGCGCATTTTTCGCCCCAACGCGCAATTTTTATCCGGGCGCGCATTTTTTGCCCAGACTCCTATTTTTCTCCCGGGAGCGTAATTTTTGCCCGGGCGCACGTTTCCCCCCCATACGCGATTTTTTCGACCTTGTGCAATTTTATTCGCCCGGGCGTGATTTTATTCGCTCGAGCGCGCATTTTCCGCTCAGGCATGCATTTTTCGCCCGGGTGCACATTTTCTGCCAGGGCCCACATTTTTCATCGTATTGCGTGCTTTTCGTTCGGGCACGCATTTTCGCCTGGCATGCGCTTTTGCCCGGCATGCGCTTTCGCCCAGTGCGCGCTTTCGACTGTCGCCTGGCCGAGTATTTTTCGCCTGACGTGCATTTTCCACCGGGCCCGCATTTTTTCGTCTTTGTTTGGGTTTTACACCCGGGCACCATCTTCCGCCATGGTGCACATTTTTCGCCAGCCCGTGAATTTCCCAGGGCGTGTGTTTTCCGGCGGGTTTTACCTTTCCATTCACATTGCACATTGATTCATTTTTCTGTGTTCGTGTGATTTTCTTTTCTTTTAATTTCTTGAAAGTCAATGTCTTCAATTCGAACAAAAAAAGTAATTAATGTCAATTCTTATGATAGAAAATCCGAACAAAAAAAGTAATTAATGTTAATTCTTATGATATAAAATCATCAGGCGACGAACAACAATATTGAAATTAAACTCAATGTTAAAAGTCAATTCTTGAAAACTAATGTCTTCCAAATAAACAGATCATGATAGAAATTAAGTTATAATTATTGTGTTGATATAATGTATATCATATATTATGATTATTCATTAAATTAAATTCTCTTAAATTGTGATTGGAATTGTGATAATGCTCTCGTTGGTTTGAGTGAAAGTCATTAGGTTGATTTTTTGATGTGCACCCATAGATTTATAGGCGCTCTCGGGGTGCGTTTAGAGGAGGCTCCACTAAGGAGAGGTGAAATTAGTGGGGTCAAAGTCAAACTCATGATCATGGGGTGGAGGAATCCGCCGGCGCGCGATTCGCGCTTTGTCAGTGTCAGGCGCAGTCAAGACCGCACCCCACTACTGGTGTGTGGTTAGCCCGCGCCCCACTAGCAAAATGCGGGTAGCCCGCACCCCCCTAGCGAGATGCGGGTAGCTCGCACCCCCTTAAGGGGTGCGGCCAAACTGCACCCCTCATGATGTGGGGGGGGGGGGGGGGGGGGGGGGGGGGGGGTGGGGGCAGCCAAACTGCATCCCCCTCCCCCATGGTGGAGGGCGGCCAAACCGCACCCCCTCCCCCATGGTGGGGTGCGACCAAACCGCACCCCCCATGTTGTGGTGCGGCCAAACCGCACTCCTCATGTTGGGGTGCGGCAAAGCCGCACCCACCATGTTAGGGTGCGACCAAGCCCCCCCCCCCCCCTCGCGCGCCTTGCGGGGGATGCGGCCGAAACCGCACCCCCCTCGACAGCTGCGGTCGGAGCCCATTTCTCGAGTGGCACGACCTTCAGATGGCGCGTCCTCGTTTTCATAACAACTGCTCTCCGACAGCGCTCGTATGTTCCCTTGGTTCTTCGTTCGCTCAGAATGTTCTCGTGTTCGTTGCACGCTCAAAACGCTCTCGTGTTCGTTGCGCGCTCAGAACGCTCTCGTGTTCATTGCGCGCTCAAAACGCTCTCGTGTTCGTTGCGCGCTCAGAACGCTCTTGTGTCCATTGCATGCTCAGAACGCTCTCATTTTAGTTGCGTGCTCAGAACGCTCTCGTGTACGTTGCACGCTCAGAACGTTGCCGTGTTCGTTGTGCGCTAAGAACTCATTCACGTTCCTGATACGCGCGACAGTTAACATTTCTTAATTTCTCAGATTGCAGGTCTTGTTTGTTTCCTTCATCGCTGCCAATGATGCTGCCCGAACCGCCCAACCTGCCCGAACTGCCCGGAGGGCGAGACGATCATTTACGAAAAATGACGATCCATGTGCTCCAAATCGGCAAACGTGATTCGCCCTTCAGGTGATTACGGTGGTTGCAACGACGAAATTATCGGGCTACCCCCGCCCAAGGCTATAAAAGGAGCTCAGGGCCTTCATTACAAAGGGACCTTGCCTTCAAAGCCTGAGAGAGCTCCGTTAAAGATTTCCTCTGAGTTCTCCTTCAGCGCTTGAATATCTCCTTTAGCTTTCGAAGATCTTCTTCGAGGCGTCGAAGATCCCCTTCGAGTCCTTGAAAATTTCTTTCGCTCCGAAAGACAATCTTTCTAAGCAATTTGGGAATCCTCCAGGTCCAGAAAGGTGACTCGATAATCTCACTTTCGTTCCCAGAAGAAGAAGTACTTAGCTCTCCGAGAGGTGGTTTGTCACCCTCGGAGCTCTCTCTCTCTCTCTCTCTCTCTCTCTCTCTCTCTCTCTCTCTCTCCTACCATTATAACGAGCAGCGTCCTGTCGCGCTCGAGTTCTTAGTTTCCAATTGTAATGCACCAGTGGATAGTGAAATTTGGCCGGCACAACTCCGACCATGTGATTTTCACCCTTTCCGGGTTTTCCACGTTAAAAGAAAAAAGCCTAGTGCAATCCCAAATTCTGATAACCAACAAAATTTCCTGTATGTTTTGTTATAACAATATCATGGGGAAATAAACATTTCATTCCATTAAATCACAATAATACTTTCATGTCTTCTTTCATTCATTTTTTTTTCATTATTCTTATATTGTAGTAGTCCCCCCCCCCCCTACTCTCATTTTGAAAATCGATCTCTAAAGTATGTAATTATTTTCTTTTATATTTGTTGTGCGTCGCTCAACACTTTTGTAGACCGGTCGAAATAAATCTTCTTAGCTCGAGAGAGTCGAGCGCGCAAACAGTTGTAGAGAAAACTAACAACTGACATGAAGACTTTTTATGTGAAAAACCCAAAAATAAACCCCGAAAATAGTGAAAAATCACGGAGCTGAATCGATGTCGACCAATATACACTATTTCTCTAAGAGTTACAAGTAGAAGAAAGCTCGAGGGTGATCGACCACCACTCGTTATAATAAATGTTTGGTAGAGTTAGAAGCGAGATATTCGAGTCACCTTCGAAGGTGATCTTCGAAGCGGGCGGGGGAGATCTTTTAAGGGGGGAGATCTTCAAAGGTCGAAGAGAGATCTTTGAGTCGCCTTCGAAAGAGATCTTCGAAGGCAAGAAGATCTTCAAATGCCGAAGGAAATCTTCGAGTGAATCTTTGAACGCCGAAGGAGAACTCTGAAGAATCTTCGAAAGAGCTCTCTCTAGCGCTGAAGGCAATGTGTCTTCAAATAAGAGCTATGGGCTACATTTATAGCTTTTGATAGAGGTTGCTTGGTAATTGCGCTATTATAACCACCATAACTACTGGACAGGCGAATCAGGTTTCTCGATTTGGAGCACACAGATCGTCATTTTGCGTATATGACAGCTTTGCTCCCCCACCCAACCCCCGGGTAGTTCGGGCAGGACCGGCTGCAACGGCGGTGAACATGAATAGTCTGCAATCTTTGTGGACACAAGAAACAAAGAAGGTAAACTGCAACATGCATTGGGAAGGAATTTTGCGTACTCGCGCGTGCGATAGTGCTGGGAGCGCAGAGGTGTTAGGAGCACGCCGCGAGTGCGCGGTCGGCGCGGAGGCATTGTGAGCGTGTCGTGGGTTAGGAGGCTTTGCGAGCGCATCGTGGGCGCGGAGGCGTTGTGAGCCTGGCGTGCGCGCATAGGCATTGGGAGCACGCCGTGCGCGCAGAGGCGTTGGGACTGCGGCGTGGGCACTGAGGTGTTGTGAGCGCGGCGTGCACATTGAGGCATTATGAGCGAATCGTGAGCGTTGAGACGTTGTGAGCATGTCGTGCATGCGGAGGCGTATTGAGCGTGTCATGAGCGCGGACGTTTTGTGAGCACGTCGTGCGCGCTGAGGACTTGTGAGCGCGTACATGTTGTAAGCGCGTCGTGAGCGCGTACGTGTTGTAAGCTCGGCGTGAGCGCGCGTCGGGAAGGAATTCCGCCATTTTGCGGATATGATAGATTTGCCCCCCCCCCCCCCCCCCCCCCCCCCCCCCCCCCCCCCCCCCCCCCCCCCCCCCACCCAGGGCAGTTCGGGCAGGACCGGCGGCGACGACGGTGAACGCGAACAGTACTCCTGCAATATTTGTGGACATAAGAGGCAAAGAAGGTAAACTACAGCGCGCGTTGGGAAGGAATTCTGTGTGCTCGCGCGTGCGACAGTGTTGGGAGCGTGGAGGTGTTATGAGCGCGTCGTGAGTGCGGAGGCGTCGGGAGAGCGTCGTGAGCGAGGAAAGGTTGCAAGATCATATTGAGCGCGAGAGCGTCGTGAGCGAGGAAAGGTTGCAAGATCATATTGAGCGCGAGAGCGTCGTGAGCGAGGAAAGGTTGCAAGATCATATTGAGCGCGAGAGCGCAGAAGGGGTGACAACGTCGTGAGCGCGGGATCGCGCCGGTCATGGTGAATAAGGTGCGGCGGAGAGTGGCGTCAGGAGGGGCCAAGAATGGAGCTCAGAGAAGGGGAAAGGGGGGCGACATTTAAATGTCGCACGCCCCCCCCCCCCCCCCCCCCCCCCCCCCCCCCCCCCCCCCCCCCCCCCCCCCCCCCCCCCCCCCCCCCCCCCCCCCCCCCCCCCCCCCCCGCGTCAACTGTCGTGCGGCTTGCACGGTCGTTGTCGCACAAATCCCCAATTAGGGAGTGTTGTGCGGTAGCAACTCCCCAATTGGGGAGTGCTGTACGAAGCACTCTCCAATTGAGCAATTGTTGCACCGCTCGACAGAGCCACGCGGGTGCCATTTTACTTCGCGCGGAACAGCGTCGCGTGCAAGGTTCCCCTCGCCGCTTTGCGCCACGCGCGATGTTGTGTCATGCGGGACTTGTGCAGGGCTTGCACGTTCTAGAGTCCGATTGGAAGGCCAAGCCAGTTGAGGTCGTGGTAAAAATTCTCTGGTTCGACCGAATTATTATTGGGAAATCCCATTGTTGCGGAACGCTCTGGTAGACTGGGCTTAAATTGAACCATCTTAGCCCGTGGAGCGGTCGAGTGCGCAAATAGTCAATGGAAAAGTAATTGAGACAGCTGGCAAGGAAACTTTTTTTGACGTGGAAAACCCCGAAAATGTGGTAAAAAATCACACGGTCGGGATTGTGCCGACCAAACTTTCATTATATCATTGGTGTTGTTACATGGCCTTTTAGAGAGTGCGAGGGCGACATGTCGCCTCTCGTTATAATTGTAGAGAGAAGGAAAGAGGGCTCCGAGGGTGACAGACCACCGTCTGAGGAGCTATGTTTCCTCTAGGTAGTAGTGGGGAGCGCTGTGCTCTGGGCGCTCTTGGGCCTTCTCCCGACGCTTGGAGTCTTGAGAGGCGCGTTCTGCGCACTCTGGTTACTGCGGCTTGTCTCATGCTGCGCGCGGGGGAGTTTGGAGCTGTAGAGTTGCTGCTGGATGGAGGACTCGCAGTTAGGTGAAGATCTTGCTGCTGGATGGTGGACACAGTGGGCGTGGAACATTCTGCATTCACGGAGAAGTGTGTGCATGGTGGAGCGCGCACAGGGTGGAACGTGCATATGGGGTGCTCGAAGGAGGTCGAATATCTTCGAGGGATCTTCGAAGACGCTCGAAGATCTTCGAAGAATTCTTCGAAGGTGCTAGGAGATCTTCGAGGGAGCACTCTCGTGCATTGGAGGTGAAACGGGAGGAGGAAAATAAGGATTGGAAGGAGGGCCATGAGGTCCTATTTATTGATTTTCGGGGAGGTTATGGTGGTTTCACAGTTATCCGCACACCATAAACGATTTATGTGTTATACGCAAATCAATTTCTTATATTTTATGACACATATTTTTAGGGGATTTAATATGCACACACCCATCATGGGTTCGGCTATGTGCACTCCCATGATGGGTGATTACGTCGTGGTGGCTACATGACGATCGGACGTTGGAGATTAGGCGGCAGCCAAGGGACCGGTCGGAGGAGAACCAGGCGGCGACGAAGGGGCCGACTGACAACGATGGTACGGTCGGTGGATGGCCGGTCGGGCAGTCGGCCATCCGTCCTCGTAGGGGGGGGGGGGTTAGGTTGGTGAGGGTCGACTAGGGGAGAGGTCGCAGCGGCCGGCAGGGCAGCCAACCGCGGTGCCTCATGGCGTCGGCGTGCGCGGCCACGCGGCGTGGCGGCGGCCAGTCGCGGTCCCTTGCGACCGCGCACGGAAGGCGCGCGGTCGAGGGCCGCTAAGTGGCCGATGGGCAACACGGTGGCTCGCGGCCACGCGGCTGGGGGGGCGTGGTAAAACGCGACCGAGCATCGCAACGGTCCCTTGCGGTCGCACGCGAAAGGCGTGCGACTGAGGGCTGCTGCGAAGCCGATGGGCCGCTTGGCGGTGGCAGTGGTGGCGGCGGCCGGCCGGGAGCCCGACCGCGTGGCTCGGGTGGTCGAAGGTCCGATGGCGGTTTGGCCTTGCGCGGCGTGCGTGCAGCGACACATTCATGGAGTTAGTGGGTTGACTTTGGTCAACCCCGCTAGCCCCCATGACCCCCACTAGGCTAGTGGGGAGGGTTCGGATTCTGACTATTTGCATAATTACCATCCGAACGAACAATTTTTCCCACTCCTAGCTAATCAAAAATAAAATTTATTATTATTTATTATATCACACTCTATGTTATAATGGCATGGAGAGATATTGCACAGTTTGTTGAGGCGCGAGCATCCAGCTCAAAACTAGCCGGTCAAAGTAGAGCTAGAGACAGACTCACAAGCCTAATAAATCCCAGGATGTTATTCGGGTTCCATGATGTGGGACTATTTTGTCCAAGCATCAAATACATACACGCGCTCTCACGTGTGCACACATGTGGACAAGCATGGGGCCAGAACCTAGCTCTGGTATCATGTTGATCAGGCGGGAGCATCCAAGTCAAAACTAGCCTGTTTTGAGTTTGATGCCCACACCTCAACATGGTATCAAAGCACTCGTTTGACCCATTGCATTGGCTAGTTGATTGATTTGATTCTAGCGGGTTCGCGTCTTGTGGGACCGTATTGTTGGATCTTACGGCGCCCTTAGAGGGGGGGGGGGTGAATAAAGGAATAAAAATTCTTTTTAATAATGTTATGAAAATTACTAAATTGTTTTGTAATATGAAAAAGGCAAAATGACAATTTAGCTAATTTGTGAGAATATCATAATTTTCAAGTTTAGAAATAAGTACTAAATTGTTTTATGATTAAGAGATTGAAATAAACAATTTAGATAAAGTAATTTGAATAGAAAACTTTGTAACCAATATTTTAGAGATAACGCCAAAGGAGAGAAATCAAGTAAACACAAAAGAAGACATGCTTATATTATATAAAAAGTGTTTACATAAATTTGATTTCTATATCGCTAGAAATCGGAGGCGTATAAAGTAATACAATTTTTCCTTTTCTATACCGACTTGTATCCCCACAAACCGGTTGGCTTTAGCCTATCCTTCCCTGGATAAGGCATCAAGCCGCTCTAGCCAATCCTTCCCCGGATATGGCCTCGAGCCCCCTAGATCTAATCGCCTAGAACTAGTCGCCAACACAAGGCGAATTTCCCCCTAAGTCCTACCCAGACCTAGTCGCCAACACAAGACGAATTTCCCCCTAAGTCCTACCCAGACCTAGTCGCCAACACAAGGCGAATTCTCTAAATGGTTACAAAAAGTATGGAATGAAAAATATAACAATAATAAAAACTCCCTATATGAGATCTCTGAAGATGAGGATGAAGGATCGTTGTAGCATAAGCAAGGTTGAAGCGATCGTCCTTCGAATGTAGCGTGACATTGTCCTCCTCCAGAATTCTCCTTAAGCTTTTAGTGGGAGATCCATCTTCGGCAGCATAACAACACTGGAATTGTGGCACAAGCAACCTCTCTGGGATGGATTAGCCAAAATGAGAAGCAAAGCTCCAATATATAGAACTTCTCGCTAGCGCCTACGGTAGCTCCTAGCGCCTGCGGTAGCGTTCGTGTGGAGCGGTTGCAAAACCGTCGGCGGCGTGGCGCTGTGCACGAACTTGAGATAGCGCCTGGCGGTAGCGCTAGCGCTGGCGGTAGCGGTTGCGAAACCGTCGGCTGCGTGGCAGAACAAACTTTCGTCGGACGACCTCAAATTCGTCGAACGAAATTTTCGTCGAACGAAAATTTTCGTCGAACGGAGCTTCAAGTTTGTCGAACGGAATTTTCGTCAAACGGAAATTTTCGTCGAACGAAGCTTGAAGTTTGTCGAACGGAATTTTCGTCGAACGAAAATTTTCGTCGAACGGAGCTTGAAGTTCGTCGAACGGAATCTGAGCTAGCGCCTGGCGGTAGTGCTAACGTCGGCGGTAGTGCATTCTTCAAGATTTTTGAATTCAGCTGCTTTCTACCTGTGGAGTATTGCACATATAGTTCCTGCACACTATAAACACACGACAAGCAAGATCAAATACAATTTGGGATTTGTTATTCTCAAACAAAGGGATGTGACACACATGTCCAACAATCTCCCCCTTTTGATAATAACAAATCCACTTAACAAGAAATCAACAATAGTGTTTATAGTATTGAATAAGCAAGATGATAGTGCAACTATAGTATATGATAAGCATGATAATGTGCATACTCCCCCTATCTTAATGCTCCCCCTACATAAATGCAATTTATGTTTTACTCCCCCTAAATGATAGATTACATGAATGAATTAGTCTCCCCTTATTCTTCTATATTTCTCCTATATAGATTTCTTCAATCAATCTCCCCTTTTGGTATTATCAAAAGAAGGTAGGGTGAGGGTAGTAAGGAGGCATTCTTTAGGCTAGTTATAAATCATGATCGAGCTTTTGTAATATATGAAATGATAAAGAGTTTAAGCATAGTATATATAAGAGATTTCAAATAAAAAGATAAGAGATGCAAGCAAGCGGAAGATTATAATAAACATCTTTTTGTAAGCATAAAAAGCATAAGTAAAAATAAGAGTTATAGTTCAAAATTGAAAGATGTTTTAACCTTTTTGAAATCTCAATGTTTTTCATAGAGATACCAAACATGAGATGAACATATCAAAGAGAGATTATACTACAAAGTTACTTAATTTTAAGTTCAAGAGATACCAAAACATTGTAGAGATCATGCTAGGTTATCTAGTGCATTTTTTATATAAAGAGTAGTATAGATAAAGCATTAGAATCCAATACTCATGAGAAGAAGTGTTATGAAAGAGAATGATGTGCACATAAGTGTATTTTGGGCAATGTTAACAATTGATTTAAATCAACAAAATACAAGACATATGTAAAGTAAAGTGCACAATAAAACACAAGTAAATTACTTTCACACACTTTTAATGCACATAAATTTTTAACAAAGTGGTGTAATAACCAAGGTTTGCACAAGACACTTTACTATTCTTTCCAAGGTGCTCAACCTCACAATGCTTATAAAGACTTATCAGGAGGTTCAATTAGTGTTTGGTGGAGTTATATTTGTCTACATATATAATTCTTTGTTCACATTTGTGAGACAACATTCTCCGAATACACTTGTTTTGCAAACCCAAATTTTTAACTTAACCGCTTTTCTAAATTTCATAAGTGCATTTCAAATGTAGTGTAGGCAATAAACTTATGCAAGTTTTAATTCATTGTACAAATATAATACACAAGCAAGCTTTTTTTGATTTAAACACACATGTTGATTACCAAAATAAGTGAGTGAAATGTATCATTATCAATCATAAAACATTTACTCATACTTAGAGGCATGCTAAGCTTGGTTCTACACATTTTTCAATACAATTGATGGACTTTAAATAGATAAATCAAAGCATGATAAACAAAACAATGTTCATAGTAATTTCAAGGAATAAATTTTAACATTGTAAATAATTCTAAATAATAAAATTCATACATGTTTGATATTAGCAATAAAGATCATACAGTTTTTTTTGTTTTATCATTTTTAAATCAATTAAAAACAGAAAATCACAAAAAACATATTTTTGTAATTTTTGAATTTTGAATTTTTGTAGTAGATTTTTCATAATATGAATAAAACACAAATCTCAAGAACATATTTTTGAATTTTTGAATTTTGAACTTTTGTAGTTGATTTTTAATCTCAAAAAACATATTTTTGTATTTTTGAATTTTGAATTTCTGTAGTTGATTTTCTTAAATATAAATAAAACACAAATAACAAAAGTCATAAACACAACAAATAAGTAGTACATATGAACTAACATATTTTTATAGATTTTTAGAAATTTTAAAAATCAGAAAAATCAGACACTCACGCTAGCGCCGGCGCTAGTGATAGCTTGGCAAACAGTACGTGATTTTTTGAGAATTTTAAATTTTTTATTTTTGATTTTGATTAAGTGTCCTTAGAGTAGTCTTATGCAGAAATTTTGTAATTTTTGGAGATGTCTTGATTGCTCAAATTTGCATAAAACTATAGCTTTTTCAAATACATGTGTTTTACAAAAACATTTAAACTCAAAAAGATAAATTATGCAAATACAAGAGGACATTTTTTTATTAAACAACCCAAAATATGCGTGATTTAAGTGATAAGTAAATAAAATGATCATGCGAAGAGTAATATAAGTATGCCCTAAGATTAAAGACTATCCTGACTAAATGTCTACACCCTAGCCCCGTACTAAGTGACGGATGGGCATGAAGAGTTGCACGCATGCCGTAGGTTGGGGTGTTAGTCCCATGTGCATACACTAGAGAACGCTCAACCTAGCACTCTTTCCCCTAGTGCCTCGCAAGGCCCCACTGGAACCCTCCCCGGTTAAGAACAAGACATGACTTAGAGGTTAGGTCTCTAATGCATACAACCCTACGCCCCCGCTATTGTGAGATATGAAGTCATATGTGAATAATCTTTGGACAACCTATGTTTTTAAACTATGGGTTGATTTATAAACTATGGGTTTTATTTAATGTGATGAGTTATATAAAGCCGCATAGTTTTTCTTCTTTTATGAGATGACGATATGAGAAAAACTAGCACAATTACTAATATTCAATAAGTGACAATGCTAGTATGATGAGTGTAGGGTTTAATGTCATGTCATAAGATTTATATTAATATTGCATGTATTCCAAAATAGAGTTTCAAATTATAGATCTAGGATAAAGTGATGATTTAGTTTGATTTATTCTTTCATTACAAAGTTGATTCTAGAGTCTACAAATATGAGAGATACATGCAATCAATAGCAAAGCATATCAATACACCAAATAATGGAAAGAAATACATAATTCATATTTTTATCATAAGTTTCATAATTCCTAGGTGATAGACATCATTGATTTGAGATATTTCTTGATAGAACATGAATTATGAATTATGATTATAGAGAATTTTGCATAGAATGTATGTGAATTCTATTCCTTCCAGACTTATGGCAATTATGATTTGATGATTTTCTTTTGAATGAGCAAGTTTAATATGTAAGTCTATAACATGATGATCATGCAATCATATCAAAGACAAAGATCACAAATATAACATTTTGAAATTTATAATAAAATTGCACTCAATAATTGACATTATTGATCTTAGGTTTTGCATGATAATATATGATTCTTGATACACAATTCATATATATTCTAATGATTAATCCATAAACTATGTGTTTGTTTGAAATTTTGGTATTCTATTATAATTTCAAAATCATATAGATATCATGAAATTTGAATAACATTATAAGTGTTACACCTAGCATAAGTATATAAGCATAGACCAAGAAGTAATGCTAGGATTATGAGTTCGAATGCAATGTTATTACATAGAATTAATGGGGATTATGTTGCATGTAATATGAGAAGTTTTCAAATTAGTTTTCTTTAGACCTAGAATGAAATGATTAAACTTTTGATTTGATCTTAATGATACAAGATGATTCTAAGGTCTAAATATAATGAGATACATGCAAACAATAGAGATACATATCACACACAAAATAAGATATGAAACTATAATATCAATAGTCATCACGTATTTCATAATTCCTAATGTTGATAATATTAGTTGATTTAAGATAATTCTTGTTAGATCATGAATTATGATATATGATTATAGTGAATTTTAGCATATGATATTAATAGATCATGGTGGTAATTATATAGCTCATATTCATCCTTTTTAATATGTAGTGACTGCTTGTAAAGTGAATATTATACTACATATATGTATAAAGAAAAAATGTATTGGTTATTTTGAATTGTTTTGTAAATTTTCTTTTTGATTTTAATATAAGGTAGTTGAACGTTGAAGATAACGATACTTAATATTGTAAAATAATTTTTCAGAAAAATAATAATTAGAGAAATCGGAATTTTTTAGGAAAAATAGGCTACCGCCGGCGTTAGTGATAACGTCTGGCGTTAGCAACTCATGGTTTTTGATTTACAATTCTGAGTTACAATTTTTTAATTTAAAAACACATGATTTCTTTTATATCATTTGATTCTGATTTTTCTTAATTATGATTCTTCAATATAGGGGCTATCATATGCAACAAAGAAATTAAACAAATATACAATAAATAGTGCATTTAATATTTTTAGCCTAAGGCCCCTAAATAAACCATTTAAATCCAATCTTTAAAATATTTTCAATAGTCTTGATAATAATTTCAATATTCAATTTCTAAAGATAATTCAAGACAATTAAGGGTAAAAGATTTAAAAGGATAAAGAACAATCAAAGATGAGAGATAGATCACTTTGAAAAATATATAACTTAATGTTCAACTTTAATTCAAATTTGATTTCATAAACATTAGGCTTAATATATGAAAGTCATATTTCATAATATATAAAGTGATCATAGCATGTTTGTTCAAAAAAATAAATAAAAAATAAACAAAAGAAAAGAGACAATAAACATATCATGAAGTAGAGTATTGATATTTCATTTTTAATTGTTTCTACTTCATGCAAATGATTGGATACTAATGAATGAGAGATTTAGGTATCCAAAGGGGACCAAGTGGGATGGTTCCTTTGGGTACCCAAATACACCGTGGTGGTTTTTTAGGAGACAAGGATAAATGGGCCCTTTCAATTAAAGTTGATGTGTCATTTTTCTTTAAGGATCTCCATTCATACCTTGGTTGTTTATCTTTTAAATTCATATTATGATTATGTGACATCTTTATATGATTAGATTTGTTTGAAAAATAATTCATTTGTGATTTATGTTTATTCAAATTATTTTTCAAAATAGATTAATGTTGATAATCATAATGAATTTTATTATATGGATTCTTTGAAAGTTTATAAGAGTGATTGTCTTTCTTTAGAAGTGATTGTTGAAAGAGTGAGTTACAATATGTTTTAAAAGATTGATTATTATTTTGATGATGTTCATTTCCACTCTTTCTTATAGACATACTCTTATAATATGAAGGATAATATTTTGTACTTTGATTTTCATGTAAAGGAGTTTTTAAATTTGAGTCATGATTGAAAATATATTGAGACTTATAATAGTGACTCTTAAGAATTTTGTGAGTGTCATAATTTATTTTGAAACTAAACTCCTTTTGAGTTGATGTATGAAAATGATCCTTTTTAGAAATGATTTTGTAAGTTAATTTATCTTTGTTATTCAAAATCTTATGATGAAAGTCATTACTAGAAATTAGAACTTTTTCAACAAAAGATTTTAATTGTCTTAACTTACAAGTTAAAGCATCATTTTCAATTATCAATTTTTCATTATGTTCTTTAGAAACTAAGAGCCCTTTTTCAATATCCTTGAATTTTTCTTTTAATAGATTGCAATCTAAACAAGGAGTAAGAATTTCAACTAAAGAGCATGAAAGTGAATTTAACACATCAATATTTGATTCTACTTTATCGTTTGCTTTTACAGATTTATTTTCTAAATGTAATTTGGAATTAGTAATTTTCAACTTTAAAATTTTACGTTTAGCAATTTTAAGCATACGAGATATAGAAATAGAATTTGTTACAAAAAGAGAGGTTTTTGATTTTCTTACCTTGCAATTGTTTCGGTCTTCTCTTTTGCTTGATGTGTTGCCAAAAAATGAGTCCAATATTGTGACGTTGTATTCTTCTTCCTCCAAGCATGAGTCCTCATCGATTTCTTCTCTTGGATCCATAAGGAATTCCTCGTCGATTTCTCTCTTAGATTTATCTTCCTCCAAGAATGAGTCCTTGTCGATTTCTTCTCTTGGATCCATAAGGAATTCCTCTTGTTCATCATCTGTGGAAGGAAGACTATAAGAATTCTCAAAAAATTTCCAAACTTCATAAGCAGTAGAAAATGTATAAATAAGTTTGAAAATATTTTGATCTAATGCACAATATAGATTATTCATTGATTTGACATTTAAAAACATTTCATTTTTATTAAGAGTACTTGGGGGCATTTTAATTGCAATATTCCATACTTCAATATCCAAAGATTTAAAAAAAATTTCCATAAGAAATTTCCACCAATTATAATTTTTGCCTTCAAATAAAGGTGGTGCTAAAGATTTTTCATTTATAAGAAAGTTTCCCCCACTAGTAGAAGCGAGATCATGAGACGCCATTATTCCTGGGTTTTTAAACCGCTTGGAATAACCTAGCTCTGATACCACTTGTTGGATCTTACGGCGCCCTTAGAGAGGGGGTGAATAAGAGAATACAAATTCTTTTTAATAATGTTATGAAAATTACTAAATTGTTTTGTAATATGAAAAAGGCAAAATAACAATTTAGCTAATTTGTGAGAATATCATAATTTTCAAGTTTAGAAATAAGTACTAAATTGTTTTATGATTAAGAAATTGAAATAAACAATTTATATAAAGTAATTTGAATAGAAAACTTTGTTACAAATATTTTAGAGATAACGCCAAAGGAGAGAAATCAAGTAAACACAAAATAAGACATGATTATATTATATAAAAAGTGTTTACATAAATTTGATTTCTATATCGTTAGAAATCAGAGGCGTATAAAGTAATACAATTTTTTTTATATACCGACTTGTATCCCTACAAATCGGTTGTCTTTAGCCTATCCTTCCTTAGATAAGACCTCAAGCCGCTCTAGCCAATCCTTCCCCGGATATGGCCTCGAGCCCCCTAGATCTAATCACCTAGAACTAGTCGCCAACACAAGGCGAATTTCCCCTAAGTCCTACCCAGACCTAGTCGCCAACACAAGGCGAATTATCTAAATGGTTACAAAAAGTATGGAATGAAAAATATAACAATAATAAAAACTCCCTATAGGAGATCTCTGAAGATGAGGATGAAGGATCGCTGTAGCATAAACGAGGTTGAAGCGATCGTCATTCGGATGTAGTGTGACGTTGTCCTCCTCCAGAATTCTCCTTAAGCTTTTAGTGGGAGATCCATCTTCGGCAGCATAACAACACTGGAATTGTGGCACAAGCAACCTCTCTGGGATGGATTAGCCAAAACGAGAAGCAAAGCTCCAATATATAGAACTTCTCGCTAGCGCCTGCGGTAGCGTTCGTGTGAAGCGGTTACAAAACCGTCGGCGGCGTTTCGCTGTGCACGAACTTGAGATAGCGCCTGGCGGTAGCGCTAGCGCTGGCGGTAGCGGTTTCGAAACCGCCGGCTGCGTGGCAGAACAAACTTTCGTCGGACGGCCTCAAATTCGTCGAACGAAATTTTCGTCGAACGGAGCTTCAAGTTCGTCGAACGGAATTTTCGACGAAAATTTTCGTCGAACGGAGCTTGAAGTTCGTCGAACGGAATTTGAGCTAGCGCCTGGCGGTAGTGCTAACACCGGCGGTAGTGCATTCTTCAAGATTTTTGAATTCAGCTGCTTTCTACCTGTGGAGTATTGCACCTATAGTTCCTGCACACTATAAACACACGACAAGCAAGATCAAATACAATTTGGGATTTGTTATTCTCAAACAAAGGGATGTGACACACATATCCAACACGTATCATGTGGGACCACGTCGTGTGAGAACGACCCATATGCGGATTATCCCCAGTGGCACGTGTTGTTGATTAGTCACATATTGCCTACCACAGATCACGCGTCTCTGCTTATAAGCGATGTCTCAATTCTCCTAATACTTCGTAGTTAAGATGGAAGTGCAAGTTACTTAGACCCGTCACCACTTGATTCTAACAAAACACTTGTGAATGGAAATAATTAGGATAAATAAAATAAAAATAAAACTTTAAAAAGGTAAGTGTTAGGCTCCGTTTGGCACGACGTTAGCGGAAGTGAATGCGGAACGCCCGACCACACGCAAGATACTCCATTCACTTTTATGTTCAAAACTAATTTTCTTTTCCTCGTGGCAGTCATAACTTGTCATGCCAAACATACATTCTACAGTGGTTACGTTTTTGTCCAAACTCACCTGGGCAAAAATGAAGTGTCAAAAGAACCCTTACGCTCTGTTTGGTACAGTGGTGGTCGTGAACACGGTGATAAAACCGTCATTCATGAACCTCCATCTTAGAAACTTCATCCACTTGAATATAAAACTGGATGAAGTTTCTTAGGTGCCCGTCACGAATGACGATTTTACCACCACGTTCACAACGACCACCCATGCCACAATGAGTCTTAATCTCAGCTAAAAATATGTTTAAATTAATCAAAGGAATTGTTAAAGGCAAACCAGAATTGGCTATTCGCAAACCATTGTTAACAGCAAACCATAATTTTGGGAAATTACTCAGTGCAAACAAATCTGTTAACGACAAACCATTATTATTAACAACAAACCAAATCTAATATGAAGAACTCTTCACCTTCATCTACATGCTTCTCCCTCGCCAAGCTCCAGTCCTCCCGGGCTATCACCAAATCCCTCTTCGACCCGCTCCCAAATAGGAAATGGGGGAGAAGATTAACATGAATGAACGAAGAGGAGAACATGGGAGGAACAGAAGCGCAGGGCTAAGAGAAATGGGTTTCTCCAACAATGATTCTTACTTAGTTCAAATTCAGCCTTTTTCATGAAATCTGAAACGGGGCGCTTGTGAAATAGGAGAACGACGAGAGCGACGCCCATCAGACCCACGCATGTGGAGCTCTCCATCACTTTCTCTCTCTACTCACTTTCTTCCTCTCCCAGTCTCCCTCTCTCTCTCTCTATTCTGTTTGCTTGTGAAATAGGAAGACGACGAGAGCGGCGACGGGAGCGGCGACAGAAGCAGCTCGCCGGAGAGGCCGCGTGACCGGCGGCGGAAGAGGTGACGAGAGCGGCGACGGGAGCGGCAGGAGAGGAGGTGGAAGGTAGGGTTTGCGGTTTGCGGTTTGCGGCGCGGGATGTAGGTGGTTTGCGTACATAAAAACAGCGGGAGAAAAAATGAGTTGATTTTTAAGATTTTGAGTTTACTAATAGCCATTTTATATTTGCCTTTAACAATTTCCTTAATTAATTAACGCTAGACCGGTTAAATCTTCCGGCAAATATTCAAACCGATCGATAACCAACAGGCTCTACAGGGGCCCACAGACAATGCCATTTTCAGCTGGGCCCTAAAGCGTTTATTGTCAGTAGAAGGCAGAAACGGTGGGCTCACTCTTTCCTATTGGCTGGTTCTGGACTTTCAAATAATTAAAGAAGGGAGCTTATACTAAAGAAGGGACTCAAATATAGCCGTAATTATTACCTAATAACCTAAAAAACTCGCAACTGTCATTTTCCTCTTGGGAATTCATTTGGTACGTATACGTATATAGCGGTGGTGCACGTGCACTTGTGACCGTCGGATCTGCTCCGTATTTGTGTTTAATATAGCAGTATTGAAGGAGCATTAGATCTCGACTGTCGGATCGCGAGATCCTACGATCGCGCACCAAAATGCGCTATATACGTATACGTACCAAATTATTTGTGTTTCCTCTTAGACGTGCGTACATCCTCCGCCACCGACAGTTCGCCGCCCACACCGCTGGACACTGCCTTATTCCGCCACCGGAGACCTCTACCCTGTTGTTAGATCATCATTTGTTGTAGATTGTAATTATACCAGCGCGCTTTATTGTTACTTTAATCATTGGATTCTATGACCATCACAAATCAAATACATTTCGAAGAACTTTTGGAAGATTTTTGTTGCTATATCTAATGTTAATTTTTTTTTATGCAATTATAAAAAATTTACAATCTTAATTTTTTTATGTTAATCATTGGATTTTATGACCACGCACATGATATTGTTAATTTATTATGTTTATTTTTTTATACAAATCAAATACCAGCGCGCTTTATTGTTATTTTAGTTTTATATTTCATGCAGATTTGTGATCAATTTGGGGCAACTTTTCGATATTTTATACTTTGAAATTACTATAGAATCAATGGATGGTTAATGTTTTTTGCTTTATAATTTTTAGAGGCTACAAATATCATGTGCGTGGGCTGTAAAAATTATTTTTTTCATTTTTTATTGGGCTGCAAATATCATGTGGGATTGCATATATCAATGTATGTGGAATACAATTATTTAGAGATTGCAATTATCTATTAGGGTCCGGTCGTTTGCACGGAATTGAAGGCTTGGAATTGGAATTCGACGACGAATTCCAATTACGCTGTTCGGTTCTTAGGTAACTTTAATAATTGGAATTTGAGTTGAATATCATAGAATTGATTTTAGCCTAAGCACAAAATCTAGCTGGACATATCGAAATTGGGCGAGCAATGACATCTTAACTGCGCTTCTCATTCCTCCTCGACATTCTGACTCGCAAGGGCTCCTCCTCCACTTTCGAGACGCGACTCGCGATCTTCCGATGATCCAGCATTGGTGCGCATATTTTCGCCTTGGCGCGCATTTTTTCGCCTGACACGCGTTTTTCACCCGGACGCGCGTTTTTAGCCCAGACAAGCATTTTTCAACCGGGAGTGCGTTTTTTTCGCCCGGGCGCGAATTTTTTCGCCCGAGCGCGCGTTTTTCCGTCGGGCGCGAGTTTTTCGGCCGCGGGCATTTTTAGCACGGGCGAGCAATTTGTCGCCCGGGCGTGCGTTTTGTCGCCCGGGCGTGCATTTTTCCCCCGGGCGTGCGTTTTGTCGACCGGGCGCGCGTATTTTGCCCAGGTATTGTCACCCAGACGCGGGTTTTTTGGCCGAGCGCGCATTTTGTTTTCCGGGCGCGCGTTTTTCGATCGGGAGCATTTTGTCTCACGAACGCACGTTTTTGCGCAGGCGGGTGTATTCACCCGGGCGAGAGTTTTGTCGCCCGGGCTCACGTTTTTCGCCCGGGTGCGCATATTGTCGCCCGAGCGCGGGTATTTCGCCCGGGCGCGCGTATTTCGCGTTGTTGCGCATTTTTCGCCATACAAGCGTTTTTCGCAAGGGTACGCGCTTTTCGCCCGGGCGCGCGTATTTCGCCCTGCCGAGCATTTTTCGCTCAGACGCGGGTTTTTCGCCCGAGCGCGCATTTTGTTTTCCGGGCGCGCGTTTTTTCGATCGGGCGCATTTTTTCTCACGGATGCAAGTTTTTGCCCAGGCGGGTGTATTCGCCCGGGCGAGAGTTTTGTCGCCCGGGCTCGCGTTTTTCGCCCGGGTGCGCATATTGTCGCCCGAGCGCGTGTATTTCTCCCGGGCGTGTGTATTTCGCCCGGGCGCGCGTATTTCGCGTTGTTGCGCATTTTTTGCCATACAAGGGTTTTTCGCCGGGGTACGCGCTTTTCGCCCGGGCGCGCGTATTTCGCCCTGGCGAGCATTTTTCGCTCAAACGTGCATCGCCAAGGCGCGCGTTTATCGCCCGTGCTCGCGATTGGTCTCCCAGGCGCCCGTTTCTCGCCCAGGTGGGCGTTTTTCGCCCGAGCGCTCGTTTTGTCGCCCGACACGCATTTTTTCGCCCGGACGTGCATATTGTCTCCCAGGCATGCTTTTTTCGCCATGACGTGCATTTTTTGCCTGTTGACGTGTATTTTCGCCGAGGTGTGCGTTTTGCGCCCGGGCAGGAGTTTTTCGCCCGGGCGCGCGCTTTTCGCCGGGAGATCGTTTTATGCCCGGGCGTGCGTTTTGTCTCCCGGGCGTGCATTTTGTCTCCCGGGCGCGCATTTTGTCTCCCGGGCGCACGTTTTTTTGCCCGGGTGGGCGTTTTTTCGCCGGGGCACGCGTTTTTCGCCCGGGCGGGTCTTTTTCGCTCGGGCGCGCATTTGTCGCCCGGACGGTTGTTATTCGCACGGGCGAGCGTTTTTTCGCACGGGCGGGCGTTTTTCGCACGGGCGGACGTTTTTTCGCCTGGTCGCGCGTTTTCTCGCCTAGGCGCGCGCATTTTGCCCATGCACGCGTTTTTAACGCTAGGGTGTGCGTTTTGCGTCGAGCGTGTGTTTTTTGCCCTGACGCGCTTTTTGCGCCCGGGTGCGTGTTTTTTGTCCAGGCACGCGTTTTGTGCCCGAGTGCGCATTTCTTTTTAGCAGACGCATTTTTTATTATATATGTAAAAAAATATTATTTATTCGTAATATTTTCTAATTCTTAGATTAAATTTTATTTAACAAACGAACAAAAGACTTGATAAATTCCACAATATTCCACAATATTGTTTAGTAGGCGAACACTTGAATTGGAATTAGACCAATTCCAATTTTGAATATCGAATCTCAATATCGAATTCAAATATCAAATTCCAAATCCGTTCAATCGAACGGGCTCTTAAGGGTATGCAAATATTATTTTCCTTAAAAATAACAATACAGTCAATCACTCTAAACTATTAATTTTTATATTACTATTATTTTTTGTACTAAACTTTCCAATTACCATTATTAAGTTGATTGCGGGTCGCTCGACACTCTCATGGGTCGGTCGAATTGAACTGTCTAAGCTCTATAGTGAGTCGAGCGCGCAAACAGTCACAAAAAAAGACCAACAACTGACAAAGAATCTTTTGACGTGAAAAAACTCCAGAAAGAAAAAAAACATCACGGGGTCGGATCGGTATCGACCAATATGCACTATTATTTAGAGTGTTGCAAGAGTTATCTCTCGAGAGTGACATGTCACCACTCATTACAATGATTCTTCTGGACCGCAGAGGTCGCTTGGAGTGGTGTAGTGAGGAGCGTGCTCGGAAGCAATCTGGAATGTTGAATGCGGCAACCAAGGTTCTGGACTCGGGACTTGAGACCGTTGGGATGACGTACGCTACAATTGGAGCTCTCTGCTCGGAGTCGAGAACCAAATGAGGTCGTCGAGTCGTCTTCACAGCTTGATGCTGGAGACCAAGATCTTCAAGTCACACTTGGAGCTTAGCGTTGTAAGCTAAGTAAAATCGTCAAGTCGTCATTGGAGCTTAGCGTTGGAAGCTAAGTAAAATTTTCAAGTTGTCTTTGGAGCTTAGCGTTGGAAGCTAAGGAAAATCTTCAAGCAATCTTCGAGGGATTATCCAACTCCGAAGGAAGTCTTTTAGTGCTCGAGGAGATCTTAGAGTGTCAGAGGTGTTGAGTCCGAAATCGCACCTCCGAAGGAAATCGGAGGCTACGGGTTGCCGGTTACTTTTTAGGTGGGGAAAATGAGACCGCTAGCAGCGGTCAAGGCCAGACTTCGCCCGTCACGGCGAATGCCACTCCTGTGACGGGCTTTCCTTTGATTAAAATGAGGCGGTTACAGCGGTTACAAGTGCAGGAAAGAAGAAGTCGGCCGGTCAGACAGTCCGCAAGACGGGAAACTCGAGACCGCAGCTCAAACAAGCGAGCTCCCGGATTCGAGTGTGCGTGCCTTGGGAACAGTGTCGCCCCCTATTTATAGGCTTGGGGGCCTGCCCGAACGGGCAGGGATAAAATAACCGCCTGCCCGGGTACAGGAGAAACGGGCAGGCGGTGACGGGATACACAAAGAAGGAAAGAAAGAAACCGCGCGGCTTGGCGGCTTGTCCTTCCGACCTGTCTGACCAGAGGCTGAGGATGACGCGACCAAGGTGACGATGCAATCCGAGCTTTCTCCGTCTTTAGACCGCGGCTTGTTCTTTGATCTCGAACCTTGGCTTGTCTCTATGGTACAATCCGCACGGTCTCCGACTTGAGACCGCGACTTGCCCTGTTGGACTTGGGCCTGAATTATCTTTAGTACTTGGAGGCGATCTGAATTATGTCAGACCGCCCGGCCTGTGCTAGTTGGTGTTGATGGACCTTGTAAAACCTGAGCCGGTCGACTTGTATCTTCAAACCGCCCGGTCTGCAAATCATTCTATTGGAAGCGGTCTTCTGGGTAAACATAATCCCCGCATATTTTTAAATTTCCGAGAAGATTTCGAAAATATCAGTTCTAGCCGGAGACCGTGCCGATTTCACCCTGTGGGTTATAAATGTTCCAGGAGCTCCTATTCTGGCATAACTCCATTGCTATCACGAGTCACTACTCGCCTCTTGCGGTTAGGACTTTCAGGCTGAACAGTCCGGAAAAGATGGTGGATCTAATGACCCAGCTCGAAGTTCTTGAGAAGCCCGGAAAAAACCGCGTGAGAGACCGTTCGAAGGATAGGAAGAAGAAGAAGAAGAAGACGACGCGGCCTGATAATACAGTAACAATCGCTTCTACAAGTAAGCCAACCGACCGGCTTCCCGAGCTGACAGTCGACTTATCGACTAAAAAGGAGGCGAGTAAGCCAACCGACCTGCTTCCCGAGCTGACAGTCGACTTATCGAATAAAAAGGAGGCGAGTTGTCCGAACCCACCCCCAGCTGATCCCCCAGCCCTCTCTGACAAAGGAAACAACCCGCCTCCTCCGTCGGATAAGGCAGACTCGGAGACCGTTATCCCGAAGGGCGATGAGAATGAGTCCTTCAAAGTGGAGGTCACCCCATCCGGGGTTTTCCATCTAAAAATAAGAGACGAAGGGGGAGAGGCAGTTGACTCCCCCAAGCCGAGCGACCAGCAAGCCTCAGTAGTTAACATCGAGGATAGTCCGGAAAAACCAACCGCCCTGAAGTCGAAAAAGAGGAAGAAAGAGGAGTCCGCGGCGGACAGGCTTCTGAAGAAGATGAAGAGGCTAAAAGCCAAGAACAAGGCAGCGTCCAGGAAACCGAGAGCGGACAGCCTGCAAGGCAAGTCACGCGAGAAGGAAGTCTCGGAGGGCGTGATTACTCCCTCCCCCCAGTCGAACGACCAGGCTCCCGTCGACGCTCACAGCATTTCCGTAAGTGACATCCTCAGGGATTTTGATTCTCTTCAGAAGCAAGATGATCAGCTGAGAACTTCTTCCGAACTGCAGGCTGCCAACCCACCAGGAGAGAAAGGAGCCGCCCTTTCTGAGGATGCGACCAGCACTAAGGAGGCCGTCCTCCCTGAGATTGCGACTAGCACTAAGGAGGCCGTCCTCCCTGAGGTTGCGACTAGAACCGAGAAAACCGTACCGGCTCCCGAAGATACTGTAATGACTGGTCTCCGACTTATGCAGGTGAAGGCAGAGAGAGTAAGGGATCAGCTTACCAGGCCGCCACCGCCGCCACCGCCGCCACCGCCGCCACCGCCGCCACCGCCGCCACCGCCGCCACCGCCGCCACCGCCGCCACCGCCGCCACCGCCGCCACCGCCGCCACCGCCGCCACCCAATCTTCTGCTGCAAGGTAAAAGGGGAGCGGATTACCACCCCGTTCGTTTTTTTCAAGCCGCGGCCTCGAAACAAGTCGCGCGTTTCGTTGTTGAACACGTCGCCCAGCTTCTTTCCCTCCGCTGCTCAATTTTCTGCTGCTAAGCGGAGCCAAAGCGAGAGATCGTGGAGAGAACAATGCCGAAAGTTTGATATCGAGCAAGCAAGGCGATCTGTCCGCCCGAATTCAACCCAAACCGCTGCAGCTTGTAAGCGAGGAAGATTTGAAGAGAGCGATCTCCTTTTGAACACTCTTTGACTATTTTTTCTCATTGCAGATGATCGTGACTCTATTCCGAAGCCGGGTGAGCTGGTGACCTATCTTCCCCCTCTCGATCCACCCTTGCTGCATTCTTCACTGCCAGATACCTGAATGGAGGACGAGGTGTCCCGGCTTCAAAGGAACTTCGAAACCCTTACAAAATAGTTGAGGGCTATGGAGGAGAGGGAGAAGGCCGCCCAAGATGAAAAAGCTGCTCTGCGGGCTGAGTTGGAAACCGAACGGAAGGAGAATGGAACAGCGCTGGAGGCCGAGCGGAGAGAGCGCCGAGAGAAGGAAAAGGCGCAGCAAGACCAGGTGGCTGCCCTGACCGCCCGGGTTGATCGCGGAAAGAAAGAAATCTGCAAGCTCGAAGAGGACTGCACCTACTATAGGGACATATACCTTCAATTGACAAGGGAAGCCGGCGGAAGCCGGCGTCCTATTAATGCGGTTGACGAAGGTCAGCGTGGGTCACGCCGCCCGGATGCATGGACGAGCTCGTCTCTTCCTGTAGTCGGGACGATCCACCCAATTGCTAGTGTTCATGAGCCCGCAGCGGCCTTATCTACTCGCGTGATCCCAACGGCGCGAGTAGAGAGGGATAACATGCGGCTTCATAGCATGATCAACTACCTTAATCACAGCATCAATCAAATGCAAGGGACTGTCCTACAGATCGACGATCATGTCGCGCGACTTCACAGGGAGGATGCACCGAGTGATACCCGCCAGTGATGAGTGGTTTTAAGACATCAATTTTGTAATAATATTTCTATTCGGTCCTTTGGACAACTGTTTGAACTTGATTTCATAATATTCGGTCTGTCTTCCAGGCCGCGCGGTCTAAGTATTCGAATTTATTTTTGCATTCTTGTTGTGTGCTGATTGATGCATGCGGATTACTTTATATAAACCGATCGGCTTGTTTCTGTGCTTTTTTAATTCGCCTGCTTGAATTATACTCATGTCTTTGTGGTTGTCTTTTGTGGTGATGCACCCGTGCGGGTTGATTGGTCTAGCCGCGATTTGACCCTTGCTAAATGCAGATCAGTTGTTCCTATAAGTAGCGCCCTTCCGAAAGTCTTCTTACCAAAATTTCAAGATGGGAGCAAAGCGCCAGCCGAAGCGACCTGCGAAAACCTCTGCTACCCGCTCTGAAGCCGCTGTGGCCTTTCACTCAGCAGACCTCGAGGAGTGCCGTTTGACAAAGGCCGAATTGGACGAATTCGTTGAGAAGCATATGACTGACAGCCCGCTGCTCGCGCGGCTTCTGCTCCGTGATGAGCGGATGAATTCTTCTGGCCCAAACCAAATCGCGATCCCAATCGACCATTTCGATTGTGGCTTCAAGTTCCCTATTTCGATTGAGCTCGCCATGGTCTTTGACCATTATGGAGTTGTACCCGGCCAAATTTCTCCTAACTCGATGACCGGGATTTGCAGCTTCATCTCCTACCTGCGGTCTGAGAGAGTCCGCTTCTCTATGGACCTTTTCAGGAAGACATTCTCGGTGCGGGCTATCCCGGACTCCGAGTCGAATGTCTTCAAAGGCCATCTCTACTTTGGCTGCCACGGGTTGAAGATGGTCAACCTTGCGAACAAGGTCACAGCCTGGTCGGAGAGGTACTTGATTTTCGAAGGCCGACTTGGCCTGTTGAACCCGAATCCGCAAGTGCGGCCTGAGGAGGCCTTTCAACAGGTCCCAATAAGCGAGGTCGAGAAGAAAACCTGCAAGCTTCACGAGGATGAGCGGCTTAACGTAATCTAGTACATCCCGCTACTTGCCGAGCTAGAGAATGTTCGGCCTGAAGATAGTAAGCTTTCCTTTAACCCGCTTCCGACTTCAATGTTGACCGCTCGATCTTTTGTGCTGACTCTTTTCGCTTTTTTGTAGCCGAAGCTGTTGTCCCTGCTAACAAGCCAGTCAGCCCGGCCGGTTTAGTCTTAACTCAGACGGAGAAGAGAAAAAGACAAGTCAGGAACAAGCCGCTGCCATCCGATGGGGAGGATTCAGCCTCCTCGGGCGACTTCTCCGCCCATCGTTCCTTCAACAAGGTGAAGGATTTAAAAGGCCGCATCACGCCGCCCGGATGCATGGACGAGCTCGTCTCTTCCTGTAGTCGGGACGATCCACCCAATTGCTAGTGTTCATGAGCCCGCAGCGGCCTTATCTACTCGCGTGATCCCAACGGCGCGAGTAGAGAGGGATAACACGCGGCTTCATAGCATGATCAACTACCTTAATCACAGCATCAATCAAATGCAAGGGACTGTCCTACAGATCGGCGATCATGTCGCGCGACTTCACAGGGAGGATGCACCGAGTGATACCCGCCAGTGATGAGTGGTTTTAAGACATCAATTTTGTAATAATATTTCTATTCGGTCCTTTGGACAACTGTTTGAACTTGATTTCATAATATTCGGTCTGTCTTCCAGGCCGCGCGGTCTAAGTATTCGAATTTATTTTTGCATTCTTGTTGTGTGCTGATTGATGCATGCGGATTACTTTATATAAACCGATCGGCTTGTTTCTGTGCTTTTTTAATTCGCCTGCTTGAATTATACTCATGTCTTTGTGGTTGTCTTTTGTGGTGATGCACCCGTGCGGGTTGATTGGTCTAGCCGCGATTTGACCCTTGCTAAATGCAGATCAGTTGTTCCTATAAGTAGCGCCCTTCCGAAAGTCTTCTTACCAAAATTTCAAGATGGGAGCAAAGCGCCAGCCGAAGCGACCTGCGAAAACCTCTGCTACCCGCTCTGAAGCCGCTGTGGCCTTTCACTCAGCAGACCTCGAGGAGTGCCGTTTGACAAAGGCCGAATTGGACGAATTCGTTGAGAAGCATATGACTGACAGCCCGCTGCTCGTGCGGCTTCTGCTCCGTGATGAGCGGATGAATTCTTCTGGCCCAAACCAAATCGCGATCCCAATCGACCATTTCGATTGTGGCTTCAAGTTCCCTATTTCGATTGAGCTCGCCATGGTCTTTGACCATTATGGAGTTGTACCCGGCCAAATTTCTCCTAACTCGATGGCCGGGATTTGCAGCTTCATCTCCTACCTGCGGTCTGAGAGAGTCCGCTTCTCTATGGACCTTTTCAGGAAGACATTCTCGGTGCGGGCTATCCCGGACTCCGAGTCGAATGTCTTCAAAGGCCATCTCTACTTTGGCTGCCACGGGTTGAAGATGGTCAACCTTGCGAACAAGGTCACAGCCTGGTCGGAGAGGTACTTGATTTTCGAAGGCCGACTTGGCCTGTTGAACCCGAATCCGCAAGTGCGGCCTGAGGAGGCCTTTCAGCAGGTCCCAATAAGCGAGGTCGAGAAGAAAACCTGCAAGCTTCTCGAGGATGAGCGGCTTAACGTAATCTAGTACATCCCGCTACTTGCCGAGCTAGAGAATGTTCGGCCTGAAGATAGTAAGCTTTCCTTTAACCCGCTTCCGACTTCAATGTTGACCGCTCGATCTTTTGTGCTGACTCTTTTCGCTTTTTTGTAGCCGAAGCTGTTGTCCCTGCTAACAAGCCAGTCAGCCCGGCCGGTTTAGTCTTAACTCAGACGGAGAAGAGAAAAAGACAAGTCAGGAACAAGCCGCTGCCATCCGATGGGGAGGATTCGGCCTCCTCGGGCGACTTCTCCGCCCTTCGTTCCTTCAACAAGGTGAAGGATTTAAAAGGCCGCACGGTCTTGACCTGGCATCCGGATGGCGACGGCGACGGTGTTCAGGTCTCTACCGCGCTCACCCACTGGGCGAATGAGAAGTCGGGCCGGCATGCTGAGGCCGCCAACATTGCCATGTTCGGCCGACGGAACTTCAGGAGGTTGAGGAAGATTCCCGAGGAAGAGCTCGCCCGGGAGGCCGCGCGGGTTGGTGCCGAGAGCCTCATCACCAATATCTTCATGGGAATGACCTTCAAAAGGTTGATTAAAGCGAATGATCACCTAGAGAAAGAAATTGCCGAATTGAAGAAGGAAAATGCACGGCTAAAGGAAGCCGAGTCGGTAAGTTATCACCTGGCCAGCCATCCTTCTGAATTTTCCAGACCGCACGGTCTCTTACCTTACTCTTTCTTGCAGGCAAAGTATGATGAGACCGACCCGGTCTATCAAGAGGAACTTTTCCCTCATGTCGCCGAGGGAATCGACAATGCTTTTAACCGTTTGCGGGAACTCAAAGGATTCGCGCCTGGTTTCGAGCATTTCACCTTCTCGTACGCTTACCTGATCTTGCAAAAGAAGTTAGAGAAGATCAGGCAGAAAGCCAAAGGAAAGAACAAAGCCGACGGATCCAGCTCAGAGGAGAGCGACGACGAGGATGATGAGGCCGAAGAACCCGCAGCGGCTAAGAGTGGTGAGAGTGGCTCGGAGTCTGAATCCAGTGATTCCGAAGAAGAGGTTGGGCGCAAGTCGGGCGAATTGAGCAGCTCATCCTCGTCGGGTAGCGAGGGTTATTCCCCTGATGTTTCAATTGATGGCAGCGAACACTCAAGTGCTCCTGCGTCTAAGAAACTCAAGTCGGATAATCAGTAGTTGTATTTTGCTTTTTTATTTTGACTAGTCGACGACTTGATTTTGTTAGCCGGTCGGTTTAAAGTAAAAATGTTTTGATAATGGAATGGAAAGCTTTTACCTGTCTATCTGTCTACTTTCTGCGACTTACTTGTGATTATTTGCGATCTCTTTCTGTGTTAGATAATTGACCCTTCTAACCAAGTCGTGCGACTTAATATTAACTCATCCGGTTAGGATAATGATCTTCATAGGATTCTGGTAAAGTAACTATTAGTAAAAACCTATTCGTATAGCTTGCTTTCTTCAATCCGGATCAAATTGATTCGATTAATCCCGAGAAGGTGTTAACTTATTATGAATGCATTACGATATCCAGGAAGCCGAACATAATCAAGTCACGCGGTTGTTACTAGACCCTGCATACTTGCTTTCCAGGATAAAGAATGCCAAGTCATAAGAACAATCAACAGACCGAGCGGCCAGTATTTTAACTCAAGCGACTTGCAACTAAGATTACTGCAAGTCCCACCCCCGTGAATGTAACTAATAACCAATCAGGAAATTGAAATAATCAAGCCGTGCGACCATAACCTGGCTTTACATAATTGCCTTGCAAGACAGAATATCAAGTCGCAAGAAAATCAGTTGATAGACCGTGCGATTAATATTTAATCCGAACAATTAATATGACAGCTTTATATAGTATTAGCTGACAACCCGCACGGACTGTATATAATTTGTGCGATTAGTAGGTTTGGCACTTGCAATGGGAATCATAATTGTCTGATCGAAAAGAGCCTGTAATTAGCCGAACGGATCGAATTGAAACCCATAAAGATGATAGATTCACAATCCGAATAATGAGGTCGGCCGGTCATGATTACGCTTGATCCCTTGATATTTACCTTGTGACATTTTAATGATATCCCGTTTATTTCAAACCGTCCGGTCTGAAAACCAGACCGCATGACATCTTTGGAACCTGCTTATTTTAGACCGTCCGGTTTAATAATCAGACCGCCCGATAGTCCTGGTACCTGCTTATTTCATACCGCCCGGTTTAATAACCAGACAACTCGATAATCTTGGTACTTACTTATTCCAAACCGCCCAGTTTGAGTATCAAGTCGCCGGTTTGTGATGTACATAAAAATCCTGTTTTTTTCTCCAAATGGTCTATAATGACCATATAAGATAAAATAATTCCCTGTAACGTAATAAAAGATGACTACAGACTCAGATGACCAAGTGGGCAGGTGGGCCTAGGCGGCGAACATTGCTTTCCTCAAGTGGTCATAAGAGCTGTAGAAATAAAGAAAAAGACAAGTACATACCCAGATGACCAAGTGGGCAGGTGGGCCTAGGCGGCGAACATTGCTTTCCTCAAGTGGTCATAAGGGTTGTAAGCGACTCGACAGCTCTCTTGCCTAGGGCTACAAGCCGAGTTGATCAATTGGGCAGGTGGGCCTAGGCGGCAAATATTGCTTTCCTCAGAGAGATCAACTCAGTTGTGGGTCCCGCTTAAGCATCGCTTGAGAGTACCTAGGAGTATTCGATGGTCACAGACTAAGATAATCAGTTGGGCAGGTGTGGTTGTGCCGCGGGGGCTATACCGACATTACTTTCCTCAGAAAGATCATCAAAGCTGTAACTATATCCCTCTCGGGGCATGATAGGGCCAACATTCACCTAGACCTCCCTTGATGCAGGGGTGTGTTGGATATCAGCCGGGATCCAAGGTTCTGAAGACCACCGCACGGGAATTAGCAAGCTACCACTACACGTGTGCGAAAACTCCCCGCTACACATGATCTTCGTGGTTTTACGCTAATAACTACAATCCGAGAGGGTTCGAGCAGAACTTGGCGATGTCTCCGCGGTTCAGTGAGGTTGATATATAAGAAAAATGTAAAAAGGAAACATCAGACAGGGAGAAGTGTCAGTATGAGGATTCTTATTGAAATATCTAAAAAATTGCAGGAAAGTGAAGAAGATATTTTAAGGATAGAACCGTTTGAGATCGTCACCGCTCCAGGTGCGTGAGATGTCTTCTCCTTCGCTTGTTTGGAGGCGGTAAGCCCCACTTTTTAGTACCTCCTTGATGATGAAAGGTCCAGCCCAATTAGGATTTAGCTTCCCGACATTGCCTGTTCGGGCTGCTGCATCAACCTTTTTTAGCACAACGTCGCCGACCGCAAAATGCTTTACCCTGACATTTTTGTCAAAGTACTTTGCCATCCTCCTTTTAACTTCTTCTTGTCTGATTGTTGCCTCGTCCCGAAGTTCTTCGATCAGATCCAGACTATACTTGATAGCCTCATCATTGTCTTCTATCCACGCTTCTCCTCCCTCTTTTGCATACACAACTCTTGGAGTGACCACCTCAAATTCTATAGGCACAACAGCTTCCGAGCCATGAGATAATTTGAATGGTGTCTCCCCGATAGCTGAAGACGGGGTAGTACGAAGAGTCCAGAGGATGGAAGGAAGCTGATCTGCCCAATTTCCCCTTTGATTCAAAACTCTTTTCATCAGGAGCTGCTGGATTTGCCTGTTTGCCGCTTCTACTTGGCCATTTGTTCTTGGATGATGTACTGAGGCAAATCGAAGATCAATTCCCACCTGATCACAAAAGTTTATCATCTCCGGATTATTGAACTGTGGGCCATTATCAGTGACAATTGTTAGCGGAATTCCATGCCGGCAGACTATTTCTCCCCAGATGAAGTTTCTGATAATTTGGGTTGTAGTTCTTGCCAGTGCTTTTGCCTCAATCCACTTGCTGAAGTAGTCGATCATCACAATGATAAAACGACGCCGGTCGCTGGCTATTGGGAAGGGTCCGATAAGATCCATCCCCCATACTGCGAAGGGCCATGGCGCAGTTATGGATCTGAGTGACTGAGCAGGCAAATGCTGAAGAGGAGCGAACTTTTGGCACTGAACACATCGCTTGGCAAATGCTTCAGCATCCTTTCTCATGGTTGGCCAAAAATACCCCTGCCTTAAGATTCTTTTCTCTAGAGTCTTCGCTCCCGAATGACTACCGCACTCCCCAGAATGAACTTCCTGAAGTATGGTTGGGACTTCATCCTCCGAAACACATCGTGCTGAAGGAGAGATCAAAGTTTTTCTGTAGAGAACTCCCGCTATCAGATAATAATACGCCGCCTTCCTTTTGAATCTTCTCCGATCTTTGATGGAATGATGGAACTCCCCCTTTGATAGAAATAGCTCGTAAGGGTCCTTCCACGAAGGATTATGATCAATTTGCATGAGTTCTGCCTCATCTGTTGCTAGATGAAAAAGTTCAGAGGTCACTCCCCCGGATGGAAGACCGAACTTTGACAACACATCTGCCTCCTCATTTTGTGTCCTTGGAATATGCTCGATGATGAATGACTTGAATCTTCCAATTTCCCTTTTGGCTAACAGCAGGTATTTCCTCAGAATTGGCTCCCTTGTCTCATAATTTCCCAAGACGTGAGAGGCCATCACCAGTGAATCAGTTCTAACATATACATGTTCTATGCCCAGTTCTTTCGCAAGCCTCAGCCCAGCCAAAAGTGCTTCATATTTTGCCTGATTATTTGTAACTGAAAAGAAGAATTTGATAGCTTGCTCTAGCCTGATGCCATTTGGACTGATCAGAACTACCCCGACTCCCACAGAGTTTCTGCCAGAAGCCCCATCCACATAAATGATCCAAGCCAAAGGAGATTGCACTACCTGTTCGGAACTAGGTTCTGTTGTATCTACCAAGAAGTCTGCCAGGATTTGCGCCTTGATCGCTGTTCGAGGGATGTATGATATCTCAAATTCGCTTAGTTCAATAACCCATTTTGCCAACCTCCCTGAATGATCTGGCTTTTCAAGAATATTTTTTAAAGGATGATCTGTAATAACTTGGACGGAATGAGCCTGAAAATAAGGACGAAGCCTTCGCGCAGACATAACCAAGGCCAAGGCCAGTTTTTCCATGATCGAATATCTGGTTTCTGCATCTTTAAGAATGTGGCTGACATAGTATATTGGAAACTTCCTCTTCTTTTCTTCCCGAACGAGGACAGAACTCACCGCATCTGGTCCGACTCCCAGATATAAGAATAGCATTTCTCCCTCACGGGGACTTTGGAGTAGTGGAGTCGAGGTTAACTGTTCTTTCAGCTGCTCAAAAGCCTTGTTACACTCCTCGCTCCATTCAAACTTTGATCCCCCTCGCAGTGTTTTAAAGAATGGGGTATTTTTATCTCCGGATTTGGAGATAAACCTGCTTAATCCTGCCAATCTTCCCCCAAGTTGCTGAACTTCTTTAGTATTTCGAGGAGGAATCATATCAAGGATGGCCTTCACCTTGTCTGGATTTGGTGCAAGGCCGTTAGGAGTTAAGAGATGCCCAAGAAACTTTCCCTTGTTTGCCCCAAACACACATTTCAACGGGTTTAGTTTTAACTTGAACCTCCGTAGAGTAGCGAACGTCTCTACGAGGTCTTTAAAGTGCAATGAGAATGTTTTACTTTTTATAAGGAGGTCATCAATGTAAACTTCAAGATTCCAGCCTTTTTGATGCTTAAAGACGGTATCCATCATTCTTTGGTATGTTGCGCCCGCATTTTTAAGACCGAAGGGCATTACGAGATAACAGTAAGACCCATCGTTCGTGATAAATGAAGTATGCGGGATGTCGGGTTTGTGCATTTTAATTTGATGATACCCTGAGAAAGCATCGAGAAAACTCATAAAGCCATACCCAACCGCAGAATCAACTAAGACATCTATCCGAGGCAAAGGGTAGCAATCTTTAGGGCACGCTTTATTAAGTTTGGTGAAGTCCAAGCACATGCGCCACTTCCCACCAGATTTCTTAACCATTACAACATTCGACATCCACGTGGGATATTGAATTTCTGAAATAAAACCCTCTTTCAGGAGTTTGGAAACCTCCTCTCTGATGGGCAATGCCAGCTTGGTCGCCACTTCTCTCTTTTTTTGCTGGACGGGCTTGAACTCAGGAGATACGTTTAGATGATGACAAGCCACGTCTGGATCCATTCCTGGCATATCCTCCGCTGACCAAGCGAAGATATCCAGATTCTCCAACATGCAGGAGATTAGCTCCACTTTCTCCTCCTCTGGCAACTCAGCGTTGATGACCAGCTTCTTTTCTGCCCCTTCAGCAATAGGAACTTCTTGGGTCGCTTGGGCAGGTTCCAAGTGAGCCCCTTCTCGATCTTTTCCTTCCTCGGCAGCCCCTGAAGACTCAGCAATCTCCAAAACCTCAGCCACGGCCTCGGGAAGTGGAACGTCGGTGATCATGTTGACAGTTCGGACGTAGCACTCCCGAGCCACCTTTGGGTTGCTTCTGACCCGATACTGCTTTCCTTCGGCATCGAACTTGAGGGCAAGGTGAAAGGTAGACACTACTGCCCTATATGCATTGAGAATCGGCCTCCCGAAGATGGCACAGTAGTTGCTCGGGGCATCAACTACCATGAAATTGATTAACTTTATTACTCCTCCAAGAGAGACCAGGAGCTTTACTGAACCCTCTACTTCCTTCTTCTCCCCAGAAAAACCATAGAGGGGCCCGTTAGTGGAAAGCAAAGGCTTTCCGGTCTTCAGGGCCTCGAAAGTCGGGCGGAAAAGGAGATTGACGGAGCTGCCGGTATCAATCAGAATCTTGTGGACTGTATAGTTTTCGATGACGGCCTTGATGACCACCGCATCGTCGAAAGGATTGGCATTGGGGGGAAGGTCATCCCGACCAAAGGTGACAATAGTGCTTTCGGGAGGAGAACTTGTAGTGGCTGCTACTTCCTGCTTTAAAACTCTCGCGATGCTGGATTTGCGAGATGATTCCGCTCCAGCTCCTCCATGAATACAATAGATGTCCCCTAAGGGGCCCACATCATTGACTTCGACGCATTCGGTAGAAGGATGGATGTCACCATAGCAGCCGGCGTCTTCGACGTCGGCGCATTCCCAGGTTACTTCTACTGTTTCTTTCTCTTTTCTCTTCTCGGCAATTGGCTCAGCAATTGCATCTTTCCGAACTAGACCCCGGAGCTTTCCTTCTCCAAGGAGTTTCTCTATAAGAAAACGAAGGGCCCGACAGTCTTCGGTTAGATGCCCCCTTCTTTATGATATTCACAATAAAGGTTCGGATTTTGACTGCGGATATCCGACTTCAGAGGAGCAGGCCTTTTGAAATCTGGCCTCTTTTGCAGAATCTGGACCACTTCGTCCATGGTGACGTTTAAGGGAGTGAATGACTCTTGCGAGTCATCATATTGAGTGGATGGAATGACTGGAGGTGGCTGCGTGGTATACTGTTGTAAGTATACCGGCATGATTTGCGGAAGAGGAGAGGATGGAGCGGGAGCGATGGCCAACGGTGGTTTCTGATGCTGATGGCCCATGAATGGTTGCTTATTTTTGTAGTTTCTCCCCCTCTGGGAACGGGGTTCAAAGTGGGACTGATTCGATGGCGGATGATGGAAGGACGGATTTGACTGCTCCTTGTCGCTTACCAGCTTTGCGACGTAGACCGGATTGCTCTTCTCTCCTCTGATAAACATATTTGCCAAACTTATCATTTCCTGATAAGTCCTAGGCTCCCTTATATTTGCTTCAAATTTTAGGGGGCCCTCTCTTAGGCCATGGATGAGGGCAACCCTATACAGCTCCGGATCCACATTTTGAACTTCCATGATCTCTTTCTGGAAACGGTCTACGAAACGAGCCCACGTCTCGTCTTCCCGCTGTTTTATATCGAAAAGGGCCGCCGGGCCACTTTTTCTCTTCTTTGAGGTAGAGAATCTCAGCAGGAATTCCCTTCGTAGCTCAGCGAAACAACGGATTGACCTGGGGTGCAACCCGTAAAACCACTCCCTTGCTTGTCCTTCAAAGGAGGTTACAAGAAGCTTGCACTTAGTTGCATCAGTTAAGGTTCTAAGAGCGATGGCTGACTCGAAGGCTTGTAAATGAACCGTGGGATCAGTCTCCCCATTGAAAGCTGGCAGGCGAGGCTCTCTGAAATTATTAGGGGCTGGTTCCCCTCGGACTTCGTCCACAAAGGGAGAAGTTTCTTCCATATCTTCATATAGAGGAGCAGGATAATAAGTCGCCGGAACTGCGGCTAATCGCGTGCAAGCCGCTTGGTAAGAGGATCGAGCCGCAGCTTCTGGCGGGTAGGAATGACGGGCCGCGCCTTCTTGCGGGTAGGAAACGTGGGCAGCATGAGAAGCCGCCCCCTGGAAGTCGAGGACCCGAGCCGGCATGCTGTGCGCGGCTTCTTGATAGAAGTTTTGCCTAGCCGCAAAGCCTTCTTGCTGGGGCTGGAAGTTAGCGGCTTGTGATAGCGGGTAAGGAGGAGGTGGAGGAGGGACCGGGGTCACCGCCTGATTAGCCGTGGCTTGCTGTGGAACTAGCCGCTCGGTTAGCATTGCTAAAGTCTGACTGATCGCTTCAAGTCGTTGATCAGTGGCCCTCTGAGCCCGCTCGGCTTCTCTCCTTGATTGCTCCAGGGCTTCCCACAAAGAGTCCTCGCTGTGATCGGAGCGGTCTCCAAGGGGGAACTGACGGTCTGACATTGTAGTGAGGATTTCACCGACAATCTGCGATCTGAAGGTCGCGTGTTTCTGTTGAGTCCGAAATCGCACCTCCAAAGGAAATCGGAGGCTGCGGGTTGCCGGTTTCTTTTTAGGTGGGGAAAATGAGACCGCTAGCAGCGGTCAAGGCCAGACTTCGCCCGTCACGGTGAATGCCACTCCTATGACGGGCTCTCCTTTGATTAAAATGAGGCGGTTACAGCGGTTACAAGTGCAGGAAAGAAGAAGCCGACCAGTGAGACAGTCCGCAAGACGGGAAACTCGAGACCGCAGCTCAAACAAGCGAGCTCCTGGATTCGAGTGTGCGTGCCTTGGGAACAGTGCCGCCCCCTATTTATAGGCTTGGGGGCCTGCCCGAACGGGCAGGGATAAAATAACCGCCTGCCCGGGTACAGGAGAAACGGGCAGGCGGTGACGGGATACACAAAGAAGGAAAGAAAGAAACCGCGCGGCTTGGCGGCTTGTCCTTCCGACCTGTCTGACCAGAGGCTGAGGATGACGCGACCAAGGTGACGATGCAATCCGAGCGGTCTCCGTCTTTAGACCGCGTCTTGTTCTTTGATCTCGAACCTTGGCTTGTCTCTATGGTACAATCTGCACGGTCTCCGACTTGAGACCGCGACTTGCCCTGTTGGACTTGGGCCTGGGTTATCTTAAGTACTTGGAGGCGATCTGTCAGACCGCCCGGCCTATGCTAGTTGGTGTTGATGGACCTTGTAAAACCTGAGCCGGTCGACTTGTATCTTCAAACTGCCCAGTCTGCGAATCATTCTATTGGAAGCGGTCTTCTGGGTAAACAGGAGGGGATCTTCAAGCTTCGAAGGAGATCCTCAAGCGCCGAAGAGATCTTCAAGCGTCGTAGGAGATCTTCAAGCGTCGTAGGAGATCTTCAAAGAAATCGTCAAAGCTTCGAAAGAGATCTTCGATTGTCGAAGGAGACCTTCAAAGAAATCTTCAAGCTTCGGAAGAGATTTTCGAACGCCGAAGCAGATCTTCGAGCACCGAAGCAGATCTTCGAAGGAATCTTCTGGAGTTCTCTCAGGCGTAGTAAACAATGTGTGTTCAAATGAAGACTATGAGTTCCTTTTATAGCTTTTGAGAGGGGCATTTTGGTACTTATGTCGCTTAGGGAGTCTTGCTATCCGCACACCCAAGATCATGGATTTTACTATCTGCACACTCATGATAATGGATTTTATTATCTGCACACTCATGATCATGAATTTTACTATCCGCACACTCATGATCTTGGATTTTGTTATCCACACACCCATGATTATGGATTTGGCTATGCGCACACCCATGATCATTGATTTAACTATGCGCACACCCATGATCATGGATTTAACTATGCACACACCCAAAATGGGGGATTTTATTATTCGCACACCAATGATCACGGATTTTGTTATGCGCACACCCATGATCATGGATTTTACTATTCGCACCCTATTGTGAGAGATTTTACTATGTGCAACCCCATGATGGGAGAAGTTTACTATGCGCACCCCCATGATGGGTGATTTTATTATTCGCACCCGACAGTGGGGAATTTTACTATGCGCACCACAATGATGGAGGATTTTACTATTCACACCACATATTGGGGAATTCTACTATGATGTGAGATTTTACTATTCACACCTCATGGTGGAGAATTTTACTATTCGCACCCCATGGTGTGGAATTTTACTATAGGTACCCCTTTGATGGAGGATTTTACTATACGCATCCCATCATGGGGGTGTGCTCACGCAGGCAGGAGAAGTCTCCCGCATGTATCGTGTAGGCGAGGCGTCGTGCTATGGAGACTGCACGGTCGGAGGCGCCGTGCGGCAGTCGGAGGCGTCGTGCAGCGGCAACCGCACAACCGGAGGAGCCGTGGGGCGACGTGGAGGTAGTGTAGAGTTGGTCGTGCGTCAGTGTCTACGCGGGTGCGGTCGTGCGGCAGTGGCCATACGGCAGGCGCGGCGGTGGCCACACGGCCATACTGCACGTGGAGAACTGCCCAGTGTGCGGGCCGCACGAGTGCGATTGTGCGGCGGTGGTCGCACGACCCCGCGGCTGTCCTGTACGAGGAGAAGTGCCCCCCGCGCGGGCCGCACGGGGCCGGCCATGCGACGGTCGTCGCACGGGTGGTGCGGCAGTGGCCGCACGGCCGCGCAGCTGGCTCGCGCGCGTTGGGAGAGATCCTCGTGCACGGGCTGCCCGGGTGCGGTCGGACGGTGGTGGCTGAACGACGGCACGGCACTGGCCACCCTGGTGCGGTCGTGCGGCGGTGGCCGCACGACTGGTGTGGTGGTGGCGCGCCGCGCTGTTGTGTCTGCACGGAGGGGCATGCGTGTCCTCGCTGCCACCATTGTGGGTGGTTCTTTCCTCCCACAATGAGAGTGGGGCTCTCCCAACTAAGGGAGAGGGGTTTCCCACTCCTCCATGATGATGGGGGGTGCGGTTAGTGTTGAAATTGTTGAAGTGGAAGTTAGGAGGTTTTTTGGACCTGGGCGGTCTGGGAGGAGGTCGGGCGGTCTAGCGTGACCGCACGACTTGGCGGTCTGCCTCTGCGGTCTGGCGTGTCTTAGCCTAGCTGCGGTCTCCTGGCTTGATCGCTGGTATGGGTCCAAGGCGGCTGAAGGTGGAAGCCGAGCGGTCTGACTGTGACCGCGTGGCGCGCTATTCGTCTTCAGGTGTGCGCGGTCTGTGTGTGACCGCGTGGCGGGTTGTTCTTCCTCAAGGCTGTGGCGGTTTGGTGGGACCGCACAGCTTGACCCAGGTTTTCTCCAGAATGCGGTCTGGTGGCTGACCGGGCTTTCTGGTGTATTCGCGGACTAAGGATCTTAGTCGCGCGGTCTCAGTTCGCGGTCTTAGGAGGAGACTGGTATGCGAGTTGGACGCTGTTCGCGGTCTCAGGAGGAGACCGGCATGCGGACAGGAGTTCGCGGGTTGTTGGCGAACTGGCTGTGTTCGTGGTCTCGGGCGAACACATTGGGTGAACAGCTTCGGGCGGTCTGGCGATCTCCTTTGGAGTCGCGATCTGCTGTGAGAGTGGCGGTCTCTCATGGTTGATGTTGAAGCTGGCGAGTTCACCAAAATGAAGCAGGAGTACTGTTGCTGATCGCGCGGTGTGACCGGTCAGGTCGCGCGGTCTGAAGGGTGGTGATCCTATCTTATAGGGTGGTGACTAGATCAGGTCCCACGCTTATAAATAGGAGCCACTGTAGCAGCAATTTAAGACACACCAAGTGTAAGCCGAGTTCTCTTCTTTCATGCGGTCTCTTTTTTGTCTGACCGGGCGGTCTGCTGATTGAGCTCTTCTTGTGCAGCTTCTGCGGATAGTGCGGGCAGCAGCGATCACCTCTTCGTCTGAAAGTGTTCGGGCGGTCTGCGGCTTGGAGTTGTATTGCTGGAGTTCGGGAGAATTAAGTGTTCGGAAGGAGGGGTGCGGTCTGATCGGCGGTCTGGTGTTGTTCTGAGATCGGCAGTGGGTTGCGGTATGGCGAGTTGCTGAGGTCGCTAGGGAGACCGCGCGGTCTCAAGTTATCTTCAACTTGTATTTGTTTCCTTTGGTGTTTGTGCTGGTGAAATCATGTCTCGCCAATCATGCCTTGCCTTGTAATTTGAAGTTGCTATCAATAAAGATCACTTGTTTGCCTCTATTTGCTTCTGGTTGTTTGGCTTGTGAACTCTAAGTTGACTAACTCCTGCTCGCTTCATAAAGATTCGAAAAATTTCACAGTTAGCGTGTACGCACACGCACGTGAGTTCTGACGTCTGTTTGGAAGACCAAATGGAGTCAGAATTATGCAAGAATCATCCCGTTGGAATTGTACCGGCGAGCCGGCTGAGGTCGCTGCAAAAAATCTCTGGTTCGACTGAACATATTTTTGGGGAACCCCATCAAAGCTTAAGATATATTTACTTAATGTAAGTTTTTTTAATCTCTCTCTCTCTCAAATTGAAGTTAGAAGGGATTATGTTACATCTTGCATCATTTCTACTAATTTTAACGGTCCCAAGGCTTCGTTTGGAGCGTTTTTTTGCTCTAGTGAGTTTGGAGAAAAACATTATAGAATTTACGTTTGACATGACAACATTTATCAAAAAAGAAAACTAGTTTTGAAATTAAAATTGGACAAATTTTTTTAGGTGAGGTTGGGTTCCACGGAAGTGACGTACAACAAAATTTGTAATAGCAGGACGTACAACAAACAAGCCTTCACTGGGAACCCCAATTAAGATAGCTGACAATCATAACTCGAAGGTCATCTTCCCTCGGCGGTGAACCAAAAAGGAGTTAGGAAGGTTTGGCTCTTGAAAACTAGTAGGTTCTCGGCCTTCTAAGGGCCTGTTTGGGAGGTCCTTTCAGAATGGAGAATGAGTGGTGGCAAAAGGATGGTAAGAAAATGAGCTTTTGGAAAATGTCTATTGCAAAAGGAGATCTGTTTGGGTGAACTCCTTTTGCAGATATTTTAAAAAATGAGAAGCACTTTATAAACTGTTTGGTAAATCTCCGTTGTCATGACATTTTTTTTATTAAAAATGCAACCCCGGGCAGAAAAATGCGCGTCCAGGGGAAAATGAGCGCCCGAGCTCGAATTTTTTGCCCGGACGTGCATATTTCGCATGGGCGCGCATATTTCGCCCTGACGCGCATATTTCGCACGAGCACGCATTTTTCTCGCGGGCACGCATTTTTCGCCCCAGGCGCGCATTTTTCGCCCCGAGCGCGCATTTTTCGCCCTTGCTCTCATTTTTCGCCTGTGCGCGCATTTTTGCCGGTGCGCGCATTTTTCATCCGGGCGCGCATTTTTCGTCCGAACGCACATTTTTCGCCCGAGTGCCCATTTTTCGCCCGGACGAGTATTTTTCGCGCGCAATTTTCGCCCGAACGCTCATTTTTTGCCCGACCTCACATTTTTTCGCCCGGGCGTGCATTTTTCGCCAGAGCGCGCATTTTTTCCTCCGGGCGCGCATTTTTCTCCCGGACCCGCATTTTTCGCCCGGACGCTCATTTTTCGCCCGGACGCTCATTTTTCGTCAGGGCGAGAGTTTTTCGCCCGGGCACGCATTTTTTCACCCGTACGCTCTTTTTTCTCACGGGCGCGCATTTTTCACCAGGTAGAAAAAAGAGTGGCCAAGCGAAAGAAATGCCGCCGACGCAAAAAATGCACGACCGGGCAAAAAATGCGCTCCCGGGCAAAAATGCGCGCCCGAGAAGAAAATGTTCTCCCGGGTGAAAAATGCGCGCCCTGGAAGAAAATGCGCTCGAGCGAAAAAATGCGAGTCCGGACGAAAAATGCGGGCCAGGGCGAAAAATGCGGGCCAGAGCGAAAACTGCACGCCCGCGCAAAAAAAAAGCGCGCCCGCGCAAAAAAAAAAGCGCGCCCGTGCGAAAAATGTGCGCCCAGGCGAAAAAAATGCGTGTATGTGCGAAAAAGTGCGTCCTGGCGAAAAATGGACGTTCGTGCGAAAATTGCACGCCCGGGAGAAAAATACTTGTCCGGGCGAAAAATGCTCGCCCGAGCGAAAATTACTGGTCCGGGCGAAAAATGGGCTCCCTGGCTAAAAAATGGGCGTTCAGGCGAAAAATACTCGCCCGGGCGAAAAAAATGCTCGCCCGAGCAAAAAAATGGGCGCCCGGGAGAAAAATGCGCGCCCCGGAGAAAAATGCGCGTCCGAGCGAAAAATGTGCGCCCGGGCGAAAAATGCGCGTCAGTGCAAAAAATGCGCTCCCAGGCGAAAATGCGCTCGGTCGAAAAAATGCGCGCCCGTACGGAAAATGCGCGACCGGGCAAAAATTATGAGACCGAGCGAAAAATTCGCGTCCGGGCCTAAAATGCGCCCATGGGCGAAGAAATGCTCGACCGGGCATAATAATGTACGCACGGGGGAAAATTTTGCGCTCGGGCGAAAAATGCGCTAACCTTGTATCGGGATGAGTAAGTGCTTTTCGAAAAGGTTGAAAAGTAGAGGACAAATGTCTTTTCAAAAGGAGGAGAAAAATGAGTTTTCCGCGGTAGTTTTTTTCCCCGGTAGACAATCCAAACGGTTTTGTAAGTGCGGTGACGTTTTTCAGAAAACAAAAAAGAACAAAAAAGCCCTCCCAAACAAACCCTAAATCTCACAAAATCAGAACTCCACTCCCATATATAGTGAACTATCCAATAAGCTGAGTCTATTCCCGCATGACGGGAAATGCAACAAATATGCACAGTACTTTGAATGTGCATGGTGAATACAAGGGCTTAACTGCCTTTGTGGTAGATGCAATTCTTCACAAAGTATCTTCCCATCAAGGTATTTTTCCCAAGTTCGTTTCACTTCCTACAACGGCTCCATTGAGAGCAAAGTTGTATGAGTACATGTTTGATCTCCGTCAAGAACCAATGTGGAGTTTGTCTGCTCATAATACAAGCCAACAAGACATGCAAGGCCTCCTACGTACGACGAGCAATAGGATCCCGTCCCAAGACCTCCATATCCAACACACGACTCTAATCATAACCGACGAAACCTCCTCATCTCAGTCCTCTGCGTTGACCTTGCTCGCTGTGCTGAAAATTGACTGTCACGACACTCAAAACTCCTCAATCTCCACGAGTCTTGACAAACTATGGCGCAATTGACTTGACTAATCACCAGGCTGCTAGGAACTCAAAGCTTTTTTGATCGGGAAGAATGTCAGTCGCTCTAACATGATATCAAAACTAACTAGACTCTACTGCCTACACTCACATAACTTAATTAGGAAAAAAAGGAATTGAGGTGATAAAGGGAAAATGTCGAAGAGAAAAGTGTTTTTGGTGAAACATTCAAAATTGTCATATATACCCTAAGGGTCCGTTCGTTTGGACGGAATTGGGGGAACGGAATTGGAATTGGACCAATTCCAATTCTGCAGGAATTGGAATTCAACTCAATTCTAATTCTGCTGTTCGGCTGAATGCAGGAATTCTGGCAGTGGAATTTGAATTAACATTTCCGCTGTTCGGTTGCATGTTAGAATTAATTGATAGGAATTGAAATTCAATTTTTAAAAATATCACAAAATTGCAGAGAAATACTAAACTATTAAAATGTCTACCAACATAAACTAAGTTCGCATAATACATAGAAATAATAATTCTAAAGTCCATCCCACAAAACAACGTTCAACAAAAAACTGATAATGTCTCGGGTCGCACACATTCAATCATCAAGATGCATGCGGAGCCAGGTCCTCCTGATAGGTACTGGTAGAGCCATAAACACGTCACTCTTTGCTGCATCCACGTTCAACATATCAATAGCCTTGATGATCTCCTGCTCAGTCAAATCAGTAATATCTGCTAAGGCCGCATATATCCTATCGGCTCTCGATAGCTGTATCGGCTGAACTGGCACGTTGGTGTCCTGCTCCATGTTCCTTGCAATTGATGTAATCGCATCTGCAATAATATCAGCTGCAACCTTCTTCTTCTTCTTCTTTGGTCGTGGTTCGACCTCTTCAACGATGTTTTCATCCACAGACGCTTCTATATTAACTTCATTCACAGCCTCTGTTGCAGTCGCAGCTTGAGCTCCAGTAGCTCTATCAACCCCGCACAACATGCCTAAGTCGCCCCAATTGACGATCACCTTACTCCTGTAATGCTTTACAGTTGGGTGTGCCTACAAGTAATAAATTAAAGATTAGAAAAATAATTTGTATATTTTGATAAATTTTGGTAAAATAAAAAACATTACCGTAACATAGTTGGCCCAAACATCCTCGCTATCTACCTTGACGATATTGCGCTCCCAATCCCAACCGAAGCCGCTTGTATCCAACATAGCCGATATTTCTTGATAATACTTGTTCCAAGTCTTTAAGCGTGCCATTATTTTCTCCTTATTAATCACCACATTGCATTCCTCCTTCACGGCTTGGATTGCAGCGGTGAATGCAACACTTTTCCAACCATTTGCCGCTTTATTTCCCAAACCCTGCTGCTCGAGTAGAGATGTTGATAAAGCGGTATCCATCTGTGTTGTCCAGTGAATATACGAACGTTCCTTTCCTTTGTTTATTTCCATTTAGATGCTGTTCACAAGTATAACAGGGTCAAATGGAAAAAACCAAAAAGCATGTAACATAAAGCATGTAACAGAGTCAAATGAAAAAAAAACATAAAGCTTGTAACTAACTAAACATGTAACCCACTTTTCCAATAATAACTTCTACAAAATAAACTAACATCCAAAAAACCAAAAGCCAGTAATGTAACATCTAGCAATCAAAACTACATCCAAAATTAACATTAAATTTAAAATTTTATGCTCCTCGCCGAGCCTGATACTCATTGAACATGTTCATAGCCAATGTATCTCTAAAATGAGACCACTCGGGTGTTGCTTGAACTTGCCCAACTACGTCTGCGTACTCATAACTATCACCTCCTGTATCTTGCAGTAATATCTCTGCGTCAACCTCAGCAAGTAATCTAGCATCATGATCCAATCTCCTCTCTATAAGAAAATTATGCAAGATACAACAAGCATTTATGATTTGAACCTGCGTAAAGTAAACATTATTTTAGGCTAACATAAACATTAATTTATGGTAACATAAAATAATTGACTTGGATTTGAACCTGCACATTAATATCGAAGAAGGATGGTCCACGCAAGATAGCCCATCGTTTCTTAAGTAGGCCAAATGTTCTCTCAATCACATTTCTTGCCTTTGAATGACGAAGATTAAATAACTCTTTGTAGTTTGAGGGATTATTCCCTTGTGCAGACCACTCTTTAAGGTGATATCTTGTGGACCTGTAAGGCGCAAGATAGCCAGGGCCATTTGTGTATCCCGCATCCACAAGATAGTATTTGCCCACCGGTACTTCAAAACGATCAGTTCGTTCTAGTGCATTACGTAGAACTCTGGAATCCGATGATGAACCCTCCCATCCAGGCAATACATATAAAAACCTCATGTTTGAATCACATACACCCATGACGTTTGTTGTTATTGCTTGCTTTCTATTTCGATATCTACCTTGATCTTTAACAGACACTGTTACTTCAATATGAGTGCCATCTATGGCTCCAACACAGTCCTAAGTGAGAATACAATATATATATTTAAATGTTGCATTTAGCATACTACTCAATATATGTACATATTTAAATGACTAGCTCACCGCAAAATCACGCCATCGTTGTGTTGTAGTTGCATCAGGGAGCTTTATAAAGTCCGGAGATAACTTTAGAATTGCCACCAAAACATTGTTGAAATGTCTGCTAATTGTATCAATTGAACGAAGATATGTGCCTCCAACATCTCGGAATTTCTTATTATGTGCTAGCACATACAAGAACACACATACTGACTCTTTAACCATAATGTGTTGTGTGTCATTTAATAATCTACGACACGTAAGAATGTGGCATAGGGCTTCAAATGAACTCTTATTCATACGCAGTTGGTTAAAACAGTTTATATCTGTTCCACTGTATAGGCGTTTGAATAATGATTTACGTAGAATATTTTTTGCTTCGGACTCCATAAGATCTCTGCATATCTTAGGCTTCAAAACTATTATCGCCGCAGCAAGAGATGCTGCAATAGCTGTCTTCTTACGTTTACGACGTCTTTCTATTTCATTCATCTACACAATTACAAATAAAATAATACATAAACAATCTAATAACAACACGCACATTCATAACAACACACACACACAAGCATGGCCATGACACACTCACACCAAAATCACACCAACATATACACAGTTACAATCACACTCACACCAACATATACACACATACACATTCACATACACCAACACACACATTCACACACACATTCACACACACATACACATTCACACACATTGACACACACATTCACCCATTCACATTCACATTCACACACACATTCACACACATTCACATACACCATTCACACACACATACACATTCACACACATTCACATTCACATACAAACTTGAGTTACACCAACATACACATTCACATTCATATTCACCATTCACACACACATTCATAACAACACACACACAAGCATGGCCATGACACACTCACACCAAAATCACACCAACATATACACACTTACAATCACACTCACACCAACATATACACACATACACATTCACATACACCAACACACACATTCACACACACATTCACACACACATACACATTCACACACATTGACACACACATTCACCCATTCACATTCACATTCACACACACATTCACACACATTCACATACACCATTCACACACACATACACATTCACACACATTCACATTCACATACAAATTTGAGTTACACCAACATACACATTCACATTCATATTCACCATTCACACACACATTCATAACAACACACACACAAGCATGGCCATGACACACTCACACCAATATCACACCAACATATACACACTTACAATCACACTCACACCAACATATACACACATACACATTCACATACACCAACACACACATTCACACACACATTCACACACACTTACACATTCACACACATTGACACACACATTCACCCATTCACATTCACATTCACACACACATTGACACACATTCACATACACCATTCACACACACATACACATTCACACACATTCACATTCACATACAAATTTGAGTTACACCAACATACACATTCACATTCATATTCACCATTCACACACACATTCATAACAACACACACACAAGCATGGCCATGACACACTCACACCAATATCACACCAACATATACACACTTACAATCACACTCACACCAACATATACACACATACACATTCACATACACCATTCACACTCATCTCCACAGGCAGTCCCTGCCCTCGCCCTCATGTTTCTCTTCACATACACCATTCACACACACACATACACATACACCATTCACACACACAATTTCTAGCATTCATCATAGAAATCCTGAAGAACAGCCCTAAATTCCATATAAAAATCATATAAATTCCATATAAAAATCCTGAAGAACAGCCCTAAATTTCTAGCATTCATCATATAAATCCCTAGCCCTAAATTTCTACAAAACTGAGCCGGACACAAGCAATGTCGCCGGAGAAGAACAAAAAATGGCCACGAAGGGACTTACAGTCGCCTTAGGCGGTGGTCGTGGCCGGAGAAGATGACTTGGAGCCGGAAAGAAAGGGAGCGCAGGCGATTTCTGGAGGCGCGGAAGCGTGCACGCCGTCGACTGGAGCTATTTTACCGTGCACGCCGTCGACTGGAGCTAACCGGCTGGAGGTTGCTAGCTGAATGTCGCCGGAGATAAGGTAGGTCACCGGCGAAGAACCTGCGCAGGTTTTTCTGGAGCTGCGGAATCGTCGCGGGAGAGAAAGAGGCGGAACGGGAGAGTGGGAATTGCGAAAACTTATGTCGGGAGGTAAGAATTGCCGTGGACGGGAATTAGGTATAGGAGAATTCTGTGGGAATTCGATTTAATTCCAATTCCATACCTTTAATTTGTCAAACGAACGGCAGAATTGGAATTGGAGGTCCAATTCCAATTCCGTTCCCCCAATTCCGTCCAAACGAACGGACCCTAATGCTAATTCAAAAAGTAATAACATATATTATATTCTATTTAAAAAAAAATTAAAATACATTGTCCATTCAACCTACCAGCCGACGGCTTCAGAAAAATGAGAACTAGGTTCCCTATTCGGATTCTTCCAAAGTCAAAAGTGTCCTAAAACATAAAATAAAATCCTTATATATTGGCTTACAAAGATAAACATGCCCCAAACAAAAAGCTCGTAATAAAATAAAATAACTAAAGACCCAGTAAACCGAAACTTGTCCGAGTTGGTCTTCTGCTACGCCCTCGCCGTCGCCTCCGTCGGAGCTATTTTGTGCCTCTTCCACTTGCGCACCTGCCACGCCACATCTGAATTTCTATGTCTTATTCAAAGTACGAAGAGTCGTCAAGGATTCAATTCAACATAATAATTGTTGTGGGTCGCTCGGGTGCTCTGGTAGACCGGTAGAATTGAACCACCTTAGCTCGGAAGCGAACCGAGCGCGCAAATAGTCAATGGATGAATCGATAAGTGACACGAGGACTTTTAACGTGGAAAACCCGAAAAGGGTGAAAACCACGCGGTCGGAGCTGTTTCTGCCAAATTCCACTATATGCTGGGGGGTTACAATTGGAAACTAAGAATTCGAGCGCGACAGACCGCGACTCGTTACAACGGTAGAGAGAAAGAGAGAGAACTCCGAGGGTGACAGACCACCTCACGGAAAGCTAAGTACTTCTTTTGGGAACGAAAGTGAGATCGATGAGTAACCTTTCGGGACCCGAGGATTCCCGAATCACTTAGGAAGATGGTCTTTCGGAGCGAAGGAAATCTCCAAGTCCACGAAGGAGATCTTCGAAGCCTCGAAGGAGATCTTCAAAGGCTGAGGGAGATCTTCGAGCGCCAAAGGACTCAGAGGAAATCTTCAACGGAGCTCTCTCGGGTGCAAAAGGCAAGGTGTCTTGAAATGAAGACCCTGAGCTCCTTTTTTAGCCTTGGGCAGGGGTCGTCCGGTAATTTTGCCGTCGTACCCACCTTAACCACCCGACGGGTGAATTACGTTTGCCGATTTGGAGTACATGGATTGCCATTTTTCGTAAATGACCGTCTCACCATTCGGGCAGGTTGGGCAGTTCGGGCAGCTTCGTTGAAGGTGATGAAGGCGACGAACGAGACCTGCAATCTGAGAAATTAAGAAAGGTTAACTGCGCCCGTGTTGGGAACGTGGAAGCGTTCTGAGCGTGCGCGGAAGCGTTGTGAGCGCGCAATGGACATGGGAGCATTCCGAGAGTGCAATGAACTCGGGAAATGGGAATTCGCGTCCCCTAAGGGGAAAATGAGCTCCGACCGCACCCGTCGAGGGGGTGCGTGATGTAGGCTTGGGTGCTCGGGTAGCTCTCACTTGCGCGATCGATTGGGTCGCAAGATCGTTTCCTAATAACACCTAATCGGGTGAACAAACGCAGCCACCTACGGGTGAGTCCTTCACAACTATCACGCAAAGACAACCACGACGCACAAGGAACGGAGAGGGCGATAAGCCAACGTCGCTCCAAACAAAGGGATCAACGAGATCCGGACAAGCTATTGTTGTTGTCAATCACAAGAAGATCCTCCGAAAGCAAAAATCCGGAAATAGGAGGATCTTCCCCAAAAAAGGCAAAAGAAGATCGCCACTCCTCGTCGAGTAAAAAATAATCCAAGATCGTTCAACTATCACAAATGAGAAAGATCGCGAAAAGATCAATGTCAGAAAATTCGTCACAATTCCTATCCACCACAAATAACTATCGAAGAATCGCTCAAGAAGTAGAAAGCGTTACCCTCCCGAAATAGTAGATCCGGGTTGTAGAAAATCCTACGTTATTCACGGAGGTGGTCGCCGAAGGGGAATCCTTGAAGATGTGCACCGTCGCCTTCAAATCCCGCCGCCACGAACAAGCCCAAGACCTCCTTGATACGTGAGATAATGTAGAGGGAGAAACGGTAGAGAGAGTGAGAAGGATGGCTGGGAGAAAGTTGGCTGGATGGAGATGAACAAGAGAGGGAGAGAGATGTAGAGATGGGAAACTTGAGAGAGAGTGACGTGAGGGGGAGGGAGGAAGAGTGACGTGAGAAAGAGAGGAAGAAGGGGAAGGGGAGGAGTGGTGCTGCACGTGAGAGAGGGGGAGAGGGAGGAGGTGAAGAGGCCGAACTAGAGAAAGAAAGATAGGGAACGGTGGAGAGGGAGAGAAGGAGAGAATCGGCTGAGCAAGAGGAGATTAGATTGGGGTTTCTTTTTTTCTTTCTTCAATGATCAAATTACATAGGGTTTGGCCTATTTATAGGCTCACACACATACGGCGGTTAAACGCAGCCCAAATAAAAATTCTAATGGACGGCTAAATGCAGTCCACAAAATAAACAGTCCCAAATTAAAAATATAACAGAACATGACAAAATAAGCATATAAATAATTAAAAAGGCTTCGGTAGGATCTATGGCGGATCCTCAACATCTTCAGCAGCATCTCTATCATCCTCGTCACGTGGTGGCGGATCATCTTGATCATGCGGTGACGGATCAGGTAGTGGTGGAGGGTCCTCAGCGACATCAACGACATCATCAACATCAACATCAGACGGTGGCGGGACTTCAACAACATCATTCGGAGGCTGGTCTTCAACAACAACAAGTGGTGGGTCTTCGACGTCTTCCTCAACAACCTTCAAGGGTGAAGGTGGCTCCATATCAGCAACGACCTCCATCAAGATCATCAGGCCATCAGCAGTATCATCAGTATCCCCAACCAAGTGGATGTGGGGGTATTCATCAGCAACATCCCCTACCAAATGAGGCTCAGTGAAGGGGTCTTCATCATCTGGGTGGGGGAAAGAGAGGGGCTGAAGGGATGGTCCCCATCAATCCTCCCCCGCTCGAAAAAACTCATCACTGATGAGTCAGCACTGTCGGATGTAGGTCCTGGTAAGAGTACTCCTCCTGATTTCCTGTCAAACAAAAGGTTGGCCTCGGGGGCCATGATCAAAGCATAGGAAAATGAAGAGTAAAGTACAACAATTTCATAAGGCGTCTTACCTCTAGAGACCGCCAAAGGAGTGAATAACATGCTACCCGGCTCACCTCTCAACCCAATAGAAATTTTTGTGGAGGGGAACGAAGGGGGAGCTAGATGCAGTGGAGCTAGAAAGAGTGAAAAATATTTCGAGTCATTGAAAATGGGGTTTGGGCCCCTCTCAGCAAAAACTCTCAAATGTAAAGCAAAACTTTCTAGAACGGCAACTATTCGACGAACAGTGGGGACAATACTCGCATTGCCATCTAAGTTGCCAATTGGCAACTGTCCAGGGGAATGATCTACTAAAACCGAGTCTTCCTTATTGCGGGATTCTCCAATGGGTGCGGTGACTACAAAGTGAATGGACCCAGATGGGTCGGCTAGCACCAATTCATCATGTTTGGGTGGATTAAGACCTCTTGAAACACCTACTAATTCATTATATTAAATTAAATTCAGGTTCATCCTAGGGCGATCCCAACAATTAAGATCAGCTAGCATGGGAAGGACAACCCAGCGAAACCACTCAACCCGCCCCGCGGCGGTAACGGGCTCCATGCCATACTTCCAGACCGGGGCTGAAGTAGGGGAAACCCAAGCAACCATAAATGGGTGAAGGTTCAGCGGGGGCGCTAACACTAGCCTAGGGTCCACTAGTGCAGAGAATGTGCCCACACAACTACTACCCACAAATAATGGATTGGACCATTTGTCCTCCCCACTAAATGACACAGGAAACGCACGAGCCCTAATCCCACCATCAAAAATGTGAGGTGTCGATAAGGCTCGCCCTATCTCCATAACCGTCTCACCATCATCATCAGATTCACTCAGCCCACTTTCAGAATTTTCTTCAACCTCCTGAATGTCCTCGGGGTGGACAACAGAAGGCTCCCTAAGGCTAACGGGATCAAGTAGAGGTTGGCTAATCAGAGCAGCCTCAATTTCAGGCACTAAGTCAGTCGAGGGTGCCTCAACTGGGACAATGTCTATGGGAAGGCTGGGACTAACAGGGTCGGGCTCGGGCCCCATACTCAAACTCGGTGTGTTTGCCTCAGAGTGGCTAACACAAACTAAGGGCTGATTTTGACTGACAGTGTCAAAATCCCCATGTGTGTCTGCACCGGGTGGTGTTGACTCAACCGTGCCGCGAGCGTCTCCAGATGGGACTTTGGGCTTCCTGGGCGGGCTGGACCTAAGATATGTTAGTTGACCCCCATGTGTAAAGTCTAGGTGTTATCCTGGGCATCATAACTAACATCATGGCTAGCGAGCCACGGGTGTCCCAGCAAAATATGGAAGTCCTTCATAGGAAGGACGTCACACCAAATGTGCTCAGAATAGGTTTGGATGGTGAGGGGCACCAAACATCGCCTGGACACTAAGATAGTGCTCTCATCCGGACATACGAGACGATAAGGGCAAGGATTTGGCGCAGTGGTCACCAACATCCTAGATACCGCATTCTCCGTGATAGCGTTTGTATGGCAAACACTATCCACCACGAGTCTGCACCACTTCTCACCGTGTTTAAAATTTGCTCGAAATCGGTGTTTCGGGTCGCGGCTGAGCCTAATCACCTTCATAGCGTCATTCCGACACTTACCTAACTGCTTTAAATTAGCCGGTGGTGCAGTTATTCGCGAGAGTGCCGGGGGATACCCCGGATTCAGCCTAGTACTCATTACTAGTGAAAGTTCATGTGCTGACACGGACAAAATTATAATGTCTCCAATTTTCAGTCCAACCTACCGTGACCGAATCGAAAAATTTTCTGTTTTAATGTTGTTGGAAATAAGAGAAGGAAGCTACAGAAAAATTTCAGATTTTTTTGACAAGTTTTAAAATTCCGAGGTTTTTACTAAATGCAGACCAATCCGAAAATTTCAGAATTTGGCCGAGCTAACGAACGCACCGTTTAGAGGGCGGATAGCCTACAGATCTGAGAGTAAGGATGGTGTCGAGATAGAACTCAACACAACCTCGCTTTGATACCAAATTGATGTAGGCTTGGGTGCTCGGGTCGCTCTCACTTGCGCGATCGATTGAGTCACGAGATCGTTTCCTAATAACACCTAATCGGGTGAACAAACGCAGCCACCTACAGGTGAGTCCTTCACAACTATCACGCAAAGACAACCATGACGCACAAGGAACGGACGAGGGCGATAAGCCAACGTCGCTCCAAACAAAGGGATCAACGAGATCCGGACAAGCTATTGTTGTTGTCAATCACAAGAAGATCCTCCGAAAGCAAAAATCTGGAAATAGGAGGATCTTCCCCAACAAAGGCAAAAGAGGATCGCCACTCCTCGTCGAGTAAAAAATAATCCAAGATCGTTCAACTATCACAAATGAGAAGGATCGCGAAAAGATCAATGTCGGAAAATTCGTCACAATTCCTATCCATCACAAATAACTATCGAAGAATCGCTCAAGAGGTAGAAAACGTTACCCTCCCGGAATAGTAGATCCGGGTTGTAGTAAATCCTACGTTATTCACGGAGGTGGTCGCCGGATGGGAATCCTTGAAGATGTGCACTGTCGCCTTCAAATCCCGCCGCCACGTACAAGCCCAAGACCTCCTTGATACGTGAGAGAATGTAGATGGTGAAACGGTAGAGAGAGGGAGAAGGATGGCTGGGAGAAAGTTGGCTGGAGGGAGATAAACAAGAGAGGGAGAGTGATGTAGAGATGGGAAACTTGAGAGAGTGACGTAAGGGGGAGGGAGGAAGAGTGACGTGAGAAAGAGAGGAAGAAGGGGAAGGGGAGGAGTGGTGCTGCACGTGAGAGAGGGGGAGAGGGAGGAGGTGAAGAGTCCGAACTAGAGAGAGAAAGATAGGGAACAGTGGAGAGGGATAGAAGGAGAGAATCGGTTGAGCAAGAGGAGATTAGATTAGGGTTTCTTTTTTTTTTCTTTCTTCAATGATCAAATTACATAGGGTTTGGCCTATTTATAGGCTCACACACATACGACGGCTAAACACAGCCCAAATAAAAATTCTAATGGACGGCTAAATGCAGTCCACAAAATAAACAGTCCCAAATTAAAAATATAACAGAACATGACAAAATAAGCATATAAATAATTAAAAAGGCTTCGGTAGGATCTATGGCGGATCCTCAACATCTTCAGCAACATCTCTATCATCCTCGTCATGTGGTGGCGGATCATCTTGATCATGCGGTGGCGGATCAGGCAGTGGTGGAGGGTCCTCAGCGACATCATCAACATCAACATAATACGGTGGCGGGACTTCAACAACATCATTCGGAGGCAGGTCTTCAACAACAACAAGTGGTGGGTCTTTGACGTCTTCCTCAACAACCTTCAAGGGTGAAGGTGGCTCCACATCAGCAACGACCTCCATCAAGATCATCAGGCCAGCAACAGTATCATCAGTATCCCAAACCAAGTGGATGTGGGGGTCTTCATCAGCAACATCCCCTACCAAATGAGGCTCGGTGAAGGGGTCTTCATCATCTGGGGTGGGGGAAAGAGAGGGGCTGAAGGGATGGTCCCCATCAGTGCGGTTTCAGACGCATCCCCCGCAAGGCGGGGGTGGGGGGTGGGGGGTGGGAGGGAGCTTGGTAGCACCCCACCACGGGGTGGTGCGGTTTAACGGCACTCCCATGGGGTGCGGCCAAGCCGCACCGCCCATTATGGGGTGCGGATAGGATGCGCCCCTATGGGTTCGGCTTGGCCGCACCCCCCATCATGGGGGGGGTGCGGTCCCCCTCCCCCACCAAGGTGGGGTGCGGTTTGGCCGCACCCCACCATGAGGAGCGCGTGCTACCCGCACCCCACTAGTGGGGTGCAGTCTTGACTGCACTTGGCGTCAATAAAACGCGAGTTGCGTGCGGCGAATTCCCCGCTCCCATGATCATGGGTTAGACTTTTGACCCAACTAACCCCACTTCTCCTTAACGGAGCCTCCTCTAAACGCACCCCGGAAGTGCCTATAAATCTAAGCCGTGAATCCAAGCTCGCGACCTTCTTCATAATATAAGATAGGTATGCGCGAGTCTGAGCTCACGGTTTCTTACATAATAGAAGATAAGTTTGCGCGAGTTTGAGCTCACGGCTTTTTACATAATAGCAGAAAAGTTTGCGTGAGTCAGAGCTCGCGGTTTTTTACATAATATAAGATAATTTTGGGTGAGTTTGAGCTCGCGGTTTTTTACATAATAGAAGATAAGTTTACGCGAGTCTGAGCTCGTGGTTTTTTACACAATTGAAGATAAGTTTGCGCGAGTCTGAGCTCGCAGTTTTTTACATAATAGAAGATAAGTTTGCGTGAGTCTGAGCTCGCGGCTTTTTACATAATAAAAGATAAGTTTGCGCGGGTCTGAGCTCGCGGTTTTTTACATAATACTAGATAAGTTTGCGCGAGTCTGAACACGCGGTTTTTTATATAATAGAAGATAAGTTTGCGCGAGTCTGAGCTCGCAACTTTTACATGATGGAAAATTCAAATTACTGATAAAAGCGGCGCAGGTTCTGGGCGTTCCAGGTGCGTGGTAGGGTCTTCACTTCCGCTGTTCTGAGCATGCATGTCCCGGGCTTTATAATTATAGTGACAACATACGGTCCTTCCCAAGTTGGCGAGAGTTTGTGTAAGATCCCTCTCCCGCACCCAGAGAGTCCCCGAATCTTATGCCCAGAACTGCCTCCTTACGGTGACGCTAACACACGAGCTAGCCGCCTCCGTAAGACGCTGATCCTGCCGGCAAGAACGATCAACCAAGCCAACATGAGATAAGAAGAAAACTAGGTAGAATATGTCCACAATCACACATTTATACATCATAAATAAATCCAAATGTATACAAGTCCAACAATGAGTACAACAAGTAAAGAAGAGAAAAGAGCTTATGCTAGGTACATATCCAAAATAACGTAAAACAACTCTCTCACTCTACATCTATGCGGAAGCTGTCGAACTCTTGTCATTTTGTCGTTAAGAAGAGATACTGCGTGGAAACTGCTCTTTAGGTCTTGTCATCACGTGTCTGTAGCTGCTGCTGCACCGCGGGTAGTGGCTGGATTGCTCTATCATGTCCTCCTGTCCTATCTCCTAAATGGGGTCCTACTACTTTGGCAAAATGGTTCCTAAAATAATGTGGTCTGATGAGTACTTTTTGTACTCATCCCTTAATATAATTTTATTGATATTTTTATATGAATTTGAATAAATAGCATGAATTATCCAATCGAATTCATTCCTTTCTATTTCTTTAACTAATTTAAGCTCATTTTATGTTTTTCAGGTTTCCTGGGCACTTTTGAGAAAATTCCAAAGTACACGCCCAAGGTCACGGGCGTGACCAAGCGGCGTGACAGCCTAGATGTGTTCCAAACCCGATTCCGCCACCCCGGGAGCATTCCGTGGAGATTCGCCAAGTACACGCCCCCAGGTCACGGGCGTGACCCATGGGCGTGACCCAGTGTCACGGCCGCGACCCGCCACCAACATCCAGATCAGCCTGCCACGTCAATTAAAGTTACACGCCCCAGGTCACGCCCGTGACCAGGGGGCGTGTCAACCAGTTCATGGGCGTGACTCATCCCGCGCCACTTCCCATCGAAGCTTCCCGCCGAAGCTTCCCGCCAGTAGCCTGTTTTAAAGTTACACGCCCCCAGGTTACGGGCGTGACTTAGGGGCGTGACACGCACTTAACGCCTGCATTAAAGCCAGCCGGCATCCTTTCCGCACCCAGCAGATCGCGCCCCTTACACGCCCCAGGGTCACGGGCGTGACCCAAAGGCGTGTAACACAAATTGTTCAGCTATATAAAGCCAGCTCCAGCAGATGTTTAAGGACAAATTTTGGGAGTTCAAAACTCCTTTTCTTGCTTTATTTTCTTGTTTTTAGCATTTTTGTAGTTCTTGTACTTCTTTCCCTTCTTGTACTTCATTTCAAAAGCTTGTAACTTTCAATTTCTAGTTGTAACTTCATTTGCAAATCAATAAAACTGTTCTTTTTCTCTTATTCTACTCTTCTTTTTGTACCATGCACTTCTTTATTTTCATCGATTCCTCCATCTCTATGAGTAACTAAATTTCTATTAGTACTCGACCGAGATGATCCAATGAAAATATAATTCATGATTTATTTTTTAGTTTCTCTTTCTCTTCCTTAGAATACTTAAGATTTATCCTTGAACTTTATTGGATTGAGATTATATTGTTGATATATAATTCTCATTCTTGTTTTCGTAGTCTAATAACCTAGTGGTTTTGATTTCGAATCGATCACTTCAAGGATAAAGAGAGTTGAATGCACTCATCGAGAGAGGATGACATAATTCTCCCGGATTTGAGTCAAATCCAATAGAGGGGTTCACTACGATAAAACAGGTTTTAGGGATTTTGATTCTAGAGCGAAAGTTCGATTGATCAACCTAAACTCAGTTGAGTGTATCCTCGAGAATGGTACATTTATAATTCGGGAACCTCCACGGTCAAGTAATTTCTTTAAGAGAATTAGAAGTTTTATTTCTTATATTTATTTTCCAAGGTGATTCAAGGTTGAGTACTAGTCTTTTAATTCATAGTTTTTAAAATAAAGTTATCTCTCTTTCTTGAAAAACCAACCCCAAAGTATTGTTGATAGAATAATAGAGATTTTCTTGAAGTAAGAGTATTCAACCGCCCCGAGTCTAATACGACCTTGGTTTATTTTAACCTATACTACATTTGATACGGTACACTTGCCGTTATCGTTTGCGGATATAGTTTTGCGGATCAAGTTTTTGGCGCTGTTGCCGGGGACACGATTGATATTTCGAAAAAAGAAATATTTATTAATTTTATCGTTCTCTTTCTTCTCCCCCTTCTCTTTAAAATTTAAAAAAAATCTTAAAAAAGCGTAATCTAAATTCTCGGAAAGGATGCTTTGGGCTTGAATTCCCATCACAGCCTCTAGTACCTTGCGAGCCCTTCACCGGGTTGACCTTGGGAAGTCCGGGACTAACTAAACCCGCTTTTTGAAAAAAAATATAAATAAATAGTTTTTTTAAATATATTATAATTATTCTCTAAAATTCCATTCATTTAAGTTAAAGTTGTTTTCTTTTTATTTTATTAAATGAAGTTATCTGAATTGGCCGTAAAGGTTGCTGGGCTTCAAAACCAAGTTAATCTTTTTGAAGCCGCATGAAAACGCCAAATTAGTTGTTATTATTGTGGTGCGCCTCATCAAAGTGAGGAATATTATTTACATTCATATTCTCAAAATAATTATTATGAAAATAATTTTCCTCAATATTATGAAAATAATTTTGATAATAATTACGATCATAATTTTTCCTCTTTTCAGGAAAATACTTTTTCCAACTTTGATGAAAATATTTTTTCTAATTTTCACGAGAATAATTATTCAGATTTTAATAATTTCTCTTCTAGCCCTAAAATAGATTATTCTTGGTGGCAAGCTCACCCGGATAGTTCTCAGAGCGGTGAAGAAAGTCTTTAGATCTGAATTTTTATTCTTCCTCTTATGCGCCGCAATTTTCTTTCTCTAATTTTGTGGAATTTCCACCGATTCAATTTAATACTTCCCCCAAATAGAGGATAATAATTACGATTATAATTTTTCATCTTTTCAAGAAAATAATTTTTCAAACTTTGATGAAAATATTTTTTCTAAATTTCATGAGAATAATTTTTCGGCGATTGATAATTGTTCTTCTAGCCCCGAAGTCGATTATTCTTGGTGGCAAGCTCACCCGGATAGTTCTCGGGGCGATGAAGATAAATCTTTAGATCCGAATTTTTGTTCTTCTTCTCTTGTGCCGCAATTTTCATTCTCTAATTTTGGGGAAATTCCGCCGATTCAAATAGATACCCCCCCCCCCCCCCCCCCCCCCCCCCAAATTTAGAGGATAATTTTATTTCTTCTAGTGTTTTTTCTCTATCTTTTGATAATTTAGTTATGGAGGAACATGTGGTTTCATGTAATCCCATAACTTCTTTTACCAAAGATGAAGAAAAATTATTTTACCAAGAATTTCTTAATGTTATGGGCACCCCGGATAAAATAGAAGAAGAACAAGTTTCTTCCCCTACTTCACCCAGATCTTATTTTCTTTGTCATGAATTTTCACAAATTTCATCTATTCAACCAAAAATTCATGAAAATTGTGTCCAAAAATTTTATTCCGCTTGGTAGTGCACTAGATTTTCTTAAAGAAAATGTTATTTTAGAAAAGGAACAACCAGAGCTTAATCATATATTTTCGCAAGCACCTCCTCCTTGCGAAAAATTATCTGACACGTTTAATTATGATTCTGTTGGGAACAATGCCCATCAATATTTCTAATTTGAAGAAGTGCTCAGCTCAATGATAAGTGCAAGTTGTATTTAATGTTCCATCTAGCTCATGCTTGCAGAGATTGACAATATGCCAAATACTTTATTTATTTCTGTAAGTACTATATATATCGTCAAGAAGAACAGAACGATGTTCGTCGAACGCAGAAGCAAGATCGTCGAACTCAGAAGGAAGATCGACGACCGCTGAGACTTGGCGTGTTCGTCGAACGCAGAAGGAAGATCGTCGAACTCAGAAGGAAGATTGACGACCGCTGAGACTTGGCGTGTTCGTCGAACGCAGAAGCAAGATCGTCGAACTCAGAAGGAAGATCGACGACCGCTGAGACTTGGCGTGTTCGTCGAACGCAGAAGGAAGATCGTCGAACTCAGAAGGAAGATCGACGACCGCTGAGACCTGGCGAGTTAGTCGACCGCTGAGACTCGGCAAGATCATCGAACGCAGAGAAGGCACGGTATCGTCGACTTCACCAAAGTGGCCTTGTCGTCAGAAAAACAGACATCGTCGTGAAAAAGCCTTGTCGCTGAAAAGGCTAAGTATTACTGATGGCATTGAACATCGTCGTAAAGAAGGCGTGTAGTCAAGAGATCAAGGTGATTACGACGATACAGTTAGAAACAATATATCGTCGTATATGTAGAAGCACCAGAATGTCTGGTATCGTCGAGATACCAGTATCAGAGGTAGAAGCAAGAAGAATTGAAGATCTAACAAGGCATAAGGGATCGACAAAGTCCTGTCGTCGAGATATCATCCATGTCGTCGTAACAATGGAAATATCGTCGAGACAGATTCAAAAGTTGCGGACGCGCTGTCAGCATTTAATGCCGCCACCTGATTGTCCAATCATCGCGTGCTCTTATGGAATGGGGCGTCTGACATTAAAGGACATTACATGTGACCGTTATGCGGATTATCTGTCCTATAAAAGGGAACAGTGATGACCTAGAAAAAAGTCTTCGAAAAATAGAGAAAAAGAACGAGAAAGAATCCCGCCGCTACACTTCAATAGAACAGTATTCTCGGCGGAGAAGAAGAAGATCAAGTAGAGAACATGCATCAAGTGTTCTCTGAAGAATCAATCATCTTCATCGACTGAAAAGTAGCCGATCAACATCAGGCAAAAGAAGAGGAGGCTGAAGAAGATCCAGTGCCGAAACTCCAAACCAAGAAGCATCGTTTTCAATCTAAAGAAGCCAATCTTCATCAGACTAAAGTTGCCAATCTTCATCCGGAAAAAGTAACAGTCTTTTATCACTGTATTTTTGCAAGGCTTGCGGGCCTATTTGTCTAGCTTGAGGGCTGGAGAACTGTGAGGCTTGAGGGCCAGGGCACTGGACTTGCGGGTCCGACACCGTCTAGCTTGAGGGCTGGAGAGCTGTGAGGCTTGAGGGCCAGGGCAGTGGACTTGCGGGTCCGATCTTGTTGAGCTTGAGGGCTCGGGCGTAGTAGGGGCTTGCGGGCCTAGGCTGTAGGCACAGGACTTGCGGGTTTGTGTTGTGTAGGGCTTGAGGGCCTGAGTGTCGAGCTTGCGGGCTCGAGGGAAGTAGGGGCTTGCGGGCCTATGCTGTTGGACTTACGGGTCCGTGTTGTAAGGCTTGAGGGCCTAAAGTTTTTGGCGGCGTTTTGCCGAGCCTAGCACACTGCTAGGTAGGCGCAGAGGGAAAGAGGACTACTCAAGACACCCGGTCTTGAGGAACCTCTATACATCTTTGTTTGCTTTTCTGTGTTGTGCTTTCTACTTTATAGATCTATTAACCAGAAATCAAGAACACCAAAAAGGGGATAAAATAATCTGAAAAACCTATTCACCCCCCACCCTCCTCTAGGTGATAAGTTGACACCCAATAAACAACAAGTGGTATCAGAGCAAGGTTGTTCAAAGAAAAGCTTAACGGCTTGAACAGATCTGCTAGTGGGTGTCCAAGTATCACAGCTATGGAGTCAAGGATAGCTGTTTGTTCCAGAGAGAACTTTGCCCTTTGGAAAGTTAGAGCAAGAACTTACATGGAGGCAATGGATCCCAGAATGTTTTTAATTACTCAAGAAGGACCCTCCATGGATATATTAAAAGATGAGATCCTCCTAGCTAGCTTGGACAAAGAAGCCAAAGATATTCTTGCTGATGCAGTTGACATCTCAACATTTCAGAAACTGGCTCACTGCATAACAACAAAAGAGATGTGGGACTCTCTAACAATCCTTATGGAAGGATCAGAAGAAGAAAGAAGCAAATCAGCTAAGAAAAAAATCAGAACATTGAGTGACAGTGACTCAAGCTGTTCAGACTCAGAAGAGAAGACTCAGTTTGGACTGACTGTCCTATCTGAGTCAGAGGAAGAAGTCCAGGATGAAGTCTCACCTGAACAGGTATGCATAAGAGCTCCTATATCTACGTCAGACTCAGAATTGGAGACGAGCTCATCTGGTAATGATGACTGGCCCAAGTAATACAATGATCTCTTAGAAGATGTCAAGATGCTCAAGATGCTGTGCAAGGAGCAGGATGCAAAGATCTCTTCTCTTCAAGCAAGAAATCTTGATCTCTCGGAGAAAACAGAAAGCCTAACTCTAGAGAATGCAGAGTTTTGTCAACTCCAAAGGACTTCAAGGCAAGCTCCAACCTTGACTTGATAGACAAATTTGGAAAAACTCTGAAGGCATTGATTGAGAGCAAGGAGCTGTGCTGCTCCCTGACCAGAGAAGTAGTTCTTATGAAGAAGGACAAATTTTAGCCCAAAGTCCTGAAATCTAAAAACGACAACATCAGAAGGGTGGAGAGTAAACTCCCCTTTGTGATAAAGCCTATGACAAGCTCCTCCAAACCAGAGACCTCTCCTCTACTGGTAAATGGTTTTTGCTCCACTCAGAGAAGGGACCAGGGATGCTTCAAGGAAGACAGATCAGGCAGACCCTGTGGGAAGCAGGCTAACTTGAGGAAGGTAATCTCACCCTCCAACAAGAATGATGGGCAAACCAATCTTGGGTATTTCAAGATTGGGAGCTTCACAAGTGGAGCAAAGAACATGCCAAAAACCACAAAGGTACCTCAGGAAGTTATGAGGAGGCAGAAATTTGCTGAGCCCAAAGAAGAGAAGAAATCCTTAGAGAATACTAACTCCAGATGGAAAACAGTGAATGGTGACATCAAACATCATATCTACCATCAGCACAGTTCACCTTCTCTGCTTCATTCATTTGTTCACACACAAATAACTCTTGCTCATATAGTCAGCCAGAAAAGAAGATATAACATGTATGAATGCTGGTGCTGTGGAAAGACTGAGCACTTTGCAATTGATAGTTGGTACAATCCAACTACTCCAAGGGTAACAAATGCTAAACTGGCAAATAATCTCCTTCATAATCACTATGCATACCCTAGGGCAGTTATATCCAGTATTCCCGTCAAAGCTAACAATTTCCTAGGACCCAAATTCACTTGGGTTCCTAAGGGCTTGTAATCTTATTTTGCAGGTAGTCCAAGTGCCCACCAGAAGCAAATCTGGGCCTTGGACAAGGTGGCTGTTATGACCCATTGGCAGAACAACAATGTCTATTTACTAACAAAACTGATGCAGGTATCTTACTAAAAGAGGGCTAAAAGCTGCATAGGGTTGGTGCCAAAGGATAACTCCCAAGCAGAGCGAAAGAATGCCTTAGGCAGACATGTAAGGAAGAATTGACTCGTCGATACAAGAAGTTGTTACGACGACACAATAGACGTTACGACGACAAAGATTCGAGCTGGGAGGATACGTATCCAAGGATCATTTTGACAAAAATAACCGCATCGGCAAAATATAATCGAGCTATTTTTATCGGGATTAGATGGGTCCATCGGAGTCATCTGATCGTTTTTTAAGGTACGCGCCTCTTCATCTACCGACACTATAAATAGAGTGAATGCTCAAAAATAAAAATTACGCTATCATTTGCGCTAAGCCATTCCGTCGACAAACCCTCGCCTCCTTTGTCGTGCTGCCCTCTCTCTCTCACTCTGAATCAATGGCTCCCAAGAAAGAAGAAGTGATCTCAGGTTGTGAACTTCAGCGAGGAGGTTTCAATGCCTGCTCCAACGAAATAAGATTAGTAATAGGATTGCTGGAGGCATCGGCACTAGAATATGTCCTATGTGAACCCTCGGTTCTTCTCCACCGAGAATTAGGCGAGTTCTTTGCCGATGCAAAACTCGACCACACTGAAACACGGATACAGTCCATGGTGGGAGGCAAGAAGGTCAAGATATCTGCAAAAAGCCTTGGAAAGGCACTGAATCTGCCAAGCATCCAAGGGGGAGAGGAAGAAGAAGAGCTGACTTCTGAGGATATGTTCGCAAGCTACACATGGTGCGGACACAAAGGGAAGACCTACGGGTCTATTAAGAGAGCTGAATTCAATCGAAAGGGGAAGCTGCTGGCCGACATTGTTGGCAAAGTGTTGTTGTGCAAGCCTGGTTCCCACGACAGCATATCTAAAGACATGTTTGTTGTCATGTCCAGAATTATCCACTCTAAGAAAACCAACTGGAGTGAGTTCTTCTTCCTGAGAGTGAAGAACACCCTGAAGTCCCCCTCGTATGGAAGAATATTGTCCCTTTTTCTTCTAAACATCCAGGGTGATGTATTGCATAAGAGAAGGGGAGTACCTCTTCATTACTCCAAGAAATTGGATGCAAAGATGCTGGACCGATGGGATAGGTCCATCCCCAAACCATCCTCAATTGTCCAGCCTGCTCCAAAGAAACAGAAGAAACCAACAACCCAAATAAATTCCTCCGAAGAAGAAGAGTCATCAAGCAGCTCTGATGACATTGCACCACCTCCACACCATCCCGCTCCATCCGGAGGTGAAACATCCACCAAAGAAAATGCTCTTGTATCAATCCATGAACCTGCACCCACATAAGTTATTGAAAATGCTGGAAACCCCAATGTGGGGAGTGAGCCTGTTGAGGGGGAGCCTCAATTTGAGGGCTCAACCCAAAATGATGAAGTGATCCACGAGGAGCTCTCAGCTGGAGGCTCACATCAAAAGGATGCTCAAGTTGAGGGGGAGATCCATCTGGGGTACTCTGCCCTAGTAGATCAATGGAGTGTGCCCTCTATCCCAAAAGATAGAAGTGCTATGCCTGAGCCAACTGCAGACATCACTCTCTCAGACTGCCGAGAGTTAACTGTAGCAAGCAAAGTTGTGCTCATAGCTCCAAGTGATCCCCTGCCAGAAGGTTCTAAGGAGAAAGCCAAGGTCATAGCGCACATCAGTGAAGAATCCTCTGAAGATGTCAGTGAAGCAGATCCATAGGGAGGAGGAGATCAAGAAGGACAAACTACCGAGCCATCTTCGACTCAGGCAGGATCTCTCTTCCACATGCTATCAGCCCTACTGTCTGCTCAGCGAAAACATCTTGAACAATTCATACTAAAAACTGTGGATAGTCTACGGAAAGAGATGAAGGGGGAAATTCAGAAAGTAAAGAGCGACATACACAACCTCAACACCCAGTGCGCTATTTCTATTCTATGGCAGCTCCCGCAATCGATAAAATGAGTGAGGAAGTTAATAAAGTGGGACATCAAACCCACACAATCCTGAAAAAGCAAGGCACATTCTCAAACAATGTGTACTATGGTCTTAAGCAGATAGAGACAGATGCTGCAAATAACTGAAATCAAATTCTGAATAAGGTTAATGAGAACGCTCATACTTTAGATACCCATCTGCTGGAAGTAAACAACAATCTGGATGTGACTGAACAAACCTTGCATGAAAAGCCGAATCAAGTCAGAGAAGGACTTGAGGAAAGGGTAATTCAACAAGCCCTAACGGGGGAAAAGGAAATAATAAACGCCAGTTCACATCAAGCGATGTGGATAACAAATCAGATAAAGCAGACAATGAAGCAACCCCCATCGTGATATGAAGTTGCCAATCCGTCTGCAAGCACTGACTCAGCTGAATATGGAATAGAGTTTGGAGAATCAGCAACCTCCAGGAAAAGAAAGATGAGTCAGAGCAGCCAATATCGGCAAAAGAGACTGAGGGAAGTTGAGCTGGATCCACAATCCGGAAGGTGGAGTCCAGTATCAACAGAAATAATAACAGAATCATGGATCCAGTTTGGATACCCTCAAGAGGACTATCAAAGAGTATACCAGACAGTTGAATGGGAGAAACATCTGAAGCAGCTGGAAAGGAGGAAGAACCACAAGCTAGCATTCCCACAAGGTCCTCCTCCCTCTCCTAAGAGAATTCCCCTGCCCATCAACTACCATCAGAGGCAAAGGAAGACAATCAAAGGGGCAAGCAGTAGCAGACGCTGATGGGGCAACAAATTAAAATCTCCATTTATTTTGATGGGGCAAATGAATGCTAATGTTTATTCTTGAACATTTAATCTATTTATATGCTTGAAGAACATTTCATCAATATATATGATTGATGCTTTACGTGTGATGTCACTATCTGAGATGATATATCTTTTCATGAGTGGCATTTATCATTGAGGTGAGTTAGGGCTTCTTCAAATAGGGGGAGATTGTTGGGAACAGTGCCCATCAATGTTCCTGATTTGAAGAAGTGCTCAGCTCAATGATAAGTGCAAGTTGTATTTAATGTTCCATCTAGCTCATGTTTGCATAGATCGACAATATGTCAAGTAATTTAATTATTTCTGTAAGTACTATATATATCGTCAAGAAGAGCAGAATGCTGTTCGTCGAACGCAGAAGCAAGATCGTCGAACTCAGAAGGAAGATCGACGACCGCTGAGACTTGGCATGTTCTTCGAACGCAGAAGGAAGATCGTCAAACTCAGAAGGAAGATCAACGACCGCTGAGACTTGGCGTGTTCATCGAACGCGGAAGCAAGATCATCGAACTCAGAAGGAAGATCGACGACCACTGAGACTTGGCGTGTTCGTCGAACGCAGAAGGAAGATCGTCGAACTCAGAAGGAAGATCGACGACCTCTGAGACCTTGCGAGTCAGTCGACCGCTGAGACTCGACAAGATCGTCGAACGCAGAGAAGACACGGTATCGTCGACTTCACCAAAGTGGCCTTGTCGTCGAGAAGAACAAACATCGTCGTGAAGAAGCCTTGTCGCTGAAAAGGCTAAGTATGACTGATGGCGTTGAACATCGTCGTAAAGAAGGTGTGTCGTCGAGAGATCAAGGTGATTACGACGACACAGTCAGAGACAGCATATCGTCGTATATGCAGAAGCACCAGAATGTCTGGTATCGTCGAGATACCAGTATCAGAGGTAGAAGCAAGAAGAATTGAAGATCTAACAAGGCGTAAGGGATCGACAAAGTCCTGTCGTCGAGATATCATCCATGTCGTAACAATGGAAATATCATCGAGACAGATTCAAAAGTTGCGGATGCGCTGTCAGCATTTAACGCGCCGCCTGATTGTCCAATCAGCGCATGCTCTTATGGAATGGAGCGTCTGACATTAAAGGACATTACATGTGACCGTTATGCGGATTATCTGTCCTATAAAAGGGAACAGTGATGCCCTAGAAAAAAGTCTTCGAAAAATAGAGAAAATGAACGAGAAAGAATCCCGCCGCTACACTTCAATAGAACAGTATTCTCGGCGGAGAAGAAGAAGATCAAGTAGAGAACAAGCATCAAGTATTCTCTGAAGAATCAGTCATCTTCATCGACTGAAAAGTAGCCGATCAACATCAGGCTAAAGAAGAGGAGGCTGAAGAAGTTCCAGTGCTGAAACTCCAAATCAAGAAGCATCTTCTTCAACCTAAAGAAGCCAATCTTCATCAGACTAAAGTTGTCAATCTTCATCCAGCAAAAGTAACAGTCTTTTATCACTGTATTTTTTTAAGGCTTGCGGGCCTATTTGTCTAGCTTGAGGGTTGGAGAACTGTGAGGCTTGAGGGCCAGGGCAGTGGACTTGCGGGTCTGACACCGTCTAACTTGAGGGTTGGAGAGCTGTGAGGCTTGAGGGCCAGGGCAGTGGACTTGCGGGTCCAATCTTGTCGAGCTTGAGGGCTCGGGCGCAGTAGGGGCTTGCGGTCCTAGGCTGTAGGCACTGGACTTGCGGGTCTGTGTTGTGTAGGGCTTGAGGGCCTGAGTGTCGAGCTTGCGGGCTCGGGGGCAGTAGGGGCTTGCGGGCCTAGGCTGTTGGACTTGCGGGTCCGTGTTGTAAGGCTTGAGGGCCTGAAGTTTTTGGCGGCGTTTGCCGAGCCTAGCACACTGCTAGATAGGCGCAGAGGGAAAGAGGACTACCCAAGACACCCGATCTTGAGGAACCTCTATACATCTTTGTGTGCTTTTCTGTGTTGTGCTTTCTACTTTATAGATCTATTAACCAGAAATCAAGAACACCAAAAAGGAGATAAAATAATCTGAAAAACCTATTCACCCCCCCCCCCCCCCCCCCCCCCTTAGGTGATAAGTTGACACCCAATAAACAACAGATTCTCTATATACTAATAATTTTCATGTTGAAGATGAGCCGTTGCTACCCCAATTAATTAATTGATGATCCATATGCCGCTCATCTTTATATTTCCAAATCACCTCAGGTATGTATAGGTGATTTGGATTTGCAAATTCAAGTCCAACGACAAACGGAGAATCACACGTTAAGCGGAGGAGAAGCCGGCCGACTGACGTCGGCACATTCACCTAAGTGTGAATTAGGGGAGTTGCCTGTCCACTTCTCTTTTCCATTTCCTTTTTCCTAACACTAACCGTCTAGCTTAAAGACGGGAAAAACAAAGCGCTCTTGGGAGGCACCCCTTGCTTATCTTTAATTTTTTTGCATTTTTCTTTTTAAGTGTATTTCCTTTCAAGTGTTCTTCATACTTAGTTTTAAACATTGGGGACAATGTTTAATTTTAAGTATGGGGGTATAGCTTAACATTCATTGTATTTTTATTTGAGAAAAAAACAAAATTTTTTTTTATAAATATCTAAATTCTTGGAAAGGGCGCTTTGGGCTTGAACTCCCATCACAGCTCCTAGTACCTTGCGAACCCTTCACCGAGTAGTCCTCGGGAAGTCCAAGAAATAATATTTATAAAAATGATAATAATAAATACGCCTAGACTTGTTGTTTTTATTTTTCTAGAAATTTAGTTTAAGGTTTGATTATAAGTATTCTTACATTTTTAATTTAGCTAATTTTTTGTTTTATCAGAATTTGTTAAATTTAAATTTGATGTAATTTAGTTTTAAGAAACACTTTATATTTTTAATTCAATTAGAGAATTTATTTAGCACTACTTCTCCGTTTAATTTTAAATAGCTTCACTTTGTGGTAAATTGGCTAAACATCTCTAGATTTCTATTATATTCTCTTTTAACTTTAAGATCTTAGGTAAAAAGTTGCTCTCAAAATAGTTTAATTTATAAACTAGAAGTATTTCTTCACCCTTACCCTTTGTTGGCAAAAAACAATATGTAGAAAAAAGATCATATGTCATGGAAATAAGAGGATAAAATTCATTATTTCCTAAACATATGCACCCAAAATCATTTAAAAGATTATATGTCATGATGTAAGATGATAAAATTCATTACATCTAAAACATATACATTTTGGGGTTTTGATTGAAGAGAAATTTTAAAAAAGATTATATGGCATGGAAAATAAGAGGATAAAATTCTTTATTTTCCTAAACATATACAAATTCGTATTCAACTATGGTGAGAGGATAAAATTCATCACCTTTATTTTAGTATCTCTTCAGTTTGCCATTTCATTAAACCCATCCCAAGCCAATTTCATTATTTCTAGCTCTAAACTAAATTATTAAGAGAGCAATATTTTGGTAGGTGTCTTTTCCTTAAGTTTCTTGTACGTTAAAGTGTTTATAATTTCAATCTATTCTTGTTTGGAAATTTCTATAATTTTGTTTGCTAAATAGTTATCTTGAGAAGTACTTAGCTAAATAATTTTCTCTTTTTAAATTATCACCATAACTTATAACTTATGACTTAATTAAAAATAATATCGATGTCTTGTAAATTCTTTCCTCACTTTTTTGCTCTGGAATAGCAAAAACTCAAGTATGGGGGTGTTTGATAAGTGCTTTTTGTACTCATCCATTAATATAATTTTATTGATATTTTATATGAATTTGAATAAATAGCATGAATTAGCCAATCGAATTCATTCCTTTTTATTTCTTTAACTAATTTAAGCTCATTTTATGTTTTTCAGGTTTCCTGGGCACTTTTGAAAAAAATTCCAAAGTACACGCCCAAGGTCACGGGCGTGACCAAGGGGCGTGACCAAGGGGCGTGACAACCTAGATGTGTTCCAGACCCGATTCCGCCACCCCGGGAGCATTCCGTGGAGATTCGCCAAGTATACGCCCCCAGGTCACGGGCGTGACCCATGGGCGTGACCCAGTGTCACGGCCGCGACCCGCCACCAGCAGCCAGATCATCCTGCCACGTCAATTAAATTTACACGCCCCAGGTCACGCCCATGACCAGGGGGTGTGTCATCCAGTTCACGGGCGTGACTCATCCCGCGCCACTTCCGGCCGAAGCTTCCCGCCAGCAGGCTGTTTTAAAGTTACACGCCCCTAGGTCACGGGTGTGACTTAGAGGCGTGACATGCACTTAACGCATGCATTAAAGCCAGCCGGCGTCCTTTCCGCACCCAGCAGATCGTGCCCCTTACAGGCCCTAGGGTCACGGGCGTGACCCAAGGGCGTGTAAAACAAATTGTTCAGCTATATAAAGCTAGCTCCAGCAGATGTTTAAGGATGAATTTTGGGAGTTCAAAACTCCTTTTCTTGCTTTATTTTCTTGTTTTTAGCATTTTAGTAGTTCGTGTACTTCTTTCCCTTCTTGTACTTCATTTCAAAAGCTTGTAACTTTCAATTTCTAGTTGTAACTTCATTTGCAAATCAATAAAATAGTTCTTTTTCCCTTATTACTCTTCTTTTTTTATCATGCACTTCTTTATTTTCATCGATTCCTCCATCTCTATGAGTAGCTAAATTTCTATTAGTACTCGAACAAGATGATCCAAGGAAAATATAATTCATGATTTAATTTTTAGTTTATCTTTCTCTTCCTTAGAATACTTAAGATTTAACCTTGAATTTTATTGGATTGAGATTATATTGTCGATATATAATTCTCATTCTTGTTTTCGTAGTCTAATAACCGAGAGGTTTTGATTTCGAATCGATCACTTCAAGGATAAAGAGAGTTCAATGCACTCCTCGAGAGAGGATGACATAATTCTCTCGGATTGGAGTCAAATCCAATAGAGGGGTTCACTACGATAAAGCGAGTTTTAGGGACTTTGATTCAAGAGCGAAAGTTTGATTGATCAACCTAAACTCAGTTGAGCATATCCTCGAGAGAGGTACGTTTATAATTCGGGAACCTCCACGGTCAAGTAATTTCTTTAAGAGAATTAGAAGTTTTATTTCTTATATTTATTTTCCAAGGTGATTCAAGGTTGTGTACTAGTCTTTTAATTCATAGTTTTTAAAATAAGTTATCTCTCTTTCTTGCAAAACCAACCCAAAGTATTGTTGATAGAATAATAGAGCTTTTCTTGAAGTAAGAGTATTCAACCGCCCCGAGTCTAATACGACCTTGGTTTATTTTAACCTATACTACATTCGATATGGTACACTTGCCATTATCGTTTGCGGATATAGTTTTCGCATCATGGTCCACCGAACGTTAGTTAAAATACTAAGCCAAATTCCCCATCCCCTCCCCCCGTGACTCCTAGGCACCGGGCGGGAGGAAGAAGCGGAGGACAGCAAGGGGTAATAGAAAGGACAAGCAGGTGACATTGAACTAGCTAACAAGTATATGAAGTAAAACAAACATAATTCTAAGCTAGCAGTATGTATGAGCAGTAAGTAAAGTAGTAAACAAAGCAGTAAGTAAAGCAGTGCGGCGCAAGAATAGTAAACGAATATAGTATTCTACCATTACATAAGTACCTTAACTTATATGAATGCACATACAAACTTATAAGTTAATATTTCTAGAAGTATAACTTATCATATAAAAGAGCTCATACTAATTTATATGATAACGATCTACAATTAATGTTCTATGATTTATGTATGTTATGTTATGCATGCTATGATATGATTCATACAGGTGTAACTCACACACACGACTCTGTGATCACAGGCCTTTCGTTCCCAATTTTTGGAGCTAGCTTCACTCTCTAGTGCCACCGTTGTGGCTACGGCAGCAGTGGAGCGGGTGACTCCACTTCCTAGGCGGGTATATACACTACCAGGCCTAGACCCTTAGTACACCTCTGTACATGTCCTAGGTGCACGATAGAGTCTTGCGTACTCTTTGCTGGAACCCACCAGTCATTAAAGGTCGGGTGTGCGTTTTCGGGGATTGTCCTCCAGATCGCAGCATAAACAACCTACTGGCCCATCAAATCCTTACACCCACCTAAGTCAATGTACTGCCGTCGGTGTGACGACCGGTCCAGTACCGAAGACCCGCCACTAATTTATTTTTATGCACATGCAAGATATCATAACCCGATCCTCCAGCTCGCAGGACCAACCCGTCCTGATATACAACTTCCCGAGCCTCCAGCTCGCATGACTAACCCGTCCTGATATACCACTTCCCGAGACTCCAGCTCGCATGACTAACCCGTCCTGATATACAACTTCCCATCCCTTAACAAGAGATGAAGTTTACCATATTTTTTATTCATTTAGTTAGACTACTCTTGTCTAATTATTGTTATACTTAGAAGTTTAGGGTGAATACTGGACTTCCCGAGGTTTACCCGGTGAAGGGCTCGCAGCGGTACTAGGGAATACAATGGGCTGAAGTCCAAATCCTCCTTTCCAAGACAATTACTTTTATTAGTGGCTACCCCTTTCTAAAGACCCACTCTTCTTATTACTCTTTATTACTTAGATGCTTTATGAATTATTTCTGAATCTACCTTTAAGAAAATGTTCTCTTGAACGATGCTCAACACTTAGGATCTACTATACTCTAAGTGGTATAGATCTTAGGTGATTCTCAAATGTCTCTAATCATACCCTAATGGTATATCATGAACACTTCCCCATGCTCAATAATTATTATAATCTCATAAGGTAATAACTGCCCCTTTATGCATAGTGCGACATGAATCTAAATTATTCTCTAAGCTGTGTACGAATGTTTTTCAAAAATTCCATAACTTCTTGGGGGTTATATAAATGATGTATTACAGCTATGATCCAAATTTTACTGATTTTCTAAGTGGTCTTGTTGGTCAAATCGTCACATTAAGTTTTTACTATTCGCAGTCCAAAATGAGAATGAACTAGATTTGATTTCTATGATGAAATCTTAAACATATCATGTTAAATTGAGCTACAATTCATTCCATATGTCCATATTGGATAATTTAAGAAGTGTCCAGAGTTTTGACATATTTCAAATTAATTTGACCTCTATTTAAAATTCATTAATCATTGGACATATTCCAAATTACAAAGGAAGTACCATGTCAGAAATTTCAAACTTGCTAATAAAATTTTTAGAGGAGATAGATGACAAAAAAACATGATTTCCAAAGTTCCACAAAATTTCAGAGAATTTATAATCATAATTTCCATATAAAATAAAAGGGGTGAAAATGTAACTTTACACAGCAAGTACTACTTTATGTCTTCCAAAAATTCTGAGAAAATTGCTATAGTACAGTGATGACCTAAAAACATTCTATCCAGAATTTTATAATTTTCCAGAAAAATTTCATCATAGATATTTCATAAATTAAAAAGTGTGACAAACTGAATATGTGGAATTTTACCATGTATAATACATCCAAAAAATTTACCAAAAACCCCAGAGGTTCATAAATAGATTCCAAATGATTCTCTAGAGTTTCAAAAATTTCTCAATCTTCTTCCTAAGTAAAATTTCAGTTATTCAGAAATGTAACATATGATAATTTTGATAATTTTTAAAAAAATAATCTCTGAAAATTTCTAAAAAAAAATTTAGAGGATCTAGTTCTTGTTACAAAGGATTCCTCGGAGTTTCAAAATTTTCCACAAGGTTTTAGACATATACATTTCACTAATACATCAATGTGACATATTTCCAATTTATCAAATAACTTAGGATTTTTGATCCCAAAAATCCTACTATTTCCTGTGGTAATATATTATGTTATAAAAAGGGTGTGGCCAAAATCTAAGAGGCTAACACTAAGCCATATATGTCAAATACACCAAAAATTCTTTTTGGTTATATGCACACTGATGAGTCTGGTTTATACAGTGATTTCCGGCCTCATTTGAGTTTGTTTTAGTGTCATTGCACTTCATTTGCTGTTCATATACGCTTATATTGATAGCATGGCGTTTCTGCGCCTTTTGTGCAATCCTCCCCACTTTGTGGCATATTTTTCCTATATATTACTGTATGCCTGTGTTATGGATCCGGTGGTGTGCACGGATCGGGGTTATTTGTACTTTTCCTGCAGGTCCTGGGATCGTGTGCACGTTCGGGATGGTGCAGGGCGATTTTTGGCCTAAAAAGCCTCTGATCGTGCGCATTCCTTCGCGCACGATCAGGCGCACGACCATTGGTCGTGCGTTAATTCCCGACCCAGATCGAGTTCGGCGCGAAGGTATGCGCACGATCACAGGCATTTCTTCGCGCACGACCATTGGTCGTGCGCCCCTGACCGTGCGTTGTTTTCTATCTTATTCTGTGCTACAGGTTGACTGCGCACGATCACAGGCATTCCTTAGCGCACAACCATTGGTCGTGCGCCTCTGATCGTGCACAGTACTTATTCTGCTCCCTATTTAAGCCGCTGTTCCGCGAATTTAGGGTATTCCATCCAGTGTTGGGGCGCGATTAGGTCGCCGTCTTGGGCGATTTTCATCCCATCTTCATCCCCCTCCATTCCAATCATCCGGGAGACTCCTCCGGCGATCAAGAGTTGTTTCTCTACCATCGGGGAGCCCTTCCGGCCGACAGCAAAGCTTTCCTAACGAGTGTTCTTCAAGTTGTTGCGGAGAAAGTGGAGATCACCGGAGAAAGTGACAGATCTCCAGCACCGGAAGCACCCTTCGACCGAGATCGGAAGCGGATTGACAACCCGCTATTCCGGCCGTGACCGACGGTTCTCCTTCTTGAGTGGTTTTCTCTTAACTTATCTTGTTATAACTAGTTGAATATTTATGTAATGAACTTGAATGATTTGTTTGTCTATGAATGAATTATTTGGTGTTTACATAATATCCTTTGTATTGCTTTGTGTTGCATTCGCTTACACTCACTCCACTCCATGCACTCCCATCCATTCACATTTGCGTTGGGTTAGCCACGGCTACGGAGATTTGCGAAGAGGTGTGTGTGACCCTCAATCGTCACAGTTACTTTCCGTCCACGCGCCTTCCGAAGCACGGCATCGCGGCCGTTGCATCCATCCCGCCTTGCGAAGCGGAGTTTTGACCCGCATCTCATTTCTGTGTAGTAATTTAGGAAACCAAAATCAAAGCCCTTACTGTTCTTTTAATTTACTCTTGTAATTATTCGTTCAATCCGAAGAGTCAAACTAACCACGCGCATTCCTTGAGAGACGATATTCGGGGACATACTCCCAACTTTATTACTTGTGCGACCGGTGCACTTGCCGAGCACGCATCAAGTTTTTGGCGCCGTTGCCGGGGAATGCAGGCGTAGTTTGATTTTGGCGTTTGAGTTAATAGTTACAGGAGTTGTTGTTTTTTTTGTTTATTTCTATTGTTTTCGGGTTGTGTGAATGCAGGAGCGATGTCATATTCTTTATTGCCTCTGCCACAACATGATGAGGATACAGCCTATTTGGAGGAGAAATTCTTCAAATTTGCTCAAATTATAATTCAAGGTCTTGAAACGCGGCAAGAGTATATTCATAGATTGACTATGCAGGTTGAGACTTTGGTGTCTCTTGCCTCGGCCGTGTTGAAAGAACCTCCTCATGATGTGATAGTGGTACAATCAGAACCTGCAGGGAGTAAAACCGGGATTACTCCCTCGACTAATGATTTTTTATGTTCTTCATCTACTTTGTTTCTTGACCCTCTTTCATTGGTTATAACTCAACAGGAAGAGTTAGCGTTGGTCATCCAGGTGGAATCTGATCATCTCTCACGGGAGGATGTCACTTGTGACACCTCTTCATCCTGCTTTGCTCCTACGGATGTTGAGTCTACTCTCGCTCCATCTCTTCCTGTTATTTCTAACATCGTTTCATTTATGCCCCCGCAGAATTTGGAAGTTGCTGACCCATTTTTGGGCAGTTAGATGATGCATTCCTGGCAGGATAAGCATGTCGCAGTGGCAGACGATATTGTTCTATCCACTCTAGTGTCACCACATGTGCTTCCCCTAAAGGACTGGCTGCAAGGGGGAAAGCGATTTTTCATTGAAGAAATACTCTTGGAAGAGAGAAAGAGAGCAAGAAAGGAGGAGACTTGGGGATGGAGGCTAAACCTCTTACTTCGTTGCCATCAGTTGTGGGTCTCCGGACCTTTTTCTTCTATCTGCAGTTACTATTTTAAATCAACGTATAATTGATTTCTCCATTTGGTTGTGTAATAATACTGCGTAGACTTGCATGATCTCCTCTCTTTAATTTTGCGTGAACAATTCTATAATCTGCTAATACAGGTATTTGGTCCACCTTAAGGACGGTAAACAAAAGGGCTCTTGGGAGACAACCCATTCGGGACCATTTGGTTCCGTTCTTTCTTGTTATTTTCTTTGCTATATTTTTGTTGTGCTGGGATCCCTTTAATCGCAGGTCTGCATCTATTGGAGCACGGCGGGATCACCGCCTTCTGAACAAACGCCATATCTTCTGGTATGCTCATTTCTGAGCATGGGGTAATCTCTCATCTTAGCCTTCTTAAGCTTATGCCGCTATCGAACATGCTTTTTGCTTAGTGTAAGTCTGGGGGAGTGAGAGTTAGCGTTACCTCGTGCACATGCACAGTGCACATCATACTAGGATTTACAATATGTTATATTGTAGCATTGCTCATCTCATGGCACACCACGACACCCACGTGAGCGCACTTAACTGTAGGCGCGCGACGAGTCTAACTCGTCTCGGTCGTGTGAATGGGAAATCACGGTGCTGGGTTAGGATTGCGAGACGAAGTACTTTGTTGACTCCTGTAGTGCTCCTAGTCGAGTGCTCATGTCTCGTAGGAATTCGTGTAGATTCAATTTCTTTTTATGCTTTTAGTTTATATTTTTCTACTAGCGTAAATATTGTTTACTTTACTCAAAATTTGGTGAATCCGGCGTGAATCAAACGGTAGCATAGGAATGTGTGTAGACGTTCATTAGTCTCGTGTTGCCCGAGTCGGGAGGAAGGATTATCTTTCTCGGTGGCTAGAACTCGCCCCAAGCGATTCTTGAAGCATGGGTATACGGTTAGTCATTTGCGTGAATGTGATATAAGCCATCATGTTGGCCCGGTTGAGCCTTTGCACCCTTTCCTATCGCTATATCCTCGTTAGCCCAATTGTGCCTCCTGTTCTTTGATTCAGCCCCACTTTTATCGAACCAAAGCCCAAAAGCCAATCCTAGTCACACACCCAAATCTGAGCTTTAGCTATTTATTATTTTTATGAGTTGGGTTGTTGATGTGGTGACATGTTTGTGAAGTTGTGGATGTGTTTTATTGTTTATTTGCTGAAAATGATAAGAAAAGAAAAGAAAAAAAATGAAAAAGAGAAAAGAAGGGAGAAGAAAAGAAAAAGATATGAGTTTGAATGAAAAATTCATTCGTATAAGTATAAGTTTGGGAGTAGGCGGTGCACACACCCATGTTGTTAATTCCAAGTCTGGGGGTGTAGTGTACCCGCATGTTTGTGTGGTGATGAAGATAGTTTTCTGTGCTAGCTCATTTGGGTTTAGTGTCTGAGCCGTCGCTTTTATCTTTGTTTACCTCACCTAAGCCCAAGCCTCATCTCAAACCTAAAGTCTTATTGATTCACGCATTTGAGTCATACCAGTGTCGTGGAGAGAGTGCGAACGGGCAAGCTTATGGTCACCGACATTGATGGATTTCAATGGAGTTGTCCCGAGTCCCGATCTTTGGCAACGCTCGCCTCAACGTTCAGTTTACTTTCTTCCTATGTACGACCTTATGATTCACCGTGATTCACTTTTTGAGTAAACGTAATATATAAGTATGCTCCTAGAAAATTATAAACTAATATGTATAATTAGAAATTTTGTCTACTAGATTTCTATACACATGCGTATGAGACTTCGCATATTACTCCGTCCTTGCAATTTCTAACCCAGCTACGCTTTTTCTCGCTCCGCCGGATTTGTTTGCTGTTCATATACGCTTTCCGGCCTCATTTGGGTTTGTTTTAGTGTCATTGCACTTCATTTGCTGTTCATATACGCTTATATTGATAGCATGGCGTTTCTGCGCCTTTTGTGCAATCCTCCCCCTTTGTGGCATATTTTCCTATATATTACTGTATGCCTGTGTTATGGATCCGGTGGTGTGCACGGATCGGGGTTATTTGTACTTTTCCTGCAGGTCCTGGGATCGTGTGCACGTTCGGGATGGTGCAGGGCGATTTTTGGCCTAAAAAGCCTCTGATCGTGCACATTCCTTCGCGCACGATCAGGCGCACGACCATTGGTCGTGCGTTAATTCCCGACCCAGATCGAGTTCGGCGCGAAGGTATGCGCACGATCACAGGCATTTCTTCGCGCACGACCATTGGTCGTGCGCCCCTGACCGTGCGTTGTTTTCTATCTTATTCTGTGCTACAGGTTGACTGCGCACGATCACAGGCATTCCTTAGCGCACGACCATTGGTCGTGCGCCTCTGATCGTGCACAGCACTTATTCTGCTCCCTATTTAAGCCGCTGTTCCGCGAATTTAGGGTATTCCATCCAGTGTTGGGGCGCGATTAGGTCGCCGTCTTGGGCGATTTTCATCCCATCTTCATCCCCCTCCATTCCAATCATCCGGGAGACTCCTCCGGCGATCAAGAGTTGTTTCTATACCATCGGGGAGCCCTTCCGGTCGACAGCAAAGCTTTCCTAGCGAGTGTTCTTCAAGTTGTTGCGGAGAAAGTGGAGATCACCGGAGAAAGTGACAGATCTCCGGCACCGGAAGCACCCTTCGACCGAGATCGGAAGCAGATTGACAACCCGCTATTCCGGCCGTGACCGACGGTTCTCCTTCTTGAGTGGTTTTCTCTTAACTTATCTTGTTATAACTAGTTGAATATTTATTTAATGAACTTGATTGATTTGTTTGTCTATGAATGAATTATTTGATGTTTACATAATCTCCTTTGTATTGCTTTGTGTTGCATTCGCTTACACTCACTCCACTCCATGCACTCCCATCCATTCACATTTGTGTTGGGTTAGCCACGACTACGGAGATTTGTGAAGAGGTGTGTGCGACCCTCAATCGTCACAGTTACTTTCCGTCCACGCGCCTTCCGAAGCACGGCATCGCGGCCGTTGCATCCATCCCGCCTTGCGAAGCGGAGTTTTGACCCGCATCTCATTTCTGTGTAGTAATTTAGGAAACCAAAATCAAAGCCCTTACTGTTCTTTTAATTTACTCTTGTAATTATTCGCTCAATCCGAAGAGTCAAACTAACCACGCGCATTCCTTGAGAGACGATATTCGAGGACATACTCTCAACTTTATTACTTGTGCGACCGGTGCACTTGCCGAGCACGCATCACACACCATATCACATAATAAGCAAAGACATGCAAGTGGAATTACCCCATATGTAAAGGTCCAATTGCTTCCAAATTTTAACCAAAGGCTAGTAATGACCTATTAAACATGTCACCCAAATTTGGGGTCATTTGGAGTTACACAACTTCATAAATTTCATTTATTTGATTAATCACATTATGAACAAAACTATAGAGAAATGTTGTCCAAAAATTCTGATTTTTGGAGGGATGATGTGTTCTCTTATGACTCATCTATGATTCAAATTTCACATACATGCAAGATGTATTTACAGATATATTCACAAAATACACATGCAAGCACACTTTGTACACCCAACACCAAAACTAGTGCCCAGGAGGCTCTGGTGCACCAAATCACCTCAAACAAATTTCAAAATTTAGTAAGATCATAAGCTACATTTTTCATTCAGGGGGCACTTTCTGTTGGGGCCTCTAAGGGCCTCCAATAAATTCTACAATGTACTGCTCTAAATATAACAGAAAATTCAGAATTAAATGTATTAACATTTGGTCTGCGGCTAGCTGATCAGCCCCAGGATGGATGATCAGGATTTCGTCTTCCTCATCCCGCCAACCGCCGAGATTGAGCGTTCCTGTAGCTTTTGCGTGATCCACCACCGGCCAACCCAGCCACCTCCCCGACCAGCCACCTCCACCACCACCTCCGTTAAGGCAGGGGCTACCGATTGGCGGTGATTTGGCCGCCGGAGGTGGAGGTTTCCGGCGATCCGAGCATGTACAAATTCCATCGAAATCTCACATTTTCCTCCCTTGAATCCGTCTCGATTGAGCTGGATATCTCTCCCATTCAATCTAAGAGACTAGAACGGAGGGAGAGGGGGAGGAAAACATGCCTTATTGAGCTTGAGGTTGAGGAATCCCGGGCTTCCAATGGTCGGCCACCTCCATTAGAGCTCCTTGCCGTTTCTTCATTCCTCCACCAAATGCTAAGATCCAAAGCTCTACTTCGACTCTTTCCCACCTTCTGAAGCTGATGGAGGGGTGTATTGGAGGAGAGGAGGGCTCTAAATGTGTCTCCCATTAAGGCATGGTTCGGCCATGCCTTGTTTGCTCCTCCCAGCCACCAAGTGGCATCAATTCAGTTCAAATTCGGTTGGGCATTCACTGAGGAGCTCAGTTAAAGCTTTGGGCAGAGGAATGGAGTTCCAAGTGGTCTCCATTCCTCAAATTCCTCTTATTTTTAATGGGAATTCTGGGAAAAACCCATTATACCCCTTTGCATGTCATCTCTCTCCAATTTTAGGTGGGCATGGTTGTTAATTTAACACTTGGGCTACTGGGTGGGCTTGTATTGAGTCCTTAGCCCAATTGAATTTGGTTTGGGCTTTTAATTTCATCCTTTAGGTTAAGATTGACCATGGTTGACTTTGATGCTGACTTGGTCAATTGGGTGGGTTGACTGGTCCAAAATGTTGACCTTGAGTCCCTTGACACCCCCAAATGTTAATTGGGTCATGGTGATGCCCCAATTGGGCCAATTTAGTCAATTTGTGTGATTTTGACCAAAATTGGGGAAACGTTGACTTGGTCAAAATTGGACCAATTGTTGACCTCTTGATGGGGCTTTTGGGTCCATTGGGTCCGCTATAATGTTATAAGACTAGGGGTGAATTCAATTTCATGTTTTGGGCGTCAATTGGACCTATTGGTGAAGGTTTGACTATGTTGACCTTAAGGGCACTTTGGTCAATGTTGACCAATTGGTGACCCCATGATGGGGCTTTTCGGTCCATATCAAACCTTTAAAGCTTTACCATCTAGTGGTAGGGTCAATTTGGTCATATGAGTATGAATTGAACCCTATTGAGTTGAATTGGGCTATATTAACCTAAATTTGACTTCGGTCAACTTGGTTAAATTGGTTGACCAAATGATGGGGCTTTCAGTCAATTATGCCTTCTTTAGGGTTAGGGACATGGTGGTGGGGTTAGTTCACAATTGTAAATTCAATTTGAGCTAATTTGGTCTAAGTTGACTTGCCTCCTATAGTGGACCACATGTGAGTTATCTCAACTCAATATGACCTAAGGTACCTAGCTCAAACTCACCTCACTCACCACATGTCTTACCCTAATTGAAGTCAAGGGGTCTAGTAAGAAATGAGATGTTACAGTTTGTCTCCTTGCGGGCCTTTACCGACTGCCTCAATGCTGTGTAGGACAAGATGTCCAATGTTGATTGGCCTGGGCTTCACCCTTCGATCATAAAGTCGGGACACGCACCTATGGTAGTGAGTTATGCACTGGCGGTCTTATCCCTGACTTCTGTAATCAAGTCTAGGTTTTCTCTGAGCAGCTCGTCGTTCTTTTTCGGATCGATGGTTTTTACGCAACTACTCGGGACGCCGATGTCAACGAGGATGATTGCTTCCTGCCGTAGAAGAGATTGTACGGGGTTTCCCCCGTGGGAGTCCTTTCTGTTGTATGGTATGCCCATAGAACATTCAGAAGTGCCAGTTACCCTTTCTGTGGGATGGTATTGTTATTTAGGTAGAGGGGTTGCTGTTCAATCGCCGTATCGGTACCCGCTATTGAAACCGTCAACCGGTCTGTGGGTTTGGACCCATAGGGGGTTTAGCCTGCGCTTACTTATCCCTCACTAAACTCTCCTGACCAAGGATGGAGAACCAAGAACAGAACCAAGTGTTGTTTATTGGGTGTCAACTTATCACCTAGAGGGGGTGGGGGGGGGGGGGGGGTGAATAGGTTTTTCTAATTATATTATCCCCTTTTAGGTGTTCTTTATTTCTGGTTAATAGATCTAAAAATAGAAAGCACAACGCAGAAAAGCACACAACGATATATAGAGGTTCCTCAAGACAGGGTGTCTTGAATAGTCCTCTTTCCCACTGCGCCTACCAAGTAGTGTGCTAGGATCGGCAAACACCGCCAAATCTTCAGGCCCTCAAGCCTTACACCCCGGACCCGCAAATCCAACATCCTAAGCCCGCAAGCCCCTACTGTCCCCGAGCCCGCAAGCTCGACACTCAGGCCCTCAAGCCCTACACAATACAGACCCGCAAGTCCTATGCCTACAGCCTAGGCCCGCAAGCCCCTACTGCTCCCGAGCCCTCAAGCTCGACAAGATCGGACTCGCAAGTCCACTGCCCTGGCCCTCAAGCCTCACAGCTCTCCAGTCCGCAAGCTAGACGGTGTTGGACCCGCAAGTCCACTTCCCTGGCCCTCAAGCCTCATAGCTCTCCAGCCCTCAAGCTAGACAAATAGGCCCGCAAGACTTTACAAGAGATTACAATAATAAGACTGTTACTTCTGCCGGATGAAGATTGACAACTTTAGCCTGTTGAAGATCGACTTCTTAAGGTTGAAGAAGATGCTTTTTGATCTGGAGATTCAGCACTGGATCTTCTTCAGCCTTCACTTCTTTTGCCTGGTGTTGATCGGCTACTTTTCAGTCGATGATGATGAATGATTCTTTAGAGAGCACTTGATGCTTTCTCTCTACTTGATCTTCTTCTTCTCCGCCGAGAATACTGTTCTATTGAAGTGTAGCGGCGGGATACTTTCTCGTTCTTTTTCTCTTTCTTCAAAGATTTGTTTTCTAGGGCATCACTGTTCCCTTTTATTGGACAGATGAGTCGGATAACGGTAACATGTGATGTCCTTTAATGTCAGACGCCCATTCCATAAGAGTACGCGCTGATTGGACAATCAGGCAGCGAGATTAAATGCTGAGAGCGCGTCCGTAACATTTGAATCTGTCTCGACGATATTTTCATCGTTACGACGTCATGGACAATATCTTGACGACAGGACTTTGTCGAACCCTTAAGCCTTGATAGATCTTTAGTTATTCTTGCTTCTGCCTCTCATACTGGTATCTCGATGATACGAGATATTCTTGCTCTTCTGTTTATACGACGATACGCCATCTCTGACTGTGTCATCGTAATCACCTTGATTTCTCGACGACACGCCTTCTTTACGACGATATTCGATGCCATCAGTCACACTAAGCCATTTCAGCGACAAGGCTTCTTCACGACGATGTTTGTTCTTCCTCGACGACAAGGAAACTTTGGTGAAGTCGACGATACCGCGTCTTCTCTGCGTTCGACGATCTTGCCGAGTCTCAGTGGTCGACGATCTTCCTTCTGAGTTCGACGATCTTGCTTCTGCGTTCGATGAACACGCCAAATCTCAGCGGTCGTCGATCTTCCTTCTGAGTTCAACGATCTTGCTTCTGCGTTCGACGAACACGCCAAATCTCAGCGGTCGTCGATCTTCCTTCTGCGTTCGACGATCTTGCTTCTACGTTCGACAAATGGCATTCTGCGTTCGACGAACTCGCCTAGTCTCAGCTTTTGCTATGCCCATCATTATGACGACAAGCATACTTTGTCGATGACATCTCCTTTTTCTCGACGATACAATACTTAAAGAAATAGTTAAAGTACTTGACATTTGTCAATCTCTGCAAGCATGAGCTAGATGGAACATTAAATACAGCTTGCACTTATCATTGAGCTGAGCACTTCTTCAAATCAGGAACATTGCTGGACACTGTTCCCAATAATCTCCCCCTATTTGAAGAAGTCATAACTCACTCAATGATAAATGCAATTCACATAAAAGGTTTAACATTTCAAGCAGATAAGCATGTAGTGATGATATTTCAGCTAAACATGAGTGAACACAGAAATTTGGCAAATATCACTTCATTTATAAATAGTGCCAAATGTTTTCAAAAGTCTTGACATTTCTACATTTATCCCCCTTAAAGTTTTAGTCATCTATTTCTCTGGTGCTCTCATATCAGCATCATCCTTTGCTTTCTTGGCACTGGCTTCCTGCACCTTATCAGCTTGCCTGATGAAGTACTCAAATGGTTTATGATGATATTTTAAAGGTTCAGGAGTGTCAGCTGGAATACTTCCTGCTTGCTTATTTCTTCTATGTTCTCTCCTTCCTTCTTCTTGATCTTCATGCTTAGCCCATTCTTGAGGATTGTATACATTGTATCTTTCACCTTTGTTAACTTTCATTTGCTCACATGCTTTTAGAATGATGGTCCTGGATATAGGACTCCATCTTTCATAGTCATCCATTTTCTCCATTTCGTCCCTGTACTTTCTCTTTCTCATTTTTGTTTCTTCATCCTCCAGTGCTTCCTTTTCTTTACCTTTATCAGTAACAGGAATATCTGTATGTTGTTCTTCAGCAGGCTCGTCATAATATAGAGGAGGGAGATTCATTGCTTCCCTGATGGTGTTTGTGGTCCAGATGGCATGATCACTACTGGCTTTTATCATTGATATCTCCCCCTTTATTACTTCTTCAGATATCCCTCTGTGGAGATTCTCCTAGGATGTCAATATTTTGTTCTTGAGCATGTGGATACCTGCATCCTAGTGATTCTTGGTTTCAAGCAGGTGACTGTCTAGATCTTTATTGTGTTGATCTAAACTTTCTTTGAGATCAGTTGTATGTTCAGCCATCCTCTTGGTGGATGCAATGTAGGCCTTTTCTATGCTGTCGATAATCATTGACTGATTAGCCCCTAGGTTAGATATACCCTTGTGAGTACGGGCAGTGAATTTGTGTAGATTTTTCACATCATTACTTAGGGTTGTCGTTTCATCAGACAGTTCTTTTTTTAGATCATTGATAGCAGAGGTGACATAACTTTCAAGTTTTAATCTTTGCTCTTCCAGGAGCATCTTTATCTGAGATAATAGTGGGAGCTCCACTGGACTAACCTCTGGAGGTGAACCATCTTGTTCCTCCTCTTCATCCCCTTCAATTATTGGAGATAGAGATTTTCTTATTGGTGAGTGGTTTGGCTCATTCTCCTTTTCAGCACTTTGCTGATCTTTGCTAGTTTCATCTGCAGGGTTCTCTTGGTTGTACCCTGGCATTATTGATTCAGAATGACCAGTATCCTCAGCTCTTATGATCTTATTGATCACTTCTTCCACTCGAGCAGGGAGCTCACTGTCCTTCTCCCCTCAGTTTTAGCACTACCTTGATTTGATTATGCTGTTGTCCTGGATCCCTGACTTGGAGTAGAGGTCTGGAGGACGTCGTTCCTTGTCTCCACAGCTACCTCAAAGTCAGATGGAGGTGAGCTGTTGCCTGACTCACTTTCTTCAGACGAGCTTCCTACCTTCCTTTTCACATCTTCTGCAGTCTTCAACTTCTTGGGAGGCCTAGTCAGTACTTTTTCCCATCTTTCCAGTATTCTGATATCCATCCTTTTCATGTGATGGATTTTTACTCCATACTTTTTGTTAAAATTTTCAGGGTAGGCAAGCAGAAAGTATTGTGATAGAATTCTTCCCAGATTTGGGGCTTGAAAGCTTTCTTGTATCCTCTTGAAGATTTGCTGACCCCAGTTGGTCCTTTTACTTAGGATTATCCTTGCCATCATCTCGAACATGGGCTTGGATATCCTATCATGTGACCCTACCTTGCAGAGGAGGGCTTTTCCCACAATGTCTACCAACAGCTTTCCTTGTTGATTTAAGCTTTTCCTTTCCAGAGATCCATAGGTTTTGCTCGAATGGCCGCACCAAACCAAAGCCTTGACAAGGTCTTCCTGAGTAATCTTTTCGTCTTCCTCCCCCTTGGTAAAGGATGGCAACTGAAGAGCCCTGTTCAATCTTTTGGGATTCACCTTAACCTTTATTCTGTTAATTTTTCTCTTCACAGACGTTCCCTTTGAGTCACCCTTGGCATTTGAGTAGAACTCCAGCACTTCTCTTTTTAATATTACTGTTGGCTCAGAGAGGGCGAATTCCAGGCCGATGGTCTCGAGCAGCTTAATGGTGCCCTGGATTTCTTCTGAACCTTATGAGAATCCATTCCTTACCACTTCACTTCCTTCGAATAGAAAATCTTCCTTCTTTGGCGTCATCTTTTGCTTGACCCCGGAGGATTTCAGCACTGTCGACTTGTTCACTCTTAGAAGGCGTGGAGAACACGACGGCTTTTTAGGGCTAATGTAGAGAGTGTTTTAACCTTAAGACATTTGACCTTATTTATAGTGTCCGAGTTGGAAGTTGAAGTGTCATTTGTTAAATGTCTGACTAACTCGAGTTTAGGTGTAATGATTGAGCTTAGACCTAATTAAGAGTCCGCTGACGATTGGATATCATCGTGATGCAGATCTTTCGACGATACCAATCATCATTCCGATGATATGGTTTTTGAAAATTACTTTTACAATATTAGATGAAGATGAGTTTATGTGTTAAACATTAACATGGTTACCTTCACCTTGGCCTCTAAGTCTCCTTGAGGTAGTGGCTCCCCCTCGATGGAATGTCCACTTATCTCTACTTCTAGCTCCTCCTAGATTAGTGCACCTTGGTATGTGGTAAGTTTTTCATAGTCCATAGCTGAGCCTGGAGCACTTATTGTCCATTAGCCTTTTTTGCTTTTTAATGGCTAAATGGACTACCCTGCAAGACAGATTTAATATCCCTTAGGAACCCAAGGTGACTTGGGTCCTAGGTTCTTGTTAGCATAATAGGGAATCCCTCTACTCACCGCATCCCTTCCAGGAGGTCTCTCCTTTATATTAAGCACACTAGGGTTGTGCAACAGTCGATGGCAAAGTGTACCACTTTGCTACAACACCAACATTCATGGATGTTGTACCTTCTTTTCTGAACAATTTTTGAAGTATGTTTAGTAGAGAAGGCAGCAACATTCTTCCTATCTCTCTTAGCCAAGAGCTGACTGGCTACTCTAGTGTCATTGTTTCTTCTTGATTTTATCTGTTTGTCAGCAACAGATGTCAGCTTGGTAGCTGATAGGGTGTTGATGGCATCAGATATGTTCAAGTGAGAATTGATCATACTGGGGCTACTAGTCTGCTTCTTATCTGGAAGAGATTAAGAAAATGTTGCACCTTTATCCTTGAGAGTTGGGGCTGGGACACCAAATACAAATGGTCCATTATGGGCCATTTGAATTTCCTCATGGGGAGCCTTTAATGCACTCATCCTCATGCCCTCTCTCTTTCCATAGTCAGGAGCATTTTCATTACTAGTGGAGCTTCCATTCATCCAGTGACCATGGACACTATCCTGATCATACCTATTTGAGGGAAGCACTACCTTCTGAAAGGTGGTGTGAGGCTTTGCTTTAGTTTTGCCCCTTTCTCCATTCCCAGCATCTGTTGCCCCTTCATTGTAACCTAATCCCCTCCTATTTTTATAGGAGGAGAAGGTGTCAATGATGGGAAGAACAGTTTTGGGCTTAGAGAATTGAGCCACCAAGCTTCTTTCCTTAAGAAGATCATTCTTAAGTCTCTTGATAAGCTCTTCTCTTTGGCCTCTCTCATCATAAAGCTTGTCTATGATATTCTTGAGCTCACTGGAGTTGGTGCCCTCATTGGGGGACATACCCATTTCCTTCTTCATCTCAGCCTTGATGGTCCTGAGTGATTCTAGCTCCTTAGCTTGCTTCTTAGCAAGCTTCTTACTCTCTCTCAGAGCTCCCAAGACATCACCAAATTGTTCTATTAGATCAGCATGGTTCTTATTGTTGCATGATGAGCAGTCTTCTGCATCATCTTCAGAGGATGTACAATCCCATGATGCACTCTTGGTTTTCTTAATTGAAGCAGGTAGTAAAGATGTGTGAGTAATGCATACCTGACCATGATGTGATTCATCATGATTTTCTTTATCTGATAGAGCCATCAACCCACAGACTTCCTCATCCTCAGAGTCACAGTCTATGAGAGTCAAGGGTGCTCTTATTCTTTCTCATACTCCAAAACATTCTTCAACTTCTGATTCACCGTCTGAAGTAGTCAGAGGTGCTCTGATACATACTTCTTCATGAGAGGTTTCTTCTTCAAGGTCTTTCTCTGACCCTTCCATGAGGACTTCTAAGAAGTCCCACATGTCCTTTATTGTTGTGCAACGACTCAGCTTCTGGTGTGTTGCCAGATCTACTGCACCAGCTAGAATGCTTCTTGCTTCTTTGTCCAAGCTGGCAAGAAGAGTCTCATCTTTTAACATCGTCATGGAGGGACCTTTTTGAACAATCAAAAACATTCTTGGATCCATTGCCTCCATGAATATTCTTGCTCTAACTTTCCAAAGGGCAAAGTTCTCCCTGGAACAGATAGCTATTCTCGACTCCATAGCTATGATACTTGGACACCCAATGGCAGATCTGTTCAAGCTGTTAAGATTTTCTTTGAACAACCTCGCTTTGATACCACTTGTTGTTTATTGGGTGTCAACTTATCACCTAGAGGGGGGTTAATAGGTTTTTTTAATTATATTATCCCCTTTTAGGTGTTCTTTATTTCTGGTTAATAGATCTAAAAATAGAAAGCACAACGCAGAAAAGCACACAACGATGTATAGAGGTTCCTCAAGACAGGGTGTCTTGAGTAGTCCTCTTTCCATCTGCGCCTACCAAGCAGTGTGCTAGGATCGACAAACTCCGCCAAATCTTCAGGCCCTTAAGCCTTACACCTCGGACCCACAAGTCCAACAGACTAGGCCCGCAAGCCCCTACTGCCCCCGAGCCCGCAAGCTCGACACTCAGGCCCTCAATCCCTAAACAACACAGACCCGCAAGTCCCGTGCCTACAACCTAGGCCCGCAAGCCCCTACTGCGCCGGAGGCCTCAAGCTCGACAAGATCGGACCCTCAAGTCCACTGCCCTGACCCTCAAGCCTCACAGCTCTCCAGCCCGCAAGCTAGATGGTGTTGGACCCGCAAGTCCACTGCCCTGGCCCTCAAGCCTCATAGCTCTCCAGCCCTCAAGCTAGACAAATAGGCCTGGAAGCCTTTATAAGAGATTACAGTAATAAGACTATTACTTCTGCCGGATGAAGATTGGAAACTTTAGCCTGTTGAAGATCAGCTTCTTAAGGTTGAAGAAGATGCTTTTTGATCTGGAGAATTAGTACTGGATCTTCTTCAGCCTTCACTTCTTTTGTTTGGTGTTGATCGGCTACTTTTCAGTCGATGATGATGACTGATTCTTTAGAGAGCACTTGATGCTTGCTCTCTACTTGATCTTCTTCTCCTCCGCCGATAATACTGTTCTATTGAAGTGTAGCGGCGGGATACTTTTTCGTTCTTTTTCTCTTTCTTCGAAGATTTGTTTTCTAGGGCATCACTGTTCCCTTTTATAGGACAGATGAGTCGCATAATGGTAACATGTGATGTCCTTTAATGTCAGACGCCCATTCCATAAGTGCATGCGCTGATTGGACAATCAGGCGGCGACATTAAATGCTGACAGCGCGTCCGCAACATTTGAATATGTCTCGACGATATTTCCATCGTTACGACGTCATGGACAATATCTCGATGACAGGACTTTGTCAAACCCTTACGCCTTGATAGATCTTCAGTTATTCTTGCTTCTGCCTCTCATACTGGTATCTCGACGATACGAGATATTCTTGCTCTTCTGTTTATACGACGATACGCCATCTCTGACTGTGTCGTCGTAATCACCTTGATTTCTTGATGACATGCCTTCTTTACGACGATATTCGATGCCATCAGTCATACTTAGCCTTTTCAGCGACAAGGCTTCTTCACGACGATGTTTGTTCTTCCTCGACGACAAGGCCACTTGGTGAAGTCGACGATACCGCGTCCTCTCTGCGTTCGACGATCTTACCGAGTCTCATCGGTCAACGATCTTCCTTCTGAGTTCGACGATCTTGCTTCTGCGTTCGACGAACACGACAAATCTCAGCGATCATCGATCTTCCTTCTGAGTTCGACGATCTTGCTTCTGCGTTCGACGAACACGCCAAATCTCAGCGGTCGTCGATCTTCCTTCTGCGTTCGACGATCTTGCTTCTGCGTTCGACGAACGACATTCTGCGTTCGGCGAATTGGCCTAGTCTCAGCTTTTGCTATGCCCATCATTATGACGACAAACATACTTTGTCGATGACATCTCCTTTTTCTCAACGATACAGTACTTACAGAAATAGTTAAAGTACTTGACATTTGTCGATCTCTGCAAGCATGAGCTAGATGGAGCATTAAATACAGCTTGCACTTATCATTGAGCTGAGCACTTCTTCAAATCAGGAACATTGTTGGGCACTGTTCCCAACACCATGACTGTAACGAGGAGGTCCCGCCACACACCCAGAAGATCTCAGAGAGCTTCCCCTCCCAAAACAATGCTCAGCCGGGCACCTAGGAGGGCACAAGCAGCCAACTCCGAAAATTGCCCGGAGGAGAGAGCTCAAAAAATCTCATCCCCTCCAGGGTTCCCTTAAGGGTCTATTTATAGATTTTCTAGTCTTGGACTGCAAATAGCGTAAATCCGCCTTTTGGTTTTACTAATCGCACCCGAACTGGTCTGCTAATAGCCTAACTCTGCTATTCTGGAGGGCTATTGGCAGCCCACAAGGGGGATTTAGGAAATTTTCCCCTCAAAGCCCTCTGGGCGAGTGGTCCATGAAGGCACCACTCGCCAGGCTCCTTGACCGTCATAATTCGTCGGACGAATGGCTCATGAGGACACCATTCGCCAGGTGCTCGACTCGCTCGATGGGCGAGATCTTGGGCGTTCTCGCCTATCCGCTATGACACCATGCGAGTGGCCCGCGAGTGGGGTCTCACTCGCCCAAGGGCCCTTGGACTCCTATTCTGCACCTTAACCCTCCACGGGGTCTTGGGGACCCACTCGGCGAATACGGGGTTGCACATAATCCTCGCTCTTTGCGAGCGAGTCCTACGCTCGGAAAGAAGAGTCCAACCCCAATATTCGGCGAGTGCCTTCTGACCCGGAGGGAATCTTCTTGGTGGGGCCCTCCACTTAGCTATAAATACAGCCCCAATTGTTGTCTTTAGATTGCCCATCTTCTAATCATTGTTCCTCATTTTCTCCCTCGGAGCACTCGCCATGTCATTCATGAAGCCGACGCCACGGACGCTTTCAGAAGGGATGATGGCTCTCCTTGCCGCTGCATAGGGAGGGACCGCTCCTAAGACCACTCGATACGCCCCTTGTCTCTCGTCAACGAGAGACCCCTCCAAGCCTTACAGGCTGAAGAAGGCCAAGACGGTCCAACGAAACCGGGGGGGGGGGGGGGGGGAGAGGGAGTCTGCATCTGAAACTCCCCCTCTCTAGCATTCCTCCTATCAACACCAACGAGGTAACACGATTCATCTCGCTTTCGAGGTTGATTACGATGACGCCACTGACCTCCGCCCCTCTTACCATTCGTAGGATCTGTCGGCGACCGAGGGTGGCCCTGGGCTCAACCAGGCGAGTGCTGTCGTTCCTCCTCTTGCTCTCGAGAACGCCCCTCCGACCCAGTAGTCCGCCCCTCTCGGCACTTCTGGCGAATTCCTGTCCTCGCTTGGTAAGCATTCTATTGCCCTCTCGTTGGCCTTTCTCCTTTCGCAACTCTTCTGACTCGGGTTCCCGCAGCCCCTACCTTCGGGACCTTCGGGACCACGGGATTGCCTCCTCCCTCGCGCACTTCTCCTGCCCCAGAAGTCACCAAAAGCCCCCTGCTCCGGTGCAGGAACGCCCGACGAGGAAGGGTCCCGGGCCCAACTCTCCTGCTACGGACCTGGCCGTCACTTCCGCCGTGGCCGACCAGACGCACCGCCCCGGGAAGGGGAAATCTCTCCACCCCCTAAGACAACCATTCGCAGGGCAGCCTATCATATCTCGCCAGTCTCCCGTCGAAGAATATGTACCGGGTCGGTTGTCTTCTCCCGCAGAACTCGTGGCTTATACCTGAGAGAGGACTAATCTCTGCTTTTGTAGGCTACCGCCAGATCCCGCTTACCGACCCTTCAGAGGAGGAGGGGCTGATCTCTCCCCCTCCCCCAGCGACATCTCTCCACCCCCCAAGACAACCATTCGTAAGGCTTGAGGGCCTGAGTTTGTAGGATCTGCATCAGATATGAGTTGTAGGGCTTGAGGGCCTGAGTTGTAGGGATTGAGGGCCTGAGATTGTAGGGCTTGCGGGCCTAAGTTTTTGACGGAGTTTGCCAAGCCTAGCTCACTGCTAGATAGGCGCAGAGGGACAGTGGACTACTCAAGAAACTCTATCTTGAGGAACCACTATAAATCTCTGAGTGTTTTCTGTGATGTGCTCTTAATCTTTAAAGCCTTATGCTAGAACCTTTATAGAAATATAACCAAAAAAATAGAGGGTCAAGAGTTTTTAAAACACCTATTTACCCCCCCCCCCCCCTCTAGGTGATTTGACAACATTCATAACGAACAAGGAATGATGTTTAGGGAGTGATAAATCACTTTGGGGTCTACTCCTGGCATATATTCCGGGCTCCAGAGAAAGATATCCACATTCGCGTGCAGAAGTCTCATGTACTGCTCTACTTCTTCAGGTTGTAGAAGAGATCTGACCCGCACCATCCGGGAAGGGTTTTGGGGAGAGAGGATTATATATATTAGTCCTTCAACGGGGGCGCCTTGATGTAATATGGCTTCGTCTCGCAGGTCAAAGTTGTCGATTTTGAGAGGAGTTATTCGTGCTGGCCGAGTTTGCTCCAGGTGTATGCCCTACCTTTCTCTTGACTGCACTGCGCGGTCCCTATCTCGTAAGGAGTTAGGAATTTCAATGCCAAGTGTGGAATGGATGGGATTGCTCCGAAAGCCGACTGAAGAGGCCTTCCGAGCACGACAATGTAGTTCATGCTGAAGTTTATGACCACAAATTAAACGTGATTTGTGGCTTGCCTTGGGAGTTCGCCCAACGTGAGCTGGAGAGGGACCTATCCCAGATTCGGAATGGGGTGGTTATGCATGTCATAGATTAGTTAGGCCGCTGGTGCAAAATTTTCCTTGGCGAGTTTGATAGCAAGATATGTTGACAGAGGTAAGATATGGGTCGAGCATCCGCTATCCACCAAGATTCTTTTAACTAGATAACAAAGATTGCCAACCCTGTCGTTTATCACCAGCGGGTCTTGATGTGGAGTTTGTACTTCTCGCAGGTCTTCCTCTCCAAAGGTGATAGTTGCATCTAACTTGATTCTTTTGTTTCTATGCTCTTCTTCGGTCTCCTCGACGTTGAGCGCTCGAGCTATTTGATTGGGGATTCGACGATGGTTCCCGCTCTACTTGCCATAGCTTTTAGCTTGAGTATTGTTGTGCAGAGGATACTGCTTTCTGAATCTTCAGAACTTCGGGAACCTCCTTCCCACAGACTGCGCCAAACTATTGCGGTCTACTCGAGGCTCCTAAAATCGGTCTGAAATTGACCATCTTAGCCCGGGAGCAGACGAGCGCGCAAACAGTCACAGAGAAAAGAGACAACTGGCAAGAGATCTTTTTATCGTGGAAAACCCCGAAATGTGATGAAAAACCACGTGGTCTGGACGGTGCCAACCAAACTTCATTAGCGGTGCTTCTTTACATGACCTCAGTAATGAATCGAGGGCGACACACCGCTCCTCGTTACAACTTGGGGGCGAGAGAGAGAGAGAGAGAGAGAGAGGTGTTCAGAGTGTGACAGCCCACCACTCTCGAAGCTCAATCTTCTTCTTCTTTGTAGCGGCGGGGACTACCGTGCTCTGGAACTTGGACGTGCTCTGGTACTTGGACGAACTCTGGGATTTGGACGTGCTTTGGAACTTGGCGCGCTCTGGAACTTGGCGTGCAAACTGCTGGACGACCTTCGAAATGCTCGAAGGAGGACGAAGATCCTCGTCTGTCTTCGAAGTGCTTGAAGGTTCTGAAAGTGCACAGTGTGCCTCTGAGTATTCTCTAAAGGGGGGTGAATCGAGTTTTAAATATTTTCTTCCCTAATTATGCACACACAATAAAAACACTAAGTATTATGCAATCAATAATCCAAGAGATAGAATAAAGTAAACACAGATTGCAGGAAATATAAACACAGAAAACTAGTAGTATGAACAGCACAGAAAATCAAACACCGAGGACACATGAATTTTTATAGAGGTTCCCCAAAATGTGGGTACTCCTCTCTTCTACCTCCGTGGTAGGATTGCACAACCTGTGTATGAGTCTTTTGATAAGGAGACTCTTAGAACGACTGAGTCTTTTGATAAGGAGACTCTTAGAACCACTGAATCTTTTGAAAGAGGGATTAATAAATCTCTTTCACAGTTGAAGAATAAAAGCGAAGAAAGAGAGAAGAGGGAGAATAGAATTCTGTTCTCAGAAGCAATTTCTCAAGAACTACAGCTTCGTATTTTCACTGGATCTGTATAGGATGAACCTTTGCTTATGATTGTGATGATTGCAAGGATTATTTACTTGATCCACTTCCTGTATACTAGCTGCTGTGTGATGAAGAAGAGAGAGCAGTTTTATTATTTTCCTGTGTAGAGAGAGCACTTGTTTTCTGTCTTAAGGGTTCCAGGAGGAAGAAGAGGATGAACCCTTTTTCAACAGATGAATAATAATGATCAATGTGCTAATTTTCCTCTCCTCTTCGGCATACATATTCTGTATGATTGGTATTTGAATTTCTTTCTCCTTTTAGGATATCCTGAAAAGGAACTCTTATTGGACATTTGATTTACCTTTCTTCTGTTGATCCCGACCCGTCCATCAGATTTGAATACCTTCCAAGAATGTTTTTGATTTGACCTGGAATACTCCATTCCATTCTTGGCAATAAACGAGTCGTTGGAGAACTGTCTTTAGCTTTGTGGTCCTTCTGAAAAGGTGTTAAAAGGACAACAGAGAAAGCTTCCTTTTCAGACTGTATTCGACGCAGCGTCGAATTGAACTTCTTTCTTATCGACGCGCCTCTGAGTTCTTATAAGAATAGCTTTGAAATCCTTCTTAGCTCTGACTGAACTCAGATGTCGACGTAACGTCGAATTGACTTCCTTCTTATCGACGCACCTCTGAGTTCTTATTGAAGTGGCTTCGAGATAGTTCTCAGCACTGAATGAACTCAGATGTTAACGTTACGTCGAATACTTCTCGACGTGTCCGTCGAGTTGGAAGCATGAACTTGGACTTCATCTTCTGCATCGAGTTGAAATAGAAGTTGCGTCGACTTCATTGATAGCTTCGACAAACTCTTCCTACTACATCGAGTCCATTTCGACGTTGCGTCGACTTGACTTATACTTCGACAGGCTGATGAAGTTGCTTGGACTTCTAGTCAGAGTTGCGTCGACATTAAGTCCAAGTTGCGTCGACTTTCATTCGACGTAAGTCTTAACTTAACTGAATCTATGCTTATCCTGACCTGGTCTTGACGCTCTAAGATAAGTGTGACATGGTCTTGACCATTTTAACCTTTCTATACAATGATTGTAATACTCATAGGGAGTAAAATCACGTATAGATAATTTGTTAAGTTAAATCAAAAGGAGTTTTTCCCAACAGGTTCATTCAAGGGCGGCTTCGAAGAGGAAGGAGATCTTCAAGAGGGCTATCTCTCTCTCCCTCTCTCTCTCTCTCTCTCTCTCTCTCTCTCTCTCTCTTAAGAGGATGGAAGATGAGAATAAGATGGATTGGAAGGAGAGTTATCTGGTTATTCACAGACCGTAACCACCATAATTGTTATACGCATGTCGGGCTTATATGGTTTTAAGCGCATATTATTTTTGTATCAGTCTATACGCAACCCGACATGATTTTGGATAAGTGCACCAACCCATGAATGGTAGTTACGAGGGAGGTTACACGGGTGGTTACGCTCCGATCGGAGGGTGGAAATATTGTGGAGCAATCGTACGGCCACGACGGAAGGCCCGGACCACAGCGAATGCCGACAGGAGAGGAGACCAACCAGCGAGGAAGGGCGACCGGCCGGGAGGGAGGCCGGCCTTGGGCGGCCGGCTAGGAGGAGGGACGGCCCCGGTCGGCCAGAAGGAAGGCCGGCCTAGGGAGGCCGGCCGCAAGGTCCTCGCGACATTGCGGCCACGCGGCCGAAGCCGGCCGACCGAGGGTCGGCCGGGCGGTGAGACAACCACGCGTCGTTGGCACGCGGCTAAGGGCAGCCGAAGGCTGGCCGCCCACCGGGCCTCGGAGGCTGCACGGCTACGGGCGCGCGACCATGGTCGGCTGGGAGGCTGGCCTTGCGGCCATGGCCGCGCGCCCGTGGCGCGCGGCCAAGGGTGGCCGCGCGCGCGCGGCCGAGGCCGGCCAGGTGGCCAGCCTCGTGGCCAAGGCCGCGTGTCATGGGCGCGCGACTTAGGCCGGTCGGGCGGCAAGACGGCCGCGCGCTGTGGGCGCGCGACCAAGGGTGGCTGGCCGACGGGCTTGGCGCCCGCGCGCCGTGGGCGCGCGGCCGAGGCTGGACGAGTTGCCGGCCTCGCGGCCAAGGCCGCGCTCCATGGGCGCGCGGTTTAGGCCGGCCTAGCGGTTGGCTGCAAGAGCCATGCGGCCTTGCGACCGAAGCCGGCCGACCGGGTGGTTGGCCGGCCAGCGAGGCGGTCGCGCGCCGTGGGCGCGCGACCAAGGGCGGCCCGCCGCGGAGGAGCGCCGGTGGAGGGGCGCCGGCGGCGGTCGGTTTACTCTGGCGATTAGCGCGGCTGTTTCTCAATAACTCCCCACTAAGGTAGTGGGGGTTATGGAATTCCTGCTATTCGCAATCCGGAATTCCAATATAATGAGGGAGACCCCATCAATACCCTTCCCACTGTTCTTTCTAGTTTTTTCTCTTATTGTATTCTCTCTGTCCTATAGTTTTCTTTCTTCCCCCTCTTATATCTGGCCAATACACAGTTCAAATTAGATGAATTGTATTTGTTGTCATACAGGATTCAAATTTGCGAAACAGTAATCTAAGTTGATATGGTTGTTTACCACCTTGGATTCAAGGTTTGAATCAATAATCATGCATAAATCAATCCCTGCGAAGGGGCGTATCCAGGAATCTCAACAACGGAGGGTCAGACATCTTCTTTTGCCAGGCAAAAAGAAATTTGAATGTCTACATCTTAACAGAGTCGTTTCTCCCTCATCCGATCACCATTTTTTATTTGTAAATAGTTGAAATTAATTGCTCCGACGAGAGGAATCTAAATTTACCATCTATTTTGCAAAATATTTGCGGGAGGGGGGAAGGTCCCTAGCCCGCCACCGCTTAGATCCTCCCCCACCGATGCCAAGCCTTATAACAGGTTCCCCTATGTCTTTGGTTGCATGTTTTCATAATATCACAGACAGAACAATCATAAAAATGCTTGAAATCCTTTGTTTAAAGTGTACATAGTTTGGTATATCCATCATTCATTACAAAATTTGTTATTACAAATTCTTGGAGATCACTGTGATATTGTAGGTGCTATACACCTTAACTCTCATGAATCCCCTCTTAGTTAATGTATATTAAGCATGAAATTTTCTTTTAGTTACACATATTAAGCAAGACTCTACTCATTTTAAATAATTCAGGCCCGTTCGCAACCGGAAGAGGTACTCACGGCATGGGTACCGTCGCGTCCGCACAGGGAGGCCCCGTGCACCGTCTTTAGGGTAACGTAGGCAAGCAAAACCTATGATCTAAAAAAATAAGGAAAATATTTTGGCAGTTGAATGTGACATTTTTTATTTAACCTTCTGAATAATAATGTGCAGTCATTGCTAGTCATTTTCAAACTATCTGCATAATTTGGGTTGAGAATTTTGAATGGAAATTGACATGATTTTATGTCTGAAATTGACATTGAAATTTTGAATGGAATGTGCATGTCATTTATTTTCTTTTAGTTTTAAATATGATGAAGAAACGTTCATCCCTAACTATAATATACAGTATATATGAACAAAAAGTGATATTATCAAGTGAGATTAATGGCTTCAAAATAAAGACGCGATTCTATTTAATTCATTATTCAGTAGTAATTTGAAATAAGTTCTATTTTTTTACCATCAAACAAATATGTTTGAAACTAAAGTCAAAATGACTTTAAGATTTGGAAATTATTTATAGTCTTAGGCTCCGTTTGGCACGGCGGTAGTGATTGTGAACGCGATGGTCATGAACCACTGTTCGTGAACATCCGACCTCACTTAAGGAACTAGGTTCACTTTTATGTTCAAAACTAGTTATATTTTCATGATGACAGTCATAGTCATTGTCATGTCAAATACACATCTATGGTCGTGGCGTTTTTTTCCAAACTCAGCAGAGTAAAAACGCTGTGCCAATCGGAACCTTAAAGTGGATACCCGTTTGTTGTGCGTATAGCTCATTAGGGCAACGCAGTTTTTACGATTAATGTGTTGAAAAAAAAGCCGTTTAGAGCATCACTATTTCTTGTGTTATTTGAAAATTATTTGTCTGCACATCAAACCATCACAATCATTATTCACATTGGATTCTGCCATACAAGATGGAATTATCATGGTCACAACTGAAGACATGTGAAAACTATACAAAATGCATGTACTTTTGCAGTTTTGCTTCTGCCGATGCTTTTTGTTCTTCTTATAGGCAGGCCACGACATTACCCTTACTGCAAATGTTCCCCCGGCATCACGTACAATCGCTATACCAATGCTCCTGCTCTTGGGTGCACGGGGTTCACAGCAGGTGCACTGCGGGGCTCCCGTCGCTCATCCTCCCATGGACGGAAGTAACGCAGTTGCCGCCTGTCGCTTAATCTCCTATCGCGGTCGGTGGGAGTGCGAGCGGAGGGAGCCCCCGTTGTGCACAGGAGAATCCCGTTTGCCTGAGAGAGCATAAGCATTGGTGGTCTGAGTACAGTCGCAAGGGCCTCATTGCGCTGCCACTTGAATATATACGAGGCTATATATAATGTTCTAGTTATTAATTATTTGTAGAATATATAAAGTTAATGTAATATAATTTTAACTATTATGATTTTAACTATTTAATATATTATACATTTGTTGCGGGTCGCTTAGGGCTCTTGGTAGACCGGTCGAATTGAACCACCTTAGCTCGGGAGCGAACCAAGCGCTCAAACAGTCACAGAGAAATTCGTTGAGTACACTGGGACGTTTTAACGTGGAAAAACCCGGAAAGGGTAAAAAAACCACGCGGCCGGGGCTGTGCCGACCAAACTTCGCTATCTTCTGAGAGGTTACAATCCGGTGTTTAGAATTCGAGCGCGACAGGCCGCCACTCGTTACAATATTAGAGAGAGAGAGAGAGAGAACGTTCCGAGGGTGACATGCCACCTCTCGGAAAAACTAAGTCTTTTCCTTCTGAGAACGACGGAGAACGAAAGTGAGAATGCCTTGTCCGCTTTCGTGAAGACGAAAGTGAGAGCGCTGTGTCCGCTTTCGTGAGAACGAAAGTGAGACTGCCGAGTCGCCTTTCGGGATGAAGGAAAACTTCAAGTCCACGAAGGAGATCTTCAAGCGCCGAAGGAGAAATCCGTGGAAATCTTCAAGGAGCTCTCCCGGGTCCAGAAGGCAAGGTCCCCTTAAATGAAGGCTCTGAGCTCCTTTTATAGCTTTGGCCGGGGGTAGCCCGGTAATTTTGCCGTCGTAACCACCATAACCACCTGGTGGACGAATCACGTTTCCCGGTTCAGAGCACACGGATTGCCATTTTTCGTAAATGACTGTCTTGCCCTCGGGCAGTTTGGGCAGTTCGGGCAGCTTTGTTGAAGACGAAAAAGGCGACAAGACGTTCCTGCAATCTGAGAAACTAGAAAGACAAAATGTGAGAAGTCAGAAAAGACAAAAAGTGAGCTGAGTGCGCTCAGAAGCGTTCTGAGCGCGCAACGAACGGAGAAGCAATCTAGGCAACTGAGGAAGCGATTTGAGAGAGCAACGATCGGAGAAAACGTCCTGGTCGCTTTGTGAGGCGTCCTGAGCGTACAACAAATACGGAAGTGCTCAGAACGCTCTTAGAGGCGTTCTGAGCACGTTGCGAGCGCGGGAGCGCTTCGAGTGAAATCCGGGGCCCAAAGGGCGCTCAGCGAGACTGGAGAGGACGGACACCCCCAAACCCCTCCATGCGGAGGGGGTCGACCGTACCACAAGGGGTGCGGTTAGGCCGCACCCCACTAGGGTGCGGCTCGGCACACCCCAAGGGGGTGCGGCTTGGCCGCACCACTAGGGGTGCGGCTTGGCCGCACCGCAAAGGGGGTGCGGCTTGGCCGCACCCCACAAAGGGTGCGGCATGGCCGCACCCCACTATGGGTGCGGCTTGGTCGCACCCCAAGGGGGCGCAGTTAGGCTGCGCCCCCGTGAAGGGGCGGCCTGCGCGCTACCGCGCGGTTGCGGGTGGTCCGACGAGGGCGGTTGGTCATGGAGGGAGTGGGCTTGCCCGCTTCCCCACTCTCCCCTCACATGATAGTGGCCTTGGGGAGTAACCACTCCTTCTCTTGTTTTCGCGTTCTGAGTGTGCTAGGAGGCGTGCTTGAAGCGGAGCGCACGAAGGTGCACTTAGAGCGGAGCTCGAAGGTGCGCATGGAGCGGAGCGCGCGGAGGCGCGATTGTGAGGGCGCAAGGAGGAGGCGCGCTTATGAGCGGGCAAGGAGGAGGCGCGCTTGTGAGTGCGCAAGTAAAGGGCGCGCTTGTGAGCGCGCAAGGAGGAGGCCGCGAGCGTGAGCGCGCAAGGAGGAGGCGCGCTTGTGAGCGCGCAAGGAGGAGGCGTGCTTGTGAGCGCGCAAGGAAAGGGCGCGCTTGTGAGGGCGCAAGGAGGAGGCGCGCTTGTGAGCGCGCAAGGAGGAGGCGCGCTTGTGAGCGCACAAGGAGGAGGCGCGCTTGTGAGCGCGCAAGGAGGAGGCGCGCTAGTGAGCGCGCAAGGAAGAAGGAGGAGAGAGAAAATCCGTAGGAGGATTTTCCCGACCGGAGAGAAAGAAAGTCTCAAAAGAGGGGAGAGATGGAGAAGGAGAAGATGAAAAAAAGAGAAGCCTTGGGGTTCTATTTATAGTTTTTGAGGGTGACACTTTCGTAATTAAATGGGTGGTTAGGGTGGTTATGGTGGTTATGCGGCTACCCGCACACCATAACCAATTTATGTGTTATACGCACACTTATCATGAATATAGCTACGCGCACACCACTTTGTATAGTTTTGCGGTGATATGTACTCATATGACAGATATGGTTATGCGCACACCATAACCATATTATTTGTTATACGCAGACCGTATTGAAGGATTTTACTATTTGCACCCCAATGTTCGAGGATTTTACTATTTGCACCCCCATATTGGAGGATTTTACTATTTGCACCTCATGATGTGGGATTTTACTATTTACACCCACATGTTAGAGGATTTTACTATTTGCACCTCATGATGAGGGATTTTACTATTTGCACCCACATGTTAGAGAATTTTACTATTTGCACCTCATGATGATGGATTTTACTATTTGCACCCACATGTTAGAGGATTTTACTATTTGCACCTCATGATGAGGGATTTTACTATTTGCACCCCATGATGAGGGATTTTACTATTTGTACCCCATGATGTGGGATTTTACCGGGATAGTGGGGTTTATCTTGGTCAACCCCATTTCCTCCACCCAATGAGGCGAGTGATGTTCATTAGCGCACTGCCCGGATGCACTGCCTGAACATTTTGTGAGACCACATCACGTATCATCTTTACGAGTGCACATCATAAGCCCCCCAAACCTCTGGAGTCCGAATTACTGTGTGGAGGAGTTCAGAGGTTTTGATTTTTTCTGCGGCGGCTTCGATCATTGCTATCTTCGTGGCGCCTTGGGAAGGAATTGCTGTTGTAGGATGAGTGTGCGGTTGCTTTTGCTTTCTTGTTCTATTTAGGTGTTACTTGCTCTGCGCTGCGTTGCGATAGCACTCTCGTGGCCCCGCTGCCCTGGTTGTTGTCGAAGTGTCGATTGAGGAAAGGTGCTTCAAGATGGCCGGCGAAGGATGTTTTTACTTTTGGATTGTTCCTGGCTTGCTATTTAGCGTTGGTACATGAACAACTTGATGGCCTTTTACAAAATACCGGATGAGCCTGCGCGAGTCTTAGTAGAATATTAGTTGGCGCGAGTCTGAGCTCGCGGCTTGTTGGGAAGATGATTTATCTTAACCCCTAAAAATGAGTAGAATATAAATTCTAAGAATAAAAAATTAGTCTAAGTAAATATGCGTCGAATAGTATTCGACGCAACGTCGAAGTGTAGTCGACGTTCCTCTCAGAAAGAGTCAAAGTAACTCTAAACAGAATTCGACGTAACCTATGTCGACGTAACTCCGACTTCTAGTCGACGTATCTAGTGAATTCGACGCATCTTAGTCGACGCACCTTCCATATTCTCCTCTCGACGTCCAGTCAGTCTGAAATCGACGCTTCCGTCGAATAGTAATCGACGTACGTCGATTTCTATGTCAAATTCAAAAACACGCCAGATCTCTTTCCTTCTATCTGTAGATCTGAAATTTATGGAATGATATTATTCTTTTCTAGCCGTTTTGAATCAGTCTTTCCTTCTAAATGATTCTTGGCTAAATTGATTAAGTTTATTATGGATATTATTTGAAATCAGAATGATCTCTTTCCTTCTACAGAAATACTGATTATGGAATCTTTTCTCTCTTACTATTTCTCTGTCTGCTAATTGATTATTCTCCTATAGTATTCTTGGAATAAACAGAGCTATAAATAAGAGGGAAGTCGGCAGAGAAGAAAATGAGAAGTGATCCACTCCATACATTTGAAATAGAGGAAAAGCTCCCAAGAGAATAGTGAGAAAAGCTGAGAGAAGTGATAGTGTGCTGAAGCAAACAACAAGCCTTCTTCTTCTCTCTCTGAATCCATACTGCTGCAATCTCTAACAGCTCTCATTGAAAGAGAAAAAAGCCTACAATCTCCTTCTCACTATAGAAGAGAGATTTCATTCACTATTTCTTGTGCTTCTAATCTTCTTACTAAGAAGAAGATTCTTTCTTGTTTCAATTACTTCTTATACTTCTTCTTATCTACATTTCATTTTCACAGTGTAAAAGAGTTTTTAGAATCTCTCTTCAAAAAATTCAGTTGTACTGGTTCTTAGAGTCTCCTTATCAAAAGACTCAGGCTGGTTCTAAGAGTCTCCTTATCAAAAGACTCAGTACAAGATAGTGAATTCCTACCAAGGGGTAGAAGAGTGGATTACCCGAAGTTTGGGGAACCACTATATTTCTTTGTGTTGTGCTATGATTTTCTTCTTGCTATTTTACTTTCTTTACTTGCTTAATTCTTGTTGGTGTGTGTGGGAAGTTTAAATATGTGATTATTACACACACATATATATATTTGTTAACTTTGCACAAAGTATTTTTAAATCTCTATTCACCCCCCCTTTAGAGAATTCTAGTGAGGATAACTGTGCACTTTCACGACTTTTTACATAAAAAATTAGTTTGTGCGAGTCTGAACTCGCGGCTTTTACATAATAGAAAATAAGTTCGCGCGAGTCTGAGCTCGCGACTTTTGATATAATAGAATATAAGTTTGCGCGAGTCTGAGCTCGCGGCTTTTACATAATAGAAAATTAGTTTGCGCGAGTCTGAGCTCGCGGCTTTTACGTAATAGAAAATTAGTTTGCGCGAGTCCGAGCTCGCGACTTTTACATAATAGAAAATTAGTTTGCGCGAGTCTGAGCTCGCTGCTTTTACATAAAAGCAAATTAGTTCGCGCGAGTCTGAGCTCGCGTCTTTTGATATAATAGAATATAAGTTTGCGCGAGTCTGAGCTCGCGGCTTTTTACATAATAGAAAATTAGTTTGCGGGAGTCTGAGCTCGCGGCTTCTACATAATAAAAAATTAGTTGGCGCGAGTCTGAGCTCGCGGCTTTTACATAATAGAAAATTAGTTCGCGCGAGTCTGAGCTCGCGGCTTTTACATAATATAGGTTTGGCCGGTGAATAGCGGGTGTATTTAAACCGGGGGCGAACGTAAGGGGGGCAGGCCCCTACGACGCTGGGATTTGACGGCGGAGGAGAAGGGCGAACCTTCAATCGACGGCGTTGCAAAATCCCCGGGGCAGGGCCCCAAAGTGGACGGTGAATAGCGGGTGTATTCAAACCGGGGGCGAACATAAGGGGGGCAGGCCCCTACGACACCGAGACTCGACGGCGTAGGAGAAGGGCGAACCTTCAATCGACGGCGGTGCAAAGTTCCTGGGGCAGGGCCCCCAAGTGGTCGGTGAATAGCTGGTGTATTCAAACCGGGGGCGAACGTAAGGGGGGCAGGCCCCTACGGCACCGGGACTCGACGACGAAGGAGAAGGGCGAACCTTCAATCGACGGCAGTGCAAAGTCCCCGGGGCAGGGCCCCGAAGTGGCCGGTGAATAACTGGTGTATTCAAACCGGGGGCGAACGTAAGGGGGCAGACCCCTACAATGCCGGGACTCGACGGCGGAGGAGAAGGGCGAACCTTCAATCGACGGCGGTGCAAAGTCCCCGGGGCAGGGCCCCGAATGGGTTCCTGCAGTAGAATAGTTTAGGACATATAAAACATAATTAGAAAATGAACATTGATACATGCGCAAGTGCAATCTTGCGGCTTCTGAGCCAATAAGTTTCTGATATAAGTTTGACGGGAGAGAGGGTAACATCGAGCTCCCTTTGCGCTGCGCTGACGGGAGAGAGGGTGACCCGACGACCGACCTTCGGTGGCATCCTTCTGTGCTTCTTCGCAGAAAGCCCCAATGTGTCATGACTGGACAAGGCGTTCAATTTCTTCTTTCAACCTGGCACAGTGCTCCGTACGGTGTCCTCGGCCTTTATGGAAATTGCAAAACTTGGATTGATCTCCCCTGTGCTGGGAGAGTGTTCTGGGCCAGTTGATGATTTTGCGGTTATACATTACGGACAGTATATGCTCGCGGGGGGCATTTAACGGGATGTAGATCCGGGAGCTTTGATTTGCTAGCCCTCAGGAGCGGTCTGCTCTGTTCTGAATGGGCAGTTCGGCCTCCTCAAACTGTTGTTGTTGTCGCTTTCTCTTGCGACACGTATCCCCAAATCGTAGTGGGTTTGCCGGTGCCGGAAGATTAGCTTTTTCTGCCAACGCGGGGGTTGCGCGGCCCTCCCGCAAGCCTTGCTTTTCAGAATTTGGTTTTGGTGACGAGTCGTTGTTGATCCAAGGGAGCCCGGTTGCGGCTGTGTCAAAACCACGAATTGCATCCCTGAGGATTCTCCCTTTGTTGGCCATGCGTCCAGACATGGAAACGTCGTGGTCCAGGACGTCGAGTAGGAGGCTCCCAAATATTGCGTCGTAGGGGGAGTCTGCCTTTGCGATGACGAACTGAACATCGTACAGGACGGGTTCCGAGTGCATCCCTACTTGAACGGGGAGGGTGACGACTCCTATGGTGGGTACCATAGTTCCGTCTGGGAGCTCTACGTCGCTGGCCCTGAGCTCGAGGTTCCCTCTTAGGAGCTTGAGCCGCACCACGCTGCCACGAACATGATATTGAACGAGATGTGATGGGTTTTCATTGCTCTCCTTAGTTCGCAGGCTGGATTGCCTATGCTTGCGTCTAAGGCGAAGTCCATCCATCCACGGGGATGCTTTTCGTGAAAGCTTGTGTAGATCTTTTCTTGTTGCTTGATTCGTCCCGCTTCCCCTAGGTGGGGCAACTCGTTCGTCTCAGGCTCTTCCCTTTATTCTTCTTGGATCCTCGGTGCACGCGCTTCGTGCCATTCAACGAACAGTTGGGACAACTCGGTGAAGTTGTGAATCACTCCATTTGGCAGAGACTGATACCAGCGGAGGGCGTCTCCGCCCTGTGTCTCAGTGAAGATTTTGCAGCTGATTTGGTCGGGAAGTCCGAACGTCCGCACCGTTACCAAGAAGTTTTTAACGGGTACGTACGGGTCTTCTGCTCCGTGGAACTCCTTGAAGTGTGGGAGCTTTAGCCATGACGCTACTGGGTATGCCAAAATTCACTTTGACAGGGGGTTCGCCTTTGCTAGTGCGTGATATCGTTCGGATCCTGCCCCGCTACGAGAGGGGCCGGCTTGCTAGTTGATCCAATCCACTGGGGCTGGATGGGTGCAGCGATGAGCTCTCTTTTCGCCGGGCCTTCAGGGATTGAGGAACTGCATGCGCCGGATAGTTCGGGGAAGGTGTCCACTCTTGCTGGTTCCGTGAACTCGGGCGAAGCGGGCACTGCGTTCGGAAATCCTTTGCTCGGTAGTTGGGAATCCATTCCCACAGACGGCGCCAAACTGTTGCGGGTCGCTTAGGGCTCTTGGTAGACCGGTCTAATTGAACCACCTTAGCTCGGGAGCGAACCAAGCGCGCAAACAGTCACAGAGAAATTCGTTGAGTACACTGGGACGTTTTAACGTGGAAAAACCCGGAAAGGGTAAAAAAACCACGCGGTCGGGGCTGTGCCGACCAAACTTCGCTATCTTCTGAGAGGTTACAATCCGGTGTTTAGAATTCGAGCCGATAGGCCGCCACTCGTTACAATATTAGAGAGAGAGAGAGAGAGAGAGAGAGAGCGTTCCGAGGGTGACAGACCACCTCTCGAAAAAACTAAATCTTTTCCTTCTGAGAACGGTAGAGAACGAAAGTGAGAATGCCTTGTCCGCTTTCGTGAAGACGAAAGTGAGAGCGCGGTGTCCGCTTTCGTGAGAATGAAAGTGAGACTGCCGACTCGCCTTTCGGGACGAAGGAAAACTTCAAGTCCACGAAGGAGATCTTCAAGCGCCGAAGGAGAAATCCGTGGAAATCTTCAAGGAGCTCTCCCGGGTCCAGAAGGCAAGGTCCCCTCAAATGAAGGCTCTGGGCTCCTTTTATAGCTTTGGCCGGGGGTAGCCCGGTAATTTTGCTGTCGTAACCACCATATCCACCTGGTGGGCGAATCAAGTTTCCCGGTTCAGAGCACACAGATCGCCATTTTTCGTAAATGACCGTCTTGCCCTCGGGCAGTTTGGGCAGTTCGGGCAGCTTTGTTGAAGACGAAAAAGTTGACAAGACGTTCCTGCAATCTGAGAAACTAGAAAGTCAAAATGTGAGAAGTCAGAAAAGACAAAAAGTGAGCTGAGTGCGCTCAGAAGCGTTCTGAGCGCGCAACGAACGGAGAAGCAATCTAGGCAACTCGGGAAGCGATCTGAGAAAGCAACGATCGGAGAAAACGTCCTGGTCGCTTTGTGAGGCGTTCTGAGCGTAGAACAAACACGGAAGTGCTCAGAACGCTCTTAGAGGCGTTCTGAGCACGTTGCGAGCGCGAGAGCGCTCCGAGTGAAATCCGGGGCCCAAAGGGCGCACAACGAGACTGGAGAGGACGGACACCCCGAACCCCTCCATGCGGAGGGGGCTCGACCGTACCCCAAGGGGTGCGGTTAGGCCGCACCACACTAGGGGTGCGGCTCGACCGCACCCCACTATGGGTGCGGCTCGGCCGCACCCCACTATGGGTGCGGCTCGGCCGCACCCCACTATGGGTGCGGCTCGGCCGCACCCCACTATGGGTGCGGCTCGGCCGCACCCCAAGGGGGCGCGGTTAGGCTGCGCCCCCGTGAAGGGGCGGCTTGTGCGCTACCGTGCGCGCTACCGCGCGGAAGGGTGCGGCACGGTTGCGGGTGGTCCGATGAGGGCCGTTGGTCATGGAGGGAGTGGGCTTGCTCGCTTCCCCACTCTCCCCTCACATGATAGGTGCCTTGGGGAGTAACCACTCCTTCTCTTGTTTTCGCGTTCTGAGTGTGCTAGGAGGCGTGCTTGAAGCGGAGCGCACGAAGGTGCGCTTGGAGCGGAGCGCGCGGAGGCGCGCTTGTGAGGGCGCAAGGAGGAGGCGCGCTTGTGAGCGCGCAAGGAGGAGGCGCGCTTGTGAGCGCGCAAGGAAAGGGCGCACTTGTGAGCGCGCAAGGAGGAGGCCGCGAGCGGGAGCGCGCAAGGAGGAGGCGCGCTTGCGAGCGCGCAAGGAGGAGGCGCGCTTGTGAGCGCGCAAGGAAAGGGCGCGCTTGTGAGCGCGCAAGGAAAGGGCGCGCTTGTGAGGGCGCAAGGAGGAGGCGCGCTTGTGAGCGCGCAAGGAGGAGGCGCGCTTGTGAGCGCGCAAGGAGGAGGCGCGCTTGTGAGCGCGCAAGGAGGAGGCGCGCTTGTGAGCGCGCAAGGAAGAAGGAGGAGAGAGAAAATCCGTAGGAGGATTTTTCCGGTCGGAGAGAGAGAAAGTCTCAAAAGAGGGGAGAGATGGAGGAGGAGAAGATGAAAAAAATAGAAGCCTTGGGGTTCTATTTATAGTTTTTGAGGGTGGCACTTTTCGTAATTAAATGGGTGGTTAGGGCGGTTATGGTGGTTATGCGGCTACCCGCACACCATAACCAATTTATGTGTTATACGCACACTTATCATGAATATAGCTACGCGCACACTAGTTTGTATAGTTTTGCGGTGATATGTACTCATATGACGGATATGGTTATGCGCACACCATAACCATATTATTTGCTATACGCAGACCGTATTGAAGGATTTTACTATTTGCACCCCCCATGTTGGAGGATTTTACTATTTGCACCCCCATATTGGAGGATTTTACTATTTGCACCTCATGATGTGAGATTTTACTATTTACACCGACATGTTAGAGGATTTTACTATTTGCACCTCATGATGAGGGATTTTACTATTTGCACCCACATGTTAGAGGATTTTACTATTTGCACCTCATGATGAGGGATTTTACTATTTGCACCCACATGTTAGAGGATTTTACTATTTGCACCTCATGATGAGGGATTTTACTATTTGCACCCCATGATGAGGGATTTTACTATTTGTACCCCCATGATGTGGGATTTTACGGGGATAGTGGGGTTTATCTTGGTCAACCCCATTTCCTCCACCCAATGAGGCGAGTGATGTTCATTAGCGCACTGCCCGGATGCACTGCCTGAACATTTTGTGAGACCACATCACGTATCATCTTTACGAGTGCACATCAACATTTATCATTTTAATTAATAAAGTTATTATGTACAAAGTTAATACTATTAATATATAATATAATTAATAATTAGTATTAATTATTATAATTAAATGTTTTATTAAATTCTGAATTTATTTTTCAGCTTATAAATAGCTTTTTAAAATATGAGATTGGTGTACAACCCCGTGTTCACCGAAGAGTAAAATAGAGAATCGGGCATGGGCGAAGCAAGTAGGGGCTCGCCGCCTCGCGACGAGCGGGTCGCGAGGGCGAGGCAAGCCATACTCACCTCTTTGCGATGAGCGTAGTGCGAGGGCGAGGCGAGTGTATGTCGAAAGTTGACTTTGGGGTGCATTTAGCAACGGCGAGGCAAGTGAGGGCTCGCCGCCTCGCGTAAGCGACTCAGGCTGGTAGAAAGGGGGCGAGCGCACTATTCATCAAGCACTCGCCCGCCCGGGCTTCTGGATGCGCGGGCCACCAGGCGAAGGAGGGGCGGAACCCCACTCGCTCGGGAGGCCAGGGATCTGGCGCAAGTGGTGCCTTCATGGACCACTCGCATAGCAAGATCTCGCGAACCCAGCTCGCGAGAAGTCAGGCGAGCGGAGCCTTCACTGGTTAGTCGCCTAGTGGGGGTCTAGAGGTGAATTTACCTAGATACCCTTGATGGGTTGTCGATAGCCCTTCAGAACAGCGGTGTTTGGCTGTTAGCAGACCCATTTGGGGTGCGTTTAGTAAAACCAAAAAGCGGAGTTACGCTATTAGCAGACCAGAAGAGAAAAACTATATATCGACCCTCAAGGGCACCTTTGGGGAGGATCCATATCTTTGGCCTCTTCCTCCCTAAGACATCTTTGGTTAGCTCCTCAGGCTCTCCAAGGTGCTCAGCTTCAGCTTTGGCTTAGGAGAGGAAGCGCCCTAAGATCTTTCGGGTGTGTGTAGGGACCTGCACGCTGCAGTCAATGGTCGGTATTTAGTTCTAAGTCTTCAGTCAGGTTCCTCCGCGAGATCAGTACCTCTTAGGGGTCTGAACTCTTCGTTGGGACAAATCTCGGTTCCAACTTTTTTGGTGCGCTGAGCGTGGAACGCAGCTAGTACAAGAAATTCCCAAGGAGACAACATGGTCGGAGAGGACGAGGGAAATGCCTGTTGTGGCGGTTCGCCACCTTCTGGCTCGCCGGCAACGGTAGAGATGCTAGCGGATTTTTGAAGAGAGGTGCTCGAGACGATCAACCTCGCCTTCATTGCACCGCGGGCGAGTTCACAACCCCACTGGCCCAGGTCGTCTCGTTGCCGGGGGTAGGAGAGAATGCCCCGGGGCAGAGGCCCGGCAAGGAGCAGGTTGGCAAGGCTCCGGGGCGAGACCTAACAGGGCGAGAGTTGTTCCCCAGGCCGGCGAGTGCCAGCCCGATGGACAAACTCGTGGGGCAAGTGGGGCAGGCGAGGACGGCGAGTGGGGGAAGCCCGTTCTGCGAGCTGGTGCTTTCAGCGCCCATTTCAGAAGGTTTCAGAGAGACAGACATGGTCTACTACACCGGCAAAGATGACCCAGTCCAACACCTGCAATGGTTTGAAGACAGTGTATCCATTCGACATATGTCAGATGCTTTCAAATGCCGACTTTTTGCCATTACCTTGAAGGAGAAGGCAGGGGACTAGATTCACCAACTCCCAGTAGGGTCGATCTACGCGTTCAAGGATCTGCGTCGTAGCTTTCATCTACGCTTCTCGACCTCAAAGAAGAGGAAGAAGGATGCCAAGGCACTCTTCAAGATCAAGAAGGGACCGGGGGAATCGTTGGCCCACTACATGGACCGATTCCAGGAGGAGGTCCTACTCATCCAGGAGGTGCACAGGTTCACCCTCCAGCTTGCCTTCACTGTGGGGCTGCGGGAGGGGTTCTTCAAGATGAACTTGAAGTGGAAACCCCCTATCCTTCGAAGAGCTGATGGAGAGGGCGGCGGAGGAAATCGAAGGCGAATTGGCCAAGACGAAGTTCGGAAAAAGGCTGGCGAATCTGAGTGAGCCGGAGGTCAGGCAGTAGAAGGTTAGGAGAAGGGAGGAGCCGAGGGCCCCGGAGTTGTGGTGGAGGCAGCAGTGAGGGGGGATGTAGGGCCCGAGAAGAAGTTTCACCCAAGGAGGGGGGCAACTTCCTGCAGGGAGGTCAGGGAAGACCCAACCACCCAGGGTGGAGGCAAGGCCTGAGGCCACTACCTACCCCTCCTTAGTAAGCCATGGTGATCCGCCAAGGAAGGGGAAGGAGAGTAGGAGGAGGAGGAGTGGGAGAAAGGAGGAGAAACCATGCGGCAGAGGCAGAGGGAGGGGGCTAGCGTTGTCATATTGTGATTACCACCAGGAGGAAGGTCACGCAACGTCCACCTGCCTAGAGTTCATGGAGATCTGGAAGGCAAGTGGCCCCAGGGATTAACAACCATCGGTGAGGATAGAGGAGGTTACCAGTGCGGCGGAGGAGGCTGATAGGTGCATGGATAGGGCTGACATGGGGAGACGAGGAGGGATCAGGTGATCCACGGAGGAGTGTGGATCGAGGCAACCCGAAAGGCAAGCCTCCACACCATGTACCGTCAGAGCATGGCTTCGACTTCTCAAACCCCACCCCCTGAGGATTAGATCACCTTCTCTCGGAAGGACATGCCCGAACACGAAGACCCATTCTGCGATGCGCTTGTGATCCAGGCGGCCATCGAGAACTTCACCAACTCTCGGATCCTCGCCGACAATGAGAGCTCGGTCAACGTCATCTTCAAGAAGGCGTTCCACGAGATGAAGGTTGATGCAAGGAGGGTTCTAGACTCGAATGGACCAATGTTCGGATTCTCGGGGGAAAGGAAGGAGGTGGAAGGAGGACTAAGGCTCCATGTCATCTTGGGGGGTCATTCCTGAAACTGTCGGTTCATCATCGTTGACACTCCAAGCAGCTACAATGCCATCTTCGGGCGGCCCCTCATCAGTGCATTCTATTGTGTCCCATCCTCATTCCTCCAGTGCCTCAAGTTCAGCGTAGGCGGAGTCCAGATCTTGGTGAGGGGAGACCCAAAGGTAGCGAGGTAATGCTCATTACCGAGATCAATGCCATCACCTAGCAAGCATAGACGGAGGAGATGGATCGGGAGATGGAAAGGCAGAATGTGGCGGAGGGGGTCGTCGAAGGACCTGAGGCAGAGGAGATGTGAGAGAGAAGAGAAGAGGATCAATCCCAAGAGGAGGGGCGGAGGAGCTGCTGGAAGTTCGGGAGGAAGAGGGAACTGAGGCACTCACTGGCAGAGAGAAAAAGGAAGGTGATTGGGGGGAGCAATCTAGGTTGGAGTCCATGGAGGAGGTCATGGAGTTGGAGGTTGTCTCCTGGGCAGGGGCGATAGAGAAAGTGAAAATCAGTGGGGAGCTCACTCCCGAGGACCAAAAGAGTATCCTGGCTTGCACCCAAGAGAACGTGGACGTCTTCGCTTGGAGCGCGGCGGAAATGTCGGGGATCAATGTGAATGTGGCTTGCCACCGCCTCAACCTTGAACCTGCCACTCACCCCATCCGACATAAGAAGAGGTCCATCGCTGACAAGCTAGTGGAGCCCATTCGAGAGGAGGTAAACAAGCTCCTCACAGTTGGATTTGTATCAGAGATCCAGTATCCAGGATGGGTCTCCAACGTAGTAATGGTAAAGAAGGGAGATGGAAGGTGGAGGATGTGTATCGATTTCTCCTTACTAAATAAATCATGCACTAAGGATTGCTACCCCTTACTTCAAATCGACGCGCTGGTTGACTCTGCCATCGGTTTTTCTCTAATGAGTTTTCTAGATGTCTTTTCAGGTTATCATCAGATTCACATGCCCCCCACCCACCCACGTTAAGGACGTCTCATTCATCACTAGGGACATGTGCTATTGCTACAAGATGATGCCCTTCGGGCTGAAGAATTCAGGAGCAACCTACCAACATATGATGAACATAGTCTTTCGTGAGTAGAAGGGGAGGAACCTGGAAGTTTACGTGGATTACCTCATGATCAAGAGCCGGGACCTTCCCACATCCGAGACCTTGAAGAGACCTTCAACACATTGAGAAAATTCAAGATGAGGCTCAACCCCCAGAAATATGTTTTTGGGGCCAGCAAGGGGAAGTTCTTGGGCCATCTTCTCACCCCTGCTGGGGTAGAGCCTAACCCAGACAAGGTGAGAGCAATAATTGAGCTAGGGTCGCCAAGAAATGCAAATAAGTCCAATGACTCACTGGGAAGTTGGTCGGGCTAAGCAGGTTTCTCTCCAGGGCAGGGGAGAAATGCTCATCCTTCTTCAAAGTACTGCGAGGGAACCAGAAATTTGAATGGACCCCTGAGTGCGAGGGAACCAGAAATTTGAATGGACCCTTGAGTGCGAGGGGCATTCCGAGCACTAAAGGAACAATTAATCCAGGCTCCGCTGCTCTAGAGACCAAGGCAAGGTAAGGACCAATCCCTATACCTAGGGGTGGGGGCCGTGGTCGTGAGTTCGGTTTTGGTCCGGGAGGAGGGGAAGAAGCAACTCCCAATCTACTACGTCAGTATGGTGCTGAGAAAGGCAGAACTCAGGTATCCCATCCAGGAGAAGCTGACCTTCACCCTGGTGGTGTCGGCCTGGAAGCTCCGACCGTACTTTCAAGCACATTCCATCAATGTGGTGACCGACCATCCCCTTCGCAACATCATGAAGGGGGTAGAGAACTCGGGAAGGTTACCAAATGGTCGGTGGAGCTAAGCGAGTTTGACATCTCGTTTGTTCTCAGGCTATCAATAAAGGCACAAGCAGTGCCGAATTTCTTGGCTGACTACGTAACCAGGGTGGAAGGGCCTGAGCCACCCCACTCGATGGCCTGGAAAATGTTGGTCGACAGGGTGTAGGGAAAACATTCCTTTGGGGGAGTAGTGATCCTGGTGAGTCCCCAGGGAACAAAGATCGAGCAGGCAATCAACATATATTTCCCACTCACCAACAACCAGGCCGAGTATGAGGTTGTGCTCGCAGGGCTCCGCCTGGCCAGGGAGCTAGGGGTGCAGGATATGGAGGTCTCGACGGACTCCATGGTGGTGACCTACCATGTCAAGGGGGAGTTCGAGGCAAAGGAGCCGACTCTCCAGCGATACTTGGAGAAGGTCAAGGGACTCGTTAGACAGTTCTGCACTTTCGCAATTCGGCATGTGCCGAGGGAGGAGAGCTCCTCGGTGTACCTCCTGGCCAGGTTCGGTCCCCAGGAAGGGGGGCGGTGTCAGAACTCTACCGACCGTCCATTGAGGAAGGAGAGTTGATGGAGGTGGACCAGCGAGTGTCGTGGATGGACCACTTCATCACCTTCCTGGCATTGGGGCAGTTCCCAGGAGGGGATATAGATAAGCGGCGATTTTGATACAAATCGATATACAATTCTTTGCATGCAGGAGGATTGTACTGAAAGACTCTCTCGAGGCTCCTAGCCCATTGTGTGTCTGAAGAGGAGGCCCCGAGAGTCCTGGAGGAGATCCACTCAGGGGAGTGTGGCAGCCATTATGGAAGTAGGACACTAGAAGGAAGGGTGTTGAGGCAATGCTACTTCTGGCCTACCCTTAGTAAGGATGCAACAAAGTTCACAAAGAAGTGTACCAAGTGCCAGTTGTATGCCCCCCTCCAACTGCTACCGGCACAGAGGCTTCGGACCATCACATCGCCATGGGCATTCACGATATAGGGGCTGTACTTGGTAGGCCCTTTCCCCTAAGCTAGTGGCCAAAGGAAGTTCCTGTCGGTGATGATCGACTACTTCTCCAAGTGGCTGGAGGTAAAAGAACTGGCTAAGGTAACTCCTCAAGTTGTAAACAACTTTTTTGGTGGGGAAATAATCTTTCAACATGGGCTCCCATTAGCCATCATCACAAACAATGGGCCGCAATTTGCCAGCGATGAGTTCGTCGGTTTTTGCGGTCAGCTGGGCATAGATCTTTGCTTTGCGTCGGTCCACCACCCTAGGAGCAATGGGCAGGTGAAGGCGGCAAATAAAATAATTGTGAACTTGTTAAAGAAGAAGGTTGAGAACCTGAGAGGTAGTTGGGTAGACCAGCTCCCCTCTGTCCTATGGGCTTTGTGAACCACGCCAAACACAGCCACAGGGGAGACCCCTTTCAAGCTCTCCCACGGATTCGAGGTCATGCTCCCAATCAAGTTCGAGGTAAAATTGCTCAGGGTAGTCGCAGCAGGCGAAGGAGACGAGGAGTGGCGAATGGAGAATGAAGAGCAGAAACCATCTCTGGACCTGGTCGAAGAGCTCCTGGATTTGGATATCGTCAGACAGGAAGAGGTCAAGTGGCAGATGGCACGGTACTTTGACAAGCACATCCGAGTAAAACAGTTCGAGAAGGGGGACTTGGTCCTGAAAAAGGTTGGCGCAGCCGGAAGGGGAGCCGCAGTCGAAAAACTCAATCCTAATTGGGAAGTGTTGGAGCCTATGTTCTGCATCTCTTAGTTTGAGAATAACAAATATCGTGTAGTATTTGATCTTGTATTTTGTGTGTTTATAATATGCAGGTTGTACAGGAACTATAGCTACACATCCCTATGAGTTGTATATTGAATGGAGACGACTCTCTGGAAAGAGAGCTAACGCCCCGCTTAGTTGTTAGCGCCCCGCATTAACTTTCGTTGAGAAAGAATCTGTCAAGATGAAATGACGTCGAGAAGGGGATGTCGTCGAGAAGCAGTACCATCGAGTACCCAGAGACAATGCCAGCGTTGACTCTTAACGCTCGCGTTGAGTCCACGATCTGCCACGATCTTGACGGTTGCGCGATTTCAGCCATGACAGTGCACGATCACTAACGATGGCGTTAACTCTTAACGCCAGGCGTTAGCTCCTGTGCTATTTAAAGCAGCTGCTCTCTCATTATTTGGTGGTTGATTCCATTACCACTAAAGCCAGCATTCTGATTCTTTTGAGAGAGACTCGTGTACAATAATTGAGAGATCTCCCTTGGGCAAACATGAAGATCTAAAGAAGATTTTGAAGGAGAAGATCTACAACGCATATGTTGGATCGGTAGGCACCCTTAGAGGGGGGGGGGGTGAATAAGGGTTTTAAAATACTTATGCTATATTTTGGAATACTTTGAAATAATAAGAGATCAAAATAATGATTTTGAATAAAGATCTAAATTGTTTTATAATGAAGGAGAGGATAATAAACAATTTAGAGAAATGAAGATCAAATCAATTTTATTACACAAAGAGAGACATGATTATTATTAATAAAATTGATTACGAAATTCGATTTCAATGACGCTAGAAATCAAGGCGAAATATGAAATACACGTTTTGTTTTATATATCGACACGTATCCCCACGAACCGATTGGCTTTAGCCGATCCTTCCTCGGATGCGTCCTCAAGCCGCTCTAGCCAATCCTTCCCTGGATATGGCCTCGAGCACCCCCTAGATCTACACCCTAGACCTAGTCGCCAACACGAAGCGAATTTCTGCCCTAAGTCCTACCCAGACCTAGTCGCCACCACGAGGCGAATTCACTAAACAATTATCAGAAAAGTTGTGAAATAAATAACAACAATATAAAAACTCCCTATATGGTTCTCTTGGAGAAGTAGACGAAGACCCACAGAGTATGATCGTAGTTGATGCGGTCGTTCGTCACGATGATGATGCGTGTTGAAATCTTCTCCACGGATCTCCTTAAGCCTTCACGGATTAGTGGGAGTATCTCTCTGAACCTTCCTCTATAAGATGTGGCACGAAGCTCTAGAATTTGGGAGTGGAGAGGGATGAAGAAGACAGATCCAAGGGGTCCTTTTTATAGCCTTGGAGCTAGCGCCTGCGCTATCGCTACCGCCGACGCTATCCCAGATTAGGCAATATTCTCCGCATGAGAATCCTTCATTTTAAGCAAGTCGGCCGCCTTCCTCTTGTGTTTTGCGCTACCGCCGGCGCTAGTAGATACAGCCTGCGCTAGCTGCTACCGCCTGCGTTAGCTGCTATTGCCTGGCACTAGCACCTTCCATAAATCTTTTCGATATTTTCTCAAATCAGCGCTAGCGCTAGCGCCAGTGCTAGCGGGCATGTTTGAATTTTGGCCTCAAATTTTGGCCTAACCTTCTTATGTTATCCTTGAGTCATGTGGACTTGTTTTCCTGCACACTTAAGAACACAAGATCAAATACACATAGGATTTGTTACTCTCAAGCCTAGGAGATGCGGAAGATCATGCTCCAACAAACTCCCCCTTTTGATAATAACAAATCAATTAATGATAAATCAGAGAATTAATATATAAGCATGATGAAACCTACTTGTGTGTGTGTGTGAAATGATGACATATGATATTTGTCGATTTTAGTATTTAGAATTTGCTCCCACTAAATACATGTTCCCCATATGTGAATGCTCCCCTAATATGTAAGTTATCCTCTTAATCATTAGTCATGTTAGTTTTCCCATTTGAAAGCGTTTATTATTTATCATTGTCAGTTCTCCCCCTTTTGTTATTAGCAAAAGTGGGTAGGGAAGCAAAACACAAAATTTTTTGATAATAAGATAAAGGCATGATCGAGCTGTTAGAGAGAAGGAAATTATAAGGAGTTTTAGAATAATTTTCATAGAAATAGATCAGAGTTTTTAGCATAAAGATGAACAATATAACATTTGCCAAGTAATCAATATTATCATGTTGGTTCTCCTCTTTATATAAGAGTTTTAAGCATAAAAAGGTAATGATTTCCAAGTAACCAATCTACCCAGACAATATGTCTACACCCTAGCCCCCTACTAAGTGACGGATGGTCATGAGGAGCCACATAAATGTCGTAGGTTGGGGTGTTAGTCCCATTTGCAAACACTAGAAAATACTCAACCTAGCACTCTTTCCCCCCAGTGCCTCGTATGGCCCCACTGGAACCCTCCCCGGTTAAGGACAAGACATGATTTAGAGGTTAGGATATCTAATGTATACAACCCTATGCCCCGATATGGTGAGATATGTAATCATGGGATAATAATCATTGGAAACATTAAGCATTTAAATCTAATGATAAGTTCATAGCCTATGAGTTTATATTTTTATTTGAATTTTTTTTAAATTCACATAGCTATTTTGAAATTCGTTATTAAATCAGAGTTTTTAGCATAAAAATGATATTCGTGTTTAGAATAACCAATATAAATTCTACCAAGCAAGTCTACCATTTGTTGAAAAAAGGAATTTTGAGATTTAAGACTTTGATATAAGCATGAAAGCGCAAGGTAAAAAAAAATACATGGTGATGATGCGGAAGACTTATAAAAATACAAGAAACATCTTTTTGTAAACATGACGATTCATAAGAAGATATATGAGTTCAATTTCAAAATGAAGATATTTTTGTAAATCAATTTGCATTTAAAATCTTTAAGTTTGATAATTAAGTAACCAAGCATGAAATAATGTTTTCAAAAAGAGATTACTATAACGTTATATTAATTCACAAATTCAAAACATACAAAACATTGTAGAGAGCATGCTAGGTTATCTAGTGCATTTATATCTATTAAGAGTAGTATAGAACTTAGCATTAGGATCCAATACTCATGAGAAAAAGTTTTATGGAAGATATTGATATGCACATAAGTGTATTTTGAATAGAGTAAAATGATTTAATCAAAAATACAAGACATATGTAGAGTAAAGTGCACAATAAAACACACATAATTTTACTTCCACACACTTTAATGCACAAAGAAAAATAATGTACAAATACCAAGGTGCTTTGCACACATAATGTTCATTAATACTTATCAGGGTGCAAAGTAGTGCTTGGGGGATCACACACTTTATTTTTCAATATATATATATTTTGTGATCCGGTGTACTTATGAATAAGTGGTGTAAGAAAAAAGAAGGTTTGCACAAGACACTTTACTATTCTTTCCAAGGTGCTCAACCTCACAACGCTTATTAAGACTTATCAGGAGGTTCAAGTAGTGCTTGGTGGAGTTTGTCTTTGTCAATTTATTTCATGATTTTTGTTTTGTAAAAAGATCTCTGAATACACTTGTTTTGCAAACCAATGTAATTTTGAAAGCACAACCACTTTTTTTAAATATATATAGTGCAAATAAGGTGGTGTGGGTAAGATACATGTGCAAATTTAATTCATTGTACAATTACAATACATAAGAAAGCATTCTTAGATTAAAATCACATGTAGACTTTGCCAAAATAAGTGAGTGAATAAAAATCATTATCAACCATAAAACATTTACTCATACTTAGAGGCATGCTAAGCTTAGTTCTACACAACCTTTTCATTCCAATTGGTGCACATATGAGTAGATATATCAAAGCATGATAAAAAACAATGTTCAAAGTAGTTTGAAAAAATGAATTGTAACATTGTAGAAGGTTTAAATGATGGATTAAATCATGCTTGATTTTCACAATAATGTCCATACAACATTTTTGATATTTTGAAAAATAATTTTGATTTAAAGTTTGAACTCTGATAATTGATCTTGGACTTCCGGAGGTCTACCCTATGAGGGGTTCGCCCGGTACTAGGAGATGTGATGGGATGATAGCCCAAATCTCTCTTTCGCAAGATACATAAATAGAAAAGTTAAGTTCAAGAAAATAATTTTTGATAATTCTTTGTTTTAAATTTTTGTACTTGTTTTGTGCATATAGAAATAGAAATCAAACAAATAAACAAAGAATTGAAGAAAATAAAATACGTTTTGCAATTTTGGATTTTATAGTTTTTATTTTAATTTTCCAAAACATCAATTAATAACATAGATGCAAAAATGAGTAATAATATATTTTTATTGATTTTTCAGAATTTTAAAATTATAGAAAATCGGACACTTGAGCTAGCGCCGGCGGTAGGTCCTAGCGCCAGCGTTAGCTCACAGAGAGTGTTTATTGTGAGTATTTGGCCCAGATTTCCTTTGATTTTATTTCCGATTTCACTTAATTATGACTGAGCAATATAAGACATATCTAATGCAGTGAAATTTTTTGAAGAAAATGTAAAAAGTTGCGGAAGTTAAATTTTAACACATGAGGTCAAAAAACCAAATTATGATTCGTGTGTTGTAAAGAGTTCTTGAAAGGATGTCCGTTGTAAAGAGTTCTTGAAAGGATGTCCACACGATGTCACATGTTATTTCTCCAATTTTGTTGACGAAGGCTAAAGTGTTTAATAGCCTAATAACTTGATTTAATTAAAATATCTTATAGCAGATTTATAGTTCAATTTATATGAATACTATATGATATTTATATTCAATGATTTTAATAGTAATAGATTGGTCATTTATAAATGAAAAACTGACTTTTACTTTTGATTTACAATGACTTGTAAACTACATTTAGGCTTTATGGGACAAAGTCAAATTTCAAATATTATATTAGATGACCATGACATGATGGCTTAAAAAGAGAACAAAAAGAAAAATAAAATGGAGCATTATGCATATCATGAAGTAGAGTATTTTGTAATTCATTTTGATTTATTTCTACTTCATGCAAATGAATTATACTAGTAGATAAGAGATTTGGGTATCCCAAGGAAGCCAAGTGTAATGGTTCCTTTGGGTACCCAAATATAGCGTGATAATATTTGGGGAGACTCAAATGAATGAATCCTTTCATGTGGAGTTAATGTATCATTTTTTATTTTGAGTCTCCATTCATATTTTGATTTAATATTATGCATCAAATTTCCATATTCATTAAAATTAGGCTTGGAATAATAATGACTTTTGAAATTACTTTTCATAGGAAATTTGTCCACATATGAATATAATTTGGGAGATATATAATGAGGGTTAGAGGTCATTATGCTTTTATGATTAAAAATTCTACTAGGTGATTAATAGATTTTATAATACTAGTAGAAGTCTTACACATGTTAGATGATAAACTAGAAATAAAAGATTTTTTATTACTTGTAAATTTTTTCACAAATAGTTTTAATGATTCTAGTTTATTAAATAAATTATTATTTTCATTTACTAATTTTTCATTATGCTCTTTTGAAATTAAAAGTTCTTTTTCAAAATCCTTGAATTTTTCTTTAATATTATAACAATCAAAACAAGGTTTTGAAATTTCAATTAAAGAGCATGATGGAGATTCAAACACATCATTTTTGGATTCTACATTCACATTTTCCTTCAAAGTTTTATTTTCTAAACGTAGTTTTGCATTAGCCTTTTTTAATTTCTTAATCTTACGTTTAGTAATTTGTAGCAATTGTAGCGTAGAAATTGAATTACAAATGATAAGGGATTTTGATTTTCTTACAGCGCTTGTGGATGAGGTCTGGTTTGAACATGAAGTTCTTTTTTCCTCATCATTACATTCCTCTTCCATGGATGAGTTTTCATCTTCCCTTATGCTAGATGTGCATTCTATGGATTCATCATGTGAGGAGCTTTCTTGATCACCTGGGCAAGCTTTTGTGCTCCAATTCTTGCATTTGCTTTATACCTGTAGATGGAGAATCATAAGTTATATCAAGAAAATTCCACATCTCGTATGTTGTAGGAAAAGTATGAATGAGTTTGGAAATATTTTGATCTAACGCACAAAATAGACTATTCATAGATTTTGCATTTAAAACCATTTCGTTTTTATTTAAAACGTTAGGTGGCTTTTTAATAGTAATATTCCAAACTTTTTCATCTAAAGTTTTAAGAAAATTTTCCATTATAATTGTCCATCCTTTATAATTTCTTCCTTCAAATAAAGGTGGTTTAAGAGATTTTTCTTATTCATAAAAATTTACCCCACTAGTAGAAGCGAGATCATGAGACGCCATTATTCCCGGTTGTTAAGCTGTTTAGAATAAAACCGCTTTGATATCACTTGTTGGATCTGTAGGCGCCCTTAGAGGGGGTGAATAAGGGTTTTAAAATACTTATGCTATATTTTGGAATACTTTGAAATAATAAAGGATCAAAATAATGATTTTGAATAAAGATCTAAATTGTTTTATAATGAAGGAGAGAATAATAAACAATTTAGAGAAATGAAGATCAAATCAATTTTATTACACAAAGAGAGACATGATTATTATTAATAAAATTGATTACAAAATTCGATTTCAATGACGCTAGAAATCAAGGCGAAATATGAAAGACTCGTTTTGTTTTCTATACCGACCTGTATCCCCACGAACTGGTTGGATTTAGCCGATCCTTCCCCGGATACGGCCTTAAGCCGCTCTAGCCAATCCTTCCCTGGATATGGCCTCGAGCACCCCCTAGATCTACACCCTAGACCTAGTCGCCAACACGAGGCAAATTTCTGCCCTAAGTCCTACCCAGACCTAGTCGCCAACACGAGGCGAATTCACTAAACGATTATGAGAAAAGATGTGAAATAAATAACAACAATATAAAAACTCCCTATATGGATCTCTTGGAGAAGTAGACGAAGACCCGCAGAGTAAGATCGTAGTCGATGCGCTCTTTCGTCACGATGATGACGCGTGTTGAAATCTTCTCCACGGATCTCCTTAAGCCTTCACAGATTAGTGGGAGTATCTCTCTGAACCTTCCTCTATAAGATGTGGCATGAAGCTCTGGAATTTGGGAGTGGATAGGGATGAAGAAGACAGATCCAAGGGGTCCTTTTTATAGCCATGGAACTAGCGCATGCGCTATCGCTAACGACGGCGCTATCCCAGATTAGGCAATATTCTCCGCGTGAGAATCCTTCATTTTAAGCAAGCCGTCCGCCTTCCTCGTGTGCTTTGCGCTACCGCCGGCGCTAGTAGATACCGCCTGCGCTTGCTGCTATCGCCTGCGTTAGCTGCTATTGCCTGGCGCTAGCACCTTCCATAACTGTTTCCGATATTTTCTTAAATCAGCGCTAGCGCCGGCGCTAGCGCTAACACTAGTGCTAACAGGCATGTTGGAATTTTGGCTTCAAATTTTGGCGCAACCTTCTTATGTTATCCTTGAGTCATGTTGACTTGTTTTCCAGCACACTTAAAAACACAAGATCAAATACACATAGGATTTGTTATTCTCAAACCTAGGAGATGCGGAAGACCATGTTCCAACATCATATTCTATACGAAGGACGTTCGCTTCAAGAACGCCAACATCTACATCGCCTTCATCTTCACCTTTAGAATTTCTTGGGGAGTTTTCTCTTACTTTATCTTTATCTTGTAATCTTTTACTTTTTCCTTTTGTAATTTGTGTGGAGAAATCGTTCTGGGAGAACGTCGGATTCCGGAAAGGATTCTTTGGGTAAATTCGCCGCGGTTGTTGGCGACTAGGTCCTTATGCGGCTTTGGGGTAATTCGCCGCCTTGTGCGTGGCGACTAGGTCGAGGGTAGATCTAGGGGGTGGCTAGAGGCCTTATCTGGGGATAGATAGGCTATAGCCAACCGAGCATTGGGAGAAGGACCAGTGAAACAACAAAAAGTGTTTTTAATATTCTCGCCTTGATTTCTAGCGTTATAGAAATCAATCATTTGTGTAATTAATTTATTATGAAATAAAATCATGTCTTTTAATGTTCTATTCAATTGATTTTATTTCCTCTTCAAGAATGTGTTAAATTATATTTTCATCAAAGCATTTGTATAATCAATTTCTTTGAAATATAATATTCATTTTTATTATCTCTGATTTTCTGGAATTGTATTTTATTTAAGATTTCATAAGTAAAATCACTGTGGCAATCCTTTTGTGCTAAGGAAAATTTCCTAGAGAGCCAACGCCCAACGTTAACCCTTAACGCCAGGCGTTAGCAACTGTTAACAAAAAGTTTTGTTTCTCTTCTTTAAAAAGGAAACGTCAAGATAATCTTATTTGTAATATTTAAATATATATATATATTAATAGAATATTCTGAAACTTCAGTCGCAAACTCTGATATTTTTAATTAAGAATTAAATTCCATAAAACCCTTATTCACCCCCCCCCCCCCCTCTAAGGGCGCCGTAAGATCCAACATGAAGGTCCTTATATTGTAAATGAAGTGCTTAAGTCGGGAGGATATCACCTCCGAGATGTGGAAGGGGTACTCCTCAGCCGCACTTAGAGCGGGGATGACTTAAAATGTTTCTACCCTTGAACTCTTATGCTAAGTTGATATGAATTGGTATTGTTGTCTTTTTCTGTTATAGGTTCACACAATGCACAGGTGCTGGAATGCCCCAGATTGATTCCGTTGTCGGGCTCTCACTAGATGGTGGGACAGGTTGATCACTGGAGAGGCTGCCATGGTAATGTGGTGCTGGATTGCCCCAAATCTATTCCGTTGTCGGGCTCTCACTAGACGGCGGGTCAGGTTGATTTCTAGAAAGGCCGACAAGGTAATCTGGTGCTGGAGAGCCCCAGATTGATTCTGCTGCCGGGCTCTGACAAGACGGTGGGTCAGGTTGATATCTGGAGAGACTGGCAAGGTAATGTGGTGCTGGAGTACCCCAGATTAATTCCGATGTCGGGCTCTCACTAGACAGCGGGTCAGGTTGATCTCTGGAGATGTTGGCAAGGTAACGCGGTGTTGGAGTGCCCCAGATCGATTCTATTGACAGTCTCTCAATAGACGATGGGCCAGGTTGATCTATGGAGAAGATGGCAAGGTAATATAGTGACATGGCCCGAGAATACCACTGTCGGGCTCCCACTAGTCGGTAGGGGCGACGAGCCTCTCTTTATTGAAAGCGAAACAGGGCTCGCCTGGTGAGTGGTTGGCAGAACAAACCAGCAGTAAAAGGCCTTCCGCGTGGGAGGGCCTCACTCGCAGGTACCAAAGCAAGGGAAAGTGGTGGTCACCTAGATGAGCGAGTTAGGGGCTCGCAGGTACGGTTAATAGGGAAGATCAAAATGAATCAGTGGAGATGAGTGGCGCATACGAGATAACGTGAGGGGAGCCCCGCTTGCAGTACCCAAGGGAGAGCGAGATGGGTCTAACGCAGAAGGGAGATGCATCTGACGGACGAGGAAATTGCCATCATAAAGACGCGCAAGTCTTATAAGTGAAAGGCGCACGAGTTCTACGAGTAAAAGGCGTGCAAGCCCTATGAGTAAAAGGCGCGCGAGTGCCGTGTGAAGGCTATGCGAGTACATTACGACGAGGCAAAATAAAAAATATGAAATATGAATGATGAGAAAAAGAGAGCTAAGTAAAACTTCATTTTCATTTCAAAAAGAGTTCTATTACAGATGTCGCGGCGATCTCGCCAGCCAAAAAGTTAAAAATAAAAATACATTGGAGTTTAAGAGTGGCCCACAGACCGCTCTCTCTCACTGTTACTAGTCTCTGGCAGCGGTAAGAATAGCTCTGGGACGACCTCCTCGACGGTCAGCTGTGCCGCTTCTTCAGATAGAAGGCTCGCCTTCTTCAGTGAACGAAAGATGTGCTTCGCTGCCGCAATCGCATTCTTCTGCATCATCTCATCCAGCTCATGCTCCGAGAGGGTCTGAGTGTTGCTGAGGCAAGGAGGCGGAGGAAGGACAGCCCGGGTTAGCTCATTGTTCTGAGCCTTCAGCCCGAGGATCTCCTTCTCCAGGTCAAAGGAATGAGCGAGGAGCTGGCTGGCGGTCTCGGCATCCTGTGAAGGAAGAGGCGAGTCAGTCGAAGAAAACAACGAGGACAAGGGGGAAAATTATTCAATGGCTCACCATTCCTTCCCGGAGGCTGGCGAGGAGCCCATCAGAGATCTCATGCTTCTCTTTGAGGCATGCTATCTCCTCTGAAGCGGCCTTCAACTCGCGCTTGAGCTCTTCAGAATTCCTCTCCACCTGGAGGCATCATCGGCTCATCATGTGGGAGAGCTCCAGTGCACGGAGCTGGGCTCGCGCACTCTCGTGAGCGAGCGCCGAGGATGTCAGCTCGTCAAAGTCCGCAGCGTCCTCACGTCCGTAAAGCCTGAAAGAGAGGGTGAAGGCCTGGACTCACATGGTTTCTACTCCACACAGGAGGGGAGGAGGGTTGATATGGAGGTCATGTTGGCCTCCGGATCCCAATCCAGCAAAGGCTCGCCGGCCTTGTCCCGGTTCCTCGTGCCGAGGCAGAAATTCTGGTGGACCGCTAGCCCGGGCGCGCCCGATGCGCCAACGACCTCTTCCGCGACCCCGCTGGTCCCCTTATCCGTAGGCAGGCCCGTCGAAGGATCTGCTCCAGGAAGGTCCCCGAGGACCCCTTTCCCCTTGGCCAGGGGCGAGGATTTCTTTTTCTTTTGGGGCGGCGGTGACAAGGAAGATGCCCCGTAACCCGCGGGTGTAGGCCGCTTCTTGCCTGAAGGTGCGGAAGTGCTGGGAGTGTCCCGACACACTGCGGCAGCGGAGGTGGCAAGCGCGAGACCAGGGAGGATAGTCCTGGTCCTCGCATATGGGGGTGGAGTGGAAGGTCTCGCTCCCCTATAAGTGATACAACGGACAGAGGTCAGCTAGAGAGAGAAAAGCAGAATGCAAAGTATGGGGCGAACACGAGTTAAACCTGCTCTGGGCGGCACGAGGAGTAGCGAGCCGACATTTCTTCAAAGGTCGATGACCTCGAAGTTCTTCAACGCCAGGTACTTGAAGAGCTCGACTTCATGGACGCCCAGCGTGGGAGGACGGTAGGTCGCCTAGTCATGCTGGACAGGCGAGAAGGGGATGTTGTCGAAAGGCCCCTTCATGTAAACAAACTTCTGAAGCCAGTGATGGCTCTTATTCACCATCTCTCAAACCTTGACGTGCTGACTTGCGATGTAGGTGGTCCCATCTTTATAGGCTCGGAAGGAGAAGAGCATGCGGAATATTAGAAAGTTGAACTCGATCCGCTCCTCCCTCAGGTAGCAGGCGAAGGCTACCATGACGGCGACTGAGTTGGGGGTCATCTGGCCCGGAATGACGCCGAAATACTTGAGTATCTGGTGAATAAGCGACATATGGTTAGAAGCCTTATGCGAGTGCGAGGAGGAATATCACAGTGAATGAATACCTAGAACATTTCCGGCCAAAGGGGAAGCCGCATGCTGACATCGGAGTGAGCCATGGAGATAGAGAGCTCGTCTGGCGAGGTGTCGTTGATGGCCTCAGCCTTTGCGGGTTGACGAGTAGAGAACCCCGGAGAGATGTAGTTGGCGACCACGGAGTGGCACTCGCTCTCGGTGAGCGAGCAGTTGAACAAAGAGTGGTCGCAAAAGATCCAAGCGCACTTGGCTCGGCCCTCGGCATCTCCGCCATCGCCACCCCTTTTAAAGGTTGTAGGAAAACTGAAGAAGCGAGCGCGAGAAGGAAGGAGCGAGGCCTCGAGAGCAAAGGAAGCAAAGGGCTAGGACGATAAATGTGATAGTTAGGCATGGCGGCAGGACCTATTTATAGAAAAGCAAAAAAGGCGGGAAGAAGCCAAAGCGACGAGGGGTACGGTTAGCAGAATCTCACTGCGATACGCCTCTATCCTCGAGCCAGCCCCTCTTCCTCACCCTCTCACAATACTAAGAAAGCGCGAGCACACTAGCAAGCAGGGCCAACTCACTGCAGGCGAGGCGTGCTGGATCTTGAGGCCCCCTTAGAGGGGGGGGGGTGAATAAGGGTTTTAGAAAACTGTAAACTTTAATAGAAAACTTTTGATATTTTGGTAGAAGTAAGTTAAATCAAAAGTAAAGAGATAATGAAATTAGAAATGAAATCAATTTTATAAAACGAGAAAAGACATGATTATCATTTATAAAATTGATTACAAAATCTGATTTCTATGACGCTAGAAATCAAAGGCGAAATATGAAATATTCTCTTTTTTTATACCGACTCGTATCCCCACGAACCAGTTGGCTTTAGCCGATCTCTCCCCAGATACGGCCTCAAGCCGCTCTAGCCTTCCTATTTCCAGAAAGTCCTCGAGCACCCCCTAGATCTACTCCCTAGACCTAGTCGCCAACACGAGGCAAAATTACTCCCTAAGTCCTACCAGACCTAGTCGCCAACACGAGGCGAATTTCTGAACCGAATACAAAGATAAAAATAAAAGACAAATATGAAACTCCCTATGAGGTAATCTGAAGGAGACGTCGAAGAATCACTAAAGATCGTTGAAGTCCAAGTGTGCGTTCTTCGCATTGAGTTAGCGTGTTGATCCAAGCCTCCTTCGATTACTCCTTTTGAAATTGAGTGGGAGAAGTGTTGGTCTAGAAATACGGCCCTCTCAGAGTATCTAAAGTGCTGGAATAGGGCTCTTATCAATCAATAGTCAGAGACGACGAAGCCATCCAATTTATATAACTTGAGCTAACGCCGGCGTTGAGTTCTAACGCAAGGCATTGACCATGTATAACAACATATTGATGGCTCGGATCTTCAGAAGAGGAAGGAGATTCTGCACTTTAGGAATTGTTTTATTTTATGCAATACTAACGCCGGCGTTAAGGCTAACACAGGCATTGGGCAAATCATTCCTAAAGCTCCTCTTGCAATCACAACTGCTTCCTCCTTGCCAAAATCATCGATCGATAATGCCGACGTTAAGTACTAACGCCTGGCATTGAGTTTCTCTCTCTTTTGATTCAGTCGGCAAGCCATCCCATCGATCGACATCCCATCCCGTCGATCGGCAGACCGTCCTGTCGATCGCTAACGCCCAGCGTTAAGACCTAATGCCTGGCATTAGACATCTTTCAATCCTTCTGCTTGTGGATAGCGTCAGACCAGTATTGCAGCAACCTGGTGTCATATCTGTCCAAACCCGCATGCTAAAAACACAATGGCAAACAAGATCAAATACAAGTAGGATTTGTTATTCTCAAATTAAAGGGATACGGAAAACCATGTTCCAACAATCTCCCCCTTTTGATAATAACAAATCCAATAGAGATAAATCATAATCATATATAAGATATGTGTTTTTAGAATGATATATGACACAAAGTAATCATAGAGATAATAATAAGAGTTATAGTTCTTTTAACATTGTGCTCCACCTAATTAAGTGCTCCCCCTTAGTGTATGCACCCATAGACTAGATTCATGCTCCCCCTTAATCAAGTGAAGCCTACTCCTTGTGATTTATCATTTTATTCTCCCCCTTTTGTTATTAGCAAAAGAGTGTGGAGTGTAAAAAAAGAGAGGGCAAAAGGTAGAACATAACTATGAGAGGAAGAAGAAATTTGTTTTTAACATAAGATAAATCATGATCGAGCTAAGGGAGAGAGTGGCACAGCGGAAAAAAAATATGATAAGCGTGAAAGAACATCATTCAAAGATTATACCAAGGAAATGTAATCACTTGCTTTTTAAATTTATTTTAAGAGTAATACTACTTGTTAAGAGAGATGCAATTTTGTTTGACAAAGCACAAGTGAAAACAAACTGTAGAAATAAGCATGAGAACACACGGTATAAGGATACATGATCAAATAGGAATGCGGAAAGATAAAACAAAGTTATTAAGATGAATATTTTTGTATAGTTTGACTATTCCAACAGTATATTTAGACTCTTCGCATTTGAGCATTTTAAATTTGTAATTTTCATAACACATAGGCAAGCATGAATCAACATATTCATAAAGATAATAACTACAATGTAACCAATTCGTATTTCAAGTAAAGAAAACATTATAGAAATCATATTTTAATTTGCAATCTAGTTCTTTTACTTAAGGTTTTAGATAATTATGTAATGTTGCATTAGGATCCAATTCTCATGAGTGGAAGCTTTATGAAAATCAATGATGTGTGCATAAGGTGTTTTGATAAAAGTATACAATTGAAATAATCAAAACACATGACATATGTAATGAAATAGTAAAAACAATATTAAGATTGTAATCTTATAATTACTTTCACACATCAATTTTAGAATAAAATTTCAAAGCACATAAAAGGAGTAAAACTACCAAGGTGCTTCGCACACACAATGCTCATTAAGACTTATCAGGGATTGAAGTATAGCTTTGGGGATCACATTAGCTTTGTTATATATATATATGATCCGGTGTACAAATTGAAGTGATAATAAAAATGTGTTTGCACAAGACACTTTACAACTCTTTCCAAGGTGCTCAACCTCACAATGCTCATTTAGACTTATCAGGAGGGTGAGTAGTGCTTGGTGGAGTTATCTTTGGCTTTTTATTTCAGATTTTTATTTTGGGCCAAAAGGTCTCCGAATTCACTTGTTGTTGCAAACATTAATATTATTGAAATAACACTTCTATGTGTGCATGAAATTTATTTTTTGAAAGACGGTGTAGGTAATTTAGACATACAACTTAATGTGTTAAAACTATTACACTACACAATCATGCAAGACTAAGATTATGAGCACATGTAGATTACCATATAGTGAGTGTATGAATCATTGATTAACATAAAGCATTACTCATACTTAGAGGCATGCAAGGCAATCATACACATTAATCTGTAGGCTATTTCATTGCACATAATCAGATTAAGGTCAAGGCATGACAAAAACAATGTTTAGAAAATTTGAAATTATAATTAAACATTGAAGAAAATCCTTGTGAGTATACCAAAATCAATTTTGACCATTGGAAACAAAATAGCAAATATGTTTGCTTTTGTGAAGCTTTATAGTTAACCATAATTTTGTAAAGAGTTAAAGCGAAACAAATAACAACTAACAAATTTTTGATCATTTTGAATTATTTGTATTTTTTTGTATTTTGGAATAAAACAACAAAATTAATCACAAAATAATTTGAAATCAGACAAAATAAACTGAGAAAAATCATTAAAAAAAACTAGAAATATGCTAGAGAAAGCAGAATTGCAATTTGGTCAGAAAGGCTGGCGTCTGGCATTAACTAGTTAACGCCCAAACAGTGCTCTGTTTTTTGAGATTTTTGAAAAAATTTCCTTTGGAATAGGTAGTATGTATATAGACCTTCTTAGTGTAGAAATTCTAGAGAAGTTCGAAATGATTAGAAGGCTATTTAAGCATGTTTTATTTGTTCAAAAATGGTTTTTATATTTTTATTTGGTTTCCATATATTTGTATTTTACAAGATCATTAGAGCTCAAACATGATAAGATATGCAAAACACAACATAAGCATGTTCGATCAAAACAAGAATGCATGAATAATATAATCATAAAGAGTGCATGCAAAACATATGATATAGGTATGTCCTAGATTATAATACCCTAACTATATGTCTACACACTAGCCCCGTACTAAGTGATGGATGAGCATGAGGAGCTGCACACATGCCGTAGGATGGGGTGTTAATCCCATATGCACACACTAGGGAATGCTCAACCTAGCACTCTTTCCCCACGGTGCCTCGCAAAGCCCCACTAGAACCCTCCCTGGTTAAGGACAAGACATGACTTAGAGGTTAAGTCTTCTAATGCATACAATCCTACGCCCTCACTATTGTGAGACACATAATGAGGGTGAATGATCATGGACATCCTAAGCATTTTGTATTATGGAAACAATTTGTAAACTATGGCTTTTTATGGGAGATTGATTTCTAATTATATTTTAAAGCAACATAGTTATTATGAGTTTTAACTTTTAATTGTTCTACTTTAAGATGGATTCATTATGGCATTATTAGACAACTAGCATGAATGATAATATTTATTAGTTGATAATGCTAGAATGATGAGATTGAAAGAAATGTTATGCCATAAGATTAATAGAGTTAATGTTGCATGTATTCAAAAATAGTATTTCAATTTTTAGACCTAGAATAAAGTAATGATTCTATTTGATTTGCTCTTATTAGTATAAAGATGATTCTAGGGTTTACATATAGGTGAGATACATGCACACAGACAAAACATATTTCATTCATATAATTATCATGATCACAAATCATATGTTAGAACCAAAAGGATCTTTTGTAGTAATGTGTAATGTTTGAATTAAAAGATTTTTTGATATTTCCTAATATAATTATGATCATTAATTTTATCACATAGAAATTTTGATACTCATAATTAATTATTGTAAGTGAAATATATAAAACAATTCATATTCAACCTTTTCAAAATATTAAAGAGAAAGATTGTAAGGTGAATAATGAATTTAATGAGAAACAATTTTTTTTTGTTATTTTTGAAAGGTTTTATAAATTCTCTTTGGTTTTTGAATATTAAATAAAAACATATCTATATAATTTTCTTGACTTTTAATTTTCATTATTCTATTTTTCTTTAGCATAACATGGTATATCTAGCATAGACATTGATTTCTTCTTATAGTAAGTGATGATGCTAAAATGAAACATTTATGGTAAATAAGGTGCAAGGTTATGTAAAGATTACTTGCATATGATTTGTTGGAAGGGGACACAGGGTCCTGTGACATAAAATCCATAGACACAAAAAAAATTGCCGAAAAAGAAAAACTAATAAAACTTCTAAACAGAGTTGAATTTTGGTAATTCTAAGGGTCCAAATGAACTCAAACGAGCAAAGCTCGTTCTCCATTACATAGATCTTCTCGTCCTCGTTCCGAAAAGTTATTATGGGTGAAAATCAGACAAGAAGATCAAAAGTTATGATCGTTTGAAGTTTGCGCCAAAATCTCGCATATTTTTGTAAATTTAATTTTGGTTTTTGTTTAAAGACATGATTTTTGCAATTTTTCCAATTCTGATTTTTCATGATTATGATTAAACATATTAGGGCTATCACAATGACACAATATATTAAATACATAAGCAAAACTTGCGCATTTTGTAAGTTTAGCCTAAGACCCCATAATTTTCTTTTAAATCCCTTTTTGACAATTATTTTATTAGTCTTGATAATATCATATAATCATTTAGCATTTAATTTATAATGATGATATAAGATTTTAAAGGTAATGGATTTAGATGGTTAAAAATAAAAATGATAGATAGGTCACTTGAGAGATGATATGACTTTTATTCAATTTCACTCAATTTGATTCATTAATGAATTTGTGGCTTAATGTGTGAAAGTCATATCACATGTTATATAAAATGACCATAGCATGATGGTTAAAAAAAGAAAAAAAAATTTAATCATATCATGAAGTAGAGTTGATGATATTTCATATTTAATTATTTCTACTTCATGCATCTGTGAGCAGCCACTTTGTGCATCTATTGTCAAAGGTTCGGTCTTTCTCCTCTGAGAGAAGCCACTTTGGGCATAGGGCCAAAGGTTAGGTCTGTTTCCAATCTTCCCCCGCCCATACCCCCAATGATTGGGGACTATATGGGCTCTGTTGTTGTTGTTGTTATGCATTTGTATGATACTTAAAGAATAAGAGTTTTAGGTATCCAAAGGGGACCAAGTGTGGTGGTTTCTTTCGGCACCCAAATACAACGTGTTTGCTTTTGGGGAGATGGAAATGAATGATCCCTTTTGAGTGGAGTTTGTGTTTCATCTTTAACTTTGGGTCTCCATTCAAACCTTGGTTTAATATTATTTTTATGCATCAAATTTCCATTATGATTGTTTTTATTTTGAAGAGTATAATTGTAATGATGATTGAAAATATTTTTCATAGAAAATTTGTGCACTTCTATTTTTAAGTTGGGAGAAGAATGATTTTGTAAATAATAGTGATTGGGATTTTGATTTACAAATACTTTGTGTTCCTTACTCCCATTATTAGGTTTAGTCAAGACATTCATATTCAACTTGTTTTTAGATATTACTTGAAATTGTGAATTTATGTATTGTGAATTTTTATTCATTATTTTCATAAGCAAGTTAATTTTTGTTTTTAATTCATCATTCTTGATTTGTAAATTATGTCTAGCATTATTATATGCAATTGTGCTATTTTTAAGAGTGGAAACAATTGAATCAATGTGATTTTGATAGTTATTTCTATATTCCTCAAATGTTCCATCCATCTCTTTAACTTCAATTTTATAGTCTTTACACTTAGCACAATTATTTTTCAAGGATGAATTTTCTAAACATAATCTTTTATTTTGTTCTTTTACAAAAATAAACACCTTTTCAAGTTTCTTGTGTTTTTCTTTTAATTCATTATATTCTACACAAGGTGTAATGTTTTCAACTAAGGAGCCATGGGTAGACCTAGATAACTCAAAATTTGATTCTTCATTAACTTTTACTTTTAAACCTTTATTTTCTAAGCGCAATTTGCAATTAGCATTTTTCAATTTCTTAATTTTGCGATTTATAATCTGTAGCAATTGTAATGTAAAAATAAAATTGCAAACAATGAGAGAATTTGATTTCCTTACTTTGCTTTTGGATGAGGGGAGATTTGAACATATTGTTCCTTTGTCTTCTTCATCTTCCTCTTCCAAACAATAGTTTCCATCATCCTTTCCGCTTGATGAGCATTCTATGGATCCATCATTTGAGTAGCTTTCTTGAATATTTGTGCAAGCTTGTATGTTCTCCAATTCTTGTGTTTGTTCCATACCTACAGAAGGAGAATCATAAGTTCTTTCAAGAAAATTCCAAATCTTATAAGCGGAAGGCAAATTATAAATAAGTTTGAAAATATTTTGATCTAACGCACAAAATAAACTATTCATAGATTTTACATTTAAAACCATTTCATTTCTATTTAATACGCTTGGTGGATTTTCAATAGTAATGTTCTAAACATCTATACCTAAGGACTTGAGAAAAATTTTCAATTAAATTTTTCCACCTTTTATAAATTTTCCCTTCGAATAAAGGTGGTGCAAATGATTTTTCATTTATATAAAAATTTTCTCAACTAGTAGAAGCGAGATCATGATCAAGAGACGCCATTATTCCCAGTGGTGAAACCATTTTGGAATAACCTAGCTCTGATACCACATGTTGGATCTTGAGGCGCCTTTAGAGGGGGGTGAATAAGGGTTTTAGAAAACATTAAACTTTAATAAGAAACTTTTAATATTTTGGTAGAAGTAAGTTAAATCAAAAGTAAATAGATAATGAAATTAGAAATGAAATCAATTTTATTAAACGAGAAAAGACATGATTATCATTTATAAAATTGATTACAAAATCCGATTTCTATGACGCTAGAAATCGAAGGTGAAATATGAAATATTCTTTTTGTTTTCTATACCGACTAGTATCTCCACGAACCAGTTGGCTTTAGCCGATCACTCCCCAGATACGGCCTCAAGCTGCTCTAGCCTTCCTATCTCTAGAAATGCCACGAGCACTCCCTTAGATCTACTCCCTAGACCTAGTCGCCAACACGAGGTGAATTACTCAATAAGTCCTACCCAGACCTAGTCGCCAACACGAGGCAAATTTCCGAACTAATTACAAAGATAAAAATAAAAGACAAATACAAAAGACAAATATGAAGCTCCCTATGAGGTAATCTGAAGGAGACGCCGAAGAATCGTTGAAGATTGTTGAAGTCCAAGCGTGCGTTCTTCACATTGAGTTAGCGTGTTGATCCAAGCCTACTTCGATTCCTCCTTTTGAAATTGAGTGGGAGAAGTGTTGGTCTGGAAATACGACCCTCTCAAAGTATCTGAAGTGCTGGAATAGGGCTCTTATCAATCAGTAGTCAGAGACGATGAAGCCATCCAATTTATAGAACTTGAGCTAACGCCGGTGTTGAGTTCTAACGCCAGGCGTTGACCATGTATAGCAACATATTAATGGCTCGGATCTTCAGAAGAGGAAGGAGATTCCGCACTTTAGGATTTTTTTATTTTAGGCAATACTAACGCTGGCATTAAGGCTAATGCAGGCGTTGGGCAAATCATTCCTAAAGCTCCTCCTGCAATCACGGATGCGTCCTCCTTGCCATAATCATCGATCGATAACGCCGGCGTTAAGTACTAACGCCTGGCATTGAGTTTCTCTCTCTTTTTATTCAGTCGGCAAGCCATTTCGTCGATCGGCATCCCATCCCGTCGATCGGCAGACCGTCCCGTCGATCGCTAACACCCAGCGTTAAGACCTAACACATGGCGTTAGACATCTTTCAATCCTTCTGCTTGTGGATAGTGGCAGACTAGTATTGCAGCAACCTGGTGTCATATCTGTCCAAACTGCATGCTAAAAACACAATGGCAAACAAGATAAAATACAAGTAGGATTTGTTATTCTCAAATTAAAGGGATGCGGAAAGCCATGTTCCAACAAGGCGAGCACAATAAAAGTTGCGTGCAAGAATATAAAGAAATGTAAGTAAATAACTAGCGAACGCGGCACAAGCAATAATATTACATCGTAAGCAAATAAAAGAAAGCACAATGGCGGGTGAGAAGTACCAAACTAATCATAATAACGGAGCCCGCAGATTGTCCAAGATAAATAAAGATTACAATACAAGGTTCATCGAGTGGGTGTGAGCGCGAGAGGGATCAGTAATGAATCCAACTCAATCGACCTCGACCTCGCACCCCCGAGCTCGGCGACACCCGAGGATAATGTTAGGCGCGGATGGCACGAAACTCGTGTTGCAGCAGGCACACCTGGTCCTCCGCTCGCGATAGGTGCCCCCCCCCCCCCGAGGTGACCTTTCCGCGAGCATCCATCCGCAGCTCGTCCAGGAGCCGCGCATAGTCATCCTCAAGGACGGCGAGCTGCTCCTCGGAGGCCATCCTGTCCTCCCGCGCCTGGTTGTATAGATCTCGCAGCATGTGTCCATACTTCTGGAGTACCTCGGTGGTCTACCTATTCAGCACCTCGGGGTCTCAGAGATCGCCCAGGAAGTCAGTGATCTTGTCCGGCGAGGGCAGTGGGGGGGGGGGGTACATCTCCTCTTCCCCAAAGTAAGGATCGGCATGGAGGCTCTCACGGGAACCTGCAAAAAAGAAGAAATCAGTGGCGAAAATGAGGTACAAATAATCGATGATATTAACCGACCTGGTGAGGCCATTATCTCTTTACCAAGTCGCTGGCCGGAGGAGCTCGGATGTCCCTGGAAGGCCTCGGTATAGGTCAAAGTGACAAATTTCCCCAGGCCAGGGGGTGTGGCGCATTGCTGGCAATCAGGATAATGCTAGGTAGCGAGCCTCCATGGATCTTTTGGTTTAGGAGACCAAATCCCAGGGTGGGGATGGCCTCGCCCGGTGGATCCGGCGAGCCCGTTGATAGGGCGCGCTTCCAACGCGAGGAGGGTCTCTGCAAAAGGCGACAGTGTTGGGAAATCAATGGCTGAGAAGATCCAGTTGGCAGGGATGAAGCCAAGAAACTCACCAGGTCACAGCTAGGAATCGAGCAGGTCGACGACGTCCATGGCTGCGAAACTGGCCCTCGTAGGAGTTGGAGGGTGAGTGCCTGAAAGAACCTCGCCCGCAGAGACTCCCTCGTGAAGAACGTTCTGTGAGTAAATAATGTTAGCATATTTTCGCGGGAGTTCGACATATCAGCTCGAATACCTGCTAGGCGAACCCGGCGTCAGGTGACGGATCTGGGTGCGAGGACCCGTCTTACCCGGAGTGTCACCGGGCCGTCTTCTCCTTATTTATCTTGGGGAAGACCGTTGGGGGCCCGCCGAGCGAGCCAAGGCGCAAATTCAACATTGAATGACCGTCCGCCCGCCCGCGACGCGTTCAGGCGAACTTGGGCTTCTTCTGAAAGAGACATTTCAACAGCTATAGTAGCAGGTTCCGAAAGAAGATGAAGGGCCAAAGGGTTACCCATCGCCCATGATTGGTGGTATTTATAGCGCTGGGGATGGGGCCCACCAAAAGATTCCTGCAAGGTCAGCAGCCACTGGCGAACACCAGGGGTTGGACGTTTCAATACGAGCTTCAGATAATCTCACAAAGAGCGGGGATTGTGTACAACCCTGTATTCCCCGAAGGGTAAAATGGAAAATCGGGCATAGGCAAAGCAAGTAGGGGCTCGCCGCCTCGCGACGAGCAGGTCGCGAGGGTGAGGCAAGCCAAACTCACCTCCTTGCGAGGAGCGTAGTGCGAGGGTGAGGCGAGTGTATGCTCAAACAAGACTTTGGGGTGCATTTAGTAACGGCGAGGCAAGTGAGGTCTCGCCGCCCACGTAAGCGACCCAGGCAGGTAGAATGGGGGCGAGCGCACTCTTCATCAAGCACTCGCCCGCCCAGGCTTCTGGATGCGCGAGCCACCAGGCGAAGGAGGGGCGGAACCCCAATCGCCCGGGAGGCCAGGGATCTGGCTATTGGTGCCTTCATGGACCACTCACATAGTCAGATCTCGCGAACCCGGCTCGCGGGAAGTCAGGTGAGCGGCGCCTTCACGGGCCACTCGCCCAGTGGGGTCTAGAGGTGAATTTACCTAAATACCCTTGGTGGGTTGTCGGTAGCCTTTGAGAACGACGGAGTTTGGTTGTTAGCAGACTCGTTTGGGGTGCGTTTAGTAAAACCAAAAAATGGAGTTGCGTTATTAGCAGACCAAAAGAGAAAAACTATATATCGACCCTGAAGGGCACCTTTGGGGAGGATCCAGATATTTGACTTCTTCCTCCTTAGGACATCTTTGGTTTGCTCCTCAGGTTCTCCAAGGTGCTCAGCTTCAGCTTTGGCTTAGGAGGGGAAACACTCTAAGATCTTACGGGTGTGTGGCGGGACCTCCACGTTGCAGCTAAGGGTCAGTATTTAGTTCTAAGTCATCGGTCAGGTTCCTTCGCGGGATCAGTAAGTGCTAGCTGAACCCTCTTAGAGGTCCGAACTCCTCGTTGGGTCAAATCTCGGTTCCAACAATCCGTACATAAAAAATTTCTCTCATATTTTTCTCTTGAACTCTCATATTTTTCGTTCTATTTTCTTGCTATTCTATATATTTCTTTGTTTCATCAATTACAAGTTTGGGTGATATGAACTTCCTTGATCTCTGCGCATATCAGAGTTATAGAATTTAGCTGGGTGTTGTTCCTCGGAGAAAAGAACAAAAAAATTCTCATACTAGATTTTTTTACTTTATTATTTTACAATATTTTTATTTAATATCATTTTTCAATACACATTTTATATTCCAAAAATTCGATGAAAAAAGGAAAAAGAACTCAATTTTATTATTTGTTTCAAATAAAGGAAAATAATTTAATTATATAGTTGATAGGGTCCTCAAAATAAATCCAGTCGAACCCGTGATATACTGCCGCGACCTCGACCGGCTCGCCGATACGATTCGAACGGGTTCATTCTCGCATAATTCTGAGTCCCTTTATACCTCCTAATGAACACCCGAGCGGACACGTACATGCTAACCGCACCACCAATATGGGGGTAAATGCACCCAATCTTGGGGGTAACCATACCCCCATCTGGGGTTCGTGCAGCCTTTTTCTCTCTCTCCTTCATGCACATAACCTCCATGTCTCTCTCCTCCATACACAAACTTTCTCTCTCTCCTTTATACACGTGACCTCTCTCTCTCTCCTCCATACACAAACTTTCTCTCTCCCTATCATACATGCAACCTCCCTCTCTCTCTCTCATACATACACATAATCTCTTTCTCTCCTCACCACCGCCAACCTCGCTGTCGGACTCGCCGCCGGACTCGCCGCTCACCATGCCCGGCGCCCGAAGCCGGCCACTCCATGGTCTCACCTCCCAGGAATGGCCAGCGGCCTCCCAGGCGCGGCAACGACTGCACCTTCCAAGAATGACCAGAGGTGCGGCCAAGGCCTCACCTCCAACCAAGGTGCGGCCATGGACTCACCTCCAACCAAGGTGCGGCCATGGTTGCATCTCCCAGAAGCTGCCGGAGGTATGGGAGGTGCGGTAGTGGCTGCACCTCCCGTGTGCGGCCATTGCCAACCTCCCCCACACCGCCTTGGTGCGTCGCAATGTGTCGCCGCAATACGGTAATCACCGCGGTGCCGCAACTGACGCCGAGAACTGTAGCGGCGCACCATTTGCCATCCGACACTCATCGCGCAGTGCAGGCCACCCCTCCTTGACTGCGCAAGATTTGATGCATGACCACCGCACAGCCTCGACATTCGGCTCCAGCCGAACCACCTCGCGCGCGCCCATTATTGCGCTATCCCGGCCGGCGGGACCGCACCTCCCGGGTATAACCATGACCGACACGCCTCCACACTCATGGTGCGTCCACCTCCTAAGTCCACATTTACGGCACGCACGGAACGCCCCTAAGTGCACAACGGGCATCTAACATCTCACTTGTTCACGATGGGCACTCAGAATGCCTTCGCGCTGACTGCGCGCTCAGAACGCCCCTTCAGCAGCACCCAACCATATTCTCGATTTTCCGAACGCAAAGCAAGCCAAACGCATTCGCGTTCATCGCACGCCCAGAACGCTTCTGCGTTCATCCCGTGCCCATAATGCTTCCGCATTCATCTTGCGCTCAGAACGCTTGCGCTTTCGCGACGCACACGACAGTTAACCTTTCATAATTTCCTAGATTGTAGGTCTAGCTCTATGCGCAAAATGTCATCAATGAAGCTGCCCGAATTGGCCGAATTGCCCAGGGGGAAAGACGGGAATATCCAAAAAGTGGCGATCCGTGTGCTCCAAATCGGCCAGCGTGATTCACCCATCGTGTGGTTATGGTGGTTAAAATGGTGAAATTACCGGGCTACCCGTGCTCAAGGCTATAAAAGGAGCACAGAGCCTTCATTTCAGGAGACCTGGTCTTCGGCACCCAAGAGAGCTCCGTTAAAGATTCCTTAGAGTTCTCCTTCAGCGCTTGAAGATTTCCTCCAAGTCTTCGAAGATCTCCATCATGTCTTCGAAGATCTCCTTCGAGTCTTCGAAGATCTCCTCCAAGTCTTCGAAGATCTTCTTCGAGTTTTGAAGATCTCCTTCACTTTCGAAGACATTCTTCCTAAGTGACTCAGAGATCCTCCGGGCACCCAAAGGTGACCAAAACATCCCACTTTCATTCACACGAAAAAATACTTAGTTTCTTTAGAGGTAGTCTGTCACCCTCAGAGATTTCTATTCGTAATCATTGTAATGAGCGATGATCTGTCGTCCTCAGAGATTTCAATTCATAATCATTGTGACGAGCGACGATCTGCCGCCCTCAAATTCTCAGTTTTGCTTGTAAGAAACAAACATATTGTAGAATTTGGCTGGCACAGCTCTGGTCGTGTAGTTTTTTACTCTTTTCGGGTTTTCCATGTTAAAAACGTTCTTGGGTCATCAACTAGTTCTCTCATTGATTGTTTGCATGCTTGAATCACTCTCGAGCTAAGGTGGTATAATTCGACTAGTCTACCAGAGCGTCCAGTGACCCGCAATAGTTTGACGTCGTCTATGTGAAAGGTGTTCCCAAACTATGCAAAGATACTCAGAAGATAGTACTCGCCTAACGGCCATACTCGTGACTAGCAGCAAATGGCATGAAGATCTACCTGCACTACTGAAGAATCAGTTCCTGGGGGCATATCGATCTAGCACCCTCCCACTCACTCATCAACGCTCCTCTCACGGAAGGGGCCATGAACGCACCCATTGTGACATTGGAGGGACGCATGTGCTAGCTGGAATAACACTAAACTAAGATGCTCGCGCTCATAAGGACCAGAGGAGCGTCACGATCTCCTAATCATGCCCCCGAGCGAGGTAGTCTGCCTCCTCCGGCTCTACATCGCGCTTCGGTCGGGCACTTCGCTCGTGAGCACCATATTCCTGAAGAAGAGATCTACAACGCGGCCAGCTCAGCGCACCCAGTCCATCTGACCAGAGAACCTGAAGCTCATCATCACCACCGCCATCCAGAAGCATCAGGCTTTGGGCATGCAGGAGGAAGGCTCACTCGCGAAGAAATTCACGATGTGATCGCCGATGAATACGGACAAGTCGGGTGACAGGCCGCTCTTGCCCACCGCCCTCTCCACCACGGCTCACCGTTAGCACCTGAGGTCTTGACACATCCAATCTCGGACGGCTTCAAGCTCCCGAACATAGAAACCTTTGACGGAATGGATAACCTGTTAGAGCATCTCAATCATTTCTCCGCCATCATGAGGATCTGCAATGCCCCTGACCAGTTGTTGTGTCAGGTGTTCCCAGCCACGATGAAGGGCTAAGCAAGGGCATGGTTGTATTCCCTCCGTGAAGGAGATGGCAACAGTTTCATGGAGCTCACCCAGTAGTTCCTGGATCAGTTCATCACCAACCGCCGAATAGTTAAAGACCCCTCCCACCTGTCAGGGATCCGTCAAAATGAGGGAGAAATCCTTAAGGACTTTTTTCATCGCTTCACATCTGAAGCATGCCAGATTCCAGAAATAAACTCTGAACTACGACATGGCTTCCTCCTAGGAGGGCTTCTCCCTAGCGGCTTCTACTCAGCATTGATGCGGGAAACGGTTGCCAGCTACCCCGACTTTATTTATTGTGTTGAAGCCCAAATAGCTGCGGACAAATCCATAGAAGCTCATCGACGAAAATTTGAATACAGTCTAAAAAGAAAAAAAAGAACAAGATCCACCAAGGATATCGAAGAGGAATGATAGGCCTCGTGATGACTCATGCCAAGCCGGGGGGCACCACCGACATCAAACCTTCACCACACTTAATACCTCACAAATGGAAGTATTGTTGGCCATCCGCGATCATCCCTCTCTTTAGAGGACGAGAGCTCTTACATCAAACTTAGTAGATCAATCCAAGTACTACGATAACCATCGAGGTTATGGGCATAGAACGGAAGATTATTCGTGGCTGAACGCAGAAATTGAATGATTCGTTCGTCTAGGACTCCTTGCAAAAATTCTCCAAACCAAGGACCTTGAATCAATAGGTCAAGAATGACCAAGCAGGGGGCGATCCCCATGGCGAACGTCCCAAAGAAGAGCCTGTTCTTTGCCTGTGGAACGCCGAGGGTATCCGACATGTACACTTGTATCTCATGTTTTCAGCATCCATATTGACAAGTCATGAGTTTCTCGCCATGTATACAAACAACCAATGTCATTTTCAATTTTACTATTTACCCCCACAACATAGTGTTCAGATCTACCAACTATGGACTCCGACCTCTCCCAGAACAGTGTGTTCGGGTCTCCCAACAAGGGACTCCGGCCTCTCCCAGAACAGAGTGTCTGGATCTCCCAATAAGGGACTCCGACCCCTCCCAGATTCGAGTGTTTGGATCTCCCAATAAGGGACTCTGGCCTCTCCTAGAACAGAGTGTTCGGATCTCCCAACAAGGAACCCTCCCTCTCTCAGAGCAGAGTGTTTGGATCTCTAAACAAGGGACTCCGACCTCTTCTAAAATAAAGTGTCCGGGTCTCCCAATAGTGGACTCCGTCCTATCCCAGAATAGAGTGTTCGGATATCCCAACAGGGGACTCTAGACTCTCCCAGAACAGAGTGTTCGGATATCCCAACAGGGGACTCCAGCCTCTCCCAGAACAGAGTGTTCGGATTTCCCAACATGAAACTCCAGCCTCTCCCAGAACAGAGTGTTCAGATCGCTCAACAGGGACTCCGACCTCTCCCAGAAGAGAGTGTTTGGGTCTCCCAACAAGGGACTCTGGCTTATCCCAGAATAGAGTTTTCGGATCTCCCAACAAGGGAATTCGGCCTCTCCTAGAACAAAGCGCTTGGATATCCCAAGCAGAGATGTTGAGCTCTTCCGAATAGAGCGATCAGGTATCCCAAAAGGAGACTCCGATATTTTTCGAAGGACCCAATGTCCACCAGACAAAGAAAGAGAAAGCTCACTTTCCTACCACAATGAACTCACTGCCACGGTTCGAAGCATTTTCCCTTCACTGCCTTTCTGGGGCCAATCCCCCTGACCACGCACTATTGGCTCGAATGCATCCACTCTTCATCGCTGTAGTAGGTCACGACATCATCAGAGCCTGCCCCCCTCGCGGTCTACAAAAGTTTGAAAGCCATTACTCTTCCTCATCATAATAGTACGCTCTCAAACTGCAACTATAAGTTTGAACAAGAAAGCTCTTCAATGTCATAGTCGTTCCACACCCAAAACCGCTCTCACAGTTAGATAGAATGAAAGGTCCCTACACCGAAATAGTAAACCTGAATCTCTCCACCAAGCTACTCAGGCCTTGACACTAACACTTAGCGACAAGCACGCGATGATCCTCTGACATGAACACCAAGCAACGACCCCCGATGCATAAGAGGAACGACCAGCTCACAACCCCGCATGTTATGGCAATTTGCCAAAACAAATCCGCGCATTCGAAAGTATACATTAGAAAAAATTTCAGGTTCGTTTTCTACATAAAACGACTTCCGAAAATGGGAGGCATTTGATAGGGTCCCCAAAATAAATTTGCTCAAACCCGCGATTTATTGCCGTGACCTCGACCGGCTCCCCGATATGATTCCAACGGGTTCATTCTTGCGTATATAACCCATAATTCGTCAAGGTCAAAGAGAATCGAGGGTGGTTTAAAAGATCTCGCCCACCTAGGGCAAGTAGAGGAGATCTGACAAGGTGCTGGCTTGGAAAAGTCCCAGGTTGTCGTCTCAGCAGGGCCCCAGGAGAGAGCAAGGGATCACCGTCCCGCGGCGAGCCGGTCGCGAGAGAGAGAGACGCGCAAGGGCAGCCGCGAGGGGGAAGCAAGCCATGCTGATATCCGTGCGAGTAATGCGAGAGCGAAGCAAGTGTGGGCTTGGCGCTTCGGGGGGCACATTCAGCAATGGCGAGGAAAGGAAGCGCTCGCCACCTCGCGCAAGCGAGCCAGGCTAGTGTTTATGATGCCAGTTGGCTAGCGAGAGGTGCCCTCACGAGCCGCTCGCAGAAAGGGATCTCAAGAGCCTCGCTTGTAGAAGGACCATCGAGTGGTGTCTCCATGATCCACTCGCTCAGTAATGGTCAGGTGGCAAATTTACCTAGCTACCCTTCGTGGGCTACCAATAGCCATCCGGAACAGCGGAGTTAACCTGTTAGCAGACCAATTCGGGGTGCAGTTAGTAAAACCAAAAGGGGGAAGCCCGCTATTAGCAGACCAGTTCAAAAAGGCTATAAATAGACCCTTTGCGACACCTTTGGAGAGCACACTAGATCTTTGCTTCTCCTCAAGAACCCTGTGGTTAGCTCCTTCAGCTCTCCAAGGTACCCGACTTCAGTCTTAACTTGGGAGGGGAAGCGCTTAAAGGATCTTCTGGGTGTGTGGTGGGACCTCCACACTATTGCCAAGGGTCGTGTCTTTCATTCTAAGTCTTCGGTCAGGTTCCTCCATGGGATCAGTAAGTGCTTGTTGTCCCCTTTACGGGGGTCCGAACTCCTCATTGGGCCAACACTGGTTCCAACATCGCGTAATTCCGAGTCCCTTTGGACCTCCAAACGGACACTAGAGCGCACACCTACGTGCTAACCGCACCCCCACCCCACCCCTCATCATGGGGGTAAATGCACCACATCATGGGGGTAACAGTACCTGTTGGAGCATGCGTTCCGCACTCGTCCGGTTTGAGAATAACAAATCCCGAATGTATTTGATCCTATTTTTTATTAATGGTGTGCAGATAACAGGTGCAAGAATAACATGTTTTCAATTGGAGCAAAATATCAATTTTCCAGATTTTGGAGCTATCGGATTTCCGACAGCCCTATCGGATTTCCGACAGCGCGTTTCTCCGATCTCTGCTCAACGGTTAAGAGCTGTCGGATTTCCGATATCGCTAACGGATCCAACAACCCACGATCTTCCAATAACACCAGGACGTGCAGCAGTTACCTTAGCTAACGGATATCCGACAGTGCTATCGGATATCCGACAGCCCACGTCTCAACCACGACCTCAACTTCACGCAGAAACTTCATTTTAGTGGGACACGTGGCAGCTTCTGGAGATATCAGATTCCGACGACAGTAGTTATCGGATGGCGACAACTCTTTTTCTTAAAAGAGTTCAAAACTTCGTGGAATTCAGTTCTTGAGATTTCCAGGGCTTTCTTCCATAGTGCATACGAACCAGAAAGCTCAAGAACACCATCAACTCCCATTTAAGCAAAGAAGGATTGAGATTGAAGACGAGATCGGACGCGCTTCTACATCAATGATCATCTCGAGGCTTCAACCTTCCTTTCAGAGATCTGAATTTCTAGGGAGTTATTCTTTTCATTTTGTATTTCATTCACATTTACTTTTCACTTTGTAATCATTGTAGAAATCATCGTCTTGCGTGCGGCGTCTAAGTCCTTGCACGGCTTAGGGGAAAATCGCTTCCTTGTGCGTAGCGTCCAAGTCCTTGTGTGGCTTGGTAGGAAATCGTGGTCTTGTGTGCTACGTCTAGATCTTGGGAAGATCTAGAGGGTAGGCTTGGGCTTGATCTAGGGAGAGACAAGTGATAGCCTTCCGATCCTTGGGAGAAGGATTGGTAAAATCAAAATTATTGAAATTTATATTATCATATTTGTGCATTGATCTTAAGCATTGTTAAGATCATTTTATTGTATGTAAATTTCATGATTAATATAATTATGCTTCTTTCATTAATTGCAAATTTGGTTGCTTAATCTTTAACTTAGAAATTTGTGTTTGGTTTAATACAAAAATTACATTGGTTTGAAATTGTTTACAAGTAATTTTTTAGAAAAGTAAAATCTGTTTAAAAAATTATTAAGTAAAAAATATATTTTAAACACACCCTTATTCACCCCCCCCCCCCCCCCTCTCAGGGCGTCACACGATCCACCAAGTGGTATCAGAGCCAGGTTACTCCAAAACGGTTTTACCACCGGGAGTAATGGCGCACAACGATCATGCGTTCGTTGAGGGGCAAGGGATAAGTAGACCACCTTTATTCACGGGCACAGACTATAATTATTGGAAAACACGTATGCGTTGTTTTCTAATTGCGCTAGATATAGAAGTCTGGAATATGGTAGAATCTAGTTACACTTCTCCAACATTTGTTGTAGGAGATGTAACTATGGATAAACCCAAAGACAAGTGGGATGACAATGATAAATTAAAATGTAAGAACAATGCAAAAGCCATGAATGCTTTATTTTGCGCACTAGATCGCACTGAATTTAATAGAGTTTGTGTTTGTCATACTGCTTTTGATATTTGGAATCTTTTAGAAATTACTCATGAAGGTACTTCGCAGGTAAAGGATTCAAAGCTATTTCAACTGGAGTCTGAATTTGAAAGGTTCAAAATGGAGGTAGATGAAGAGATTTATACGATGTACACACGATTCACAAAAATTGTGAACGACTCAAAGGTGCTAGGAAAGGTGTTCTCAAATGGAGACTTAGTAAGGAAAATCTTAAGATCACTTCCCCCGAAGTTCAATCCTAACGTGACTGCAATTTCTGAGTCACATGATCTGAAGACCTTACAATTGGAGAGCCTCATTGGGAACTTGAAAACTCATGAAGTTGAATTGAAAATTCAACAAAAAGAGTATATGGAGCCAAGGAAGAAGGGATTGGCTCTAAGATCTAAGAAGGAAGAAACTAGTGATTCTGAGGAGGAAGAAGAAGATGAGGAAATTTTATTTGTTAGAAAATTTATGAAAAATCTAGAGAGGAGGAATTCGTTTAAGAAGTATTTTAAGAAGGAGACGTTTAGGAAGAAAAAAGGAAAGGAAGGCGATGAGGAGGAAGAGAGACCGCCACCAGAGTGCTATCACTGCAAGAAGTTAGGACACATCCGAAGCAAGTGTCCAAAGTACTTAAAAGAACTTAAAGAAAAGAAGCACAAAGGGTCGAAGAAGGTGTTGAAGGTGGAAACATGGGATGATACTACTTCTGAGGATGCAAGCAGTTCAAGCTCAAGTAAAGAAGAGGATACCAACATGTGCTTAATGGGAAAGAGCGTCATATCTGATGACGAATGCAGTGTCCAAAGTGACACTGAGGTAACTCCTCCAACCTACGATAAATTATTTTCTGAATTTTTAAAGACTTGCAAATTTTTTGAAAAGAGTTTAAAAGATAATGATCTTCTTAAATCTGAAAATGAAATTTTTCTTAAAGAAAATAAAAAATTGTTAAATGAAATTAAGACTATTGGAAAAAGAGATATTTCCAGCCAAGAGTGTGATCACTATTTGGGAAGAATTAAAGAACTTGAAGAATCTCTTTCCAAATCTCATTCTACAATAAAAATTCTTACTAAAAAGAATGAGATTTTAGAGAGAGATCTGAAATCTTCAATTTCCAAAGTCCACGAGGGAAAGAAATCTTTTGAACGTAGATGTGTAAATCTAGTATCCGAGAATACAGAAATGAGAAACCAGATTAATGACTTAACACTAGCCATGAAAAAATTTGGAATGGGCCGAAGATCACTGGATATGATCTTAGGATACCAACGCCATGGATCTGGAAGGTTTGGACTTGGATACACGTCAGGAAGCTATCGCCCGGCGACAACCACTGTCGCCGGCGACAGTGAAAAGTCCAGAAAATCTATTTTTACAAATTCTGAAGTTAATAAATTATCTAATACTGCATCCTCATCCAGTAAAAGTCCAGAAAAGTTAAACTCATCTCAATACATTACATGTGCCAAATGCAATAGATTTGGTCACACTACGGACTCTTGCTGGAGGAAAGGAAAAAGTAAAATTAAACAAATCTGGGTGCCTAAGGCTTCTACCTATACTATGGGTGGAACCACTTGGGTAACCAGATCTTTACTCACATCTTCTTTCTAGGTGTGTTGGCAGGCTAAGGACAAAGAAGACGTGTGGTACTTGGACTCGGGTTGTTCAAAGCACATGACGGGCAATAAAGAGAAGTTCCTTAGCCTGGAGATGAAGAAAGGAGGAGTTGTTACATTCGGAGATGATGGAAAAGGAAAAATCATCGGCATCGGAGTTGTGGGTAACAAAAAAATTTCAATTTCAAATGTTTTATTTGTAGAAAGATTAAAGCATAATTTGATTTCTATTAGTCAATTATGTGATAAGGGTTTAGATGTTTTATTTGAATCTTCTACAAATTTGTGCAAAATTATTAATTCTAAAACAAAAGAAATTGTTTTACCGCACCTAGATGTCATAATGTATATATGATTAAATTTCTTGATTTTTCAAATTCTACTTTAAAATGTTTTCTATCAAAAAATGATGAATTAGAATTATGGCATAGGCGACTTGGACATACTAGTGCCAAGTTAATTACAAAACTTTCAAAAGATAAATTAATTAAAGGTTTACCATTATTAAATGGAAATTTGTCTTCTTCACTATGTGTGCCTTGCCAAAAAGGAAAATTTTCAAAATCATCCTTTAAAAGTAAAAATATTATTTCTACCACTAGGCCACTTCAATTAATACATATGGATTTATTTGCGCCAATTGGAATTTCTAGCTTAGGAGGTAGAAAATATACATTTGTATTAATCGATGATTATTCTCATTTTTGTTGGACTTTATTTCTAACCTCCAAATCCGATGCATTTTCAGAATTTTCAAAATTATGTTTGCGTATTCAAAATGAATTTGAGTTAAAAATTAAACGCATACGATCGGATCATGGAGGAGAATTTGAAAAATAAAAGTTTATTTCTTTTTGTACGGAGTTAGGAATTAAACACGAATTTTCCGCTCCACGCACACCACAGCAAAATGGTGAGTGGAGAGGAAAAATAGAACTCTTCAAGAGTTAGCCCGTACGATGCTATCTGAGTTTAAATTACCAAAATCTTTTTGGGCTGAAGCGGTTAGTACGGCATGTTATGTAATTAATAGAGTAATGCTTCGCCCTATTTAAAAAATTAACTCCTTATGAATTAATTTTTAGTAAAAAACCAAATGTTTCATATTTCAAAGTTTTTGGGTGTAAATGTTTTATTTTGAATTCTAAAGATTCCTTAGGAAAATTTGATGAAAAATGTGATGAAGGTATTTTTATTGGCTATTCTTCAAATTCCGCCAGTGTACTCTGACTCTCCCTACATTCCTTCTTATTTTCTAAAAGATCTCTATAAACCTCTTTCCTCGTCTCTATTAACATCTTTTGCTAATATCAAAGGGGGAGAAGATAATAACAAATCAATTAAATCACTTAAAATACTAAATTAATTAAGTAAGCATACATGTAGGGGGTGTTTATGTGTAGGGGGAGAATATTTTTAGAAGGAGCTAATATTAAGGGGGAGATCATATTAAGGGGGAGATCTTAAGCTCACACTTGTACACACACAATGTACTTTTCACTATCTCAATAGGATTTATTCGATTTCTTTTTATAAGGATTTGTTATTATCAAAAGGGGGAGATTGTTGGAGCATGCGTTCCGCACTCATCTGGTTTGAGAATAACAAATCCCGAATGTATTTGATCCTATTTTTGATTAATGGTATGCAGATAACAGGTGCAAGAATAACATGTTTTCAATTGGAGCAAAATATCAATTTTCCAGATTTTGGAGCTATCGGATTTCCGACAGCCCTATCGGATTTCCGACAGCGCGTTTCTCCGATCTCTGCTCAATGGTTAAGAGTTGTCAGATTTCCGATATCGCTAACGGATTTCCGACAGCCCACGATCTTCCAATAACGCCAGGACGTGCAGCAGTTACCTTAGCTAACGGATATCCAACAGTGCTATCGGATATCCGACAGCCCACGTCTCAACCACGACCTCAACTTCACGAAGAAACTTCGTTTTAGTGGGACACGTGGCAGCTTCTGGAGATATCGGATTCCGGCGACAGTAGCTATCGGATGGCGACAGCTCTTTTTCTTAAAAGAGTTCAAAACTTCGTGGAATTCAGTTCTTGAGATTTCCAGGGCTTTCTTCCAGAGTGCATGCGAACCAGAAAGCTCAAGAACACCATCAACTCCCATTTGAGCAAAGAAGGATTGAGATTGAAGACGAGATCGGACGCACTTCTACATCAACGATCATCTCGAGGCTTTAACCTTCCTTTCAGAGATCTGAATTTCTAGGGAGTTATTCTTTTCATTTTGTATTTCATTCACATTTACTTTTCACTTTGTAATCGTTGTAGACATCGTCGTCTTGTGTGCGGCGTCTAAGTCCTTGCGCGGCTTAGGGGAAAATCGCTTCCTTGTGCGGAGCGTCCAAGGTAAGATCATTTTATTGTATGTAAATTTCATGATTAATATAATTATGTTTCTTTCATTAATTGCAAATTTGGTTGCTTAATCTTTAACTTAGAAATTTGTGTTTGGTTTAATACAAAAATTACATTGGTTTGAAATTGTTTACAAGTAATTTTTTAGAAAAGTAAAATCTGTTTAAAAATTTATTAAGTAAAAATTATATTTTAAACACACCCTTATTCACCCCCCCCCCCCTCTAAGGGCGTCACACGATCCAACAGTACCCCCATCATGGGGGTCCGTGCAACCCTTTTTTCTTTCTCCTTCATGCACATGAACTCCCTCTCTCTCTCATCCATACACAAATAATTTCTCTCTCATTCATACATATAACCTCCCTTTTCTCTCTCTCTCTCCTTCATACATGTAACATCCCTTTCTCTCTCTCCTCCATAGACAAACTTTCTCTCTCCCCTCATACACATAACATTCCTCTCTCTTGCAATTTGTCTTTTGTAGTTTTTATTTTAGTTTTTCAAAATATCAACCAATGGCAGAAATGCAAAAATAAGTAGTACATATAAAAGAACATATTTTTAGTGATTTTATAAAATTTTAAAAGCACGGAAAATCGGAGAGTCGAGTTAGCGCTGACGCTAACGCTATTGTGGCAGACAGAGAGCAAAATTTTGGGATTTTGAAAATGTTGTTTTTTATCTTGATTAAGTGTCCAAAGATTAGTTTCATGCACAAATTTTAGAAAGTTTGGAGATATCTAGATTGAATAAAAATGCATGAAACATTTGTGTTTTCGTATGTGACTTAACCCGAGAGGTCTAGGACACCTAATTCTAGTCTTAGCAATTGAAATCTTGCATCGGGAAGAGGTTTAGTGAATATCTCAGTAAGTTGGGAGTCCGTACCAATGAAACTTACTTTTACATGCTCTTTCTTAATATGATCCCTAATGAAGTGATGTCGAACGTCTATGTGCTTGGATCTAGAGTGATGTACCAGATTATTTGTAAGATCTATGACACTTGTTGTCATATTTTAGATCAATATTTTTGAGGTGAAAACCAAAATCCTCTAGAGTTTGGCTCATCCATAAAGCTTGTGCACAGCAACTCCCAAGTGTGATGTATTGGGACTCCGTGGTGGAGAGAGAAACTGAAGATTGTTTCCTACTAGACCATGCAACTAATGAGGGTCATAAAAGGTGGCAAGTACCGCTAGTGCTTTTTCGATCTAGTGAGCATCCGGCGTAATCCGAATCGGAATAGTCGTGTAGTGTAAATGAGTCATTGTGTGAGTACCATAATCCTAATCTAGATGACCCAAGTAGATATCTAAAAATATGTTTTGCCGCTTTTAAATGAGATTCTTTTGGATTGAATTGAAAGAGAGCACATAAACATACGACAAACATTATATCTGGTCTAGATGCACTTAGGTAAAGAAGAGATCCGATCATACCTCGATATAAAGTTTGATCGATAGAAATTCCTGATTCATCTTTATATCGAATTACCGATATAAAGTTTGATCGATATAACACCTATGAGTGCACTCATAGGTGTAGAAGCTTGTTTAAGATTTTTAAATCCAAACCGTTTGAGCATATCATGAACATATTTTGTTTGGCAAATAAAAATACCATCATTTCAATTAGAAATTTGAAAACCAAGAAAATAAGAGAGTTCTCCTACTAGGCTCATTTCAAATTCATTTTTCATTTCTAAGACTACTTCATTACACAACTCTTCATTAGTGGCTCCAAAAATTATGTCATCAACATATATTTGTAAGATAATTAAATCATTATTATTGTGCTTAATGAGGAGTGTGTTGTCGGCACTTCCCATGACATAACCACGCTTTAACAAAAAATGATGTAAGTCTTTCATACCATGCATGGGGTGCTTGTTTTAAACCATAAATCGTTTTTTCTAATTTATAAACATGATTTGGATATTTTTCAATTATAAAACTGGGGGGGGGGGGGGGGGGGGGGGGGGGATTGTTTACATAATTTCTTCTTTTATAATCCCATTAGAAAAGCACTTTTAACATCCATTTGATATAACTTTATTCTTTTAAAATTTGCAAAAGCAAGAAAAATTTGTATATATTCTAAGCGAGAAACGGGTGCAAAAGTTTCATCAAAATCTGCCCCCTCGATTTGAGAAAAACCTTGAGTGACTAAGCAAGCTTTATTTCTTGTAATTCTAGATTCACTATCTAATTTATTTTTTAAAAATCCATTTTACGACAACAACAGGATGATTATATGGGCGTTCTACTAGTTTCCAAACTTTATTTCTTTCAAATTAATCCAATGCTTCATTCATAGCCAAAAATCAAAGTTTATCATTTAAAGCAGTCGAAACATTTTTTGATTCAATTTCGGAAACAAAGCAAATATTCGAATAAGTTTCATGAAGAGAAGATCGAGTTCTTACCCCAATAGATGGTTCCCCAATGACTAGCTCCTTTGGATGATTCTTTGAGAAGTTTAAGATGCTTGGAGGCACATATTCATCATCCTTGGCCTCCTCCTCCTCCTCTTTGGAAGGTTCCTCTTTGTAGTGCTCGAGAGGTTCATCATTTGTATCTGTAGGAAGTTTTTCTACACAAGGAATAAATTCATCAAATTTTACATTAATAGACTCTTCAACCTTACTAGATCTTTCGTTAAATATTCTATAAGCTTTACTAGTTGAAGAGTATCCAAGAAATATTCCTTCATCGCATTTTTCATAAAACTTCCTTAAGGCATCTTTTGTATTTAGAATAAAGCATTTAAACCAAAGACTTTAAAATATGATACCTTAGGTTTCTTTTGAAAATATTGTTCATAAGGTGTGAGATTTAAAGTTGGACGAAACATGACTCTATTCATTACATAACATGATGTGCTTACGGCTTCGACCTAAAAAGACTTAGGTAATTTATACTCAGATAGCATAGTACGTGCTAGTTCTTGAATTGTACTATTCTTTCTTTCTACAACACAGTTTTGTTGAGGTGTGCGAGGAGGAGATAACTCATGCTTAATACCTAACATTTCGCAAATAGAATTAAATTTTTCATTTTCAAATTCTCCTCCATGATCTGAGCGAATGCAATTTATTTTTAAATCTAGTTCATTTTGAATATGAGTACATAATATTGAAAATTCGCAAAACGCGTCATATTTGGAAGAGAGAAATAAAGTCCAAAAATATCTAGAAAAATCATCAATTAGAGCAAAAGTATATATTCTACCACCAAGACTTGCGGTGTTAACGGGACCAAAGAGATCCATATGAAGTAATTACAAAGGTCTTGTAGTAGAAACTTCATTTTTACTTTTAAAAGAGGATTTTGTACAATTTTCTTTTTGGCAAGGAGAATATAGTGAAGATAAATTTCCATTTAACATAGGCAATCCTCTTATCAATTTCTTTTTGGCTAGTTTTAAAATGACCTTTGTACTAGCGTGACCTAAACATCGATGCCATAGTTCTAACTCATCATTTTTTGTTATAAAACATTTTATAGATGATTTGGAAAGATCATGAAAGGAAACTATATATACGTTGTGAGTTCTATGTGTAGTTAGTAAAATATCTTTTGTGTTATCTTTTGGCTCAAATAAAACATCTAATTCTTTATCGCATAATTGACTAATAGATATTAAGTTATGTTTTAAACCTTTTACATAAAGAACATTAGAAATAGTAAAGGATTCGTTACCCACTGTAACAACTCCCATGATCCTTCCTTTACCGTTATCTCCAAAAGTAACGATCCCTCCCTTCTTCTTTTCTAGCCTTAGGAACTTTGCTTTGTCGCCCGTCATATTCTTGGAGCAGTCTGAGTCCAAGTACCATGCATCCCCCTAGACCTTAGGCTGCCTGCAAATTTAGAAAGAAGATGAGAGTAATGATCTGGATACCCAAGAGGTACCGCCCATAGAATAAGTGGATGCTTTAGGTACCCAGATTTGCTTTTGAGATCCTTGTTTTAGTTTCCAGCAAGAGCTAGACGTGTGTCCAAACCTAGGACAGTTTGCACATGATATAAAAGTGGTTGAGACCCTTTTCTGGAATTTTACATTGCTCTTACTAGAAGAAGTATCTTTTTTGGAATAAATAGGAGATTCTTTATATGAGGGGCTACCGCCGGCGTTAGTGGCTAGCATCGGGTGGTAGCTGTGACTTTGATATCCGAGTCCAAATTTTCCAGAACCATAACATTGGTTCCCCAGAATCATGTCTAGAGATTTTTGACCGATTCCAAATTTTTTGATGGCCATATTGAGGTCATGAGTTTGTTTTTTAAGAGATGAGTTTTATTTTACAATCATGACACATTTATTTTCAAAACCTTTTTTGTTATTTTCAATTTGTAAGAGAGAGATTTTTAGTTTTCTCTCTAAGTCCCTCTTTTCTCTTGTAAGAGTTTTGATTTGAGAGAGGGCCTTAGAAAGAGAAACTTCAAGATCGTTTGCCTTACATAAGGAGTGTTCACACTCTTGGCAAGAAACCTTTCTCTTTTCTACAGAAATTAATTTTTTAGTAAGCTTATGATTTTCTTTGATAAGAGATTCATTTTCATGGTTTATAATAATAATATTTTCTATACTTTTATCATAGGCTTTACATGTTTGAACAAATTCATCATAAAGTTCTTCGAAGGTGGGGGAGTTACCTCAGTGTCACTAAGAACACTGGTGTCGCCATCGTTGCCTTTTGTCATGAAGCATATGTTTGCTTACTCCTCGTCGCTTGACTCAGATCCACTTGATTCTTCAGAGGAAGAATCATCCCTTGTTGCAGCTTTCAACACCTTCTTTTTCTCCTTCCCTTTGTATCATTTTTTCTTTTGCTCCTTTTGATACTTCAAGCACTGGATCTGAATATGCCCGGTTTTCCTACAGTGGAAGCACTCTGGTGGTGGTCTTTCTTCTTCATTGTCACTTTTCTTTTCTTTCTTTGAAAAAGAGGAAGACCCTTTTCGTCGTGCATCTTTCTGTAAGTATTTCCGGAAGGTGTTCCTTCTTTCCGGATCTTTATTGAATTTTCTGAAGTTCTTTACCAGGAGACCTTCTTCATCTTCATCATCATCTACGTTGCTCTCCTTCTTTGACTTTAGTGTCAGTGCCTTCTTCTTTGGCTCCTTGTTGTATTCGTCATGTTGAATCTGAAGTTCTACCTCATGGATTTTGAGATTCCCAATGAGGTTCTCAAACTGGAGTGTTCTCAGGTTGTGTAACTCTGAGATGGCCATCACTTTTGGATTGAACCTCAGAGGTAGAGTGCAAAGAATCTTTCTGACCAAGTCACCATCGGAGAAGGTCTTTTCAAGAGCTTTTAAAGCATTGACGATCTTGGTGAATCGTGTGTACATTGAGTTGATGTCTTCTTCAACATCCATCCTAAACTTTTCATATTCCGACTCCAGTTGGAATAGCTTTGCATCTTTCATCTGCGATGTACCTTCATAAGTAACTTCCAATTGGTTCCAAATATCATAAGCAGCTCCACATGCATAAATTCTATTAAATTCAGTTCTATTTAATGCACAATATAAAGCATTCATTTCCTTGGCATTATTTTTGCACTTGAGTTTATCGTTATCATCCCATCTATCCTTAGGTTTTTCTACAATAGCCTGTCCTACTACAATTGTAGGAGGAGAGTACCGAACCTCTGCCATGTTTCATACTTCTAAATCCATGGTCTTAAGAAAACACATCATCCTAGATTTTCAGTAGTTGAAATCTGTCCCAGTAAAAAGAGGCGGTCTACTAACACACTGACCCTCTTGAAAAGGGAGATCATAAGACGACATTTATTCCTGGTTGTTAGACCATTTGGAATAACCTAGCTCTGATACCACTTGTTGGATCTGTAGGCGCCCTTAGAGGGTGGGGTGAATAAGGGTTTTAAAAACTTTTAATATATTTTATATGACTTGAAAATCTAAGAGATCAAAATAGTGAAAAACCAAACAACTCAAGTGAAATAAAATAAATACATGATTTTATTAACTTGAAATAATAGATTACAAAACTTGATTTCTTATGACGCTAAAAAATCGAATGCGAAAAAAGAGAAATCTCCTTTTGTTTTCTATCCTGACTCGTATCCCCACGAACCAGTGGCTTAGGCCTATCCTCCCCTGGATATGGCCTCGAGAACCCCCAAGACCTACTCTAGATCTAGTCGCCAACACGAGGAGAATTCCTCACTAAATTCTACACAGACCTAGTCGCCAATACGAGGCGAATTCACTACACAATTACAAGAGTTATGAATTGAAATAAACAACAACAATATGAAAAACTCCCTCTAAGAAACTTCTGAAGTCAGAGATGAAAGATCATTGTAGAATAAGCGTGGTTGAAGCGATCGTCGGTCGGATGCCGTGTGAAGAAGTCCTCCTTCAGAAACTATCAGAACTTTTGGTGGGAGATCAACTTTCGGCAGAATAAAGCTATGGAATTTAGGCACTAGAACTCTCTCAAAGATGTCTGTGAAAAATGAGAGAAGATGACTCTTTTTATAGGAAAGCGAGCTAGCACTTATGCTATCGCTACTGTCGGCGCTAGGTTGAATTAAGAATTATTCTGCATGTGAGAATTTTCATTCCAAGGAAAGATGGTCGAGATTACTCTTGTGAATCGAGCTACCGCATGCGCTATCCCTACCATCGGCGCTATCTCGGATTAGGCAATATTCTGTGTATGAGAATCTTTCAATTTAAGGCAAGCTCCATCATTCCTCTTGTGCATCAAGCTACCGTCGGTGCTATCCACTACCGCCGGCGCTAGTGGTCATGTTGGAGTTTTGGCATCAAACTTGGGTGCAACCTTCTTATGTTACCCTTAAGTCATATGCCATTGTTTACTGCACACTTAAACACACATGATCAAATACACATAGAATTTGTTATTCTCAAACCTAGGAGATGCGGAAGACAATGTTCCAGCATCTCTCTCTCTCTCTCCTCCATACACATAATCTCTCTTTCTCTCCTCACAACTGCCAACTGTTGGACATGTGTGCCACATCTGTTGGAACATGGTCTTCCGCATCTCCTAGGTTTGAGAATAACAAATCCTATGTGTATTTGATCTTGTGTGTTTAAGTGTGCAGAATAACAAAGTACACATGACTCAAGGATTACATAAGAAGGTTGCCCCCAAAGTTGAGCCATCAAATCCAATTCTCCTACTAGCGCTGGCGGTAGTACTAGTGCAGGCGCTAGCTGTCGCTCGACGAACTGTAAGCGGCGCTCGACGAAATGCTCATAACTGCGTTCGACAAAAATTCGTTCGACAAACTCTTAGCTGCGTTCGATGAAATTTTGATCGACGAAATGTTTGCTTAAGCGCAAATGTCAGGAGTACTTATAGAAGGAGATAGCGCCTGGCGGTATCCGATAGCGCAGTCGATAACGCGGAGCACAGAAGGCAAGGGAGAAATGTTTCTTCGGATTGAAGATTCTGCCGCGCAGAATATGTCCTAAAATGGGATAGCGCAGGCGCTAGCGCTGAGACTATAAAAAGGACCCATTGGCTCCATCTTCCTCATCCTCTTCAGATCCAAAATTCCAGAGCTTCGTGCCACAACATAGAGAGGAAGGTTTAGAGAGATACTCCCACAAATCCATAAAGGCTTAAGGAGATCCATGGAGAATATTTCAACACGCGTCATCATCGTGACGAAAGACCGCATCGACTACGATCATACTCTGCGTCTTCGTCTACTTCTCCAAGAGATCCACATAGAGAGAGTTTTTATATTATTGTCTTCGTATTTCACATCTTTTCTTTTAAATCGTGTAGTAAATTCGCCTCGTGTTGGCGACTAGGTCTGGGTAGGACTTAGGGCGGAAACTCGCCTCGTGTTGGCGACTAGATCTAGGCTAGGTCTAGGGGGTGCTCGAGGCCATATCCGGGGAAGGGTTGGCTAGAATGGCTTGAGGCCGAATCCGGGGAGGATTGGATAGGGCCACCGGTTCGTGGGGATGCGAGTCGGGATAGAAAACAAAAAGAGTCTTTCATATTTCGCTTTGATTTCTAGCGTCATTGAAATCAAAATTTTGTAATCAATTTTATTAATAATAATCATGTCTCTCTTTGTGTTATAAAATTGATTTGTTCTTCATTTCTCTAAATTGTTTATTATCCTCTCCTTTATTATAAAACAATTTAGATCTTTATTCAAAATCACTATTTTGATCTCTTATCATAAGCAAGTATTTCAAAATATAATATAAGTTTTGAAAATCCTTATTCACCCCCCCCCCCCCCCCCCCCCCACTCTAAGGGCGCCTACCGATCCAACAAGTGGTATCAGAGCGGTTTTATTACAATCGGCTTAACAACCAGGAATAATGGCGTCTCATGATCTCGCTTTTATTCGTGGGGTAAATTTTTATGAAGAAGAAAAATCTCTTAAACCACCTTTATTCGAAGGGAGAAATTATAAAGGGTGGAAATTTTTAATGGAAAAGTTTATTAAAAATTTAGATATCAATGCATGGGATATAGCAATAGTTAGACCAGCGGATGAAACAAATAAAAAGGAACGTCACCTAAATACAAAAGCTTTAAATAGTATTTTCTGTGCTTTATCTCACGACATTTCAAAATTAATATACTGTTTTTCTAGTGCATACAAAGTATGGAAATTTCTTGAAGAAATGAATGATTCTCCTTCTACAGGTATGGAACAATCACAAGAACCGGAGTGCCAAAAAGATGTAAAAGAAACTATATGTTCAAATCATACCTCTCCCGAAAGCAATGTAAGGAAATCAAATCTCATCTTTTGTACCTCTATTTCTACATTACAATTGCTTCAAACTACAAAGCGTAAAATTAAGAAATTAAAGAATGCTAATAAACATTTGCGCCTAGAAAATAAAAATTTATAGGCAAAAATTAATGAAGAAACAAATTCTAATTTATTTACTTCTACCCACGGCTCCTTAGTTGAAAACATTACACCTTGTATAGAATTTAATGATTTGAAAGAAAAATGCAAGGAACTTCTTTTTATAAAAGAACAAAATAAAAAATTATGTTTAGAAATTTCATCTTTGGAAAATGATTGTGCTAAGTGTACAGAATATAAAATTGAAATTAAAGAGATGGATGAAACATTTGATGAATATAGAAACAACTATCAAGATCATATTGATTCAATTGTCTCCACTCTTAAAAATAACACAATCACTTATAATAAAGCTAGACATAATTTAAAGATTAAAAATAATGAATTAAAAACTAAAATCAACTTGCTTAAGGAAATCATAAAGAAAAATTCTCAAAACATACATTCTCAATATAATGCAAAATCTAAAAGCAAGTAGAATATGATTTCTCAAAACGTGAATAAGCTAAACTATGGAAATAAAAAACATCAAAAGATTGTAAATGAAATTCCAAAACACTATCATCATCATCATTTACAATATCAATCTTCTCCCAACTTAAAATTAAACGCAAACAAATTTCCTTTAAATAATAAATTCAGAAGTCATTTTTATCCAAACATATAAGAAAATGACTATGGAAATTTAAAAATAAAAAAAAAGTATTTTTCCAAGATATGAATGGAGACCAATACTTAAGAATGACGCACTAATGTCAAAAGAAAGGGTCCATCCATCCTTGTCTCCCCAAAAGCCATCTCGCTATATTTGGGTACCAAAAGGAACCATCCCACATGGTCCCCTTTGGATACCTAAAACTCTTATTCATTAGGTATCATCAAATGCATGAAGTAGAAACTTTTCAAAATAAGATATACAAATTTCTACTTCATGATGTGCTTTAATGTTCTTTTTTATTTTTCTTGTTGTTTTTCCTTTTGAACTATCATGTCATGGTCATCCTATATAGTATTGAAAATATGATCTTATCTCTTAAAAGCTTAAAATGTTTATAAAATCAAATTGATCAAAATTCAAAAGACATATCTAATTTTAATGACCTATCTATCTCTCTCATATTCATTATCTATAAATATCTTTTATTATTCATATAAATCAAATTCTAAATTTGCTATAAGATATTTTAAAATTAAATCAAGTCATTAGGCTATTAAGCTTTTTAGCCTTCACCAACAAGTGGTTTAGAGAAATAACATAATCTACAAGAAAGTTCAAGATCTAAATGAAAGCTCAACTTTCAATATGGTTATCTTTGTTCGCAACAAAAAATTATATTGTGTTCACTCCTTAATGTCAAACATGATCTAAACCATCAATATTGTTCACCTATCAAAAATCACATATATATATTCAAAATTCTTAATTACTTAAAAAGAAAATCACTGAAATGTATTGAAAGAATTTACCCTCATAATGAATATTGAATTCACAAGCACCATTATGATCTATTGATGTCCTTTGCTAAAATTCTCTAACATCATAAGTCATATCAAAAGTCTTCTAAAAATAATTATTTCTATCACATTTATGTGAATTATAATTGATATATTAATTGATGACAATTGATATTATAATGGTTGGTGTATATTGTGATTTATTTCTAGTTTAGACCTTTGAATCATCTTGATATCAAATCAAATAGAATCGTCACTCCATTCTAGGTCTATAAGTTGAAACACTATCAAACTTTGGTATAACGTTAATCTCAAACCTATCATACTAACATTGTCGCCTAAAGAATATTTGTGTCTATGTTAGCCTTTATATGTTTACCAAGATATACAGGCTGGATATTCTCATTTAGGGCTTATCCATGATATTCTCATGCATGAACATTATTTTTAATCACTAAAATCATGCATATTAGATTTGTTCATTCATGTCTTCTCGTGCTTACATTTCCTATCATTTCCAAACTACATTAGATTGATAAAAATAAGCCGTAGAAAAATTAAAATTGAGATATAATAAATTATATGTCATGGAAATTTATTTGGTAAAGTCATATACAAAATCACTAATGTTTCATGAAATCTGCACTATCTAGACATCTCCTAAAAATCTGAAATTTCAGCATGAAACTACTATTTGGACACTTAATCAAGATCAACAAATAAAAATTTCAAAATCATCAAAAATCGTGTACTATTTCCCGCGCTAATGCTAACGTCGGCCCTAGCACACCTATTTGTTTTTCTGTATTTTTAAAATTTTGAAAAATTCTTAAAAATATATCAATCTATGTGTACTATTTATTTTTGCACTTCTGCTTTTATTTCATTTTTGAAAAATCAAATACAAAAATACAAAAGCCAAATTATAAAAAAATATATGTTTTGCCCTTTTTGTTTAAAGTCTATTTTTATGCAAAAATCAAATACAAAAATACAAAAGCAAAATTACAAAAAATATGTTTTGCCTTTTTGTTTAAAGTCTATTTTTTTATCCAAAAATCAAATACAAAAATACAAAAGCAAATTACAAAAAATATGTTTTGCCTTTTTGTTTAAAGTCTATTTGTTATCCAAAATCAAATACAAAAATATAAAACATTAAAACTATCAAAACAAAAAAAAACTGTATGGATTTTCCTATGAAAATCAAGCATGATTTAATCTATTATTTAGAACATCTATAATGTTACAATTTATCTTTTCAAACTACCTTGAACGTTGTTTTCATCATGCCTTGATATATCTATTCATATGTGCATCAAGTATCTCTTAAAAGTTGTGTAGAACTAAGCTTAGCATGCCTCTAAGTATGAGTAAATGATTTATGTTTGATAATGATCTTTATTCACTCACTTATTTTGGCATTGTCTACATATGTGTTTAATCTAAGAATGCTTGTGTACTTTGTGTAGTAGTACAATGAATTAAAATTGCACAAGTATCTTACATACACTCCTTTATTTGCACTTTTAAAAGTTAAGAAAAGTGGTTATGTTTTTCATAAATTATATTGGTTTGCAAAACAAGTATATTCGGAGAACTTTGTACAAAACAAAAATCATAAAATAAAGTGACAAAGATAACTCCGCCAAGCACTACTTGAACCTCCTGATAAGTCTTAATAAGCGTTGTGAGGTTGAGCACATTGGAAAGAATAGTAAAGTATCTTGTGCAAATCAAATCTTTCTTTCAAATAAAAACCACTTACTCTTAAGTACACCGGATCACGAGTCTCAACATTAAAAATAAAATTTGTGATTGTTGGGTATTGTATCCACAATCACCTGGATTTGAAGGTGTCCCCTAGTGAACTAAATTGAATTGAGTATGTATTTGATGAACTCTCTTTGGATGTGTTGTGACAGGTCATAATGCTAAGTGCACACCAAAGTCAGGTTGCAATGGATCACCAAACACAGTCCTAGACAATGTAATCCCTCATTGTATAGAACAAAGTGTTGGTCCATGTGTAATCTCTCTTTTGGGGTGCACTTCATATTCTAACAACTGAAGGCTTTCAAGTTTGAGGAATGGAGCAGGTTTACAGAAGAAAATGAATTTTTGCTAAGTCAATTCGTCGAGATGTCACGTAAAGTCCCGATGACTCCCGACGAATCCTGACAGAAGCCAAATTTCCAGTTTGAAGAGGAAAGTTCTGCGGCCAAGTCCATTCGTCGAATGTTCTTGTGAACTCCCGACAATTATCGACGAATGCTGACAGAAGTCAAAAATGCAGCTTGTGAAGGAATTTGTACGGCTAAGTCAATTCGTCGAGAGTTCTCGAGAACTCCCAACGAATCCCGACGAATGAAAACAGAAGATGGTTTTCAAGCCTTTGATCAGTTTTTTTAATGGCTAAGTCAATTCGTCGAGTGTTCACGTGAAGTCTCGACGAATGACAGACAGACGGATTTCAAAAATATGTTTCGTTTTTGAAAATTAGGGTAGGCCGCCATGTGCTGCACACGTGTCGATCATTCCCTGTCTGTCGCCCTAGCCGTTGGAGTTCTTCCTATAAATAATCATTTATTTTAGGCCAAACACAATCATTATATGGACAAGATCTCTTTCTATGGACAGAGGCATGGAAAGGTTTTCCTCCAAGCTCCCAGTTTGCACTAAGGAGAACTTCCCAATGTGGAAAGAAAGAGTTATTTTCTACATGGAAGCAAATGATCCCCGTATCTCCCAGATAGTTAAGGAAGGTCCCGTTATTCCTACAGTTGCTTCTACCATTGATCCCACCAAAAAGGTACCAAAGAAACTAATGGATATGACAAAGGATGAAATTGCACTTGTCACTCTAGATAGGAAAGCAAAGCACATCATAGCAGGTGCAGTTGATGATTCTATGCTACAAAACCTGGTTCACTGCAAGTCTGCAAAAGAAATGTGGGATTCTATTGTGGTTTTGATGGAAGGTACTGAAGAAGTTCGAGATGATAGGAAGTCGTTGCTGAACCAAGAATATGAAGCCTTCAAGCAACAAGGCAAAGACACAATTTCTGACACCTACGAGAAATTCTTCAAGATTGTAAACGGTTTGAGAAACTATGGAAGGGAATTCACCACGGGTGAACTAAACGATAAATTCCTTAGATCCCTGTCTAAGGAATGGGACCCCAAAGAGATAGCTATCAGAGAGTATGGTAAGTTGGCTACTACGGAGCCACAGATTCTATATGGGAAGCTGCTTTCTCATGAGCTGAAGTTGAATATCAGGAAGTCAGAAGAGGAAACCAGTAGGGGCTCTGGCAAGGAAAAGCCCATTGCTCTAAAGGCTGAAAGCTCCCGGAGAAGTAGGTCCCTATCCCCTGTGAGGGATGAATCTTCTGAGGATAAAGCTGAAAACACTTCTGAAGAATCAGAACTATCTGAAGGAGAATTCTCCCTCCTCTCCAAGCAATTCAAAAAGTTGCTTAACAAGAGGAGACAAACGAGAAATGGTTCATCTTCCTCAAAAGATCACAGGAGATCACACCGTGACAGAAACGACAGGTATGGTTCTAAACCGAACAAACATGATTATACTGAACCCGTTTGCTATTGTTATAAAAAGCCAGGGCACATGATAGCTAATTGCCCACACAAGAAGAAGGAATCTTCAAGAAAAGAAGAAAAGAAGTCCTTCAAAGGAAAGAAGAAAGAGGAGAAGAGTTTTGTTGCCAAGAAGTCCAAGACTCTGAGTGATAGTGACTCAAATGAGTCTAACTCAGATGAAGAGGCATTCTTTGGACTAATGGCCATGTCAGATGATGACAAAGATATTGTTCCTTTCACCGGTCAGGTATTATCTTCTACACCTCTTTCATGTTCAGAAACGGCATCTGATGCAAATGAAAGCTACTATTCGGAAGAGGATTCTGAATTGACTGCTAAGTATGAGGAAATGTTGAAGGGGTTTAATAAGTGTCGAAAGCTTGTTAAAACTCAATCAAATGAGATTCAATCCCTAAAGGATCAAGAATCAAACCTGAGAAAGGAGATTGAAGAATCTAACCTACTCAGGGAAGAAATCTTATCCTTGAAGATTGCTCTCTCCGAGGCCACTTCAGCAGGCATTCAGAAGAGTGAAAATATCAATGATTTGACGAAACAGCTTGAAGAAGAAAAGAAGATCACAATGAACTTCTCTAAGCCCAAGACAGTTTTGCCTATCAAAGACACTTTCACTGCTGGTTCTGGTAGTAGTGGTTTGGGACATGTTGCCGAAAAGAGCCTAAGTAAGTCAGCCAAAAGAAGAGCTGCTAAAGCAAAGGGTAAAGGTCCACAATGTGCTCCAAATTTCAAGAAGGTGATTTTTCCTACGAACACCTATGATTTTGAGAGCATGTATGGTCACTTCAGCAGACCAACCCATGTTGAGCCTGCCAAGGTGAACTCAGTGTGGACCAGACCCAGAAACTTTGGATCTAGCTCCCTCAAGGCACCTTATGAGGAAATTCAATTGAAGCATCATGGACCATTCGTTCATGGATCAAATGCTAAGAAGGCACCGCAGGTCAAGCCTATTGTGCCTAAGAATTGTGTATGTTGCACCAACGAGGCTTCTACCTCCAAGGTTGCTCCTCTTGCAAAGCCACCCGTTCAAAAGGCTCAGCAGAACACAAAGAGGAGATACAATAGATTTGAATGCTGGTGCTGTGGCAAAATTGGTCATTTCGCTATAGATTGTTGGTTCAATCATACTGTGCCAAGAACTCCACGAGTTAACAGTGCAAGACCGACCACTTACAAAGTTAATGTTCCAAGTTGTGTTCCACTAACAAGGAACCAAGGGCCCAAAAATGTTCGGGTTCCTAAGGGGTATTGATCATGTTTGCAGGAATGTCCAAAGGCCAACGAAATTCCCATCTGGTATTTGGACAGTGGTTGCTCTCGGCATATGACCGGGAGAAGAAGATTACTTCAGGATTATGTTCTAGTTGAGAACGGGCCTAATGTAAAGTTTGGCGGATCTAAACGAGGTATTATTATTGGTTATGGTTCAATAACCAACGGCTCAGTCATTTTCACACGTGTAGCTCATGTGAAAGGATTGAAATACAATCTGATTAGCATAAGCCAACTGTGTGACAAAGGTTATACCGTTGAGTTCTTTAGAGATAGATGCCTGATAAAGATGTCCGTGTCTGCGGAAACTATTTTAACAGGCTCTAGGAGTAGTGGTATTTACTGTTTAGATTTTATATGTTTACAGTCTTCTACCCCAGTGTGTTTTGTTGCCAAAGATAGTGCATCTCTTTGTGACCAATGGCACAAGAGATTAGCACATATTAATTTCAAAACTATATCTATGTTATTTTCTCACAACTTGGTAAGGGATGCCCCCAAAGTTAAATGCATTAAAGAAAGCCCTTGCCATGCTTGCCAAATGGGTAAGCAAACAAAGACTAGCTTTAAGAGCATAATTGGCAATAATTCTACCAGATGTCTTCATCTGCTGCATATGGATTTGTTTGGTCCAATGTCAGTTAGAAGCTTAGGTGGGAAAGCTTACACCTTGGTTATTGTTGATGATTATTCCCGGTTTGCATGGGTGTTCTTTCTAAAACTTAAGTCAGAAACCTTCGGCATATTCACTAATTTTGTCAAGCTTATTCAGAATGAACTTGACTGTTCAGTGGTCAAAATCAGAAGTGACCATGGAACAAAATTTCAGTCTGGGGCCATGACAGAGTTTTGTGAAAGTCAAGGTATCTCCCATGAGTTTTCCTCTCCTCGTACTCCACAGCAAAATGGAGTTGCCGAGAGAAAGAATAGAACCCTCGTAGAAGCTGGCAGGTCCATGTTGAGTGATTCTGCTCTTCCAGAATATTTCTGGGCAGAAGCTATCAACACAGCTTGCCATGTGCAAAACAGAGCACTCATCAATAAGAACCATCGTAAGACCCCATATGAGATTCTAAAGGGCAGAAAACCAAAGATTTCATATTTTAGAATTTTTGGCAGTAAATGTTATGTACTTAACAATGGGAAGCATCCTACAACCAAGTTTAGTGAAAAATGTTTTGAAGGTATTTTCGTAGGATATAGTAGCCATAGTAAGGCATATAGGATTTTCAATAAGAAAACTCTGGTGGTAGAGGAAACAGTCCATGTTGTATTTGATGAGACGAGCCTGCTGCATAGCAACTCGTCTAGTGTGTTCATTGAAGATGCAGGTGCAAAGCTAAAGGAACTCTCTATGCAAGATGGAGTAAAAACCACAGATGATGCTCCAAAGTTGGCAGAAGAGATCTCGGATCACTCTGAAGATGAACAAGAAGTTCATGAAGAAGAAGATATTACAGAGGTGGCTGAACCTCAAGTTGCTCCTGAAAATGCAAACAACTTGGGAGTCAGATATTCAAGAGATTATCTAGCTGATCAGATTATCGAAGATCCCTCAAGCAGAGTTCTAACGAGAAGAGGTACAACTAACAAAGTTTTACATTTAAGTTTTCTTTCACAGATTGAGCCGAAGAAGTTTGAAGAAGCAAATACCGATCCATCTTGGATCCTTGCTATGCAAGAAGAGCTCAACCAATTCAAGAGATGTAAAGTTTGGGAGTTAGTACCAAGACCCAAAGGACAAAATGTAATTGGAACAAAATGGGTCTACCGGAACAAGCTTGATGAAAAGGGCATCATTATGAAGAACAAAGCAAGACTGGTTGCACAAGGATAAAGGCAAGAAGAAGGGATTGATTTTGATCAGACCTTTGCACCAGTAGCAAGACTTGAAGCCATCAGATTATTTTTGGCATATGCTGCATATAAGGGCTTTAAGGTTTTCCAGATGGATGTGAAGTCAGCCTTCCTGAACGGAGACCTTAAAGAGGAAGTATATGTAGCTCAGACTCCAGGTTTTGTAGATTCTAACTTTCCTGATCATGTATATTATTTACATAAAGCTTTGTATGGTCTCAAACAGGCACCCCGAGCCTGGTATGAGACATTATCTAGGTTCCTTCTTGAGAACAAATTCACAAGGGGAACAATAGATAAGACATTGTTTCTTAGGGAAGTAAAAGGCGAGATTTTGCTAGTGCAAATATATGTCGATGATATTATATTTGGTTCTACAGATGACAAACTTTGCAAAAAGTTTTCTAACTTGATGCAAGGTAAGTTTGAAATGAGCAGCATGGGAGAGCTGAAATATTTCTTAGGACTCCAGGTGCACCAATCTGAAGATGGAATTTTCATCTCTCGGACGAAGTTCGCCAAAGAGCTCCTCAAGAAATTTGGAATGGAGAGTGCAACTTCTATGAGGACTCCAATGTGCTCAAGTATGTCTCTGGACAAGGATGAGAAAGGGAAACCTTTTGATGAAACCAAGTACAGAAGCATAATTGGGCCCTTGCTCTACCTTACTGCCAGTAGGCCCGATATAATGTTTTCAACATGTGTTTGTGCCAGGTATCAGGTGAACTGTAAGGAATCTCATTATGCCGCTGCAAAGAGGATTTTGAGATACCTTAAGGGTACACCAAATCTCGGCTTATGGTACCCGAGAAGCAATGATTTTGAACTAATTGGTTTTTCAAATGCTGATTTTGCAGGTAGCAAAGATGATCGAAAGAGTACTTCAGGAACATGCCAATTCTTGGGAAAAAGGCTTGTGTCATGGAGTAGCAAGAAACAAAATTTTGTTGCAATATCAACTGCTGAATCGGAGTATATCTCTGCCGGCAGTTGCTGTGCACAACTTTTGTGGATAAAGAATCAGCTTGAGGACTATAATTTAAAGCTCACAGAAATCCCCATGTTCTGTGACTCTTCATGTGCTATTGCCAAAGCAAATAATCCAGTCTCTCACAGTAAAACGAAGCACATCGAGCTTCACTACCACTTCATCTGGGAACATGTTGAGAGTAAGGATATTAATTTGTTATATGTTAATACTGACAAACAAATTGCAGATATTTTTATGAAGCCTCTGGACGAGACCAAGTTCAATTTCTTCAAAATGGAACTTGGAATGCTTAACAAGGAATCATGAGGACAAGAATATTGGAATTTCACGAAATTACACGGGATTTCACTGGATAAACCAGAAATTCCATGAAGTTTCACGGGATTTCACATGTCAAAATATCTCTCTTCTCGGACACGTCTCTCGTGAACCCTTATTATTAAATACAATTTATTGGATCCGAAGAGCCATCCATGAAATCAGGTACGCGCCTAAATTTATTTTATATATATATATAAACAAAGAGAATAAGTGATTCCACGCACTCTTCCGTGAAACCCTTCCCGTCTCTTCATCTCCCTCGAGAAAACACTGTTTCTCTTCCCCGATTTCGTCAAGCTCGATGGCGCCCAAAGCAGCTGGAGGTCTGCATTCAGGTGGAGAGCTGGTGCGAGGTAGCTTTCGAACTGCTTCAGATGAGTTCAGAAACATTATCTTGATGCTTGATGTCGTCGGGCTCAGTTATGTCTTGGAAGAGCCGGCTAAAATTCTCGAACAAGACGTTCTTGAGTTCTTCAGAAATGCAAAAATCTCTAGTCAAGGCAAGAAGATAAAGAGCAGCATCAGGTCTTGTAAAATAGTTTTGAAAGCTAGTGGCATCAACAGGATTTTGAGGATGCCTGAAGTCGAATCAGAAGAAGTCTATGCTGAAGACTTTCTCCAGGCCAAAAGATTCTGTGGCATTCGTAATGAAGGTTCAAAGATAAGAAGAAAATTCATGAATGACGGAGGTAAGCTTCTGTGTGATATTTTGGGAAAGATCTTATTGTGCAAGGTAGGCACACATGACTACCTATCTGAAGAAGCCTTTAAGATTCACATAGCTATTATTTGTAGAAAGAATTTTAATTTTGGTGAAGTTCTTTTTGAGAAAATTAAAGACAGCTTTCATGCCCCAAATTTTGGAAGAATTATTAGTTTATTGCTGAATGGTAGTAATCCAGATTTTTTCAATCTTGGAAGAGGTATACCCATCCATCACACTAAGAAAATCAACTCCTCTATTTTCTCCAAATGGGAAAGGGTCATTCCAAAGGGTGGAGTCAAGATTGTTGTTAGTGGTGATGAGGACCCTGTGCAGAATGAGAATAGGACTCTTGAAGAAGGTCAACCCTCAAGGGGTAGTGGACCCAGTACAGCTCCTGATCAAGGCAGAAGTGAACATGTTGAGGTGGAGCTTCCAACCCCAAGAGACATTGCTGAAAGTAGTGCTGCTTCAAAGGAAATTCCTCCCAGTGAAATTGATCCAGTTCCTACTGATCCAGTGTATGTTGATCCAGTCAGTCCTGCTGTTCCTAATACTGTTCCTGACCTGGAAGGTCAAGGGAAATCTGCTGCTGAAGATGAAGCTGCTATATTAGAGGACTCAAGAAGATCCCCTGCAGAATTTGCTTATAATTCAGAACATAGTGAAGACTTGGCAGATCCTGAATCTGTTCCTTCTGAGAAATCAGATTTTATGGAGATGGGCAGTTTTAGTGCTCAGTTGGAGTCAGCAAAGAAGATGTCTTTGACTGAGGGGGAGAAAGAATAGGAAGACATATTTATGGGTGAATCTGCAGTCCCTCCTGTGCTGCTCTTGCCCCCTCCAGAAAGTATTTTGAGACAATCTCCAAGAGCAACTGTGCTTGATAAGCAAGCACAGTCTACTAGTTTTGTAGCTGATAGAGTATCTCCTGATGATTTTGAAATTGGAGAGAGCTCTCAATCTTCTTTGCTCAAGTCAATTTCAACTTTGTTGCAAGCTTAAACAGAGCATTTTGATCAGTCCATAAAGTCAGTTTATCAGAAAATAGATAAAGTTGATAGTGCTTTGAGACAGGAAATGGCTCAGATAAGACATGAAATGGGCAAATTCAAGAGTAATCAAGAAGCCTGGATGTCAAAAGCAGGAAAAGCATTGGACCACACCAATAAGGCAGTTGGGCATGCTCTAAAGAACTTGTATCAGGTTGGTGAAGATGTTCTTCATCTGAATTCTGCTCAAACAGCTCTCAGAGCTTCTCATGATCAAGGGCTTACTTTTCTGGATGATCAAGTTGAAAGACAACTGGCCAAACTCTATACCCTCCTACATGAAGATGTCATAAAGGGGGAGGAGAGTATTGTGTCTAAAATAGAAGAAAGTGCTGGTAGAGTGCATGATTTGGATGGAAATGTATTTTCCAAGATGCAAGAGCTTAAGGAGAACATATTACAAAATGTTGTAGATGTAAATTGGTACACTCATGAATCTACAAGTTGGTTGTTCAAGGAGGTTGCAGGTATGCTTGGATTCTCTGTTATGAATAAAGAGTCAGATGTTCCCTCTTCCAGTGCTCCAGCTACAAGTTCTTCTCAAATTCCTGTTGAGGATTCTGATTTTGCTGAAGCAGATTTTCCAGTTTCTACCTACCAAGAGTTCTGGGATGATCCAGTGCTTGAAAGCTCCAAAGCTTCTGAATCTTCTGAAAAATCTTTGAAAAGAAAGATCTTTGGTGATAAACCTTCTGCAAAAAGGTCTAATCCTCACAAGAAGATCAGAGAATTCTATGATGTGCCTCCTCCAATAAATTTCCAAGAAAGCTGGAGTCCCACTTCAAAAAATATCATTCTTACAGCTCTCAACCTTGTTAGTAAGCAAAAAGAAAGTGTCAGTAAACATTACAGTCAGGAGGAATGGGATAAGTTCAAGAAAAGGACAACTGAAAGGAGAATTCATTTCAAGACAGGTGGATCTAAAGAGACTGCTCCTGATAGATATTGGCCTAAGCCAAAGGCATTCTTTGAGAGAATGGAATCTGAACAGAAGAAGAAAGCTGGGGCAGTGGAAAGAATTTTTGGAAAACAGAATGGCAAGGATAAAGCATGAGCTGAGCTGCTCTGGAATCATGCTGTTTTTCTTTGTTTATATATATATATTTGTGTTTGGATAAACATTGATTCTCTCTTTAATTATTACTGCCTGGTGGTGCTGTTTTTATTCAATTATACTTTCTGTGCAATTCAACTTAGTGCATAGGGTTATGACATCTTCAAATAGGGGGGAGATTGTTGGGTATTGTATCCACAATCACCTGGATTTGAAGGTGTCCCCTAGTGAACTAAATTGAATTGAGTATGTATTTGATGAACTCTCTTTAGATGTGTTGTGACAGGTCATAATGCTAAGTGCACACCAAAGTCAGGTTGCAATGGATCACCAAACACAGTCCTAGACAATGTAATCCCTCATTGTATAGAACAAAGTGTTGGTCCATGTGTAATCTCTCTTTTGGGGTGCACTTCATATTCTAACAACTGAAGGCTTTCAAGTTTGAGGAATGGAGCAGGTTTACAGAAGAAAATGAATTTTTGCTAAGTCAATTCGTCGAGATGTCACGTGAAGTCCTGATGACTCCGGACGAATCCTGACAGAAGCCAAATTTCCAGTTTGAAGAGGAAAGTTCTGCGGCCAAGTCCATTCGTCGAATGTTCTCGTGAACTCCCGACAAATATCGACGAATGCTGACAGAAGTCAAAAATGCAGCTATGTGAAGGAATTTGTGCGGCTAAGTCAATTCGTTGAGAGTTCTCGAGAACTCTCGACAAATCCCGACGAATGAAAACAGAAGATGGTTTTCAAGCCTTTGATCAGTTTTTTTAATGGCTAAGTCAATTCGTCGAGTGTTCACGTGAAGTCTCGACGAATGACGGACAGACGGATTTCAAAAATATGTTTCGTTTTTGAAAATTAGGGTAGGCCTCCATGTGCAGCACACATGTCGATCATTCCCTGTCTGTCGCCCTAGCCGTTGGAGTTCTTCCTATAAATAATCTTTTATTTTAGGGCAAACACAATCATTATTCAACCCGATAGAAAGAGAAGAACCCAGTCGTCTTCCTCCTTGCTCGCTGAACAAGTTCTTCTGAGATCTAACTTCTGCGCCCTCAAGACTCGTTCTTCAGTGCTGTTAGAGATTTCTCAGATAAGAACGCTTTTGATTTATTTGCTGCTCCATATTTTTGAAGATCTTTTCAAGAAAATCAAAAGGCCTATTCAGATCAGGTTTGCCGAGTTTCCTCTTTTCCAAATCTTTGAAGATCCAAGCTTTCGTTCTCAAGGAAGAAGAAGACTCAGTTTTTCCAAGATCTGAAGTTAATCTCTGTTGAGATTTAATAGAAGTATTTTATTTCAAACTCTATTTGATTCCTGTAGGAGATTTTTTTTTCCGAGTTATTTTGTAGGAGTTGTTTACTCCGAGTTGTAGGAGTTGTTCTCCGAGTTTGTAGGAGTCGTTGTCTCCGAGTGTAGGATTTGTTGTTAAATCCGAGTTTTGGCGAAGTTGCCGACGCTAGCCCGAAGTGCTAGATAGGCGAAGCGGGAGAGAGGAGTACCCACCTTGGGGAACCTCTATAAATCTTGTGTCTCTGTGCTGTGATTCTCTGTTGTTGTGTGTGCACTTAATTTTTATTCCGCAATTGCAGTAGAGATCACCTATTCACCCCCCCCCCCCCCCCCCCCCCCCCCTTTAGGTGATTTTGGTAGACAACGTCTTCTTTCAGTGATCCCCCAAGCACTACTTTGCACCCTGATAAGTCTTAATGAGCATTGTGTGTGCAAAGCACCTTGGTAGTTGTACATTTTTGTTTGTGCATTGAAGTGTGTGGAAGTCAAATTATTTGTGTTTTATTGTGCTCTTACTTTACAAATTACTTGTATTTTTGATTAAAACATTTGTTTACTCTACTCAAAAATACACTTATGTGCACATCATTATCTTGCATAGCACTTATTCTCATGAGTATTGGATCCTAATGCTAATTCTATACTACTCTTTATTTATGAAATGCACTAGATAACCTAGCATGCTTTATACAATGTTTAGTATGTTTTGAAATTGTGAATTAACATAACATTGTAGTACTCTCTTTTTGATAACATTATTTCATGCTTGGTTACTTTATTATTGAATTTAAAGATTTTACTTGAACAATGATTTACAAAACATCTTCTTCATAAAATTGAACTCATATATCTTTTTATGGATCATCATTGATTACAATAAGATGTTTCTTGTATTTCAATAAGTCTTCCACATCATAACCATATACTTGTTTTACCTTGCGCTTTCATGCTTACTTAAAGTCTTTTATTTTGTGTGCATCATCACTTGAATCTTAAAATTCCTTTCTTTCAACAAGTGGTAGACTTGCATGGTAAACTTTATATTGGTTACTCTAAACATGAATATTTTTTTGCTAAAAACTCTGATTTATTTCTATGAAAATATTGTTATATTAAAAACCCTGATTCATTAATGGATTTCAAAAGTAGCTATGTGAGTGTTTTCATAAATTCAAATAAAAATATAAACTCATAGACTATGAACTTATCACTAAAGTTAAATGCTTAATGTTTCCAATAATTATTATCCATGATTACATATCTCACCATAGCGGGGGCGTAGGGTTGTAGACATTAGATAACCTAACCTCTAAGTCGTGTCTTGTCCTTAACCGGGGAGGGTTCCAGTGGGGCCTTGCGAGGCACTGGGGGGAAAGAGTGCTGGGTTGAGTTTTTTTCTAGTGTTTGCATATGGGACTAACACCCCAACCTATGGCATGTATGCAGCTCCTCCTGCCCATTCGTCACTTAGTACGTTGCTAGGGTGTAGACATATTGTCTGGGTAGTTTAGTTACTTGAAAATCATTACATTTTTTTTATACTTAAAACTCTTATATAAAAAGGGGGATGAACCAACATAATCATACTTAAAAATATTATATTGCTGAAAACTTTGATCTATCTCTATAAAAATTATTCTAAAACTCCTTATCATTTCATTCTCTCTAAAAGCTCGATCAGGCCATTATCTTATTATCAACTTTTAAGTGGTGTCTCCTTACTCACTTTTGCTAATAACAAAAGGGGGAGAACTAACATGATAAATATAATCTGCTATCAAAATATAAAACTAACATGCTTAATTAAGATGATAGTTTACATATTAGGGGAGCATTCACTCAGGGGGGCATGTATTTAGTGGGAGCAATTCTAAATGCTAAAATCGTTAATTATCCTAAGTCATCACTCTCACACAAACACAAGTAAGTTTCATCATGCTTATATATTAATGCTTTGATTTATCATTAATGGATTTGTTATTATCAAAAGGGAGAGTTTGTTGGAACATGGTCTTTCGCATCTCCTAGGTTTGAGAATAACAAATCCTATGTGTATTTGATCTTGTGTGTTTAAGTGCGCAGGATAACAAAGTCCACATGACTCAAGGATTACATAAGAAGGTTGCCCCCAAAGTTGAGCCATCAAATCCAAATCTCCTACTAGCGCTGGCGGTAGTACTAGCACAGGCGCTAGCTGTCGTTCGACGAACTGTAAGCGGCGCTCGACGAAATGCTCACAACTGCGTTCGACAAAAATTCGCTTGACGAACTCTTAGCTGCGTTCGACGAAATTTCGATCGACGAAATGTTTGCTTAAGCGCAAATGCCAGGAGTATTTATAGAAGGAGATAGCGCCTGGCGGTATCCGATAGCACAGGCAATAACGCATAGCACAGAAGGCAAGGGAGAAATGTTTCCTCAGATTGAAGATTCTGTCGCGCAGAATATGTCCTACAATGGGATAGTGTCGGCGGTAGCACTAGCGTAGGCGCTAGCGCTGAGACTATAAAAAGGACCCATTGACTCCGTCTTCCTCATCCTCTTCAGATCCAAAATTCCAGAGCTTCGTGCCACAATATAGAGAGGAAGGTTCAGAAAGATACTCCCACAAATCCATAAAGGCTTAAGGAGATCCGTGGAGAAGATTTCAACACGCATCATCATCGTGTCGAAAGACCGCATCGACTACGATCATACTCTGCGTCTTCGTCTACTTATCCAAGAGATCCACATAGAGGGAGTTTTTATATTATTGTCTTTGTATTTCAGATCTTTTCTTTTAAATCGTGTAGTAAATTCGCCTCGTGTTGGCGACTAGGTCTAGGTAGGACTTAGGGAGGAAACTCGCCTCGTGTTGGCGACTAGATCTAGGCTATGTCTAGGGGGTGCTCGAGGCAATATCCGGGGAAGGGTTGGCTAGAGCGGCTTGAGGCCAAATCCGGGGAGGATAGGCTAGGGCCACCGGTTCGTGGGGATGCGAGTCGGGATAGAAAACAAAAAGAGTCTTTCATATTTCGCTTTGATTTCTAGCGTCATTGAAATCAAAATTTTGTAATAAATTTTATTAATAATAATCATGTCTCTCTTTGTGTAATAAAATTGATTTGTTCTTCATTTCTCAAAATTGTTTATTATCCTCTCCTTTGTTATAAAATAATTTAGATCTTTATTCAAAATCACTATTTTGATCTCTTATCATAAGCAAGTATTTCAAAATATAATATAAGTTTTGAAAACCCTTATTCACCCCCCCCCCCCTCTAAGTGCGCCTACCGATCCAACAACATCCCTTTATTTGAGAATAACAAATCACATATTGTATTTGATCTTGCTTGTCATGTGTTTATAGTGTGCAGGAACTATATGTGCAATACTCCACAGGTAGAAAGCAACTGAAATCAATTTTCTGAAAGAAACACTACCGCTAGCGCTAGGGATACCGCCTGGCGCTAGCGCTACCGTAGGTGCTAGCGCTACCGCCTGGCGCTAGCTCGTGTTCATGCACACAACGCCACGCCACGATGGTTTCATAACCGCTTCTACATGAATGCTACCACAGGCGCTAGGAGCTACCGCAGGCGCTATCTCCAAGTTCTATAAATTGATGTCTTCTCTCTCATTTTGGTGAGAGATTCCAGAGAGATTACTTGTGCCAAAATTGAAGAGTTGTTACTCTGTCGAAAGTTCATCTCCCACTCAAAGCCAAAGAAGATTTCTGGAGAAGGAAGCCGTCACGCTTCATCCGAAGAACGATCGCTTCAACCTCGCTTATACTATAGTGATCCTTCATCCTCATCTTCAGAAATCTCATAGAGGGAGTTTTTGTTGTTTACTTTATTTCATTATTGTGAATTTTTGTAGTAAAATCGCATTGTGTTGGCGATTAGGTCCTTGCGCGGATAAAGGGGTAATTCGCCGCGTGAGGTGGCGACTAGGTCTAGGAGATTTGATCTAGGGGGTGCTCGTGGCCATATCCGGGGTTAGGATTGGTAGAGTGGGTTGAGGCCATATCCGAGGAAGGATAGGCTAAAGCCAACCGGTTTGTGGGGATACATGTCGGTATAGAAAAGGAAAAGATATTTACATTTGTACGCCTCTGATTTCTAGCGATATTGAAAACAAATTTATGAAAACACTTTTTTATATAATACAATCATGTCTCTATTTGTGTTTACTTGATTTCTTTCATTTGACGTAAATTTTATTATTGCAAATTACTTTTTGCTAATTTGTTATTTTGCTCTCATTTATTCATAAACAATTTAGTAATTTCCTTAAAATTATAAAAAGAATTTTTATTCCCTTATTCACCCCCCCCCCCCCCCCCTCTAAGGGCGCCTATCGATCCAAGAAGTGGTATCAGAGGACAGGTTATTCCAAACGGTTTAAAAACCAGGAATAATGGCATCTTATTATCTCGCTTTTTCCGAGGGACAGGGAATTAGTAGACCTCCGCTAATTACTGGTTCAGATTATAATTATTGGAAAAATAGGATGAGTTGTTTTCTTATGACCCTAGATATTGAAGTATGGAATATGGTAGAAAAGGAATACTCTCCTCCTACAATTGTAGTTGGAGAGATAACACTAGAAAAACTAAAAGATAAATGGGATGATAGGGATAAACTTAAATGCAAAAAAATGCCAAGGTCATGAATGCTTTATTTTGTGCGTTAGATAGAAATGAATTTAATAGAATTTTTGCATGTACTACTGATGAGTCCTGATCATATACTCTTTTATGGACTCATCTAGGCCTTTATTCAGTCTTTTCACCGCACTTTAGCCTTGTTATAGTTTATATTTGATATTCCATGCTAGGTGCACTTCTAGACCCATTTTGGTGTGATTTCATGTTTATTTTCATTAGTAGTTTTCATGCACTGTTAGGTGCCACTTTCAGTGGCTAGATTCGTGGTTGTGCTGGAATAGGAGTCGTGTAGGTGTTCCCGGTGCAATTCTGCACAGGAACACTGCGCACGATCACCGGTTCTATGGCGCATGACCACTGGTCGTGCGCCACTGATCGTGTGCACTTGACCCTTTTTTGATGAGTTCTGTTTGGTGTAGTGCGCACGACCATCTACGATAGTGCGCACGACCACCGGTCGTGCGCCACTGGTAGTGCGCACTTATCATTAATTTTCTGAGTTCTGTTTCGACTAATGCGCACGACCACCGACGATAGTGCGCACGACCACCGGTCGTGCGCCACTGGTCATGCGAACATTATAGTTTATAAATTTCGCATCTTGCAGGTTCCACCCAGGCAGTGCGCACGATCGCAGAATTCCAGTGCGCACGACCACTGGTCGTGCGCCATTGACCGTGCGCACTATTTAAATCAGCGCCTATATAAATGTCTGTTCCGATTTTAGGTTAGCATTCAGCCGCCGGGAGCGGATTGCCTGTTCCGTACGCCGCCGACCACCATCCTGGGACGCCTCCACTTCATCTCCTACGCAAGGGGAAGTCTCCTCCATCCATTCCAATCCTTCCTCCATTGTCCGGGAGCGTTCTCCATCATCCGCAAGCCTCCAAGCAGCTATTTCCCCACTACGACCCGGTGAGAAGAAGAGGAAATCTGAAGTCGAAGACGACGGAGCTACGTAGGGAGATCGTGACAGCTCTCTGCGCTGGAAGCATAGTCCGCCCGAGTCCGGAGGTAGCCCGACAACCTACCATTCCGGCCGTGAACGGCCGCTAGTCTTCACCCATCGGTTATCTCTTTCTTCTTTCCTTCATTGTACTCATTGAATCGTGTAAACTGGAATATTGTGTTGTTTGGGTTGTTTGAAATGAATGTTTCTTTACTTTCATTCATCGCTTGCTTGTGAATCACTCCGTTTCTACTCTCTCACTCACGCACGCACGCAAGGTGTTTGATCCGCGTTGGCAAGAGCTAACGGCAGTTGTGAAGAGGTGTTTGCGACCCGCACCCTCTCGCACTAGAGCACACTCCATCCGCCTCACGAAGCACGGCATCGCGGCCGTTGCATCCATCTCGCCTAGCGAAGCGGTGCCTTCGACCCGCATTTCTTTTATTGTTGTTAGGATTAGGACAAATCAACCAAAAATCCCTTTTTTATGTGTGTTGTGCTTGTGTAACAAGAGTCACACAACGCGTTTCGTTCACCCAATCTGCATTCCTCAAGAGACCGACACTCGGGGATTCCACTCTCCACATTTATTACTTGACAGCGACTGGTGCACTTGCCGACACGCATCAAGTTTTTGGCGCCGTTGCCGGGGAATGCAGGCGTGCAATGTCCCGTGTTGTGACTTTCGTTATACGAGCTGTTGTTTTTGATTCTCTTTGTTTTTCTTTTTGTTTGTGATAGTGCATGCAGAGACAAACCGCAGGCGAACTCGTACCCTTTGATCCTGAGATTGAACGGACCGCTCGCGCACGAAGGCGCGCTGCTGCCGTACAAGCGGCAATGGGTGATCAGGTAGACCCAAATGATGTTGATGCGAGAGTGCCCGGCGTGGGGCAACACCAGCCTGGAGACGAGCAGGAGGCGGTTAGGCCTCGGCCCCGCACGATGAGAGACTACACCACTCCAACTGCTGGGAGTGTGTATCCGGGGTTTGGGCCCAATATTATGAATAATCAGTTTGAGATCAAGCCTGCGATCTTGAACATCATCCGGAACAACGCTCAGTTCTCTAGAATGGCCAGCGAAGACCCGCATCTGCATCTGGCAGAATTTTCTGATATTTTCGGAACCTTCCGCTACGCGGGGATTGCTGACGACACGGTCAAGCTTAGACTGTTTCCCTTTTCACTCCGCGAGAAAGCAAAGGTGTGGCTCCACTCCATTCCGGCCGGGACTGCTGCGACTTGGGATGCCCTCGTATCCAAGTTCCTTGCTAAATTCCACCCTGTGGATAAGATCGTGAGCTTGCGGTGGGAGATCGCCACCTTTCGCCAACTTGATCAAGAGACCCTTGCTGAGGCGTGGGAGCGCCTTAACGATCTCCTTCGTCGTTGTCCGAACCACGAGCTGCAACCGTGGAATGTGGTCGAAACATTTTACTTTGCAATCGAGCCCAACTACAGGGCAATGATCGATGCTGCGGCGGGTGGTACCTTGATGAACCACACTCCTGAGGAAGCCCTTCGGATTCTGCGCGACACTGCCTCCCACAGTACATTCTGGACTGCAGGGAGAAATGCTCCAAGAAGCGGTCATGGTCTCTTTATGGTCGACTCACTTCCTTCTACACCCGCGCCTGCTGCTATCATTACCTGCGAGGGATGTGGAGGCGGAGGGCACCACGCGTATGAATGTTCGGGGAACAACGTGGCAGGTGACTTCGCACACTTGACCTTGAACGAATCTGTTAATTATGTGGTAGAGGCTGATCCGAGTGAGCTGGTAATTTCCTGTTCCATCAACAAGTTTGAAACAAAAGCTTTGTGTGACTCTGGTTCCTCCCGCAACATCATTGCGCTGCAAGATGTAGCTAAATTACAACTGGAAATGAACACGGAGGAAAGGAAATCCCTGGTGCTTGCTAATGGGACTGTTATACAATCTGAGGGGGAAGTGAAAAATGTGGAGGTGACAGTTGAGGGGACAATTGTAGTTGCTGATTTTCAGGTTTTGGGCCCCCAGGAAAATCATTCTATCCCTATCTTGGGCGTGCCGTTCTTGAAAGAGAGCGGTGCCACCCTTGATTTCGCTACGGGGTGCGTTGTCCTACCCAATAAGGTGCAGCAGCCCACTTGCCCCGAAGCTGTAGCTGAAACATCCACTCCTCCCCCTCTTTTTAATTTTGATGAATCATTGAGCTGTGCAGGGCATGAAGAAGTTAAAGAAGCAATGGAAGGGGAAAAGGAGGAGCACCTGTCTAGTGAAGAAGAAGAAGTTGATCTTCGGCGAGAGTTTGGTTCCGAGACGGAAGAAGACCACAATTCGAAGAACTTTGACGTGAATTTGGTTCGGGACAATGTCCCATTATCCTCTTATTGTGATTCCTGTAATAAACTATCTAAGCGCTCCATCTCCTGGGCCGATCCGGTAGTCACCACGATGCCGGAAGTGACGCCACCCGCCACTAAGGCGGAAAAATCTGAAAACTCTCAACGGTGGCAGTCCCCGACTGTCACTAAACTTAAACAGGAAAAACTTCTACGCGACGCTCGCGCTGCCGCTCTCCGTGGCAAGAGGGCGGAGGTTAGGGGAGCAGTGGGTGACACCAGTGTTGGCCCTAAAGCCTTCACCTCCCGCCTACGCGCTACGGGGGACACGCACCATAAGAGCGCTTTTAGCTGATTTGTGTGATCTGAGTTTGTGAAACTGCTTTTGAGAACTTCTCTTTTAATTCCTGCATTTTATAAACAATGTTAATACAGGTATTTGGTCCAGCTTAAGGACGTTAAATAAAAGCGCTACTGGGAGACAACCCAGATTTCCTGATTTTGTAGTTTCTATCTAACTTTCTTTTAGTCAGCTTTTGCATATGCTTTTGTTGTTTTGAGTTTTGTGCTTGCAGGTTTTGTGTTCGTTGGTGCGGATGTTGCGGACTGTTCTTGATCGTAAACGCCAATCGTCTGGTATGCTCAATTCTGAGCATTGGGTAACACTTCCTCCCCTCTTTTTTCTTCAATTTCTGGATGTATTGTTTAGACTAAGTCTGGGGGAGCGTATGTTGTCATCCACTGTGCACGAGTTGCACTGCATATTAGAAGTTTGTTTCTTATTTATCCTAGTCATTATCATTGTTTGCATGCTTCACACATCATTTCACCCACTTGAGTGCGCGCTTATCTTTTTGTGGTTGTTCCGGTTAAACTATTTTGGTTGGAATGTGAAATAGGTTGTTAACGTAGGAATTATTATTTGGAGTGCGATGTTGACTCATGTAGTGTTCTAGTCACTTCGCATGTTATGGTAGAATTTGAGTAGAACTAGATTGTCTCCATGCATCTAATTTATGTTTAGTATTTCTGCGTAGATTTAGATTTGTTATACTCAAGTGGTGAATTTGAATGAAATTGACGATAACCCGGCGTTGTGTGTGTACGAGTGCTAGTCATGCGTTGCTCGAGTCGGGAGGAAGGTTTACCTTTCTCGTGGGCTAAGAACTTGCCCCAAGCGACTCTTGAAGCATGGGTGAGAGCGACCCGCCGAGTTAAATGTGATGTAGGCCACCCTTTGGCTAGTTTGAGCCTTGTCATTCCATGCCCTTTTCGCTCACCTTTGCAAGCCAAATTTGTGCCTACCATTCCTTTGTTCAGCTCCTCTTCATCTACCAAAGCCCGAAGCTTATCCTACACCGCAACCAAATTGCTTTTTAACTGCGCTCATAATTCTCAATTTGTGTGATGTTTGGAATCGTTGTGTTATGAAGGGGAAATAAAGTCTATTTGCTGATTTTGAACCAACCGGAGGATACATAATAGAAGCAAAGTATGTTAAAAGAAAAAAAAATCTAGAAAAAAAGAGAGTATATTGAAAAGAAATCCTTCCGAGCTAAATAGAAAATCTGTTGGTATTTGTGAAGTAGGCTGTGTGCACACCTGGTTTTCATGATAAGTCTGGGGGAGTGTCACACGAGCATAGTTTGTTGGTCTTGTGTGGTGCAGCGTTCCGTTAGCTCACTTGGGTTGCGTAGCCATCGTGTTTAAATTTGAATACCATACTGTAACCTAAGCCCCAACTCAATCCGATAAGTCCTATTGATTTGACTTGCGATTTTGCTAGCGCCGTGGAGAGAGTGTGACCGGGCAAGCGTATGGTTCACGATGTTGATGGATTTCAGCGGAGTTATTCCTAAGACCAGATCTTGTGCAACGCCCGCCTCAGTGTCTCGTCACTTTCATACCGGGCATGATCGTTCAAATTCTTCATAATTCACCAACTGAGTATAACTAAATCTTTACTTACGCTTTAATACTTATGTAAATTAGTTAGCATAGTTAGAATCTCCTTCTACTAGAATCTCTACTCGCATGCGTATGTTGCTTCGCACCGTACCCCCTTGTGTAATTCTCTTTGTTAACTCTCGTTTTCACACTCCGCCGGATTCGTTTGCTCGGGACGCGCAAACAGTTAAGTCTAGGGGTGTGATGAGTCCTGATCATATACACTTTTATGGACTCATCTAGGCCTTTATTCAGTCTTTTCACCGCACTTTAGCCTTGTTATAGTTTATATTTGATATTCCATGCTAGGTGTACTTCTAGACCCATTTTGGTGTGATTTCATGTTTATTTTCATTAGTAGTTTTCATGCACTGTTAGGTGCCACTTTCAGTGGCTAGATTCGTGGTTGTGCTGGAATAGGAGTCGTGCAGGTGTTCCCGGTGCAATTCTGCACAGGAACACTGCGCACGATCACCGGTTCTATGGCGCACGACCACTGGTCGTGCGCCACTGATCGTGTGCACTTGACCTTTTTTTCATGAGTTCTGTTTGGTGTAGTGCGCACGACCATCTACGATAGTGCGCATGACCACCGGTCGTGCGCCACTGGTAGTGCGCACTTATCATTAATTTTCTGAGTTCTGTTTCGACTAATGCGCACGACCACCGACGATAGTGCGCACGACCACCGGTCGTGCGCCACTGGTCGTGCGAACATTATAGTTTATAAATTTCGCATCTTGCAGGTTCCACCCAGGCAGTGCGCACGATCGCAGAATTCCAGTGCGCACGACCACTGGTCGTGCGCCAATGACCGTGCGCACTATTTAAATCAGCGCCTATATAAATGCCTGTTCCGATTTTAGGTTAGCATTCAGCCGCCGGGAGCGGATTGCCTGTTCCGTACGCCGCCGACCACCATCCTGGGACGCCTCCACTTCATCTCCTACGCAAGGGGAAGTCTCCTCCATCCATTCCAAGCCTTCCTCCATTGTCCGGGAGCGTTCTCCATCATCCGCAAGCCTCTAAGCAGCTATTTCCCCACTACGACCCGGTGAGAAGAAGAGGAAATCTGAAGTCGAAGACGACGGAGCTACGTAGGGAGATCGTGACAGCTCTCTGCGCCGGAAGCATAGTCCGCCCAAGTCTGGAGGTAGCCCGACAACCTACCATTCCGGCCGTGAACGGCCGCTAGTCATCACCCATCGGTTATCTCTTTCTTCTTTCCTTCATTGTACTCGTTGAATCGTGTAAACTGGAATATTGTGTTGTTTGGGTTGTTTGAAATGAATGTTTCTTTACTTTCATTCATCGCTTGCTTGTGAATCACTCCGTTTCTACTCTCTCCCTCACGCACGCACGCAAGGTGTTTGATCCGCGTTGGCAAGAGCTAACGGCGGTTGTGAAGAGGTGTTTGCGACCCTCACCCTCTCGCACTAGAGCACACTCCATCCGCCTCACGAAGCACGGCATCGCGGCCGTTGCATCCATCTCGCCTAGCGAAGCGGTGCCTTCGACCCGCATTTCTTTTATTGTTGTTAGGATTAGGACAAATCAACCAAAAATCCCTTTTTTATGTGTGTTGTGCTTGTGTAACAAGAGTCACACAACGCGTTTCGTTCACCCAATCTGCATTCCTCAAGATACCGACACTCGGGGATTCCACTCTCCACATTTATTACTTGACAGCGACCGGTGCACTTGCCGACACGCATCAACTACTGCATATGATATTTGGAATTATTTGGAAATTACTCATGAAGGTACATCGCAGGTTAAAGATTCAAAGCTTTTCCAACTCGAGTCAGAATATGAAAAGTTCTAGATGGATGAAAGTAAAGAAGTTGATGTCATGTACACGTGCTTCACCAAGATCATCAATGCCTCCAAAGTTCTTGGAAAGATCTTCTCCAACGGAACTTGGTCCGAAAGATTCTTCGGTCCCTTCCTCCAAAATTCAATCCAAAGGTGACGGCTATCTCGGAGTCGCATAATCTAAGAACACTCCAAGTTGAGAGCCTCATTGGGAATCTCAAAACCCATGAGGTAGAACTCAAGATCCAACACGATGAATACAACAAGGAGCCAAAGAAGAAGGAGTTGGCACTAAAATCAAAGATGGAGTGCCAAGAGAATAAGGATGAAGATGAAGAAAGCCTTTTGGTAAAGAACTTCCGAAAGTTCATGAGAAATCCGAAAAGGAGAAACACCTTCCGGAAATATTTCCAAAAGGAAGGAAGATGGAAAGGGTCAACTTCAAAGAAGGAAAAGGAGAGCGATGATGAAGAAGAAAGACCTCCACCAGAATGCTATCATTGCAGGAAGACTGGGCATATTCGGAGCCAGTGCCCAAAGTTTTTGAAGGAGAAAAGGAAAAGTGGCACAAAGGGAAGGAAAAGAGGAAGGTGCTCAAAGCTAGAACATGGGATGACTCCTCCTCCTCCGAAGGATCAAGCGGGTCTTCGTCAAGCGAAGATGAGGAAGCAAACATGTGCCTCAAGGGACAAGGAAATGACAACGATGACGCCAGTGTTCATAGCGACACTGAGATGTGCAGGAAGGATAAGGATAATGAAGACGTGTGGTACTTGGATTCTGGATGCTCCAAGCACATGACGAGCAATAAAGCAAAGTTCCTTAGCCTAGAAAAGAAGAAGGGAGGGATCGTGACGTTTAGCGATAACGAAAAAAGGAAGGATCATGGGAATTGGTACAGTTGGTAACGAATCCTTTACGATATCTAACGTTCTTTATGTGAAAGGGCTAAAACACAATCTAATTTCTATTAGTCAATTATGCGATAAAGGATTAGATGTTTTATTTGAATCTTCCATTAATCTATGCAAAATATCTAATCCTACTACAAAAGATATTTTACTAACTGCACCAAGAATATATAATGTTTATATAGTTTCTTTTCATGATCTTTCTAAATCATATATAAAATGTTTTATCACTAAAAATGATGAATTAGAACTTTGGCATAAACGGCTAGGACATGCTAGCACAAAGCTTATTGTAAAACTTGCCAAAAGTGATTTAATTAGAGGATTGTCTAGGTTAAATGGAACTTTACCTTCACTTTGTTCACAAGGGTAAATTTACTAGATCGTCTTTCAAAAGTAAAAATTTTATTTCTATTACAAGACCCTTGCAATTAATTCATATGGATCTTTTTGGTCCCGTTAGCACCGCAAGTCTTGGTGGAAGATTATATACATATGTTTTAATAGATGATTTTTCAAGATATTGTTGGACATTATTTCTCTCATCCAAATCCGATGCGTTTTGCGAATTTCCAAAATTATGTACTCGTATTCAAAATGAAAGTGATTTAAAAATTAAATGCATTCGCTCGGATCATGGATGAGAATTTGAGAATGAAAAGTTTACATTTTTTGTGATATGTTAGGTATTAAACATGAGTTCTCCACACCACGCACACCACAACAAAATGGTTTTATAGAAAGAAAGAATAGGACACTTTGAGAACTAGCACGCGCTATGCTATGTGAATATAAATTGCCTAAGTCCTTTTGGGTCGAAGCCATAAATACATCATGTTATGTTATGAATTGAATCATGCTTCGCCCATCTCTTAATCACACACCTTATGAACTCTATTTTCAGAAGATGCCTAACGTAGCCTACTTCAAAGTTTTTGGTTGTAAATGTTTTATTTTGAATACTAAAGATAGCTTGGGAAAGTTTGATGAAAATGCGATGAAGGAACTTTTCTTGGATACTCTTTAACTAGTAAAGCTTATAGAATTTTTAATAAAAGAACTAGTAAAGTTGAAGAGTCGATTAATGTGAAATTTGATTAGCTTATTCCTTATGTAGAAAGACTTTCCGCAGGCAAAGAGGATGATTTTTTATCACCTTTGGAGCATGGTGACGAGGAACCTTCCAAAGAAGAGGAAGAGGAGGCCAAGGAAGATGATTATGTACCTCCAAGCGCCTTGAAATTTACAAAGGATCATCCACGGGAACTAATAATTGGTGAACCATTTATTGCGGTAAGAACTCGCTCTTCTCTTCATGAATCTTACTCAAATATATGTTTTGTTTCCGAAATAGAACCAAAAACTGTTTCTATCGCTTTAAATGATGAATTTTGGTTTTTAACTATGAATGAAGAGTTAGAACAATTTGAGCGACATAATGTTTGAACATTAGTAGAAAGACCATCTAATCACCCGGTTATAGGTGTAAAATGAATTTATAAAAATAAATTAGGTGGTGAGTCTATAATCATTAGAAATAAGGCACGCTTAGTAGCACAAGGATATTCTCAAATCGAGGGGATAGATTTTGATGAAACTTTTGCACTCGTTGCTAGATTGGAATCTATACAAATTTTTCTAACATTTGCAAGCTTTAAAAGAATAAAATTATTTCAAATGGATGTAAAAAGTGCTTTTCTAAACGGGTTTGTAAAAGAAGAAGTTTATGTTGAACAACCCCCCGATTTTATTAGTGAAAAATTTTCCAATCATGTTTATAAATTAGAAAAAGCGCTTTATGGTTTAAAACAAGCATCCCGTGCATGGTATGAAAGACTTACATTATTTTTATTAAAGCACGGTTATATTATGGGAAGTACCGATAATACTCTCTTCATTAAGGGTAGTAATGATGATTTGATTATTTTGCAAATATATGTTGATGATATAATCTTTGGATCTACTAATGAAGAGTTGTGTAATGAAGTTATTTTAGTGATGAAAAATGAATTTGAAATGAGTCTAGTAGGAGAACTTTCTTATTTTCTTGGTTTTCAAATATCACAAAGAAATGATGATATTTTTATATGTCAAACTAAATATGTCTTTGATATGCTTAAACGCTTTGGATTTGAAAACCTTGAACAAGCTTCTACTCCAATGAGTGCATCTCTAAAATTACGAAAAGATGAATCGGGAATTTCAATTGATCAAACTTTATATAGAGGTATGACAGGATCTCTACTCTATCTAAGTGCAACTAGACCCAATATTATGTTTGTCGTATGTCTATGTGCTAGATTTCAAGCCAATCCAAAAGAATCTCACTTAAAAGCGTTTAAACGAATTCCTTAGATATCTAATTGGGTCATCTAGATTAGGATTATGGTACCAGCATAATAATTCATTTACACTTTACAGCTATTCTGATTCGGACTACGCCGGTTGCTCACTTGATAGAAAAAGCACTAGCGGTACTTGCCATTTTCTAGGACCTTCATTAGTTGCATGGTCTAGTAGAAAGCAAAATTCGGTTGCACTCTCCACCACGGAGGCCGAATACATTGCACTAGGGAGTTGTTGTGCACAAGCACTATGGATGAGCCAAACTCTAGAGGACTTTGGTTTTCATCTAAAACATATTGAATTGAAATGTGACAACAAAAGTGTCATTGATCACACAAATAATCTGGTACACCATTCTAGATCCAAACATATGGACGTACGTCATTATTTCATAAGGGATCACATTAAAAAGGAAAATGTTAGAATAAGTTTCATTGGCACGGACTCTCAACTTACTAATATATTCACTAAACCTCTTCCTGATGCAAGGTTTCAAATGTTAAGGTTGGAATTAGGAGTCTTAGACATCTTAGGATGAGTTATTTGAAAATCGCTAAAGTTTTATGCAAATTGAGCAATCAAGACATCTCCAAAAATTACAAAATTTCTGCATAAGACTACTCTAAGGACTCTTAATCAAGATCAAAATATGAAAATTTAAAATTCTCAAAAAATCACTTACTGTTTTCTGCGCTAGCACTAGCGCCGGCGCTAGCGTGGGTGTTTGATTTTTCTGTTTTTCAAATTTTCTAAAAAACAATAAAAATATGTTAGTTTATATGTACTACTTAGTTTTTCTGTTTCTGACTTTGGTTATTTTTGTTTTATTTATATTATGAAAAATCAACTACAAAACTTCAAAATACAAAAATATGTTTTTGTGGTTTTCTATTTTTTCTTTCATTAAAATTTTCAAAACAACAAAAAATTGTATGATCTATATTGCTAATATCAAGCATGTGTGAATTCTATTATTTAGAATTATTTACAATGTTAAAACTGCTCGAGCTAGAGAGAGGAAGACAAGAGATTTAAGCCAAATTAAATGCATAAAAGATGAAACAGATACGGTTTTGATGGATGATGTGGCTATTAAGGAGCGATGGAAAAGATACTTTTATCAACTATACAATGAAGGAAAAGATAATGAACTGAACTTAGAAGAGTTAAGTAAATCGGAGGAGTATAGAGACATAACTTTTTATCGTAAAATTCAAGCATCAGAGATAGATGACGCTCTGAAGAAGATGAAAAATGGAAATGCGGTTGGACCAGACGATATACCCATTGAAGTATGGAAATGCTTAGGGAGGGAAGGAATTTTATGGCTTACAAGTTTCTTCAATAAGATACTGAAGACAAAAAGGATGCCACACCAATGGAGAGAAAGTATTTTGGTACCTTTTTATAAGAACAAAGGAGATATACAAAATTGTGTCAATTACAGGGGAATTAAATTAATGAGTCATACTATGAAACTATGGGAACGAGTAATAGAGAGACGAGTTAGACGAGAGACTAGCATCTCAGAGAATCAATTTGGATTCATGCCAGGGAGGTCAACCATGGAAGCTATACATCTCTTGAGGAGACTCATTGACAACTATCGGGAAAGACAAAAAGATTTGCATATGATAGGGTTCCAAGAGAGGTCTTGTGGAGAGTCTTAGAAAAGAAAGGTGTAAATGTATCATACATTGACGTAATCAAAGATATGTATACAAATTCAGTGACCAGGGTGAGGACATCTGGAGGATTAACATAGGAATTCCCTATCGCTGTTGGCTTACATCAAGGGTCAGCTTTAAGCCCTTACCTCTTTACCCTTATCTTAGATGAGCTCACCGGACATATCCAGCAAGCAATACCTTGGTGTTTATTATTTGCAGATGATATTGTTTTGGTCGATGAGACGCGCGAGGGTGTAAACGCGAAACTGGAATCTTGGCGAGACACTTTAGAAAAGAAGGGTTTTAGGTTGAGCAGGACAAAGACAGAGTATATAGAGCTTAAATTTAATAGTGCAAGAAGGTCAGATGACTCCGTCATTAAATTGGGTGACCAAGATATTTCCCGCAGTGAGTGCTTTAAATATCTGGGATCGATAATTCAAAAAGATGGAGGTGTAGATAAAGATGTGATTCATAGAATCCAAGCAGGTTGGTTGAAGTGGAGAGGCGCGTCTGGGATCCTATGTGATCGTAAAGTACCACTAAAACTTAAAGGCAAGTTTTACCGTACTGCTATTAGGCCTGCAATGCTCTACGGTTCTGAGTGTTGGGCAGTGAATGGTGTACACGAGCAAAAAATGGGAGTCGCGGAGATGAGAATGCTTAGGTGGATGTGTGGTCACACGAGACTGGATAAAATTAGGAATGAATGTATCAGGGATAAGATAGGAGTGGCGCCAATTGTAGAGAAGATGCGAGAAGCTCGTTTAAGATGGTTTGGACATGTACATAGGAGACCATTAGAGGCACCTGTTAGGTGTTGTGAGAGTTTAGTCACTAGACATGTTAAACGGGGGAGGGGTAGACCAAAAAATACTTGGAATGAAACTATAAAGAAAGACATGATGTACTTAGGCATTAATGAGACTATGCTTAAAGATAGGGCACAATGGCGACAGAGGATCCATATAGCCGACCCCACTATGGTGGGATAAAGGCTTGAGTGTTGTTGTTGTTGTTGTTGTATTTACAATGTTAAAACTTGTTTCTTCAAATTACTATGAACATTGTTTTGTTTATCATGCTTTGATATATCTAATTAAGAGCATCAATTGTATTGAAATATATGTGTAAAACTAAGCTTAGCATGCCTCTAAGTATGAGTAAATGTTTTGTAATTGATAATGATACATTTCACTCACTTATTTTGGTAATTTACATGTGTGTTTAAATCTAAAAGATGTTTGCTTGTGTATTGTAATTGTACAATGAATTAAAACTTGCATAAGTTTGTTATCTACACTACATTTGAATTGCACTTAAAATTTAAGAAAAGTGGTTGAATTTAAAAAAAATATTATGTTGGGTTTGCAAAACAAGTGTATTCGGAGAATGTTATCTCACAAAAGCGAACAAAAAATATAGACAAATATAACTCCACCAAGTACTACTTGGAAAGAATAGTAAAGTGTCTTGTGCAAACCTTGGGTATTACACCACTTTGTTAAAAAATATGTGCATTAAAGTGTGAAAGTTAATTTACTTGTGTTTTATTGTGCACTTTAGTCTACATATGTCTTGTATTTTGTGATTTAAATCATTTGTTAACATTGCTCAAAATACAATAATGTGAACTTTATTATCTTTCATAACACTTCTTCTCATGAGTATTGGATTCCAATGTTTTATCTATACTACTCTTTATATAAGAAATGCACTAGATAACCTAGTATGATCTCTACAATGTTTGTATCTTTTAAACTTAAAATTAAGTAACATTGTAGTATAATCTCTTTTTGATATGTTCATTCCATGCTTGGTAACTTTATGTAAAACTTTGAGATTTCAAAAAGGTTAAAACATCTTTACATTTTGAACTTCAACTCATATTTATACTTATGATTTTCATTCTTACAAAAAAATGTTTCTTATAATCTTCTGCTTGCTTACAACTCTTATTTATTTATTTATTTGAAATCTCTAATATATATTATGCTTAAATTCTTTATCATTTCATATATTACAAAAGCTCGATCATGAATTATCATTTATAAAGAATGCCTCCTTACTACCCTTACCTCACCTTCTTTTGATAATATGAAAAGGGGGAGATTAATTGATGAAATCTAGAGGAGAAATCTAGAAGATTAAGGGGAGACTAATTCATGTAATCAATCATTTAGGGGAGTAAAACATAAATTGCATTTATGTAGGGGGAGCATTAAGATAGGGGGAGTATATACATTCTCATGCTTTCAAATATTACAGTTGCATTTTTATCTCGCTTATCAAATTCTATAAACACCTTTGTTGATTTCTTGCTAAGAAGATTTGTTGTTATCAAAAGGGGGAGATTGTTGGACATGTGTATCACATCCCTTTGTTTGAGAATAACAAATCTCATATTGTATTTGATCTTGCTTGTCGTGTGTTTATAGTGTGCAGGAACTATAGGTGCAATACTACACAGGTAGAAAGCAGCTGAAATCAATTTTCTGAAAGAAACACTACCGCCAGCGCTAGGGATACCGCATGGCGCTAGTGCTAGCGCTACCGCCTGGCGCTAGCTCGAGTTTGTGCACACAACGCCACGTCGTGATGGTTTCATAACTGCTTCTAAACGAACGCTACCGCAGGCGCTAGGAGCTACCGCAGGCGCTATCTCCAAGTTCTATAAATTGATGTATTCTCTCTCATTTTGGTGAGAGATTCCAGAGAGATTACTTGTGCCAAAATTCAAGAGTTGTTACTCTGCCGAAAGTTCATCTCCCACTCAAAGCCAAAGAAGAATTCTGGAGAAGGAAGCTGTCATGCTGCATCCGAAGAACGATAGATTGAACCTCGCTTATGCTACAGCGATCCTTCATCCTCATCTTCAGAAATCTCATAAAGGGAGTTTTTGTTGTTTACTTTATTTCATTAGTGTGAATTTTTGTAGTAAAATCGTCTTGTGTTGGCGACTAGGTCCTTGCGCGGCTTAGGGGGTAATTCGCCGCGTGAGTTGGCGACTAGGTCTAAAAGATTAGATCTAGGGGGTGCTCGTGGTCATATCTGGGTTTAGGATTGGCTAGAGCAGCTTGAGGCCATATCCGGGGAAGGATAGGCTAAAGCCAACCGGTTTGTGGGGGATACAAGTCGGTATAAAAAAGGAAAAGATATTTACATTTGTACGGCTCCGATTTCTAGCGATATTGAAATCAAATTTATGAAAACAATTTTTTATATAATACAATCATGTATCTAATTGTGTTTACTTGATTTATTTCATTTGGCGTAAATTTTATTATTGCAAATTACTTTTTGCTAATATGTTATTTTGCTCTCATTTATTCCTAAACAATTTAGTAATTTCCTTAAAATTATAAAAACAATTTGTATTCCCTTATTCACCCCCCCCCCCCCTCTAAGGGCGCCTATCGATCCAACACCAACCTCGTCATTGGACTCACCGTCGGACATGCCGCCAGACTCGCGATCGGGTATCACGCGCTCAGAACGCTCCCGCATTCATTGCGCGCTCAGAACGCTCTCGCGTTCAACACGCGCTCAGAATGCTCTCGTGTTCATCATGCACTCGGAATGCTCCTATGTTCATCGCGCGCTCAGAATGCTCACGCTTTCACGACGCACACGGAAATTAATATTTTGTAATTTTCTAGATTGTAGGTCTGGTTCTCTGTGCTCAATGTCATCAACGAAGCTCCCAGAATTGATCGAATTGTCCGGGGGGCAAGACATGAATATAAAAAAATAGAAATTCGTGTGCTCCAAATAGGCAAGCATGATTCGTCCGTCGGGTGGTTATAGTGGTTACAATGGCAAAATTACCGGTCTACCCCTACCCGAGGATATAAAAGGAGCCTAGGGCCTTCATTTCAGGAGACCTGGTCTTCGGCACCCAAGAGAGCTCCGTTGAAGATTCCTCAGAGTTCTCCTTCGGCGCTTGAAGATTTTTTCCAAGTCTTCGAAGATCTCCTTCGAGTCTTTAAAGATCTCCTTCAAGTCTTCGAAGATCTTCTTCGAGACTTTGAAGATCTCCTTCGCTTTTGAAGACATTCTTCCTAAGTGACTCAGAGATTCTCCAGGCACCCAAAAGTGACCAGAACATCCCACTTTAATTCCCACGGAAAAGTACTTTGTTTCTTGAGAGGTGGCCTGACACCATCAGAGATTTCTATTTGTAATCATTGTAAAGAGCGGCGGCATATCGCCCTCAAATTCTCAGTTTTACTTGTAAGAAAAGGCATGTATAACCCCGTGTTCGCAGAAGGGTAAAATGAAACTCAGATATAGGTAAAACGAGTTGGGCTCGCTGCCTTGCGGCGAAGTGGGTCGCGAGGGCGAGGCTAGCTGGGCTCATCGGCTCACGACAAGTGGGTCACGAGGGCGAAGCGAGTTGGGATCGCCACCTCGCGATAAGTGGGTCGCGAGGGCGAAGCGAGTTAGGTTCGCCGCCTCGTAACAAGTATATCGCAAGGGCGAGGCGAGCGTAAGCTCGCCTAGGTAAGTCGCAAGGGGTAGGTGGGCCGGCTTTGTCAGCCTCCATGTTCTTGGTGCCATACATTATTCAGGTTTGTTCAGGCCTGTCTGCAAATAGCCATCTCAAACAGCGGTGTTTGGTTATTGGCAGGTGATTTTATGGTGAGTTTAGCAAAACCAAAAGGCGGATTTATGTTATTAGCAGACATACTTGGGAAAACTATAAATAGACCTTGAAGAGCACCTTTGGAGGACATCCAATTCGAGGGATTCTTACTCCTCTGGACAAATTTGAATAATGTCCAAGGTTCTCCAAGGTGCCCAGTTTCAGCTTTGGCTTGGGAGGGGAAGCGCTCTAAGATCATTCGGGTGTGTAGTGGGACCTTCGCACTACAGTCAAGGGTTAGTGTTTAGTTCTAGTTTTTTGGTCAAGTTCTTCCGCGGGATAAGTAAGAGCAAGTTGGCTCCTATGTGGGGTGTGAACTCCTCGTTGGGCCGATTCACGGTTCCAACAAGGAATATAGTGGAATTTGGCTGGCACAGCTCTGACAGCGTGGGTTTTTACCCTTTCCGGGTTTTCCACGTTAAAAATGTTCTCGGGTCATCAACTAGTTCTCTCATTGATTGTTTGCACACTCAGCTCGCTCTCGAGCTAAGGTGGTTCAATTCGACTGGTCTACCAGAGCATTAAGTGACCCGCAACAATAGTAAATATTATGTCATAATTATCTCTTATAGAACAATGAACTAAATTTCTCAAAGGAAAAGCAACATAAAGAAAAGAAAGCAGTGTACTGACATGACAGAAGAAAATCCTAATGCAATAGATTGAACTTCAATTTCATTTTGATGCACCATCAGAGCTGGAATCCATAAGTATCGGTAGGAATATCATCACATGGACAAAGTGTTGATCATTCATTGTCAAAATCAATATCATCTCATGGACAAAGAGTCATTATATCAGTGGGAATACAAAAGGCCTCATCCATAGCAACAACGAGAAACTTATTTATCCTCATTATCGCTGGCATGTGATATCAGATCACTATCAAAACCCTGACTCACGCTTTCCTCATATATCATCTTAGGTACCAGTGGAATCGAGCTACAACTCTGAGTTTTCATATATTTGTGAAAATCAATGAGATTGTTGATGGGGTTCCCTAAAATAGATCTGGTTGAATCGGTGATTTTCCGCCGCGACCTCGACCAAATTGTTGATACGGATTCAATGGACCAATTCTTGCGCAATTCTGAGTCCGTTTAGTCTTCCAAACGGACATCGGAATGAGTGTATGAACATAAACGCTAACCGCACCCACATTATGGGGTCAAAGTAAACCCCCACCATGGAGGAAGTGGAGAGACCGACGCAGAACCACCATCCGGTAATAGTAGTGAAACCGCCGCGCGGTGACCACCATGCCAACCGGACTGCACAACCACGGTGTGCCAAAACCCATGGGGTGCGGCCAAGATGCACCCCTCATGGGGTGCGGCCAAGGACGCCCCCAAATCAACACCCCCTTTTTTAGTACGGTCGTGGATGCACCCCCACCCCCACCCCACCCTTGGGGTACGACGGGGCCGCACCTCCCTAGTATCGCCTGGCTACACCTCCTAAGTCCAAGTTCACATTTCACGCCTAATGCCTCCAAGTTCACGACATGCGTCGAATGCCTCCAAGTTCACGACGCGCGCCGAACGCCTCCAAGTTCACGACTCGCGCTGAATGCCTCCAAGTTTACGACACACGTCGAGCATCTCCAAGTTCATGATGTGCGCCGAGCATCTCCAAGTTCACGAAACACGTTGAACATCTCCACGTTCGCGGCATGCTCTGAACATCTCTACATGCACAATGTACGTTGAACACCTCCATGTTCACAGCGCGCATGGCAATTAACCTTCTTAGCTTCTTAGATTGCAGGTTTCGTTCGTTGTTGTCATCGTCGTCAACGAAGCTGCCCGAACTGCCAAGGGGCAAGATGGTAATATCTGAAATCTAGCAATCCGTGTGCTCTAGATCGACAAAAGTGATTCACATGTCAGGTTCTTACGGTGGTTACGATGATGAAATTACCAGACTACCCCTGTCCAAAATTATATAAGGAGCCTAGAGCCCTCATTTGAAGACACCTTGCCTTCAACACCCGAGAGAGCTCCTTTGAAGATCCTTAAGAGTTCTCCTTCGATGTTCGAAGAATCCTTCAAATATTTTCTTCGGTGTTGGAACCAAGACTTGGCCCCAACGAGGAGATCGGACCCCTTAGAGGGGGCAGGTAGCACCTACTGATCCCGCGGAAGAGGAGGTCCGGAGACTAAAAGCTTAACACAGACCATTGGCTACAACACGGAGGTCCCACCACAAACCCGAAAGATCTTAGAGAACTTCCCCTCCCAAGCCAAAGCTGAAGATGGGCACCTTGGAGAGCTTGAGGAGCTAACCAAAGAACCTGGGGAGGAAGAAGCCAAAAATTGGAATCCTCTCCAAGGTGCCCTTCAAGGTCAATATATAGCTCTTCTAATCTGGTCCGCTAATAGCGTGATCCCGCCATTTGGTTTTACTAAATGCACCCCAACTTGGCCTGCTAATAGCCAAACTCTGTTGTTCTGAAGGGATATTGGCATCCCACCAAGGGTATCTAGGTAATTTTACCCCCAAGACCCCCTGGGCGAGTGGCTCATGAGGACACCTCTCACCTAACCTCCAACGTACCAGACCTCCCGGCGACTGCGGGGCGAATGGCCCTTGAGAGCGCCACTCGTAGGGTCCTTGGTGATCTGGGCGAGTAGGGCCCCGCATCTCATTCGCGCGATTGCCATGACATCTGTGCCACTCTCGTGTGATTGTCCCGTGAATACCCTACGATAGAGGTTGCATTCGCTCGGGACCCCTTTTTTCCTTCCTGAGTTGGGAGAATGCCCTCCTTGCCCGCTCTTTTGTATACCTCAAGCCTTGGCCCCCCACTCGACAAATACGGGGGTTGTACACAATCCCCGCTCTTTTTGAGTGAGACACACGCTCAGAAATAAAGTCCAACCCCCGTACATTTGGTGAGTTCATGATGACATGGAGAGAATCTTTTAGTGGGACCCTCCACTTTGCTATATATATCTCATGATGTGGGGCTCGTTATTTGTGTTCCTCTCACTGTCGCTTACTTCCTCCTTTTTGGGCTCTCGCAAACTATAACTTCCATGAAACCGCAAATGCGGCCTCTCTCCCAGACGATGATCGATCATCTCGCCGAGGCGCGAAAGAGAGACTCCTATACTACCGCCAAATACGCCCATGGGTATCGTCTAAGAGGGATCCCACCTCCCCTTATCGGCCGAAGAGGGCCAAAACAATTTTGAGGGGCCCGATGACCAACGAATTAGCATCGGCGACCCCACCCCCTTCTCATGATTCACCCCATGCGCCGCAGGTAATTCTATCTCTTTCTCACCCAGTTGCTGCGCTGTCCAGTGTGATATCTCAAGTGTCAAGTTCACTTGCAGGTGAAACTGCTGACGGGAGATGCCCCCGAGACCAACCAGGCGGGCGTCGACTCGCTCCCGCCCCCTCCTGATGACGTTTCGCTAATTCTTGAGGCCCGCCCTCCAGTCGTCCCGACTAGGACCCTTCCTGAATCTGGTAAACTAACACCACTTTCTCGCGCAGCCCGGCCTTTTATTATCTTACCTATCTCGCCCCTCACAGCCTCCACTTTCAGGACCACAGGGCTTCCTCCTTCGCGGGAACCAACAGCGCGAGACACAATGCCGCGAGATCCTCCTCCAACCCGTGCACCTCCCCAGCTCTCAAGACAATAGCTCTCGTCGTGCTGCAAGAGGAGTGCCCAACCGAGAAGGTCTCAGTGTGTAACCCCCCAGATGCTGGTGAAGCTACCGCGTCAACTGCTAACCGGAAACTTCCCTCCCAGGGAAGGGAAAATCTTTACATCCCCCCAACCGGCCATTCGTGGGACGGTCCACATCCTACCACTAGACCCCTGACGAGGAACCCGTGCTAGGTTAGTAATCTCACTCGATGTGACTCTGTATTCCGAGACTATCGACTAAAAGCTCGCTCTCTAAGAATACTGAGAGGCCTCACCGATGGACCCCCAGCATGAGGAGGAAGCGTTGTTTTCTCACCCACCCTCTCCTGGAGACCTTTTAGATTTCTTGGGAGATCCTACCGATCCTGAGACGATGAAGGAGCGAACGGCAGAAGTTCTCGGCAAGCTCACCTGGATTCTGAAGGACCGTGCCATCCAGATCAATGCGCAATGGGCCACCTCCTCGCCACCAGCCCAGGATAACTCCTATGCATGCAGGTATTTCTTGCATTTGGAGCTATATGTTGAACTGTCTTTGTGGGTATCATGCTAACTTCTATCTTTTCCAGGTCGCATGACGTCTCCAGAGTTGGC